>CM061133.1:183701291-184301291 GCA_030789695.1 Scilla litardierei
AGTGCCACAATTTAATACTCTCAGAGACATTCACAATGACATATCACACCAAGGTGTTCATAAACAAACAAAGTCTAAATAAGTACGTGCACGGTCAAAAGCACGTGCACGAACAAAGTACGATCGGAAAGCGATTGTTACATCCTCCCCACCTTAGAATAAAGTCCGTCCTCGGACTTTCTAACTATAAATATAACTCTAGCTAGACTAGCAGCTATCCCAATCACATCACATTATAATTCAACCAGGTTTAGTCATTACAAATGCTTATACATGCGCTAGGTAGTCAAACAATAATTCTGCTAACAAGTATATATTCATTCATGCACATATTTCAATCATATGTATACATCCCTTATATAACTACTACTTACCTAGCACAAAATAATAGTTCAGTTACTCAAATAAGATTAGTCTCACTCTAGCAAATACAATTATTTCTCTACGTATAGATAGCTACATATGCACAAGAACAACCATGGGTATACTATTCACTAATATTTCCTAGTATACATCCAATACCAAACACGTCCACACATGTAGTCACTCCATACCATTACTTAAATCAAGTTTTACTATATCTAATATGCATTCACCACTACTATAATTTCACAATATATAGTCATTCAAATGCATGCAAATATTTCACCTTATATTCACATCACATATGGTCCTATAACTGTATTTACGACACACCACATATACCATAGTCACCAATACCTATAATTAAGCACACACTTACCCGTGCATGGTGCACACCCATACACGCTAACATTTCATTCATTTATACCAATCATACCATTTTAAACTCAGCACATCTACACACCTAGTGTAGCTAGCACACATACGTCCACACAGGCAAGTCCTTAGTAAATAACTATACCACAAGACCAACACCTATAACTATATACTGGTATAGCGACCCACAATCATGTGTGTAAAACAACTGGGCACAAACACTCCTATCACTATACATACATCAAACATCGCTATATGCAACCACAGACATACATAACAATATATTTAGAGTATACCCACTCAGGCTTGAGTGAGACTCGAAACACATATCAGAGTATGCTATATACGTAACACAGTATTTATACATATACCAATACTACCCTAATGTATACACATCTACCAATACAACCATATACATACCATATGTCAATCATACCTAATATTTAGTCAGGTAACACTCACATAGTTCAATCACTTTATATACCATAATAGTATTACAGACATCAGCACACGTATAATTATAATACCTTCCCTATTACATGCATTCACTGTATAGTTGATCGCTCCGGAATGTAACCCGAAAAACGGTTGTAGTTTTACCGCAAGCGCACGGTATAGCGGCGAGCGGGTTATCGAACACAGGGAGGACGAATGACCGTGCTTGCTCCAATCAACCTGGTTATTTAAGAATAGAAAAGATAGAATTTGCCTTTGGCGATCCTGTCACAATCGTCAGACAAAGTACGAAGATATCAAATCAAATAAAAGACGCCTAGGGAATGGGGAATCCCCGCTACTCACCGTATCTCGTCAATGTGGTTCATTGGTATCAAAATTTCTAGAATAAAATTTTGGATGAACTAGTTGCAACTAAATGTAGAACCTGGCTCACGCTCTCGCGCTGTTGCCGGTCTATAGCTATCCTAGGTTTTGGGTTCAATCTCTTGCAAACCCTAGCCTAGGCAAGCTAGCATTAGGATCAACATCATCGTTCAATCGCGCCCCGAGCCCACTCTCGTGCAAACTCGGGCCACGACCTAGGTTGGGATAGTTCCTACCCGTCCAATCTCTTGCAAACGGGTATCGGCATGGAATTGCAACCGGAAACCCTAGTATCGGTCCAATCTCTTGCAAACCGATACTACGGAAATTCGATTCCAACCCAATTCGGATTTCTAGGGTTTCCTATCGAATTGGGATCCAATCTCTTGCAAATCCCAATCAATATGAACTCCTAGCCATCCGTAATAAATCGATCCCAATCTAACCCTAATAGCAATTCTAGCAAAATTTCTACCAATTCATCACAAATCTGAAATTGGGCTCGTAGGGTTCATCCCCACGCCCCAAGACGTGGAGACTACTCACAATTCATAGCACAAACACAAAAATAATCAATGGAATTAACAAGAGAATTCATCACAATATTGAGATATGCAATAAAAATAGTATTTTTAGAGGAGAGAGACACAAACCAATGGAGTTCTTCAAATAATTCAACAAAAATCAACTTTTGTCTCCTCTCCAATCACAAGAATAAAGCTAAAAAGTTAATCTAAAAACTGCAAAAATCTAAGAGGAAAAGCTCTCTAACCTAGGGTAAAAACAGGGGTTAAATACCCCCCCAAAATCGTCCAAAAAACTGTGACCAAAATGCCCCTGCGCAGCCTGAAATCCGCAATTTTCGCTACAGGCAGCGCGTCGCACTCGGCCGAGTGACAAAAGTCGCTCGGCCGAGTGAGAAACCCTGTAAATTTCCAGTAAGTCTGGGTCTTCGGGGGTCTTCACTTCGGGAGTCGCTCGGCCGAGTGAGTTGTCGTCACTCGGCCGATGGCTTCTTGGTACTCGGGCGGTCGGCATTTTCCACTCGGCCGAGTGGGTATTCCGAAGCTCAGGCAGACGAAAAACGGTAAGTTGGCGATTTTTGACATGCGTCGTCTGGGTGCCACTCGGGCGGACGGGATCTCGTCACTCGGCCGATGTGGCTTCCGATGCTCGGCCGAGTGCACGTATGAAACGTATCCGATCTGGTCGGCCGAGCAATGTCTCGCTGGTCGGCCGAGTGAGTCCTTCACTCGGCCGAGTGGGACACCAAAAATGCCCAAACAGCTTGTTTTGGCCTCCTCGTCGCTCCTGCGACGTTCTTTCTTCTTCCGCTCCTCTCCAACAGCAAAATACTCCTCGGGGAGGTCATCGGTGACACTCTGGAGTAGGCGTATCTCGAGATCACTCCAAATCGCTCCAAATCACCTGAAATGCGACAGAAACAACAAATCGTGAAAAGCATCGCAATATCGTCGATATATCGTGAAAAACATGATTTGGGCGATCTAAATGGCATGCAAACATGCGGGAAAAAAGTGTAAAATAAGGAGTGATCAAAATCCCCCAAGCTTACCTCTTACTCGTCCTCGAGGAAGATAAGTAAAAGGCGAACCCGGTGGATTCGGAAAACGAAAACGGCGAAAACGAAAAATGAAAACCGAAGAAAAACGAGAAACGAAATAAAAACAAAGAAGAAAGAAAGAAGCGAAGAGGGAAGCTGCTAGATCATTTTCTCAGGACGTGGGTTTCGCTTACTCTTATATCATGCACCGAATGAAAAACACATGTCAAAGAATTTTATTTCGGTATCATAGTATAATGGTGCAAATAGAAATAGAAAACCCACGAACAATGATATAATCATGAAAATCGGAATAATTTTAGAATTAACATCGTCTGAATCATTTAAAGCGGTATACAAATTGTAGATCACACACTTTTCAATTGAATGCCTTCTATGAGGAGTATAAGAGTATCACGCAATAGAATAGAAAGAATAGATAAGTGTGGATTTCATGAAATGAGTGCTAGGCATAGATTTCTGGACTTCGTAAAGCTGAAAATAATCTCACTGAGTATATAATATTACTTAGCCTAGGTTGTCGTGCAATGTCAAGTAGTCACTCTCTCACACATCATTGGATTCCCTCCCCCAAGCTTATCTATAAGCATGGTGGCATAAAAAATATTTACATCCCCATTTTGATAAAGCTCCAAAAGTAGTGAAAATAAATACAAAAAGAGAGAAGAAAGAGAGAACATCAGATGTGATCTTTTATAGAGGTTCTTTCCTCTTTTCATTTATTTTTCTCTTTTTTTTCTTTTTTTTCTTTTTTTTTCAAATAGCATATATACACAATGATCCCAACTCAAAGAGAAGTAAGAGCATACAAGAATTTTTTTTTCTTTTCTTTCTTTGGTTTTGGGAAATTTGGAGCTAGGAATTAATAGCGGGGGAAATGCCATATAATAGAATCGCTAAGGGGAGATTCACCAATGATTTTAAAATAGAGAAATGATGTTCAAGATATGTGGAGAAAGAAATAAATATATCTCTCAGTTCACTCTATAAGACATGCACGACAACTTCAGCAGTGTAATCTAATCTACTCAGTTTCGATCACAAAAAAGCTAACTAATCCAGATTTATCATAGCTAACATCATTCAATCATCCTGAAGTGAAATGTACAAATCATGCATATAGAAGTGATATAGGAAAAGAAAACGATACTCCAGATATAAACATTTAATGCGTGAATCTTGGTGTGTTTTCTGCGATAGCATACATATGAATATTCAGACTCCGCTAATAATAAAATTTCATCCATTTTCATGCGGGAAAGTGTGGGTTACTGTCTCTAAATGCAAGGCAATGTCATAGCATACGATATCAGAAATAAAATCTAAGACATGATAAATATAGCATGCATATAAAGGAAGCTAACTCCATGTCATCATCATCATGGAAAAGTCATCTCTAGCATGAGATGAAAAAGAAATAAAGATAAAGGGGAAAATAAAACTATTTACAATGCAGCACACAGAAAGATAAGAAAAACTTGATGCATGGTAAAATAAAAGAAAAAATGATGAAAATAAGTGCAAAAGCGGAAAATGGCGTGAAAAAACTAAAAATAAAGGTGATTTATCAAAAAGAACATGAGAACTCACTCCCCCAAGCTAAATGACACAGTGTCCTCAATGTACAAAGTGTGGCACACCGAGAAACAAGTAATGTGAGGGGTAAGTGAGGATGCATGCATGATGGAAGAAAAAAAAAGGAAAATAATGAAATGAAATATATGATGCGGACATGATGCATGCAGATAAAGGAGTGATACAGATATATAGGTGTGACACCAAAAACTCTCCCTCTCTCCCAAAAAAGATACATGAAGATATATATAGAAAATGTGTAACGAAAAACAGTGAGGGGGAGGGGGGGTGGGCAAAATGCATCAGGAGCCAGCAGAGACGGGCAGCACAACGACAGAAAGAATCGATGGCATCAAGAGTGCCTAAGAAGGTGGTGTTGCGCCGTCTCCGTCCTGACGCGGAGGTGGTGGTGGTGGTGCAGGCTGCTGAGCGGGTGTGGGTGTGGAAGCAGGCTGAGTGTGCGTGGTAGTGGGGGTGGGAACCTGCTGGGTGGGTGGTGGTACGCGGGGGAGACGCTCTAGGACCTGGGTAAGGCAGTAGTGAATATGCGGGAGCAGGTCGAAGCGGCCAGCCATCACAGTGACGGTGGCGGACAGGGTCCTAAGGTCGCTTCTGAGGCCACTCACCGCCCCCTCGAGAGCACGAATGCTCTGAAGTACAGTGTCGGGGGGAGGTGGTGCAGAGGGACGCACCGGTCGAAGCTGTGCAGGTCGGGGCTGGCGTACTCTGGTGGCATAGGTGACGGGCTCAGCAGGCAAGGGAACGAAAGGTGCTGCGCTCGCAAGTGGGGGCCTGCCCTCAGTACGAGGCTGGGCAGGACGGTGAGAAGTGGAGGCAGCAGCAACGAAAGAGGAATACAAAAGAGGCAGCGAGGTGGCTAGAGAGGTCGGTGACACAGAAGTGTGGACAGACGCCACGACACTCTCGGAAAATACAGCAGCGGTGGAGACATAGGTGGAGACTACGGTCTCTACGGCAGGGGCAAAAGAGGGCTCTCCGTACTCGACTATGGTCGGCGGGCGCTCGGGTGGGGCAGAGGAAACGGGCTCGGCAGACAGAGGGCCAGTGGTGGTGGTGGCAGGCGTGGAAGCAGTGGAAGTGGGCTCAGCTAAGGTACTCCCGACACCGACAGCAGTGTGGACAGAGGTGTCGGGAGCAGCAGAAATATCAGGGATAGGCTGAGGGGCCACGGGGTCAACAGGGGCAGCAGGCTCGGCAGGTGCAACAGGGTCCGCGGGGGCAGCGTGGGTAGCGTGGGCCTGCTCGGCCTCCTCGGCCTCGAGCACGTATGCGACTGGGATCAGAACATCCATCGCAGGGAGCCAGTCCACATGGGCCGGTGCAATCTGAGTCCGAGCTGGGCTCGGAAGAATCATGTAATCGGCACCGTAAGGGCCGTGTAGCCAGACCCAATGTCGCTCACCGTGCGGACGCAGCATCTTCATCCGGGCCATAACATCAATGGACAGTGAAGTGGGGCCCGGTGCTCGTCGCAGGTCATCAGGGAAGTCCTCGCCGGTCATAAGGGTGAGCAAGGTGATCAGGCCGCCGCAGCATATCGGTGAGCGAGCGCCCATCGATACGATGATGCGGTCCAAAAACCAAGCCGCGACATCAATCACAACGGCGGGGACCAACCCATCGCCATCCCTAGATAGAGCTCTGGGACGTGTCATCGCGTAGAGCATATAGAGCTCCGGCGTGGACATCGTACCCGGCTCATATCTGGCCAAAAAGGTCGTCGCCATAAGGCGCTGAGCTATGCGGAGGCAGGGATGGACAATGGCTGAGGCCTTGGCCCTACTAGGGTCAAAGGCAGCGTGAAGACCCGTAATCCGGGCGCAGAAATCGCCGGCGTCAAAGGAAGGTGTTGGGATATGGGTGGGGGCGTAACCTCGATCGGCCCCGGGGACGTCGGGCCACGAGAAGAAAGCTCTCATCATACCCAGAGTGACCTGGCACTCTCGGTCCATGAACCGAAACGAGCATCCCTCGTCGGTCCGGGCGATCGAACTAAGAACCTCAAGTGTCGGACGGATAAACGTGTCCACCGACACCTGAAAGAAATCTCGCCAACCCACGTTGTTGTACAACGTGAGCATCCCCTCTAGTACCCCCAGGCGTGCTAGGTCGGCAAGGTGTGCGAACCTGGAGGGTACGATCGAGCGCTGGGAGATACGCTCGAAAGTGACGCGGTGTGCGTCGTTCCGGAACGTGATCCCCAGCGGCCCGATAAGTGGAGCCGGAGGTGGTGGCTGTGGAGCGGCAGGGAGTGGCTGTGCGTGCTCTGCAGGCTGTGCGGGGTGTGCGGGGCCTGCAGGCTGTGCTGGGTGGACGGGGTGTGTGGGAGAAGGTGGAGGAGAGTCCTCCAACTCGTGGGAGGGGCCGGCATCATCCGACCGCTTCCGCTTGGCGGAAGCTCTCCTCGACCTCGGCCGTGTCCGGGGCGGCATATGGGCCCCGAGCGCGCACCAAAAAGCGTGAAAACTGCGGCGTGCATAAAATAAAGGAAAGAATGTACCACGACACGCCGCGAGTGCAAAGCTGTGGAAGCGTGCGAAGATGACGCCTCCACGTAGCCCAAATCAGTCCCTGGAGGCTCCCCTGGGCTCCCCTAAGCTCCCAAAAAATAACCTGCGCATGAAACGGAGATATCAGCGAGTAATATTCAAAACGTATGGAGCATTAGGGGTATAATAGATAGAAATAGAAATCAATTTGGGTTTGGGGTTCGTTAAGCACATGGATCCTCAAAAAATACACAGAAAGAGGAGAAATAGGCGAAAATGGGGTTACCGGAGTCGGCCGGAGCAGTGGCCGCCGGCGGCGACTCGGGCGAGGAGCGGCGGTGGCTCAGCTGGCGGTGGATGGCCGAGCGGCGGCGCTGGACGAAGGATCGGGCGAGTGGGGGAGGGGTTCGGGCGATGGGGGAGTCGAAAATTCGGGCTGTTTGGGTTTCGCTCGTTTCGAAAAATGCGCCCCCGCGGCCCCTTTTATAGAAAAAGTTACGACTCGGCCGAGTGACTAGGTCACTCGGCCGGGTAACTCAATGGAAAAAATTCCTCCCCGCCTATGCTTCGGCCGAGTGGCCTTGCCACCCTCGGCTGAGTGGAGTAAGTCCATTCGGCCGAGTGGCTCAAGCTACTCGGCAAGACTCGCCATAGGAGCGTATCCGTTTTACTCGGCCGAGTGAATATATATACTCGGCCGAGTAGCAGTTATACTGAAATCAGGAAAATAAACAGAGAGTTGGATACAGCAGACTTCCCTCGTTCGTGAGCGGCTCGGCCGGACGAACTTGTGTACTCGGCCGAGTGACTAGTATGCTCGGCCGAGTGAGCCTTGTTTTCTGCTGTTTGTCTTCGTTTGGGCTCTAAACTCCGTTTTTCTTCCTCCAGTAGATTTCATCTTCCTCCTAAGCATCGAACGCCTTCCTGGGGCGCTCCTCGTTGCCTTGTGCATCCTCCTAATGATGGGTACCTCGTTCTCCTCTCCTGTCAAGAAAAATAGGACCCGTTATCACAAAATTTTTTGGGCGAACGACTCAAAACACTAAAAATTTCTAAAACAAAAATAAAAGAAAAGTGAAAATAAAGAAATAACCGTCGGGTTGCCTCTCGACAAGCGCTCGTTTAAGGTCGTGAGCTCGACCCCCTATGATTTTCAATTAATGCGGGATGTTTGGTGCATATGGGATGCACCCGTCAAATTTTCCGGGGAGAACGCTTGGATTCGGAAGTTGCGGCGGCGTGTTCTCCCGCGGTGGTCTCCCGTCTCGAATAGTGTTGGGGGGAGGCTCCCCCAAGCTAGCGTTTGCTCCGGTCAACGGCTTCACCGGTGACGCCGATTTCTGTATCGGCGGAGCTTTCTTCGGAGACTTCAATTTCGAGAGCTTGCAGAGCTCTCGAATCCTTGCGACATCAGCATCGCCTTCATCAATATCAGCGGAGAAGTCGGGGGAATCATTTTTCTTCTCATCTTGGCCTAAATCCGGGCCTTCCTCGAAATCTTCATCGAATAGAGCGCCAATCGAGTGGGGGATCGCCTCCTCAATTACCTCGTCAAGGAGGTCCATATAGTCTAGCTCCTCGTGGTAAGGCATGTGTTTCATAGCCTTAGGAATGTGAAGCTCCACCTCGATGTTGCCGACGTTCAATGTTAGGGTACCTTCTCGCACGTCGACAATGACTCCGGCGGTGGCGAGGAACGGGCGTCCAAGTATCAATGACGTACCTCCCTCCTCCTTAACGTCCATAATCACGAAGTCACATGGCAAACATATGCCCCCCGGGACTTGTAGCGGGATGTCCTCGGCGAATCCTACCGGCCTTGTTATCCGTCCATCGGCTAATTGTATCCGCATGTCGTTAGGTTTCAACTTCGTCCCGGTGTTTAGCCTTAAGAACATGGAGAGAGGCATGAGGCTTACACTAGCCCCTAAATCCACCAATGCCTTTTGTAGAGGGACGCCGCCCAAGATGCAAGGAATTCGAAAACTCCCCGGATCTTTGAATTTGGCCGGCTCCTTCTCTCTCTTGGTGAACCAAGAGCCCTCCTAGGCTAGCATAATTTTCTCCTTCCTCTTTCTCCCCGAAATCAAATCCTTTAAAAATTTAGCATATGCGGGGATTTCCACGATGGCGTCGAGGAAGGGAATGTTGAGGCTAACCCCTCTCAGATACTCGAGAAACTTTGCTAGCCTTTTCTCCATTTTCGCTCTAGCAAGCTTTTGGGGGAATGGGACCGGTGGCATGAAGCGCCTCTCCTCAATCAATTGCTCCGCTCTAGATTTCTCCTTTTCTTGCGGCTCTTTCTCTCTCTCAACTTCAACTACCGGCTCGATCGGCTCTACATTCTCCTCCACGGGCTCCTCGGTAGGAATCATGGCGAGGGTGGTATCCTTCCTGCCTCTAGTAGTAACGGCAACCACGGCATTGATGTGGCCGGTGTTGCCCCGTGGATTTTGCTCGGGTTGCGCCGGAAATTGTTGAGTGTTTCGATTGAGCAACGCCAATTGCTCCGATATTTGAGCCACAACGGTTGTAAGGGAGTCTTGCCCCGACTTCAAGGAAGCATTGACCTTCTTTTGCTCAACCATAAACTCCTCCACTCTAGCTTCGAAGTCGGATCGTTGTTGAGCTTGTGGAGGGTTTTGATTTCTCCACCCTTGATTGTATCCGGGCGGCCTATAAGGTGGAACTTGTTGCTTCGGTTGGAAATTTTGTTGTGGAGGCCCCCTCGGTTGATAGTGTTGTTATTGGGGTGGAGGTGGTTGAGCTTGTTGAGGTGGTTGCGGCGGGTTCAAAGCTCCTTCATTGTTGGCATAAGAGAAACCGGGATGATTTCTTGTGGCCGGATTGGCCCAATATCCTTGGTTCCCCGTGACATATTGTACTTGCTCCAAGGATCCCTCTCATTGCTCTCCTCCCAAATACATGGCTTGAGATTGGTCTTGCCAATCACACATTTGGTTCGTTGGTGCGGAGGTGGAAGGGGTTCCTTGGGGCTCCGTGATAAACTTCTCCAGTCTCTCCACTACCTTGTGGAGAGAATCAAACTTGCTTGTAAGCTCCGCTACGGCCTTCGCCTCATAGATGCTAGTTGGCTTCAAGGAGGACGTAGAGTGTCCTCGCTCATCGCCCCATTGTTGATTGTTTGAGGCCATCTCCTCAATTAGGGCCGTAGCTTCTTCGGGAGTCTTTGATAAGATAGCACCATTCGCCGCGGCATCAATAATTTGTTTGGTCCCCAGTTGGAGACCATTGTAGAAGCTATGAACTAGCTCTCAATCTTCAATGCTATGGTGCGGGCATTGATGCTGCAGATCTTTAAAACGCTCCCAAGCCTCATAGAACGTCTCTTGGGGTCCTTGCTTGAAGGACATAAGAGCGCTCTGAATCTTTACCGTCTTGGAGGGCGGATAGAACTTGTCAATGAATGCACTCGCCAACTCGTCCCAAGTGGTAAAGACTCCCTCATCTTGCGTCCTCAACCAATAGAGTGCCTTGTCTTTTAGCGCGAAGGGGAAGAGACGCAGTCTGATGGCATCGATGGAGACCCCCGTCATCTGAAATGTGGCGCACTTCGACAAGAATAACTGAATGTGGTAGTGGGGATTTTCATGGGCATTCCCATGAAATGGATCCTGCTGCATCAGAACCACTAGTCCAGTCTTCAGCTCAAAGTTCTTGTCAGCCGCCAGCTCCGGCATGGCAATGGATGAGGTCGTAGAAGAGGTCTTAGGCCGGAGCCTATCACGAATAGAAATTATCCTCGCCATTCTTGTCGCTAATTGGTCCGCAGTTTCCGGGTTGGTCATAAACCTCCCTTCCGGATCTTGTCTCCTCTCCGCTCTGATTCTCCGCACAGTACGTTCAATCTCGGGATCAAATAATATACCTTCAGGGTCCGCAGTGGATCTCGTGTACATGCACAGGAGAACAAAGTTTCAAAGAAGTGATTAGCACAATGAAAGGGTTAGGTAAAAATAAAGAAATAAAATAATAAAAAAAAGAAATAGCTAGGGTGGTAAGATCAAACGCAATCGCCTCCCCGGCAACGGCGCCAAAAACTTGATCGCTCCGGAATGTAACCCGAAGAACGGTTGTAGTTTTACCGCAAGCGCACGGTATAGCGGCGAGCGGGTTATCAAACACAGGGAGGACGAATGACCGTGCTTGCTCCAATCAACCTGGCTATTTAAGTATAGAAAAGATAGAATTTGCCTTTGGCGATCCTGTCACAATTGTCAGACAAAGTACGAAGATATCAAATCAAATAAAAGACGCCCAGGGAATGGGGAATCCCCGCTTCTCACCGTATCTCGTCAATGTGGTTCATTGGTATCAAAATTTCTAGAATAAAATTTTGGATGAACTAGTTGCAACTAAATGTAGAACCTGGCTCACGCTCTCGCGCTGTTGCCGATCTATAGCTATCCTAGGTTTTGGGTCCAATCTCTTGCAAACCCTAGCCTAGGCAAGCTAGCATTAGGATCAACATCATCGTTCAATCGCGCCCCGAGCCCACTCTCATGCAAACTCGGGCCACGACCTAGGTTGGGATAGTTCCTACCCGTCCAATCTCTTGCAAACGGGTATCGGCATGGAATTGCAACCGGAAACCCTAGTATCGGTCCAATCTCTTACAAACCGATACTACGGAAATTCGATTCCAACCCAATTCGGATTTCTAGGGTTTCCTATCGAATTGGGATCCAATCTCTTGCAAATCCCAATCGATATGAACTCCTAGCCATCCGTAATAAATCGATCCCAATCTAACCCTAATAGCAATTCTAGCAAAATTTCTACCAATTCATCACAAATCTGAAATTGGGCTCGTAGGGTTCATCCCCACGCCCCAAGACGTGGAGACTACTCACAATTCATAGCACAAACACAAAAATAATCAATGAAATTAACAAGAGAATTCATCACAATATTGAGATATGCAATAAAAATAGTATTTTTAGAGGAGAGAGACACAAACCAATGGAGTTCTTCAAATAATTCAACAGAAATCAACTTTTGTCTCCTCTCCAATCACAAGAATAAAGCTAAAAAGTTAATCTAAAAACTGCAAAAATCTAAGAGGAAAAGCTCTCTAACCTAGGGTAAAAACAGGGGTTAAATACCCCCAAAAATCGTCCAAAAACCTGTGACCAAAATGCCCCTGCGCAGCCTGAAATCCGCAATTTTTGCTACAGGCAGCGCGTCGCACTCGGCCGAGTGACAAAAGTCGCTCAGCCGAGTGAGAAACCCTGTAAATTTCCAGTAAGTCTGGGTCTTCGGGGGGTCTTCACTTCGGGAGTCGCTCGGCCGAGTGAGTTGTCGTCACTCGGCCAATGGCTTCTTGGTACTCGGGCGGTCGGCATTTGCCACTCGGCCGAGTGGGTCTTCTGAAGCTCAGGCAGACGAAAAACAGTAAGTTGGCGATTTTTGACATGCGTCGTCTGGGTGCCACTCGGGCGGACGGGATCTCGTCACTCGGCCGATGTGGCTTCCGATGCTCGGCCGAGTGCACGTATGAAACGTATCCGATCTGGTCGGCCGAGCAGTGTCTCGCTGGTCGGCCGAGTGAGTCCTTCACTCGGCCGAGTGGGACACCAAAAATGCCCAAACAGCTTGTTTTGGCCTCCTCGTCGCTCCTGCGACGTTCTTTCTTCTTCCGCTCCTCTCCAACAGCAAAATACCCCTCGGGAAGGTCATCGGTGACACTCTGGAGTAGGCGTATCTCGAGATCACTCCAAATCGCTCCAAATCACCTGAAATGCGACAGAAACAACAAATCGTGAAAAGCATTGCAATATCGTCGATATATCGTGAAAACATGATTTGGGCGATCTAAATGGCATGCAAACATGCGGGAAAAAAGTGTAAAATAAGGAGTGATCAATAGTCACACACAAGTTGTACATATACTCACACCATATCCTACTACCTATAATTAGTATACCAACACATCTATTTCATACATAATTAAGGTATGCAATAGTCGTGTATACCGCATGGTATACACGCATACGACATCCCGTAAAAGCAAGCAATACCAATCAAAATTATAATCCTACTACCATATGTATATCACCTATATACTCATGCAGCAAATACATAACTACTTACGTCTAAGCACAATACGTATCTACGTATGAGCACATACTCACACGTACTAACACATAGGTCATATAAATAGGCCTACCCACTTAGCTATACATACACCTATTATTATCACACCTATCAAGCACTTAGCTTTACTGACATATTATTTCAATCATTATAAGTATCCCCAACTACATACACCTCATTAGATATTTCAACACTGATTCATATATACACAGACGCCCCTAGAGTGGTATAGCTATCATCACACATACCTATAAGTACTAACACACAACCAATTTTCATTACATCACGAATAACTCCGAATATGTATATATCACATAATAGCCACACATTAATATACTATAGGGGAGTACACTCATTCAAGCCTACATACTGAACTTAGGTACATGCACCACGACAACATCACGAAGGGTCCAAGGGCCTACTAACAAATTAGGGTTGACACAGTCATGGACGAGCACTAAAGCCTAAGCAATAGAGGGAGATCGAGGTCAAAAGCGTGACGAGGGAAGGATCGATAAGCACGAGTTCAGGTAGGACGAATATAAGGAGACAGTTTGGTTAGGTGAAACAGTGACTCAATTGTGAATGTTTAGGTAGAGGAAAAGGAGATGCAGTGATACTCTTATAGGATGTAGAAAGAAATTAGTGTAAATAACATAAGCTAAAATACGTGGAATTTGAAAACTGTTGTACTTCAAAAGTCAGAGTCCTCGTCTGTATAAAAAAAAGTTTTGGAGATCGATAAAACAAGTTGTTCGAAATAAGTTTGAGTCGAATAGATATAATAGGAGAAAATGGTTTATTGGCTTATCGAAAATTATTATAAAAAGGAAGTAAATCATTCACACGAACATTAAGGACGTAGTTTAGAAAATATTATACAGCAGTAATTTAATATAATGTTGGCGAAAGTTTGAAATTCAAAGAATGAAATTAGATGAACTGAAGAATTTAAACTCATGTTAAATACTTTCAAAATCTTTAAGCTAGGAAATTTTTTAAAATATTCAATATTGAAACTACTTTTAGAGGAACCAGGATTTGCCAAAAAAGAGAAACTAATTTTACACAAGGTTCTTAACATATGAGCACAACGAACCTTGTACAGATATATAAAAGTATTGAAATTCTGTTTAGTTTAGAAATCTTTCTTAAAGTATGTATAGTGAACGGAAAATAATAATAACTTAGTAGTAGGATTATCAAGATTGGTAACAAAGCTTTAAAACCAAATTATGGGGTGTATAGATCAGGAAAAGGTTACGAAATGGTAATTTTACAAAAATCTAAAATAGGGAAAACGATGAGCATAAAGTCGACTTGCTGAAAGCTGAAATCCCCTGTGACTTGAAAAGTATATTAAAAATAAGCGCGATGTGTCATTCGAATGGCATAAATAAGAAAAGAAAATTTATAAATCGAATTGGGCAAAATAAAAGTACGGTTCAGGATAAAATTAGTATATGAAGGGACAAGGTATTTACATAAGTACGAAAAGTATAGGCTGGAAAAATATCATAAACTAATATTCAAAAATTTCGACAAAAATTTTAAAAATTTAAGTCAACGAAAGAGTATGAAGTCTAAGTATATATATTGAAATTTTTGAACAAATTTAAACTTAGGGAAAGAGGAAATCGAAAAATACTTTCAGAAGATTCAAGATTCGTAACGGAGAGGTTCGAAAATTGACGACGATCGTCATGAGGCGATCTCGTGAATCGGGGCAAGGAAAATGGTCGGATGAACAAAACATGCAAACGCCTAGGATATGAACCAGGAAAATCTACGGGGAACTCCTACAGTCGACCAACTAAAAATTAAGAACTAAGCGCTAAGACTTTCTAAGGAGCTAGACGGTAATGAAATGCGTTCAGCTTGGCCCGAAATCGATGGACCCAAGCGAACGACTAAAGAAATTCTAGAAGTCTAATATGGTCAGAGCCAGGCAAGAACCACTAAGGTAACTCCTAAGGCGATTAAATCAATTCCTAGCAGGGAGTCTATCTAACAATCAGGGGCCGCTAACTAGCAAGCACAGACGTCTAACTAAGTCTTCTTACCACCTAGTGACATAGGGAAACGACTAGGCTCAAGGCTTATGACTCGGATGTTGCAATTTATTTAATGGACATTCCATAGTAATTATCGTTGTTCCGATAGTTCGCAGTTGCAAGACGGACCTGCATGGGCCACCAACAAAACCTGTCACGCCCCGCTTCCCAAAAATATGGAGGCGAAGTGTGAGAAGGTCCGCTTAGACTTAAAGCTGCGAAGCTACAAGTCCGATAAGCGTCAATAAAACTTCAAATGGCAGGTCCTTGCAACGCGATACGACACAAAGATAATAATAAAGAAATGAGACAAAAGAGAAATCTCAGAATATCCATAATAATAAACTCCAACATCACAGGAAAGCCACCAGGCTAAAAGAAAAGAGTCTAAAAGAGGCCCCAGCATGGCCAACAAAAGTACAACGTGCAAAGTAAAGGTGCCACGCACCGACAACTAACAGAAATCCTAAAACAAAAGGAAGCTCAGCAAGGGTCACGAAGAATGGTCACCGGTGTCCGCAAAACTCCTCCTGGGCAGACATAAACTCAGGCTCAACGTCAGCAACTACTACGTACTCAGCAACGGTCTCTGGCTCAAGGTCTAACATGTGACACCCAAAAGTGCAAGGGGCACATGTCAGCAAGTCTACAAGAGACTTGTGCAAGGAAACTGAAAGTGAAAGTAAAGCAACCTTGCAGTTCTAGCATGATGTACTGACATGGTAGTTAAAGTATGAATGCAATAAGTAAAGTAAAGCACAACAGGTGTCAAGCATGGCATGGCAAGAGTAGCAGACTACTATCATTCACGAGTCATGTTTTCATGTCGTGCACAGAGTTCACGCCTTACAGCCAGAGTGGCTGATCGGGCCAGCTCCTAAGCTGAGTGGTCGCTCAACCCTACCCCTCCACGAGTATCGAGCCAGGGCCTTACCCCCGAACGGGAATGCTCACTTCTGGATCATGAGCCAGGAAGTGTTTTTCATGATGGCATAGGGGTGCACCTAGCCTGGACAAGCAAGTACAAGTATGTAGCGTGTGCTACGAATGCAACATTCAATGCAAGGATGACATGGCATGGCGAGTAGCAAGGCGTACAGGTAAGGAATTTAAACATGGTAGTTTAGTATGCATGAACGAAACAAGTTAAAGGGGCACATGGCGACTATAGATTTGTCTCCCGAGGAGGCCATAGATTTGTTGGAGCACATGGCGGCCAACACCCAGCAGTGGAGCGATGAGTAGACCATTGTAACCCGGACTCCCGAGGTTAAGGTCGCCACTCACTTGGATTCTCACATTGAGACCTTGTGCAAGCAAGTGGCCCACATCGAGCAGCGTCTGGACTCTATCCCAGCGGCACCTAGCACATCCTATCATCCTATGGGCGCGGTGTCGTTTTACCGCAAGTGCACGGTTAGTGTAGGGTGCGGGTATATCGAACACAGGGAGGTGGATGGCTTGAGTGGCTACTAGCCTCGCCTAGGTCGTGTGCTAGCTACGCGGATGATATGGGTGGAAGTGTAGAAATAAAAGAAAGAAATGAAAAAGACACGAAATGAATCCCCGCTAACACGGGCTAGAGCACTCATGACACTTGGCATTTGACTTGACCCAGGGTGAGACATTGCCCCAAAAGGTGGTACCTAGCGTCCATGGCCCGATATTCCGGTCGGTGACAAGCACGATAGGCCTACCCGGTTCCGGACGGTGGGCATTCCCATGTCCATTAACACCTTCCGAAACCGGGAGCATTAAGGTCACAATGATATCTCCCAACACTTCGTCCAAGCCGCTCCCGCGCGCGAGGACTCGATGTCAACGCTCGGGGCGTGAGCTATGGCTAGGGAGTCAACCGCCAAGTTTATTGCCCCTTGGCCCGACGGTCAGAGGCGGTCTTTCTCCCGCCAATGACAATGAAACACCCCCGCGTAACCCTAATGGCCAAATAGGTCAAATGTGATTTCTAGCAATACATCGAAGCGGATCTTGACAGGACAAGCACCGGACCCCAATCCCCAACACATCTAGTGTGTCGTTGTACGAATTGGACCCAGATTGCTAGAAATCCCCATTGACACATTTCATCGAACACGTGCCATGCAATCAAGTCTAATGAAACAACCCAAGCATCAATCCTACCCTAACCCGTATTAGGGTTCATCAAAACTACTCAATGGTGAATACCATATAAACAAACAGCACAAAAGACATATAAACTTTCACCATCAAGCAAAATAAACACAATACAAACAATGGAGAAAAAGAGAAGAAAATACTTATCTTGAGTTTGAATCTTCAATCCAATACAAGATTTATTACAATAGAAAAGCTAATCTAACCTAATCTAAACTTACAAGAGAAAGGGGCAAAAAGCCCTAGAAAAACTGAGAAGAACCACCCCCAAGTCGTGCCCCAACTTCTATTTATAAACCCCCCAAAAAACCTTAACAGTTCGGGTCCAGAACTGTCAAAAAAGGCCCACCCGATCGGGTGGAAACTCACCCGATCGGGTGGAATAAACAGAGAGCTCAGATACGCAGAAACAGACCTCACCCGGTCGGTTGACAAGTCAACCGATCGGTTGAAGTGAAATTTCAGACAGCAGCAAGTTTCAGCACATAGCTGCGCTCAAAAAATTCCAGAAAAATCTAGAAAAATCGGATTTGGGCATGCGACCTATCGTTGGAAAGCTAACGACGATGACGACGCTAGAAAAATAAGAGATCACTCAAAATCCTTCTGGAATGATAGCAGATCTTCAATGAATGAGCAGCGGTGCGCGAAAGGGGACGAAAAGGCCACCCGATCGGTTGAAATGTCAACCGATCGGGTGAGCAGCTTGTTGCTTCGGCCGTCGCCTTTGGCGAGCTTTCACCCGATCATATGAACCGGTCGGGTGAGTTCTTGAGTGACCGGTTGGATCTTGGAGCAGTCGGGTGAATCGATCGGTTCGGCGTCCGTGTCTTCAGCTCTTCATCTTCAGCTACAGATGAACCGATCGAATGAGAGTCACCCGATCGGTTGGCATTTTGCTTGAGAAAACAGAGAATAGGCCCCCGCTGAACCGGTCTGCGAACCGGTCGGGTGACTTCCTTATGAGCTGAGGCAGAGACCGGGTGGTGCACGCGTGCATCACCCGATCGGTTGGATATGGCCAACCGACCGGGTGAGGGGCTGAAAGATGAATTCTTCGACGTTTGACCCCCTGGATCACGCGTGACTTCTCCCGTTGCTCCGGGGACTCATGATATCATCGTTTTATGTCCCAAATGCTGTAAATTCCTGCAAAACACGGAAAACACGGAAAAGTGAAAGAAAACAAGAAAACACGCGAAAACGAATAAAAAACGGCGGTAAAATACAGAAAAAACACGGAAGAAAACGTGTGTAAATATATGAAATATAAACGCACGTCAAAATCCCCCAAGCTGAACTCTTCCTCGTCCTCGAGGAAGATGAGTGAGAGTAGGAGCTCGGAGGGAGAAAATAGAGAGGAAGAGAGAAAAAAAAACTCTATATCCTAGATCACCCGTTAGGGCCAACAAAATCAAAAATGACACACCAAGCAAGCGAACGCCAAATCACATCACTAAACCAAGGAATACGAGTCCAGACAAGTGCCATGGGCCCACGCGGTGAAGCGCGAGTGAGTGCGGTCGTGTGCTAGCAGACGGTGTCACTATCTACGATGTGCAATAAAGCTCCATATACACGTAGCCAAAGAAAGACCCAAATATCGATTCGATTCGAATAAAGCGGTGAATATATAGCTCAAGCATGCATGAGAATAGAGCAAGAATCGAAACATATCATGCGTCATGGACTCCACAACTAGGGTTAAGGAAATCACCACACTATAGCCTAGATAATAGCCAAAAAGTTCCTAAGCCAAGTGTTTTCGAAAACGATGGGGGTTGAGATGATGTGGAGTAGAACACTCGGTGCAAATTCTCGCCTTCCCTTTATTCTCGGCAAGTAGGAAAAAATATTCACACGGGAATTTTTTTTTGGGTTTTGGGTATTTGTATTTTTTTTCTTTTCTTTTCATTTCTCATCCTTTTGGGTTTTTTCTTTTCTTTTCTCCTTTTTTTTGGATTTTTGGGAATTGGGATATTTACATGTGTACTCTCCCAAGTGGGAGAACAGTACACGACGAGGGGATTTGCACCAAGTAAAATAAAAATGAAATCGGATTCTAAACACTTGGATAAATGAGATATTTCTCGCTAATCAGAGCATAGGCTAAATGTGTTATCCTAGTCCTTGTTTGTGGAATCCCGACACATGCGAATTGAAATATACGATATAAATATAGCATGCATATAGAAGCAGATAGTAGAAGAAAATACCGCATATTCAAATCGAAGCATGATAATCTAGGGGCCAACCAAGGATAGGTATATAAAACATAATCACAAGGTAGAAGCACACCAAACAGCTAGGCACGACGCACGACTCACAAAAAGCTAAGTGGACCCGCGATGCATGAAATGCAAGAGGACTCGATATCCTAGGGTTAGTGAATGCGATTATCGAAGCTGTGCAAGGTGCGCGTGTGATTTTCGTGGCAATTCATCATAGGGTTCATCTCTAGGAGAAAGAGATAAAAAGAAGAAAAGAAAAAGAAAAAGAAAAAGAAAAAGACGGAGAAAAACGACTCAAATAGCGAAGAAAAAGAGACAAATGACGCACGAAGTGTGACTCCCCCAAGCTGAAATTTGCATTGTCCTCAATGCAATAGTAGTGAATGCGGGAGGGCAATGAAAATGGGGGGGGGAGTTACACACCGACACAAAAAATGAAAAACACGAAAAACACACGAACGAAACTGGAAAATAAAGAAAAAGAAACATACAGAATAAAAGATATAAAACACGACGAAGGACTCAAAGACACAAACACGCGACAACGACACACGAAAAAATGCACACAAAAGTCGATTTCCCCCAAGCTGAAAATGACAATGCTAGCAAAATGATATGATCAATGTGATGCAGAAATATGCTAGGGGAAAATCGAAAAAGAAAGAAATCAGAATGCAGGAGAGACAGTCTGCTCGTTCTCCTCGGAAGAGGATGTGGGGTGAAATGATAGAAGGGCACGACATGAAGGGTTATTAAGATGCAAAAGCAAATCCTAGATATGCTCCTCTCGCTAATGAGAGGAGACGAGATTATTCAAATCTAAACTAGAAAGCGGTAAATTTTTACACTACTGGATTAGGATACACCTGAGCATAGGCGGATCCAAGATCTGAAGTGGGGCAGGTAGCTGCTCTAACTGCTCCTTCTGTGGCTCCACCAGAAGCGATGTACCACGTGTGCCAATGGACCCAAGCAATGCACCTCCAAGCATCCCTCGTAGGTGTCCACCTGTGACCTGCAAAGGACGAGGTGCATTAGTCCATGGCAAGAAATTATTTCCCAAAATAAATGTATCCCAGAGATAGTCGCCGGTAAATGATGGTAAAATATATGAAAAGTGGCGAACACTCCCTGGAAATGGTATGCTATCCTCTGTGCTAGCGACGATCAAATCCCCGCTCTCCATGTGAAGTTGCTCTCCAGGTGGTGACACACCGCAGCATACCTCAAGGGAAGTAGATCATGTGTCCTGCGAGAGATATGGCGTGTCAAAAATATATGAGTCTAAAGAAATAGGACGTGAAAAGCGAGACTCAAATGTGGAGTGAGAGTGAGTATGAAAATCTCCCTGAATAGGGGCAATATGCTCAAGTAGATGCTCAGCCGCAGAAGAAGTGGAGCGTGACGGTAGAGGTAGATGTCGCTCGGGCTCCATGAAGTGGATGATCGTATCCAAGCCCTCATGCACATCCTCCTCGACGATATGCTCATGCTCCTCCATCTGCCCGATGTCCTGAATGACATCCTCATGGTTGACCACCGACCAAGGAGGAAGCTGTGACAGAGATGACTGTGGAGGTGGATGTGGAGCGGACCCCTCGTATGTGGTTATGGTGTCCTCGTCCTCACGCACATCCTCCTCGCCGGTATGCATAATCTCTGTAAACTCCTCAGTGCTCTCATAGGACTCATGTGGGGTATCCAAATCAAGACAAGATATCTCTCCCACAGATCCTAGATAAATCTCCCCATCCTCACTATCATCATCAAAAAATGCTTCGTCATCCAAGTCGTAGTGATGGAAAAATGGGGTATCGGCTTGAGATGTGTCTATGGTGGCCGATGGCATGGTGGTCTCAACCATGAAAGTGGGTATATCATCTCCTTCATCCCCTCTCCTCGGTGTCGGCTCGGTGCTTGGTACCATTAAGTTTTGTAATATTTGGCCTTGGTTAAACATGGCACTTTCAAGGAGAGACACGAGGCTTGATTCTTCTTGTGTTTGTGGAGGGGTATAAGGTTGAGGAAATGGATGGGAGGTGTTTGGGCTAAGGTTGTGGGAAAATGTTTGGCCTTGGAGTGGGGGGAGGCTCTCAAGCGTAAATGGGCAATCATAATACACATGCCCCGCCATCCCACAAGTCTCACAAACCACAACCGAATAAGGATTGTATCCTCCCATCTGAGCATCGAAATTTGATCTCCACATGGTTACACCAAATATACCTGGACAACAAAAATAAGAAAACTAGAGAGGAGCGTCAATAGTACAAGAAAATAACAAAAAGATAATGTAATGGTGGGGGAAAAATTTCTTGGTTATTGAATTTTTTTTTAAAATATTTTTTTTTGTGTTTTTATGCATAGTCTAACGAACCCGAGCTAAGCTAATAACAAACCGAATGCCTCCCCGGCAACGGCGCCAAAAACTTGACCGGCGCCCCGTTTACGGTATGGGCGCGGTGTCGTTTTACCGCAAGTGCACGGTTAGTGTAGGGTGCGGGTATATCGAACACAGGGAGGTGGATGGCTTGAGTGGCTACTAGCCTCGCCTAGGTCGTGTGCTAGCTACGCGGATGATATGGGTGGAAGTGTAGAAATAAAAGAAAGAAATGAAAAAGACACGAAATGAATCCCCGCTAACACGGGCTAGAGCACTCATGACACTTGGCATTTGACTTGACCCAGGGTGAGACATTGCCCCAAAAGGTGGTACCTAGCGTCCATGGCCCGATATTCCGGTCGGTGCCAAGCACGACAAGCTTACCCGGTTCCGGACGGTGGGCATTCCCATGTCCATTAACACCTTCCGAAACCGGGAGCATTAAGGTCACAATGATATCTCCCAACACTTCGTCCAAGCCGCTCCCGCGCGCGAGGACTCGATGTCAACGCTCGGAGCGTGAGCTATGGCTAGGGAGTCAACCGCCAAGTTTATTCCCCCTTGGCCCGACGGTCAGAGGCGGTCTTTCTCCCGCCAATGACAATGAAACACCCCCGCGTAACCCTAATGGCCAAATAGGTCAAATGTGATTTCTAGCAATACATCGAAGCGGATCTTGACAGGACAAGCACCGGACCCCAATCCCCAACACATCTAGTGTGTCGTCGTACGAATTGGACCCAGATTGCTAGAAATCCCCATTGACACATTTCATCGAACACGTGCCATGCAATCAAGTCTAATGAAACAACCCAAGCATCAATCCTACCCTAACCCGTATTAGGGTTCATCAAAACTACTCAATGGTGAATACCATATAAACAAACAGCACAAAAGACATATAAACTTTCACCATCAAGCAAAATAAACACAATACAAACAATGGAGAAAAAGAGAAGAAAATACTTATCTTGAGTTTGAATCTTCAATCCAATACAAGATTTATTACAATAGAAAAGCTAATCTAACCTAATCTAAACTTACAAGAGAAAGGGGCAAAAAGCCCTAGAAAAACTGAGAAGAACCACCCCCAAGTCGTGCCCCAACTTCTATTTATAAACCCCCCAAAAAACCTTAACAGTTCGGGTCCAGAACTGTCAAAAAAGGCCCACCTGATCGGGTGGAAACTCACCCGATCGGGTGGAATAAACAGAGAGCTCAGATACGCAGAAACAGACCTCACCCGGTCGGTTGACAAGTCAACCGATCGGTTGAAGTGAAATTTCAGACAGTAGCAAGTTTCAGCACATAGCTGCGCTCAAAAAATTCCAGAAAAATCTAGAAAAATCGGATTTGGGCATGCGACCTATCGTTGGAAAGCTAACGACGATGACGACGCTAGAAAAATAAGAGATCACCCAAAATCCTTCTGGAATGATAGCAGATCTTCAATGAATGAGCAGCGGTGCGCGAAAGGGGACGAAAAGGCCACCCGATCGGTTGAAATGTCAACCGATCGGGTGAGCAGCTTGTTGCTTCGGCCGTCGCCTTCGGCGAGCTTTCACCCGATCATATGAACCGGTCGGGTGAGTTCTTGAGTGACCGGTTGGATCTTGGAGCAGTCGGGTGAATCGATCGGTTCGGCGTCCGTGTCTTCAGCTCTTCATCTTCAGCTACAGATGAACCGATCGGGTGAGAGTCACCCGATCGGTTGGCATTTTGCTTGAGAAAATAGAGAATAGGCCCCCGCTGAACCGGTCTGCGAACCGGTCGGGTGACTTCCTTATGAGCTGAGGCAGAGACCGGGTGGTGCACGCGTGCATCACCCGATCGGTTGGAGATGACCAACCGACCGGGTGAGGGGCTGAAAGATGAATTCTTCGACGTTTGACCCCCTGGATCACGCGTGACTTCTCCCGTTGCTCCGGGGACTCATGATATCATCGTTTTATGTCCCAAATGCTGTAAATTCCTGCAAAACACGGAAAACACGGAAAAGTGAAAGAAAACAAGAAAACACGCGAAAACGAATAAAAGACGGCGGTAAAATACGGAAAAAAACACGGAAGAAAACGTGTGTAAATATATGAAATATAAACGCACGTCAAAATCCCCCAAGCTGAACTCTTCCTCGTCCTCGAGGAAGACGAGTGAGAGTAGGAGCTCGAAGGGAGAAAATAGAGAGGAAGAGAGAAAAAGAAAACTCTATATCCTAGATCACCCGTTAGGGCCAACAAAATCAAAAATGACACACCAAGCAAGCGAACGCCAAATCACATCACTAAACCAAGGAATACAAGTCCAGACAAGTGCCATGGGCCCACGCGGTGAAGCGTGAGTGAGTGCGGTCGTGTGCTAGCAGACGGTGTCACTATCTACGATGTGCAATAAAGCTCCATATACACGTAGCCAAAGAAAGACTCAAATATCGATTCGATTCGAATAAAGCGGTGAATATATAGCTCAAGCATGCATGAGAATAGAGCAAGAATCGAAACATATCATGCGTCATGGACTCCACAACTAGGGTTAAGGAAATCACCACACTATAGCCTAGATAATAGCCAAAAAGTTCCTAAGCCAAGTGTTTTCGAAAACGATGGGGGTTGAGATGATGTGGAGTAGAACACTCGGTGCAAATTCTCGCCTTCCCTTTATTCTCGGCAAGTAGGAAAAAATATTCACACGGGAATTTTTTTTTGGGTTTTGGGTATTTGTATTTTTTTTCTTTTCTTTTCATTTCTCATCCTTTTGGGTTTTTTCTTTTCTTTTCTCCTTTTTTTTGGATTTTTGGGAATTGGGATATTTACATGTGTACTCTCCCAAGTGGGAGAACAGTACACGACGAGGGGATTTGCACCAAGTAAAATAAAAATGAAATCGGATTCTAAACACTTGGACAAATGAGATATTTCTCGCTAATCAGAGCATAGGCTAAATGTGTTATCCTAGTCCTTGTTTGTGGAATCCCGACACATGCGAATTGAAATATACGATATAAATATAGCATGCATATAGAAGCAGATAGTAGAAGCAAATACCGCATATTCAAATCGAAGCATGATAATCTAGGGGCCAACCAAGGATAGTTATATAAAACATAATCACAAGGTAGAAGCACACCAAACAGCTAGGCACGACGCACGACTCACAAAAAGCTAAGTGGACCCGCGATGCATGAAATGCAAGAGGACTCGATATCCTAGGGTTAGTGAATGCGATTATCGAAGCTGTGCAAGGTGCGCGTGTGATTTTCGTGGCAATTCATCATAGGGTTCATCTCTAGGAGAAAGAGATAAAAAGAAGAAAAGAAAAAGAAAAAGAAAAAGACGGAGAAAAACGACTCAAATAGCGAAGAAAAAGAGACAAATGACGCACGAAGTGTGACTCCCCCAAGCTGAAATTTGCATTGTCCTCAATGCAATAGTAGTGAATACAGGAGGGCAATGAAAATGGGGGGGGGAGTTACACACCGACACAAAAAATGAAAAACACGAAAAACACACGAACGAAACTGGAAAATAAAGAAAAAGAAACATACAGAATAAAAGATATAAAACACGACGAAGGACTCAAAGACACAAACACGCGACAACGACACACGAAAAAATGCACACAAAAGTCGATTTCCCCCAAGCTGAAAATGACAATGCTAGCAAAATGATATGATCAATGTGATGCAGAAATATGCTAGGGGAAAATAGAAAAAGAAAGAAATCAGAATGCAGGAGAGACAGTCTGCTCGTTCTCCTCGGAAGAGGATGTGGGGTGAAATGATAGAAGGGCACGACATGAAGGGTTATTAAGATGCAAAAGCAAATCCTAGATATGCTCCTCTCGCTAATGAGAGGAGACGAGATTATTCAAATCTAAACTAGAAAGCGATAAATTTTTACACTACTGGATTAGGATACACCTGAGCATAGGCGGATCCAAGATCTGAAGTGGGGCAGGTAGCTGCTCTAACTGCTCCTTCTGTGGCTCCGCCAGAAGCGCTGTACCACGTGTGCCAATGGACCCAAGCAATGCACCTCCAAGCATCCCTCGTAGGTGTCCACCTGTGACCTGCAAAGGACGAGGTGCATTAGTCCATGGCAAGAAATTATTTCCCAAAATAAATGTATCCCAGAGATAGTCGCCGGTAAATGATGGTAAAATATATGAAAAGTGGCGAACACTCCCTGGAAATGGTATGCTATCCTCTGTGCTAGCGACGATCAAATCCCCGCTCTCCATGTGAAGTTGCTCTCCAGGTGGTGACACACCGCAGCATACCTCAAGGGAAGTAGATCATGTGTCCTGCGAGAGATATGGCGTGTCAAAAATATATGAGTCTAAAGAAATAGGACGTGAAAAGCGAGACTCAAATGTGGAGTGAGAGTGAGTATGAAAATCTCCCTGAATAGGGGCAATATGCTCAAGTAGATGCTCAGCCGCAGAAGAAGTGGAGCGTGACGGTAGAGGTAGATGTGGCTCGGGCTCCATGAAGTGGATGATCGTATCCAAGCCCTCATGCACATCCTCCTCGACGATATGTTCATGCTCCTCCATCTGCC
Source organism: Scilla litardierei (assembly GCA_030789695.1). Lineage (NCBI taxonomy): Eukaryota > Viridiplantae > Streptophyta > Magnoliopsida > Asparagales > Asparagaceae > Scilla > Scilla litardierei. The sequence continues at coordinate 183,727,999 of CM061133.1, forward strand.
CGATGTCCTGAATGACATCCTCATGGTTGACCACCGACCAAGGAGGAAGCTGTGACAGAGATGACTGTGGAGGTGGATGTGGAGCGGACCCCTCGTATGTGGTTGTGGTGTCCTCGTCCTCACGCACATCCTCCTCGCCGGTATGCATAATCTCTGTAAACTCCTCAGTGCTCTCATAGGACTCATGTGGGGTATCCAAATCAAGACAAGAAATCTCTCCCACAGATCCTAGATAAATCTCCACATCCTCACTATCATCATCAAAAAATGCTTCGTCATCCAAGTCGTAGTGATGGAAAAATGGGGTATCGGCTTGAGATGTGTCTATGGTGGCCGATGGCATGGTGGTCTCAACCATGAAAGTGGGTATATCATCTCCTTCATCCCCTCTCCTCGGTGTCGGCTCGGTGATTGGTACCATTAAGTTTTGTAATATTTGGCCTTGGTTAAACATGGCACTTTCAAGGAGAGACACGAGGCTTGATTCTTCTTGTGTTTGTGGAGGGGTATAAGGTTGAGGAAATGGATGGGAGGTGTTTGGGCTAAGGTTGTGGGAAAATGTTTGGCCTTGGAGTGGGGGGAGGCTCTCAAGCGTAAATGGGCAATCATAATACACATGCCCCGCCATCCCACAAGTCTCACAAACCACAACCGAATAAGGATTGTATCCTCCCATCTGAACATCGAAATTTGATCTCCACATGGTTACACCAAATATACCTGGACAACAAAAATAAGAAAACTAGAGAGGAGCGTCAATAGTACAAGAAAATAACAAAAAGATAATGTAATGGTGGGGGAAAAATTTCTTGGTTATTGAATTTTTTTTTTAAAATATTTTTTTTGTGTTTTTATGCATAGTCTAACGAACCCGAGCTAAGCTAATAACAAACCGAATGCCTCCCCGGCAACGGTGCCAAAAACTTGACCGGCGCCCCGTTTACGGTATGGGCGCCGTGTCGTTTTACCGCAAGTGCACGGTTAGTGTAGGGTGCGGGTATATCGAACACAGGGAGGTGGATGGCTTGAGTGGCTACTAGCCTCGCCTAGGTCGTGTGCTAGCTACGCGGATGATATGGGTGGAAGTGTAGAAATAAAAGAAAGAAATGAAAAAGACACGAAATGAATCCCCGCTAACACGGGCTAGAGCACTCATGACACTTGGCATTTGACTTGACCCAGGGTGAGACATTGCCCCAAAAGGTGGTACCTAGCGTCCATGGCCCGATATTCCGGTCGGTGCCAAGCACGATAGGCCTACCCGGTTCCGGACGGTGGGCATTCCCATGTCCATTAACACCTTCCGAAACCGGGAGCATTAAGGTCACAATGATATCTCCCAACACTTCGTCCAAGCCGCTCCCGCGCGCGAGGACTCGATGTCAACGCTCGGGGCGTGAGCTATGGCTAGGGAGTCAACCGCCAAGTTTATTCCCCCTTGGCCCGACGGTCAGAGGCGGTCTTTCTCCCGCCAATGACAATGAAACACCCCCGCGTAACCCTAATGGCCAAATAGGTCAAATGTGATTTCTAGCAATACATCGAAGCGGATCTTGACAGGACAAGCACCGGACCCCAATCCCCAACACATCTAGTGTGTCGTCGTACGAATTGGACCCAGATTGCTAGAAATCCACATTGACACATTTCATCGAACACGTGCCATGCAATCAAGTCTAATGAAACAACCCAAGCATCAATCCTACCCTAACCCGTATTAGGGTTCATCAAAACTACTCATTGGTGAATACCATATAAACAAACAGCACAAAAGACATATAAACTTTCACCATCAAGCAAAATAAACACAATACAAACAATGGAGAAAAAGAGAAGAAAATACTTATCTTGAGTTTGAATCTTCAATCCAATACAAGATTTATTACAATAGAAAAGCTAATCTAACCTAATCTAAACTTACAAGAGAAAGGGGAAAAAAGCCATAGAAAAACTGAGAAGAACCACCCCCAAGTCGTGCCCCAACTTCTATTTATAAACCCCCCAAAAAACCTTAACAGTTCGGGTCCAGAACTGTCAAAAAAGGCCCACCCGATCGGGTGGAAACTCACCCGATCGGGTGGAATAAACAGAGAGCTCAGATACGCAGAAACAGACCTCACCCGGTCGGTTGACAAGTCAACCGATCGGTTGAAGTGAAATTTCAGACAGCAGCAAGTTTCAGCACATAGCTGCGCTCAAAAAATTCCAGAAAAATCTAGAAAAATCGGATTTGGGCATGCGACCTATCGTTGGAAAGCTAACGACGATGACGACGCTAGAAAAATAAGAGATCACCCAAAATCCTTCTGGAATGATAGCAGATCTTCAATGAATGAGCAGCGGTGCGCGAAAGGGGACGAAAAGGCCACCCGATCGGTTGAAATGTCAACCGATCGGGTGAGCAGCTTGTTGCTTCGGCCGTCGCCTTCGGCGAGCTTTCACCCGATCATATGAACCGGTCGGGTGAGTTCTTGAGTGACCGGTTGGATCTTGGAGCAGTCGGGTGAATCGATCGGTTTGGCGTCCGTGTCTTCAGCTCTTCATCTTCAGCTACAGATGAACCGATCGGGTGAGAGTCACCCGATCGGTTGGCATTTTGCTTGAGAAAACAGAGAATAGGCCCCCGCTGAACCGGTCTGCGAACCGGTCGGGTGACTTCCTTATGAGCTGAGGCAGAGACCGGGTGGTGCACGCGTGCATCACCCGATCGGTTGGAGATGACCAACCGACCGGGTGAGGGGCTGAAAGATGAATTCTTCGATGTTTGACCCCCTGGATCACGCGTGACTTCTCCCGTTGCTCCGGGGACTCATGATATCATCGTTTTATGTCCCAAATGCTGTACATTCCTGCAAAACACGGAAAACACGGAAAAGTGAAAGAAAACAAGAAAACACGCGAAAACGAATAAAAGACGGCGGTAAAATACGGAAAAAACACGGAAGAAAACGTGTGTAAATATATGAAATATAAACGCACGTCACCACACGAGGTGGACGGGTGTCTGACCCCGTTATGGTTCTAGTATTGAAAAAAGAAAAGTTCGCCATCGAAGAAGCTATTGGTGACAACGATGGAGTTGAGGCCACTAAAAGGCCTGTCACTACTGAGGAGAGAGCGGATGCACCTCCCGTCTTACCTACCATGAGGCCGCCACCCGTTGATGCAGCTAAGGGCAAAGCCTCCAGACCCCCTCCTCCAAACCCACAGAGGCTTGCCCTAGCCAAATTGGAGAAGAAGTACTCCAAGTTTATGGAGTTACTGAAGGGGATTCAGCTGAATATCCCGTTTATTGATGCCATCACCGAGATCCCGACATACGCCAAATTTCTGAAGGATCTCATCACGGGAAAGAGGAAGATGGAAGAGATCAAGCTATTGGAGGATTCTACCTCCATTATCAAAAATCACCTCCCCGGAAGCTGCCGGATCTGGGGAGCTTCACGTGCCATGTTCCATCGGTGGCATGCCAATCAGCAGAGCGTTAATTGACCTGGGGGCCAGCATCAGTTTGATGCCCATCTCCATCTTCAAAAGACTCCAGACGGGAAGCGATCTGGAACCGACGAGCATGTCCATTCAGCTCGCTGATCACTCTATCACTTACCCAGTCAAAATTACGAGGGACGTCGTCCTCCAGATACCTCCAGGGATATGTGTCCCAGTCGATTTTGTCATCATGGACATGCCGGAGGGAGGAAGCTCTCAACTCATACTCGGTTACCCCTTCATGGTGACGGCTGGAGTTCTGATAGACGTCCGAGAAGGGACCCTTTCCCTCAATGTGGGGAATATAGAAGCTGAGTTCTGGCTACATAGGCCGATGAAGGAGCGAGCTTATGAAGAAGGGGCAAATTACTTGGAGCTTCTTGAGGAGGAAGCAATTGAAGAGTTCACTGCTGAAGGGGTCATGAAGGACCCAATGATGGAAATCATTGACGACGACGGCGACCCAACCTACAACAAAGCGGTCGTCGCGTACATCCAAGTATTGGATGAGGAGTTCATACGCCAATTGTCAAATCGTCAGGCACTGGAGACCATATCTTATGTTGAGGAGAATATTGGAGCGAGTGGAAATCAAACACCGCCGGTTTGCACCACCCCGGAGATGGACGCGTGACCACCACGCGTGCCAAATGAGCATTGATACAATAGAGGGAGTCGAGCATATGACTGAAAACGAGCGCTTATTGGAGGGCAACCCAATTCCTTAGATTTTGGACTTTCTTCCTTAGTTTTCTTATTTTTATTTTTATTTTGTGATTTTAGGTAAAATTATAAAAATCATAAACATTTGACGAGTTTGTGTTCTGTGTAGGACGGACAATTTGGGGTATGCATATGGACATTATAAACGGAAGGAAGCCGAAGGAAAGCAACAGAATCGAAGATTTAAGAAGAAAACTAAGGGAAAAGAAGAGGGAAAAGGCACAGGAGGCTCGAACCGAGCAGGTTATCTGTTCAGTCGAGCAACACAGCAGCAAGCTACTCGGTCCGAGTAGAAATAGGCTCGGACTGAGCAGACCGCTGCTCGATCAAGTACTACAGGAGATTAAAGTTGGGGAGAAAATGTCACTCTGTCGACCCGGACAAAGTATTATTGGCTCGGCCCGAGCAGGATGTGACTCGGCCTAAGCATCCTACTGCTCGGTCGAGTCGTTCAGGCTTGAAATTTAGAGAGAAAATATCGCTCTGTCGACCCGGACATACTATTATTGGCTCGGCCTGAGCAGGATACGATTCGGAGGGAGTATTGCATTCAAAATTTTTACGTTGATCGGGTCGAGCAGCCTAGCTGCTCGGACCGAGTCGAGTCGTTTTATTTAAATTCTATTTACATTGACCCGGTCGAGTAGCCAGCTGCTTGGACCGGATCGTGTCGGGTCTAAAACCCGATACCCGACTATTTATAACCGCTGTTAAAAATTTTAACCCTAAAATTTTTTTTCTAATCCCTTGTTTTACCCCTCCACCCGAAGCTCCCTACCCCACCCCTACTCGTTCTACTTCCTCCCGCAATCTCCGCCCGAACCGTCGCCGGCGATGCCTTCAGAGCCGAGCCGCCCAACACCGGTAACCCCCCCCCCCCCCGCCGCTCTCCCCCTGTTGGATCTGGATCTAAGCCTGGGGGGTGAATAGGCTTATAAAAATTCTCGTGCAACCCACGAGAAATCACACGCAGTTATAGCCACAGGCAGGGTAAACAATAATCAACCACAGATACATAGCAGATTTTACCCTGGTTCGGTCACACCCACGACCTACATCCAGCCCCAAAAGCAATACTAGATTATTAAAGTTTACTGGTACAACCTGTAACTAGAGCACCAACCCTACACTCACCTGGCCCTCAGTACCTGCACTCACCAAAGTGCCCAAACAGTAACAATACTAGTAAAGCTCTCTCTTGGCTAGTCCCAACTAGCCAAGTCCCCAAACAAATAATAAAATAGTTTCACAGAGATCACAACACCAAATCACAAATAAAATAAAGTTCAGAGTTTAGAATTGCTCAATCGTGACGGTGTTGATGTCTCTGTCAATCAGCGCGAGGTCAGATCAATCTGACAGGTAGTAGTCCCCTCTGAAGTCGCGGCAATATATGACGCTCCTCAACTCAAACAAAACATCCGGCAATGAAACTTGCATGATGAGCTCTCATCAAAAATCGCACACACAAAAGATTCGGCCTATCAGCAACCAACAAAAGGAACAGCCTTTGGGATTTTCCAAGAGAAAAATGATGTGACCCTCAGCTCTTCGGAATTGCAAAGTGATATGCGGCTGCCCTCTTCAAAACTTGCGGATCATCAAATATGCAACAACTCCTTTCACAAAGGTTGGGGGTGCTTGAAGAAATAAAAAGATGACCCCTTTTTTTATTTAAAAAGGGGAACGTCCTGGGGATCTTTGTATTGAAAGCCAAGGGATTTGTTAAGAGCTCTGGGAACTTGATATTGCCTTCTTGATTACTGGGAATAGAGTTTGACTTGAGATTCTGGGATTTCCAAGGAAGAGAGAAGAAATGATGTTGTATGTTGAAGCTTTGAGAATTTTTCAAATCAGAAAATGATAAGTACGGCTCCTTCTCAGATCTTTGATATTTTGCACAAAAACAAAATATTAAATTAAACCAGGCTCTGTCCTCTTTGAAATTATTTAGTGGAGAGCAAAACAAAAATGGACACGCAAGAGGCCATGATGAAATTTTTTATGGGATCACCAAAGGTGCGGCTTAATCTTTGGACTTGCGGCTCTCTAAAATTTTTTGATGAACTTATCTGCACAAAACGAGAGGCTGCGGCTACAAAAGACTCTCCAAAAAATATTAGAAACCCTCACAATTTTGACTGTGCTCTCCGGGAAAAAAACAAAACTCACGGCTCCTCTATTCTTATTTTTTGTGCTGCTCTTTTACCCATTAATGCGGCAACCTAGGGTGTTAGGTCACAGGTCAAAAGGGAACGGACTCTGGGCTCTGTTTGGATTAGTTCCCCTAGGGTTTTCTGCTACTAACATATTCTTGTTTTTTTAAGAGGTCACACAAATTTCGGCTAACTCTTTTCTAAAACCCTTTCTTGATTACTTCCTTATAAATGGTAGGGTATAGGGTATAGGATTTGAAATTAACACCAATAAACTCACAATTGACTGCATCTACCTTTTGACTAATTCTCCTTTGCACATTGACCAAATCTCCCATTGAGTCTCTACAATCTTTGTCATTCCTGAAACACTTAACGCACACGTTAAAAACGTTCACACAAGTTTGTTATCATCAAACACGAAGTTCATAGATTGTTGCTACCAATAATCTCCCCCTTTTGATGATGACAAACAAAGTATAATATTTGAGCAGTGAAATTCCAAATAGTGTGTGTGATAGTGTGGCAATAATGAGTGACATGCAATGAGATGAAATGATGTGCGACAATGATGTATAAAGTATATCAGTAAGCATGCTCCCCCTACTTTTGTGCTTCCCCAATATTCATTAATGCTCCCCCTTAATCAAACAATCATATATTTGCGTGCATTACAAAGATAATACCAAATGCCAAATACCAAGCACACTAAACAAATACCAAATCTTTCCAAATTTTTCTCCCCCTTTGTTATCATCAAAAGTCATACCACGAAGTCAAAATCATACACTCATAGAATCATATATTAAGCAAAAAGAGAGTATTATTAGCCATTACCAACAATTGCATGCATACACTCATAGAATAATCAAGTCAAAATCCAATGAAATGAAATAACTACGACTTCAACACCAATGTGTACGTGCGATGATTAACATTGAAGCACATAAGGAGAATTATTTAAGAAAGTCAACCAAAACCAATCCACATTTTCTGAATAACAGTCCATCACCTAGGATTGATTTTTCCCACCCCATTTAAAATGAGTTCAAGGTACCACACCCCGAAACATAGCCTATAAGGACTCTTAGATGTGGGGGTGGCATTGCTTGACGAGTAAATACACCAACGCTAAAGTTTACCCATAAAGCTTATGTTGGATACTCGTGGGTAATACCGTTGCCAAGGATTGTATCCATTTTTCATACAGAGCATGTATTTTCCTTTTCAAATTTTTATACTTGTAGTAACATTTTTTAATGCTCAATTTTTATCCATGGCAAGGTATATCATATCCTTTAGATTTGCAGTTAAGTTTTCCTCCTACATGCACTTTCCATACTTCATAAACAATATCTCCAAATGTGCAACAATAAGAATACATGTGAAAGTGAAATAGGAGGTGTAGAAATCAAGTTAATTTCTATCATTGAATATGCCATGAATATTTAGAGAGATGAACATGCGCATATAGCAAAGGAAATAATACATCACTTTCTACATAGGTATGAGACTCATTCATGGATACCTTTTTAATGAATCAAAGAGACAGAAACACATTTAAGCACCATTTTTTTTGTTTTTTTTTTGTTTTTGTTTTTAATGCATGAGTTACTAAAGCAAACATGAGTTGCAATCACACAAATAAAAAACAAATCATGCACACATAACAATGCAACTACTAGCACACAAACAAGAAAAAAGTTCAAGCACACAAGAAAGCATGGAGTCTCGTACTAAGTTTTATCAATAATACCAATCTCAAGACGAAGACGACAAAACCGAGCCTCAACCAAAGGTTTGGTGAATATGTCTGCAAGTTGTGATTCCGTAGGAACGAACTCCACAGACACATCCTCTTTAGTGAGGTGATCTCTAAGAAAATGGTGTCTTACGTCAATATGTTTAGTACGAGAGTGGTGTACGCGATTATTAGAAAGATCTATGGCACTCTTGCTATCACATCGAAGAGGAACTCTTTTAAGAGCTAGTCCGTAATCAGATAATGTTTGCATCATCCACAGTACTTGAGCACAGCAACTACCGAGGGCAATATACTCTGCTTCAGTAGTGGATAATGCAACACTATTTTGCTTACGGCTATACCATGAAACTAAAGAGTGTCCTAGCATAAAACAAGTGCCACTAGTGCTCTTTCTATCAGTTAAACTTCCCGCATAATCAGCATCAGAATAACCCACCAAATCAAAATTACCACTAGAAGGATACCAAAAGCCTAGAGTAGGTGTACTAATTAGGTACCTAAAGATCCTTTTAATGGCTTTCAAATGTGATTCTTTTGGGTTTGACTGAAAACGTGCACACAAACATATAGCAAACATTATATCAGGCCTAGAAGCAGTCAAGTACAACAAAGAACCAATCATACCTTGATATAGATTTTGGTCCACTGCAACTCCTTGTTCATCTCTGTCCATTTTTGTGTTAGGACACATCGGCGTTCCAATTCCTTTAGACTTCTCCATCCCAAACTTTTTCAGAAGCTCCTTGATGTATTTGGTTTGAGATAGAAAGATGCCTTCCTTTCCTTGCTTTACTTGGAACCCCAGAAAATATTTCAGCTCTCCCACAAGGCTCATCTCAAACTGATCCTGCATGACTTTCTCAAACTTTTGACATAGAAGATCGTTAGTAGCACCATAAATAATGTCATCAACATAAATTTGCACAATGAGAAAATCTTCAGATTCATGCATCAAAATAGTGTATTGTCAGCACTCCCCTTTTTAAAATTATTTCCAACAAATATGTGCTTAGACGGTCATAACAAGCTCGTGGAGCTTGCTTAAGACCATACAAAGATTTTTCTAATTTATAAACATGGTTTGGAAAATTATAGCTTTCAAAGCCTGGGGGTTGCTCAACAAATACCTCTTCTTTTAGGTAGCCATTAAGAAAAGCGCTTTTTACATCCATTTGTTTCAGCTTGAGCCCTTTATAACTTGCAAAAGCTAGCAAGATTCTAATGGACTCAAGCCTAGCAACTGGTGCAAAAGTCTCATCCACATCAATTCCTTCAATTTGCTTATACCCTTTAGCTACCAACCTAGCCTTGTTTCTAATAACATTACCAGATTCATCAAGTTTATTTTTAAACACCCATTTAGTACCAACTACAGGATAATCAGTGGGTCTAGGTACTAGTTTCCAGACATTATTCCTGACAAATTGATTTAATTCCTCTTGCATGGCCAAAACCCAACTTTCTTCTTCCAAAGCAACATCTATAGTCTTAGGCTCTATTACAGAAATAAAGTCACCATAAATACATAGAGCACAAAGATCTCTAAAAGAGGAACGTGTACAAATACCTGCCGTAGGCTCACCTAGAATTAAGTCTGGTGGGTGATTTGGATTGAATCTCAGCTCCCCTCTGGTAATTGCTTCATCTTGTATTGCTGTCGTGTCAGTTTCAGCTTCCTTCTGTATTTCAGGTTGCTCCTCGTTAACTTTTGGAACGCTTTGTTGCTCTACATTTTCCTCTTCATTGTTCTGCCTGCAATCCAAAGAGTTTATATCAGATTCATCAAATTTTACATTTATAGATTCAGCAATAGCAAGGGTGTGTTTATTATAAATCCTGTATGCTCTGCTCCTTGCTGAATATCCTACAAACACTCCCGCATCTGATTTTGATTCAAAGGTGCCAAGCTGATCTGCAGTATTTAATATAAAGCACCTGCATCCAAAAACTCTAAAGTAAGAGACTTTCGGGGTGTTGCCATGCCATAGTTCATAAGAAGTTTTATTTAGTATAGGTCTAAGCATAACTCTGTTGCATACATGGCATGCTGTATTAATGGCCTCAGCCCAAAAAGACTTAGGCAAGCTATATTCATTTAACATACTCCTAGCCATTTCTTTTAATGTGCGATTCTTTCTCTCGACTACCCCATTTTGTTGAGGTGTTCTAGGAGAAGAGAATTCATGTAAAATTCCTTTTTCAAAACAAAATTTTTCAAAAATAGCATTTTCAAACTCACCTCCATGATCGCTTCTAATTTTTACAATGGAAGAATTTTTCTCATTAGAAACTTGTATGCAAAAGTTTTGAAAATGGTCAACTGAGTCTGATTTTTTGGCTAGGAAGTATACCCATGTATATCTAGAGAAATCATCCACCAGTACTAAACAATACTTTTTACCTCCTAGGCTAGCAATGTCTGTTGGACCAAATAAATCCATGTGCACTAATTCCAATATGCGTGTGGTGGCAACTTCATTAATGCTAGAGAAAGTAGATCTAGTTTGCTTACCTTTGGCGCATGCCACGCACAACTTACCATTCTCATATGTCTGATGCAGTAGTCCTCTTACCAAAATTTTGTTTTCCAGCTTCTTTATCAGTCTTATGCTTGCATGTGCTAATCGTCTATGCCATAACGTGGCCTCTTCTTCACCTACATGCAAGCATTTAGAAACAGTCAGTTCTTCAATCATAAGAGTATAAACATTATTCTTTCTATTTGCAGTAATAATAATGTCACATGTGGAGATATCAATGATTCTACAAAGTTTTGCATCAAATTCAACTTTCATACCTTTGTCGCACAGCTGACTGATAGAAATGAGGTTATGTTTCAACTTTTCAACCAATAGGACATCTGTAAGCTGAAAGGTGTCGTTACCTACAACACCTTTACCAATTACCTTGCATTTTCCATTGTCCCCTAAAGTAACACTTCCTCCTTCATGCTTTGCAAGGCTAAGGAACTTTCCTCTTTCACCTGTCATGTGTCTTGAGCAGCCAGAGTCTAAGTACCACTCACACTTTTGTCCCTCAGCCGTGCCATGTACCTACACATAATAAGAGCATGATATGTGTGACCTAGGAATCCAAATAGGTCCACTAGTGTTAGTCACTTTATTTTTTGGAACCCAAATTTGCTTAAATTTGATGTTGGTATTCCTATACTTGTAATTATAATAAGCATGACCAACACCATCACATGTATAACATTTAGCAAACATGCTTCTTCCAACACCAGTTTCGTTTTGATTCTTTCTATTAATTCTAGGCCTCTCATCAATTTTATTTCCATATCCCAAACCACGCCTGTTATTTCCTTGTATCTGATTACCTAGAATAATGTCTAATGAATGCTTTCCAACACCAAATTTTTTTAATAGACAATTCAAGATCAGATATTTTAGACTTTAAAAACATGTTCTCATTAACAAGCATGGTACATTTACTAATGAAGGCCTTTTTGTTCTCTTCCTCACTCTTTTTCAGATTAGCCATCTTGTTTTCTAGCGCTTTATTTTCATTTATTAGCATGCAAATTTTCTCATTTAATAATTCATTTTCAACTTCTAGCTTAACCATATTTAGTTTAAACATGCTAATGTCTTTAAGCAAAGTAGAGCAATTCAGACACTCAGTTTCAGTAGGCATACAAGATTTTCCCTTTTCCAAAGAGCTAATAATAGAATTACATGCAACAAGTTTCTCTTTAATTTCATCAACTTCTAATGACATATTATAATTGTCTTGTTGCAATTCAAAATTGGCATTTTTAAACTTCTCTACATGGGATTCTAGTAACTCAACAGTTGATTCCAACCTTTCAATTTCATTTTGCATTTCTTTAAAAGTAGTCACAAGTTGAGTTTTAGTCAAAGATTTTACCTCATCTAGTTGTCCCATCAGGCAAAGAGAGGAGTGTGCAACTTCCTCTTGAGATTCATCCTCGCGTCCATATCCCATGTGAGCATCAAAGATTTCCCCTTTTGCTCCGCAACGTTATTCTTTCCTTGAGGGCATTGCTTCATAAAGTGTCCCTGCTTTTTGCATTTAAAGCATATAACTGGATCAGTAGTAGTCTGCTCAAAAGATTTATTATTAGAATTAAATTTAGAGCGATTAAACCTTTTCAGCATCTCTGATCTCCCGTTGCCAGTTCTGATATATTTCTTGAAGCTTCTCACCAAAAAAGCCTCCTCATCATCTCCATCTTCATCCTCTTTAGCCTGAAGGGCTATTGCCTTTGAAGTCTTCATTTCATCTTTCTCTCTCAGTTCAATGCTCTGCAGCTCCAGCTCGTGGGACATCAAGTTCCCTATCAGATCCTCCACTTTCATCTGCGATAAATCCCTTGCTTCCTGAATAGCTGTAACTTTAGGGCGGAAGGAGCTAGGCAATGCTCTTAAGATCTTTCTGATTTGCTCCAGACTCGAGTACGGCTTTCCAAGAGAGGTAGATTTGTAGACGATGTCTGTGAACCTCGCAAACATCTCTTTAATTGACTCTGATGGAAGCATGCGAAAGCTTTCATATTCAGTACTGAGCAACGCAAGTCTGGACTCCTTAACCTGTGATGTGCCTTCATGATTCACCTCCAGAGTATGCCAAATTTCCTGCGTAGTTTGACATTGAGATATACGGTTAAACTCAGCTTTATCTAAAGCATAAATCAATGCATTCATAGCTTTATTATTCAATGAAAAATGCTTCTTATCAAAGTCATCCCACTTATCTTCTGGTTTTATCTTTTCATTATTAGCAACATTAATAATGGGAGGTTTATAGCCTTTTTCTACAATGCTCCATACATCATAATCAACAGCAGCTAAATAAATCCTCATCCTAGTTTTCCAATAGGCAAAGTCAACACCATTAAACTTGGGGGGACGGGAAATAGACTGACCCTCAGCAAAAGCAGAATCAGACATATTCATAGACATGATCAACTAGGCTAGATCCGCTAAACTGGCTCTGATACCACTTGTTGGATCTGGATCTAAGCCTAAGGGGGTGAATAGGCTTATAAAAATTCTCGTGCAACCCACGAGAAATCACATGCAGTTATAGCCACATGCATGGTAAACAATAATCAACCACAGATACACAACAGATTTTACCCTGGTTCGGTCGCACCCACAACCTACATCTAGCCCCAAAACCAATACTAGATTATTAAAGTTTACTGGTACAACCTGTAGCTAGAGCATCAACCATACACTCACCTGGCCCTCAGTACCTGCACTCACCAAAGTGCCCAAACAGTAACAATACTAGTAAAGCTCTCTCTTGGCTAGTCCCAACTAGCCAAGTCCCCAAACAAATAATAGTGTCGGGAGTACCCTTGCTGAGTCGTCCACCACGTCCACCACGTCTACCACCACCCCCACCACTGTTGTGCCTATCTCGGTTGAGCCTATTTCCTCACTTCTTCCCGAGCGTCCACCCACTATCCTTGAGAGCGGCGAGCCTTCCTTCGCTGCCGTCGTGGGGACCCTATCCGGTTTACTGTCTGCTAGGGTGTCACCTTTTGGGACCTACACTTCCTCCCCAGTGGTCGACCCTTCTGTCTCCACCGCAGCCGTCCTATCCGAGAGTGTCGTGACGTCTGTTCTCACACCTGTGTCACCGACCTCCCTTGCTGCCTCGTCACCGATTTTGTTTTCCACCACTACTGTTGCTGCCTCCTCGTCCCAGCCTGCGTCCCAGCCTCGCACTGAGGCTGGGCATCCACTAGTGAGCACAGCACCCTTCCCGCACTTTCCTGCTGGGCCGATTTCACAGAGATCACAATACCAAATCACAAATAAAATAAAGTTCAGAGTTTAGAATTGCTCAATCGTGACGGTGTTGATGTCTCTGTCAATCAGCACGAGGTCAGATCAATCTGACAGGTAGTAGTCCCCTCTGAAGTCGCGGCAATATATGACGCTCCTCAACTCAAACAAAACATCCGGCAGTGAAACTTGCGTGATGAGCTCTCATCAAAAATCGCACACACAAAAGATTCGGCCTATCAGCAACCAACAAAAGGAACAGCCTTTGGGATTTTTCCAAGAGAAAAATGATGTGACCCTCAGCTCTTCGGAATTGCAAAGTGATATGCGGCTGCCCTCTTCAAAACTTGCGGATCATCAAATATGCAACAACTCCTTTCACAAAGGTTGGGGGTGCTTGAAGAAATAAAAAGATGGCCTCTTTTTTGATTTAAAAAGGGGAACGTCATGGGGATCTTTGTATTGAAAGCCAAGGGATTTGTTAAGAGCTCTGGGAACTTGATATTGCCTTCTTGATTACTGGGAAAAGAGTTTGACTTGAGATTCTGGGATTTCCAAGGAAGAGAGAAGAAATGATGTTGTATGTTGAAACTTTGAGAATTTTTCAAATCAGAAAATGATAAGTGCGGCTCCTTCTCAGATCTTTGATATTTTGCACAAAAACAAAATATTAAATTAAACCAGGCTCTGTCCTCTTTGAAATTATTTAGTGGAGAGCAAAACAAAACTTGACATGCAAGATGCCATGATCAAAAATTTTGATGGGATCACCAAAGGTGCGGCTTAATCTTTGGACTTGTGGCTCTCTAAAATTTTTTGATGAACTTATCTGCACAAAACGAGAGGCTGCGGCTACAAAAGACTCTCCAAAAAATATTATAAACCCTCACAATTATGACTGTGCTCTCCGGGAAAAAACAAAACTCACGGCTCCTCTATTCTTATTTTTTGTGCTGCTCTTTTACCCATTAATGCGGCAACCTAGGGTGTTAGGTCACAGGTCAAAAGGGAACGGGCTCTGGGCTCTGTTTGGATTAGTTCTCCTAGGGTTTTCGGCTACTAACCTATTCTTGTTTTTTTAAGAGGTCACACAAATTTCGGCTACCTCTTTTCTAAAACCCTTTCTTGATTGCTTCCTTATAAATGGTAGGGTATAGGGTATAGAATTTGAAATTAACACCAATAAACTCACAATTGACTACATCTACCTTTTGACTAATTCTCCTTTGCACATTGACCAAATCTCCCATTGAGTATCTACAATCTTTGTCATTCCTGAAACACTTAACACACACGTTAAAAACGTTCACGCAAGTTTGTTATCATCAAACACGAAGTTCATAGATCGTTGCTACCAACACCCCCCTCTCCCTCCCTCCTTCTTCCCCCCTCTCTATCTCTCCACCGGCTCCCCTCCTTCCCCCGCCATCTCCGCCCTACTTCGACGACGGCTCCGTCGACGGTGCCACCACCGCCGACAACGCCGCCGTCTGATTTCTCCCCCCAATGGACCCCCACTCCCCCTCTCCCTCTCCCTTCATCTCCTGCATTCCCCCTTCCCCCCCTTCGACGACGGCGCCGTCGCCGTCGCCCCGAACCCCGTCGCCATTGCCATCGCCCCCAACACCCTCGCCGCCACCGAAACCCACCACCACCCCCCCGTATCTCTCCCTACGGTGATTCACCTCCCCCCCCCCGATTCGTGCCCTAGGGCACAGACCGATCACCTCGGTGCTCGGTCAAAGCCCCAGACCGAGTCGTTGCTCGATCACAATCTCGTGACCGAGTCGCCCTTCCCACCGAGCCAAGTGCACTACCCTAGATGCACAGCTCGGTCCGAGTATCTCTTTGCTCGGTCCGAGTCACATTATATCTGCTTTCCACCCATTTTTGATCGATTATCTGACGTTTTGCCCATTTCAAATTGTAGGTACTCTCCTCCTTCGTCAGCAGTAGCAGCGTGGACCAGCTTGGGGGATCATTTGCGCTTTCACATCCTTCATACTCGCGGTACACTCGTTCCCCTCTTTATTCTCATACCGCACTTCATATATCGCATTCAGCATGGTTCGCACACGCGGATCTACGACCCCTCCCATCCGTGGGAAGAGGCCGTCTACTGGCGCATCCTCTTCCCGTCCACAGCGCCATGCACGCCTCACTACCACGTCCTCCACTACCACCACCACACCCTCCACCACAGCTCCGGCTGTCACCACCACCGTTCCCACCACCACCACACCTATCACCGTTGCACCGTCTACTATTTCCACCTCTTCGCCTCCACACCCCGCACCCCCTACTGATGACCCCACTGCACAGATCCCCACACACGGCATTACTTTCTGAGATAGCGCACACAGAGCGCGATACTCTAGGATCCATCAGCGCCATCTAGTGCCTACAGTTTTTATTGATGTGTCGGCACTCCAGTCCCTGGGCATCCTTCAGGGAGTGCACCGCCTGTACTGAGCGATCGGTTTCGACCGATTCCTCGGGGTCCACGCCCCCACTTACACACGCCTAGCCCTAGAGGGTCTTAGCTCCCTTGCCTTCACCACAGCAGGTGACGGCATCACCTTTCGCATCCTGGATCACGACTACATTGTCACTTTTGCAATGATTCGGGATTATTTTCACTTCCCTGCCGTCCCAGATCCTAGGGTAGCTTTTTTCCCGAGCTTTTACCTTGATGATTTTGATGCGCGTGCCTTTTGGGAGCGTATTTATGGACTACCTGAGTACCACCCTAGCCAGGCAAAGGCATCGTGCATAGTGCACCCGTGCCTCCGCTACGCCCAGAGACACCTAGCATGCACACTCTTCTGCAGACCGGAGGTCAGGACTATGTCCCTACCTGAGCTTACCCATCTTTGGGGTATGACCCGACCTCTTAGATTCCACCCGGATGGCTCTTTGAGACCGTTGATGCTCTCTGACGCAGCCAACTGGCTGTGTCAGCGCCTCTACCAGACTGCCACGCCATTTCATTCCACGGACATCTGTTGCAGTGGTTTCTTTTCTATCTTTGCTAGGATGCTATGTATCCACATCCCAGCTAACCTACACCGCCCACCTGGCCCGACACGCTTGACCATTGGCGTGCTCGAGCACATGCATATCCTCCGTCCTTATGGTGCTCGTCACTGGCGTTACCTAGTCAGTACCGGCCACAATCCACACATGGTACTCCCTACCCCTCACCTCACACATATTCCAGCAGTCCAACTTGACTGGATACTTCCTAGGGTAGATCCGCTCCCTGCCATCCACGTACTCGAGCCTCCTGGAGCACCGGTCGAGGCTGCTGCCGATGACCCGGGCCCACGCTCCTCGGAGTTCAAGCTTCTTGACTTAGTAGCTCTCGCTGCCAGTCTCCATATTCCTCCAGCTCACCCATCTTCAGGAGCTGCCCCTTCCACTGCTGCATCCGCTGTTTCTACCGTCGTCGAGTCTTTGGGGGCCGTCCTCACTTCTTGCCCCGAGACTCAGATCTCTTCCACCAGTGTATCGATGCCGGAGGACACCGATTTACCTTTTTCTGACGATCTTATAGATATTATTGCTCCATCGCACGACCATGTCCCCATCCTCCCCTCTCTTTCAGAGCTTATAGCTTCAGTTCCACTTCCTTTACAGACGTCCTCCACTTTAGCTGCCATTTACACCGAGAGTGTGTCGACAACTGTCCACACTTCTGTGTCGACTACAGCTCTCCCTTCTGCCGTCTCTGAGTTAGTCTCGAGCTCACCCTCGTCCACGTTCCATGCCCAGCACGGTGCCTCAATTGCACCAGGCTGTTTCATGCGAGTGGTGACTCACCGACATTTGCCCCGTGATTCGGATTGAATATTGCGTATTTAACCCCCTAATTAGCCCTATTTTGTGCCTACATAATGCTTAAATGTTCTCTAATATATTCGTATTTTTGATATCATCATTTATTAGAGAAATCACATTATTTGTGCACAAAACACGAATTCTATTGAGTATTTCTGCATTTTTATATTTTTCTTAGCATCGTCTCGATCTCACGATTCCAACGACTATTTATTTGTATTTTTCTGAGATCTGTGCTAATTTCTATGAATTTGTGAATGCAGAATACCATTTAATTGAAGAAATACGGAAGAAATACGCTGAAAATACGTATATACGGTCGCCGCACGAATCTTGGCGGCCACGCGGCGTAATCTGAGCAACTCCCGCCCATATCCAACGAACGAGAGCAGCGGGACGACGTGGCTTATCTGCAGCCGATCGATCACAATCCGACGCCCCAAAACGAATCCAGACAAACGACGACGCGGCGAATCGCAGACCGAGCGATCAAGATCGGATGGCCCAGATCCGCGCTGATTCGAATTCGAATTCGAATTCGCTGCTGGTCGACGTGGCTCTTCGAGAACCGCAGGATCTACATCCCACGGCTTACAGCGAAGCCGCATCGAAGTCGGAGAGCGCAGCGTGCGATCGATCTCCGCGGCATCGTGGCCGTTGCTCCGAGAATCCAACGGTGACGATCGACCACGGGTTCGATTCGAAATCAAGCGGATGCGGGCGCAGCGAGCGAGCGGATCCGATAGAGAGCCACGTGGCGACATCCTGGGCGATCCCGCCTTCATCTAACGGCGGAGAGCTTTCAGCGGTTTGCGGGTTAAGTTATTTAGCGGGTTTCGAACCCGTTAAGCCCCCAAACCTGCAATGTTAATATATAAGCGTATTTCTAGGGTTTTTGGGGGTATTCTGGCGTATTTTGGGACTTTTGGAGCGGCTACTATGGGTATTTCTCCAGGGAAAAATTCTGAAAAATTCCAGAGGCTATTCTTCCTATTCTAAAGGAGTTTTGGGCTTTAAAGAGGAGATTTGGTGATAAATTCTTGAACTTATACCCCGTATTTGGTGTATTTCTTTGTATTTGGCTAGTATAACGATGTATTTGGCCATGAAACTTGATTGTTTTTGCACCATGCGTGGCTAATCTCCTTGTGCTATGGTTGTGATGTTATTAGGAGTATTTAGTTGATGAATTTCATGTCTTTAGCCCTATTTTCATGTCAAAATCACTCGTAACATTGATTTCTACAACGTATTTGTTGGGTATTTGCTTATTGTCGATATTATTTACATCCCGTATGGCTAGGCCCTGACAAGGCTAGCCAATTTATGTTCACTAATCTGAACTTATTATTGCTTTTATCGTTTAATGAAATCAATGTTGCTAATGATGCGTATACTGCCACTTTGACTAGTTTTCATCGTTTCATCTTCCGACGTCTTCGTGCCCTGACCGGACGAAGCGTTGAGTTATATAAAAGACATGATATTTCAGCGATTATTAACTCCTAATGAACTCACAACCGTAGCATATCCACTTCATACGTGTTGGTATTGACGTAGTTAGGGTGTCGTAATTATTGGTTTCTATATCTTTTCGCCCTATCTTAATTGTATATCCTTTGGCACATTTTTATATACTTGATCGCCATACTTTCCGACGTTCTCGTGCCCTGACCGGACGAAACGTTGAGTTATAGAAAAGGTATTGATATTCATTAATTGCACACACCCTAACGAAATCAAACCCAACACATGATCCCCATACTTGTATCCCTCTCCAAGTCACCGTAAATATCGTTTTCTTTTGCTATTTGATACTCTTGATCCTATATCTTCGTGTTTGATAGGTGGTTGGCTAACATCGTATTATTACTCTTTTCAGATTGACGTTCGTAGTTTTGCAGGTCAGTTGTCCCGCGGATTCGATACCTGGACTCACCAGGATATTACTTGCACGATCTCCTGCGCTTGGGAGTAGTTCTCACAACATTTGAGACGAGGCACCCCGTGCCGCACCTGACTCCCGTTCTTCTGACTCTCGATTGACCGCTTTTGAGCAGTTGACTTCCTGCTTGCAGCGAATTTCGATGCCTTTCTAGTCGAGACAAGGACACATAGATCAAGGGTCGAGTCGGATCTTTTATCTATCATTGACCTTCTCCGTCAGCGTGGCCCACCTACTGTCATACTTGCTCACGCTCCCCCTCCCAGGCAGGACACTGCGACCCACACAGCACCACTCAGTGCTTCACTTCCACAGGCTTCTGCAAAGCCTGTTTCTGCTACTCCTGAGTCGTCAGTCACAGTTGATCCCCTCTCTGCCATGGTCTTATATACTGCTGCTCCTTCCACTCCCACCATCGATCTCACCATTAGCCCTCCCCATGACTCACATCCAGACCTTCCTCCCACCACCACGGGTCCTCAGCAGAGGGACCCATCACCACCCCCAGAGGGTGGTGCCTCTGCTTGATCTAGTCCATCCCAGCTTTTGCCTCCCCCGTATATTTTGTGCCCATCTGTCTTTTCGGGGCCCGACTTTTACATAGCTTGGGGGAGGATACACACATGCATCATTTCATATATTGCATTGCATCATATCATATTTTTTTGTTTATTTTGTTTTTCTTTTATTACATAGTTTTTATTATATTTCCCCACCCACACCACCCCTTTAGCATCATCTCCCGCTCACAAGCGTTTTCTTAGCAGTGAGGTCACTGCTAGGTTTAGGTTGGGGAGATGAGCACTCCTGCTTTATTTTTGTTTTTAGTTTTTCATTTTACTCCCCTATTTTCAGTTTTTATTTTACTTTTTTACTACTTTCCCGCCTCGTTTTATTTTTTCTCATTTTGCATCATATTTTATGTTTTTCTCCATGCATGCATCTCTTTTTATCTCTTTTCCCACTTTCTCTGCTTCTTTTTATTTTTGCTAAGGAAGGTCCATATGATGATATCTCTCTAGGCTTTATTAGTTTTTGCGATGCTCACCTCTTTGGCATGCTATCAGGGTTAATTTCAGTTTTATTATCTATATGCATGCTTTTTCTATTGATGATCTATCTGATGTAATACCTAAAATGAATTGAAAATCAATTGCATGAACTAGTATTTAGTATGATTTATGTTAGGAAATGCACCCAGGTTCACGCATCACTAGAACACTTGGAGCACCTGCTTTCTTATCTTATTCACTTCTGTTTGCATGCCTGCTGATATTGTGATTATTACTGCATGCCATTTTCAGTATTCATTTAGAGAAGTGAAAATATTCATACTATATATGAGTTTAGTTAGAGTTTTATTTTATCAAACTGATGTGCACCCTCTTATGAGTGAACCGAGAGTCCCATTATTTTCCTTCTCCACATATCTATTTTATATCTCTACATATCAGTTGGTTACACCCCCATAGCTACTTTACCGCACCTTACTTCCCAAATATAAAAAGAAAAAGTATAGCTTCTAAATGAAAAAAATGTGTACATATTCATATCTGAACAAGAAAAAAGAAAAAAGAAAAGAAAAAAAGAGAAAGGAAATGAATAAATACTGTTTTGTATTATTTCGTTAGAAGCTATCAATTATTCTGGGAAGAAAAATAAAATTCCATATCATTTTCATTGATGCGACGCCCCAAGCTAAGCTTGGGGGGTAAACCAACTGATTACATGAGTGAGCGTGACATTAGAGTGGAGACTGTGCACACCGGAGACATTTTATAAAACCCAAACTTTACGAATTACTTAGTTTTGATGATTTTTCATGGATTGAATTGAATGTCTGCATGGCATGATTTTTCCTATTCCTTATTGCATGTTGTGTGAATCTTTTGTGTTCCTTGTGTATCTGTGATTGAAAAGGGCGTTGCCAACTCCTTTATACTAGACTCTAGGGATTGCATGAGATTGATATGATTTGACGGTGTTATTTCAGTAGATCCTTTTTCTTTGCCTGCACTGCATGTCATATGATTTATAAAACTAGGAATTGCCAATAGCATGTATGTTTAGCACTCGGAGCATCGTGATAGACTATTTAGGCCTGAGATCTGACCGATCATCCTTAGCACTTTCATCTTACTTCTCTCTTTTTGTTTTTCATCACTTTCTATTTTCATTTTCTTATTTTCATTTTTGTTTTCCTCCCGGCATACCGATTGTTCGTCTTCCTCAAGGACGAGTAAGAGGTAAGCTTCTGGGATTTTGATGTGTCTATATTTTCTATCATTTTCATATCATTATCTTATCGCATTGCATATCATTTTCGCGTCCAAATCCAACTTTTTACTACGATTCTGCATTTCTGATGATATTTTCTAGTTTCATAGTGTTTCGTGAATTTTCAGGGATTTTGGAACGATTTGGACCCCCACTTGGGTATAGACACATCCGACGTGCTCATGACCTCATTGGCAGGGCTCTGGAGGAGTTCACCGCATTTCCAGAGCCATTGGAGGAGAGAAAAGAGAGAGAAGCCCAAGAGCTTGCAGCAGCATTTCCCAGAAAATGCTCGATCTGAGCAGCTCAGCTGCTCGCACCGAGCCATGTCAATTACAACAGCGACGGATACAGGCAGACTCGGACCGAGCAGCTCATCTGCTCGGTCAAGCCACATCAGATTTCATAGCCCGAGCAGCCCCGAGTAGAGCCCGAGTATCAGACCGAGCCGAGCTTACTCGGACCGAGCAGAGTCCTACTCGGTCCGGGTAGGACGATTTCAAATTCTCCAAGCAGCCGAGCAGCTCACTTACACGGGCCGAGCCATTGACCGAGCAGAGGATGATCGGACCGAGTAGCCTACTCGGTCGGCTATCCTAGGGGCATTTCTGGAAAGATTTGAACGAGCGCGATGCGGGCGATTTAGGCAGCGATTGAAGCTCGCGATTGGGGGGACGGCTCAGGGGACTTCAGTTAGCGTTTTTGATAGGAATTTGGAGAGTGACTCCGAGCGATTTTTTGTACGGATCTTTGGACTTATTTTTGTAGCAGATTTTGGATTAAACAGTGGAGATTATTACTCCTGTTCTCGTCTACATTTGCTATTGAATTTGGATTTTTCTCTGGATCTGTGGTTCATCTATTCTCGATGTAAGTTTATTTTATCCCTAATCTCTCAATTGCTAAGATGTTCTCTTCTGTGAAATTGATGCTTATTTGCGTTTCTATTGCGATGTCTGAGTAGACTCATTCTAGGGTTGATGGGTTAGCCATAGGGTTCTAGGGGAAAATGTAGATCTGGATCCCTACGTTGAATTGGGGATTTAGGGTTGTATTTCGGTAGATCCTACCGAATCCGTTGATAACCTGTACTGAGATCATGCCCACGGTCTGTGGAATTGATGTGCTTAAGGGGTATCTAGGGATTTGAATAGGGAAATCGATGGATCCAACCGAGGCACGTGACCATGCCCGGCTCATGCCTTGAGAGGATCCATCGACGAACTATACCGCTACGTTGACGGCTACCGCCATTGCGTCAACGAGAGCCACCGAAATACCCCACAATTCTAACCCATGAGAGTGGTACGAACTGGGAGATTAATTCTCTAACCCTAATGAAATGTAAGGATCCTATCCAACATCTACCCCCGAAGATCCTAGTGGCGATCCCTAAAGCCCTAGTCCCTTTTATTGATATTACAACAACCAACAACCAACCCAATTCTGTTCCCCCGACCGCTACCTCACTTCTACACTTAGAAACAGACTGAGAACCTATTTACACTATCTCCGTCCCTATGGGATTCGACAATCTTTTATACTATAACTTGACACCATCCGCTTGCGGATCGAGCCCGAAATCGTAGCCTAGGAGCCATATTACGCCTGGCAATCGTGACACCGCCAGGTGGAACCTAGATGTAGGTTACGGGTGCGTCAGATCCCTGGATATTCAATATGGCTCTGATGTTGGGCTTTGTATTGAAAGATCGTATGTGTTTATTGTCTAATAATCAGTCATGAGAGCAGTTCATCTATTTAAGAGATGAATTATATATGCACATTTTCAGAGAAAACATTTTCATTCAAAATTAAATTACATAATATGAAAGCTCTCATAACATGAAATGTTCTAAACAGTTTGCTAAAATAAAAATAGAAGGCTAATCAAGCAGGTCATCATGTTCGAAGTCGTCAGCTGTAAACTTGACTGGAGCATCAGAGGTCATCAGGTTTGTTTCAGCTTTATTTTTCTTGTTCTCTTTATACAAATCCTAGAGATGCTGCGAAGTTCTGCACACTCTAAACCAGTGGCCTTTCATGCTACAGCTACGGCACTGGTCTTCCCATTCCCTCTTGGGTGGGATGCATCATCTCTATTTTTGTCATTTCTGCGCCAGGTGAACTTCCGCTTACTTTCATTTCTTCGTTGCTGGACTTGGCCCCTAGCCCTTTTGTTTTGTCCCCCTTTCTATGGTCTTTCTTTTCTTTTGTTGGCCCTCTTCTTTCGAGAAGAAGATGCATTATGAGCTTCTGGGAGGGGGCAGTACCGGGGACGCATGTTATGAGTGGCGAGGAGAAGCTCTCTGTTTTGTTCAGCCATGAGTAAACATGACAGCAGCTCAGAATACTTGCTAAACTTGTGTTCACGGTATTACTGCACTAGTATCGCATCTTTTTCATGGAAGGACGTATACGTCTTTTCCAACATGCGATCTTCTGAGACTTTTTCACCACATAACTTAAGGCGTGAGGTGATGCTAAAAAGTGCTGAGTTGTACTCAGCAATGGACTTAAAGTCATGTAGTCTCAGGTTCTCCCACTCATATCATGCCTTTGGGAGTATAACATCTTTTTGATGTTTATACCTATCCCCAAGGGCAGTCCATAGCTCAAGTGGATCTTCGACCGTAAGGTATTCAGCCTTTAGGGTCTTGTCCACATGACGGCGAATATAGATAATGGCATGCGCCTTTTCTATATCGCTTACATTTTCATCATTAGTCACAGCAGAAATGAGGGACTTTGCCCGCAGATGAAACTTCATATCGAGCTGCCAGCTCAGATAGTTTTTTCCTGATGCATCCAACACTTCGAAATCGACACTTGCAATTTTAGCCATTTATCTAGCAGAGCACAAATATTCATGAATTAATAATTTAAACATAAACATTTTCGTACGAAGGCAATTTTAATATGAAGGGCTAATTGCGTGGATCGGACAGTCCCACATAAATAATAGTCCAAAGTCCCATTACAGTCCATATTACACAAATGAAAGCTTTAAAAAGAAATTACAACTTTGAAAACCCACGTGTGTCCCATATAAGATCTTCGGCTTCAATTGTGGCCTCCGTCTCTATGGAAAATGGTCTCTGGTCTTGGACATTTACATAATTTCCTCACTACAATTTCTCTCAAAATTAAAAGAAAAGTGCAGGAAAATAAAATGTGGGACTTAAACAGTCGATCCAAAAACCGCAATTAGCCATCCATGCAGAAATTTTGTGCTCATCAAACATTTTCACCAGAATTTTCATCACAGGCATCACAGGCATTAATATTCACAGAGATGGATAAACAATTTAATTACTTAATAATTATTGGACCACTGGGCAACATCATATATCATTAGGTTAGCTGACTAACGGCAGAGCGGTCGCAGGATCTTCCTAATTATTAAGCTTAAATATAATGCACAACCACGCATAAAATATCCTCAGAATAAGCCGGTGAAGCAAAGCATGTAATAATAATTTTCATAAAAAATCATTTAATACAAGGTTGTGCAAGTTGAGTTTATCCAAAAAATTGGAAAAGAGCTTAAACAGTTAAACATGTTCTTCGAGAAGGAAAAAGTTTTCCTTTTTAAATCATTCCAAATGACCCCCCAAAGTCCACAATAATCCATTATATGTCCACTTATTGCCCCGTAATATACCGTGATTTTTCACGAATTTTTAGGCCCACAAACGCCCTTTTTAATTAATTTTTAGCTCCAAAAAAAACTTTTAAGGCTTATTTATTACCCTTTACCCCTTTTTCTTTTTTCTTTTTTTGGATAAAAAAACTGACCAGCGGGCCTGAAGCCCGCAGGTTGGATGCGGGCTTCAGGCCCACAGTCATTATTATTATTATTATTTGAATCTGGGCCATAGGCCCAGTAGGGTTTTGGGGGGGGGCGGCTAGGGTTAGCCGCCGCTGCCCCCTTGCTTACGCCGATCGGCGGCAGGGGGGAAGCGGCGGCGGCCGCCCCCCTACCAGGGGGGACGGTGGCAAGGGCACCGTCGCCCCCCTGCAGGGGGGACGACGGGTCGCCGCCCCCTTGCAGGGGGGTTGGCGGAAGGGCGCCAACCGCCCCCCTGCAGGGGGGAGCGGACGCGGCGCCGGCCGCCCCCCTATAGGGGGCGCGGCCATCGGCATGGTGGGGTAAGCCATAAAAATTGGGTTTTTGGGACGAAAAATTCATCGTTTTTAGGCGATCTATCAAATTCTCGTGTCGATCTTGCGAGATCTAGGGGTAGAACAATCATACGTATGATTAAAACATCATTTTTAGTGATTTTACCTCTATATCCGTCCTCCGGATATAGCGACGGTTGAAGTAAAACATACGCGGATGACGACGCTCGATTAAGGAAGCCTTGCACCGCACGCGTGGATCACCCGTCTCCTTCCGCCTTCGCAACGAACGAAAAAATTTTGTGGAAAAAATTTTTAGAGACTCGTGCTGATAACGTGTTATTAATCAACTGCTTGGGGGAGAAGCCCCCAGCTCTTTATTTATAGGTAGGATATGAGAGTAGAAAGATAGGATACAAAGATATGGTCATATCTCTAGGATAGCCCAGAATCTAAACCAACTCCAGTTAAATAACCGTTCACAACACTAAATTACTTTTAAAAATAGTTATTATTTTATAATAATTATAACTTTAATAATAATCGGTTAATTACAGCTAATTTAGGGGTAAAATTGGATTATAATATATTATATTCTTTTTTACATCTTATATGTATAAGGTTAATGTAGATGAGTAGCTGTTGATGGAAATTTCATATACTGCTATCAAAAACTCCACTCTATACTTCTTATTTGTTTATCGGTAACATTCATGTTGATATTCATATAAGAAAACCAAAATATAATACAAGTTGAGTAAACCAAGCTCTTTTTGCCAAATCTAAGCATAAGAAAAAGCTCGATTATTTTAAAATCATTTAAATTTTTAACAATTAGATGCATGTGCAATTTTATGGAAACCATAATAATTTTTATCTACCTTTATCTTAATTTATGTAGATCAACATTAATGGTAATTATTATCGAAGGAAGAAGTAGAAGTGGAGTTTTTTAGGGCCGGGTTAGGAAATTTTCTACCCTAGCGGACCATGTCTGCGCGCACGGGCTGTTAGTGCATGAAAAATTCATGCGCTAACGTACATATACATGGTTTTTGTTTTATTTTTTCAATTTCTTAAAGATCAATCTACGCATCATTGATGATCCACGTAACAAAAATCAAGTAAATCTAATGCTTTTTTACCCTTGATCCCAACTATGATGCATAGCAAAACTATAAAGGCAGCAGAAGCAGAAGCAGAGTGTAATGATCACATGATGAGTGGACAACACTAATTAAATTGCAGTAGAGGTTGCTTTCTGGTTTTGATTGAAGTATCAAATTTGGGTCTATATATTTTCTATTATCATCATCATCATTGACCTGCCTCGTTGTCGTGTATTGCTTTTCATCCATCCGCGAAGCAGATTTTCTGCCTACTTGGAATTTGGATTATCTTTTACAGCCCTTTAATCAGTAAATTCAATTGTTGCCGCATATTTAAGTCAACTCTACTTGCTTCCTGCTTGGAACAAGCTCCTCCCCCACGTCGAATATGAGCCATGCGGAGAGATGATCATCATATGATATCATTTTTTGATGCAAGAGTGAAACATTTTGATTTGTTTAGCATGTATATTGATTTTATTTTATAATTTATTTCGATATCCAGTATTTTTATTACGGTTTTTGTCAGCCTATAGACTGTGGCATTGCTTGTATCGTTCTCTGTATAACACACAAGAATCACTCTTCTGGTGTGAATCATCTTCTCGTTTTAAAACTACTTGCATTGTGTAACGACCCACTCCCAGGGCCCGTTACCGTTCAGTACATGCGCAAGTCCTGCTAGGCACCAATGAAATCAATACAGGCACCGTTGAAGAAATATGCCGAATATTTCATACATAAAAATGCAATACAAATGCTTGGAAGGTTGTTCAGAGAGTGGTGGGAAGTCCCGGACTAGATCTACCATGCACCTCTGCGGGAGAAAAATTGTGTTTGACAACGGTGGAAAACGACGTGTTCATTTGGCCCGATCAGATCTGAATAAACTCCTCGCCAAATGCACGGCGAGGCCAAATATTCCTCTCCATTTTAGTAAGTTGACTCCAGCAGGCTCTTGGAAAGATATATACTCAGGAATCAGATCTAGCGATCCAAGTCGCAAACTTTCATTCGTAGCCCCCGTGTTGGGAGGTGACGGTGCGCCGGCGGGCCTAATACCTGATCATTATATTTCGG
Organism: Scilla litardierei; assembly: GCA_030789695.1. Lineage (NCBI taxonomy): Eukaryota > Viridiplantae > Streptophyta > Magnoliopsida > Asparagales > Asparagaceae > Scilla > Scilla litardierei. Next base: position 183,756,285 of record CM061133.1, read on the forward strand.
CCACTGCAAGACGTTGGGATAACACGCTCGTCGGCCACATTGTCGGCGATCACCCGTTCTACAGCCAAGTGCGAGCTTGTGTTAGTCGCTTATGGAAGATGAAGGAGAGCTTACGGGTGTTCTTCCGTGAAACCGGGTTCTTCTACTTCAAATTTGAGCGCGCTGAAGATTGTGAAAACGTGCTACAGGGGGGCTCGTGGCTCTTCGATGGTCGTCTGATAGTTCTACGACACTGGTCCCATGAGCTCAAGCTTGAGCGAGATCTCCTCCGTCGCGTCCCAGTTTGGGTGAGATTTTCCAATCTTCCTCTCAATCTTTGGTCGCCTGAGATTCTGAACATTATCTCCAGTTTGGTTGGTGCCCTATTTGCATGGATCGTGCAACGGCCAATCTCGAGCGAATTGATTTTGCACGATGCTTCATCGATGTAGACGCCTCATTACCCCTCCCTAGAAAAGTCAACATGTTGTTTAAAGATGGATCATCACTTGCTCTGGCCGTTGAGTATGAAGGCGAACCTCTGAGGTGCACCAAGTGTATGTCATTTGGTCATACTTCCATTCAGTGTACGATGGTGTCATTGGGAGGGCTTGGCCCCTCTATGGATCAAGGAAAAGATGTGATTGATGCTACAGAGGGTGGGGGGAGTATTGGAGGAGCATGGTGATAGTGGACTTGTCCCTGACACTTGTGTTGTTGATCCTAAGCCTATTGCCCCTGAGGTCACTAGAGACAAAGGTAAGGGTGTTGATTGTAGAGTGGAGTAGTTCTCTGATGAGAATGAGGTAGAAGATTTGGGTGCAGAGCACTGGCTTAAGCTCTGTCGACCTTCTTCGTCTGAGGAAGCTTGTTCCTCGGCTCCCCTAAATGGGGATGATGTTGGGGAGATGACCACTACTACTGGTGACCATTTACGTGCTGCTATGGTGACACCAGCCCCAGCATCTCCTTCTCTAGAGACAAGTAGGTTCGCTCATCCATCGCTTCTCGATGAAGATTGCCATGAAGATGACGACATGCCACCCTTTTACCTTGTCACCGACAATCCCGATTGGGAGCAACTGGTTATGCTTCCATGAAGAAGAAGACATTCCATGTGTCACTTCCTCCTCGCAAGAGTTCTCGAGTCAGGGTGGGACGAGTCTTGCGTGATTACACGATCTGATCGTTAAGTATGTAATGTTGGGATTGTTTTTGTCCTACCATTCCCTAGTGAATGGTTGGCATGGCTGTAAGTGTGGGTTGTAGTTGGATTTAGCTAGCTTTGGGGTGCTAGTGGCCTAGGTTTTGGGTGTTTTCACTCTTTCCCCTAGACCCCATGTACCGCAAATTCTGACTAGCTGGTTGTATCTTTTGACTATATTTATGAAATCAATTACCTTTCAAAAATAATGCAATACAACCTTATTACAGCCCAGAAGCGTCATGAAAAAGGAAAATACAGCATGAAAACAAATACACCCCAAGCTACACTCTAAAAATGTAAAGCATAAGTAACATAACACTCTCACACTCACTCTTAGTAACCAGCATCCTCCTGTTCAAACTCAACTGCGAGCTCGACGTCTACTAATTCAGGTGTCACCTCGTCCACCTGTAAGGTATCTGGCGGGATCATCAAAAAATGAAGGGGGCGCCAGGATCAGACGTAACTCAAAGTATCTCTAGCATGGAATTCAAAACAATATACTGTTGGATCCTGTGGATGGCAAACGACACTAGAAGGGAGGTTGAATAGTGTTGTTCAAATAATAAATCATTTTCGTTCGTTGATTAGCACAATTATAGTCCTTCTAATGTTGCCTAAGAAACCAAGTAAAGTGATCTACTCTTGGTTCTTAATCAACAAGTTAATCTTATAAGCAATGTTAATCAGAGAGATAACACAGCAGGTAGTCGATTCCCAGAGAGTCTTCAGGCAAAACTCTGCTGAAAGATAGTAAGATTACAAGTAGATATCTTTATACAAATAAGTATTGATCTTTACACAGCGAATATAAGCAAAAGAATTATCTTGCAATGATATGAACAAGTTACAATTTGTTAGCAAGTAAAGAATGCAAGAATAAGTATAAACAATCGCAGAAGAATGCAAACGCAAACACAGAGATTTTTATCCTGGTTCCCCGCAACTTGGGTACGTCCAGTTCTCGACCAATCCGGTACGAGATTTCCACTATTGCCTTAGCAATACAAATACTTAACTTTACTCCTTAGGATTTTCCAAACACCTAGACTTGACCAGGATTTCCGACCACCTAGACTTGTCTAGGATTTCCCATCCCTTACAACAAAGGGAATCCACAAATAAAAACAAATTTTCAACTCACCACAAAAGTTAGTGGAGTTTGGATTACACCCAGAATTCTATAGCCAAAGTAAACTATAACAAGTGTATTACGTAGCTAAAAAGAATTCAAATCGATCTTTAGATCACACAAAGATATAGAATAATTCTTTGTGATCTAGATCGTTTGTTTTCAAAAATCCTTTCAATAGATAAAAATAATGAACATGGATTTTGAAAAACGATTTTTAATAGCCAAATAAAATTTGATCTCAAAAATAATAACTTTGAAAACAATTAGGAGATTAGAAATTAAAACAGATTTGGCTAAAAAAAATAACGAGAGCAGAATGAATAAGAGATTTGAGAGTTTTAGCACAAGAGAGATTTTAGAATTGATAATAATGTTGTAGTTCAAAAGATCTCATAGAGTCCTCTATTTATAGTGATAAGAGAGAATTCAAATTTCAAATGAGGTTTGACTTTCGTCCCAAAATTTAAGGATGGATGAGAGAAAACAGGAAGTCAAATCGTTGAAATTCGCCAGCTGGTAGTCGACTCCCTAGGAGTGGTAGTCGACTCCCAGAGTGTTTCATTGGAAAATTTGCTTCAAGCTGGTAGTCGACTCCCTCCTTTGGTATTCGACTCCCAGAGCAATTTCTTCTGAAACTTCGCTAGCAAAGAGTGCAGTCAACTCCTAGGTGTAATGGAGATTGACTACTAGGATATGAAAAAGCTAGCAATCTCAAGAGTTTAAAATGATTTTAAAACATTTAAGACATTAATTTTCGAAATCATTTATGTGTGTGTGCTATATCTACTTTGGCTTTAACATAATCCTGAGAACTCATACACATTACACTAAGACATGACCTTCGGGAAGCTGATCTGGTAGATGCTTGCTTCTCCAGAATTTGAGTTCCTTCTTCATTAAGCTTAAGCATGGGCTTCATCTTGTGCTTGATGATGTAGAACTAACAAAATCGTCTTCGTCTCGAGTGTGGTTAAGCTTCTTCAGGGTATGCGTAAAGTCACCGTTTGTCGCATAACCTGCACACTTGTAGTGTAGTTAGCACACTACCATCATTTGGTGTGCTCATCATCAAAACCACTTAGGGGTGGGATTCGATTTCCCATCATATACAAGTATGGCAAACTAGCAGAGAATAGAGTTAAAAGTACATACAACAATGGTATGAAAATAGAGCAGAAACGTAGTTTTGAGATTTACAACTTTCACAATTTATCAGCTATTAAATGAAAACATTATTAAAGATGACAAGGTTACGAGAGTATAACTGTGCCTGAACCTAGATCGTGACTTATTAATCGTAGTACAGTGAGCAACCAAGAGTCCATCTCATACCACAAGTGTGCCTACTCGGGTTAAACCAAAACTGTGCAACAAATACGATACTGTTCAATAATCTGTGTTTCATGTCTGTGAATTTGTCCCGACAAGCGGGACAACAACAAAGCCTGAACTGGTCACTCCCGCACATTCGCTATTATAAGTTACCCCCAAAACCCCCAAGTGTCTGTGATGTTACCAGATTTGTAATTTACGAGTCATTTAGTAGATTGTCACCTTTTCCAGCCAACCATGTCACGTAGACCGATCAATTCTTTTACGATACAGTGCATTTTAGCTTATCTAGCTGTTCAATTGAAAAACTTTGAAAACGAAAGGAAACTAGTTATAGCATGCATTTGTTATTGTTTTAAAACTCATAGCAAGGGTACGATGAGTTACCGATATGTCGTGTCGTGAAAGGCGAGATTCGATCAGCGGTAGCGATACCTGGGTCCATATGCATTACAAAAATGAGTTAGCTACACAAACTTATAAAGACAACTCATATATTAATACTAATATACTTACACCTAGCTAACATTAAAATAATTTATAATGTAAATATAAAACTAACTTAGATTAGCTTAAGCTAAAAATTTATAACTAATATATAAATTAAAACTTAAACTCAATATTATATATTTTTATAACTTATATTAATAACCTGTAACTTAACTTTATATATAAACTTAACTTTATATCTATATTATAAAACAGGGATGTTATCATGGGTTTTTGGATAAGAGAAATTGGATAAGAGATATTGGTTATGTGTATTGTTATATGTGGATATGTGTATTGTTGTATAAGAGATTTTGGTTAAGAGATAATGGATAAGAGATATTGGATAAGATATGTTGGTTATGTGTAATTGGGTGTGTTGTTTATATAGATTTTGTATATGGGGTATGAGAAATTGAGATATGAGATATTGGATAAGAAATCAAATCATTATGTATTTTAAATTTTGAAATCAAAATTTCCGTCAGTCTGAGAAATTGAGGGACTTATGGGATGTAAACACCTTTGATCACATCATATTTGAGAGGGAAACAAATTTGATCACATCATATGTTCCGTTGTATTTGAAGCTTGCGCTGAAGAGAATTTTTCGCGGCAAGAGCAAGAAGAGCAAGTGAGACTACCTCCTCCCCATCATCTTCTACCTCCAGCTCAATAACGAAGAGCAAGGGAGAGCAAGAAGAGAAAGAGCATCAAGAAGAGCACCCTCATCTTCTACCTGCACATCGGTGAGCTCTTCCTCTTCTCCTCAATTTTTTTCTTTTAATTTATTTCACCCACTTCTCCACAATCCCATTGCAGCACTTTGAGCTTCATCACGGCCTCAGTGACTCAACCCTTGGTGAGCTTTATGAGTTTGAGAGCTTCGTCACTTCCTCTGCACCTCAACCCTTGGTGAGTTGCCAGTTTCAAGTCACGTTTCACTTTATGTGATGGAAAATCCCATATATTGCTGTTCTTTTGAAAAATGAACTTGATGAATTGCAAGTTGAATAAAAATTTCTCAAGGCAGCTTTGTTTGAATAATATTGCAAGTTGAATAAAATTGCAAGTTGAATAATGAGGGGTTTTCAAGGCAGCTTTGTTTAAACCAACTGAAAAATGAGGTTTTTTTCTATATTGCAAGTTGAATAATATTTCAGTGAGAATATTTAAAATTTTTGTCAATGTTGATATGGTATTTGATGATATGCTAAAGATAGGTGAGAATACAATAAATTTTTTTATTGTCCATGTATTTTTATTGTCCATGATATGCTAAAGATATGCCAAAGATATGGTATTTGATGATATGCTAAAGATAGGTGAGATTAGTTGTTAAATATCATTTTTGCATGACACTGAAATGCAACATGAATTGAAGGCTATAGTTTAGTGAAATTTTAATATCTCTCACCTCATTATAATGAATACTAAATGAGCATTTCATCTATATCTCTCAACTTAAGTTTGAAAACCTTGATATGATTTTAGTTATAGGATTATCTGACTTAATTAAGTTTGAAAACCTCAGAGGTGAGATTTTGCAGGGGGAATGCAAATGTGTCATGTGTAGAGATTATTGATGTACTGAAATCTTTGAGTCTTTGTTGAAAATCATGTTTTTTCATTTTGCACAATCTTATTTCAGTTTGGTTTAGTTTGAAATATGTGTACTTTGAGGTTTAGTTTGGTTTAGTTTGAAAATTCCAGTGTTCATCAACTGTTGAGGATTTTGCACTATCACTCAATAATAACTCAATATTCCAGTGTTCATCAACTGTTTGAACTATGTGTACTTTGTGGATTTTGTACTGGGTGAGTACATTATATCCTGATAATGCTAGGGAGTATATTTGTAGATATCCCAAACTGATTTCTCCATGTTTTTTTTGCAAACTGAAATGAGCAAATGAATTCATTTAACTTTATGTGAACTCAAGATGCTTATATCCTGATCTTGATATCCCAATTTAAACTTTATGTGAACTTCAATTCAGTTTTTTTATTAACCCAATCAGGATATCAATTAGCTATCCCAAACTAATTTCTCCATGTTTTTTTTTTGCAAACTGAAATGAGCAACTGATATGAAATGAATGTTCCAAACTGCCATTCAAGTTGGAAAATTCAAGCTGCTTATATCAAAAATTCATATCCAATTTGCACTATCACTCAATATGAACTCAAGATGCTGAGAAATTGTTAATATAAACCAGTTTTGTTAATATCCTGTTTGGGATAGCAACTAAGCATGAGAGTGCAAAAAACTGAGCTTGAGAGTGCAAATTAACTTATGAAATATCCAATTTGTAGATATCCCAAACATGATTTTCATTTGATAACATAAAGTAAGATACTGAATTCAATTTCTCAGATATCTACAAATTCAATTTACAAAGTCAATTTTGAGTGCAAATTTTTTTGAGTACAAATTTTGTAAATTTACAAATTCAATTTACAAACTTTGAGTTTTGTAAATTTACAAATTCACTTTACAAATTTACAAATTTGTACTCAAACTCAGTAATTGAGTTTACAAATTTACAAATTTGAGTACAAATTTGAGTACAAATTCAATTTACAAACTTGAGTACAACTTTGAGTACAAATTGAATTTACAAATTTGTACTCAAATTGAATTTACAAGCTTGGTTTATTCATAATTAGTCCATTATCACATCATTCTCAAAATTATCCTGTCAAAAATTTTGATAATGGATATTCATTATTCATAATTAGTCCATCGTACTTAGTCCATTATCATAATTAGTCCATTCAATTTTTGACAGTTTATTCAAAATTAGTCCATTCAAAATTAGTATAATTTCAAACTTTGACAGTATATTCATTTTTGGAATCAACAATTTCAGTATAATTTTGAATTGAAATTGCAATTGAAATTCAATTGTTTTTTATAATCAAATGGAGTGATAATGGACTGAAAATTGTTTTTGATATTCAAATGGATATCATGTCAATTGTTTTTGATATTCTGTCAAAAACAATGGAGTGATAATGAATATCATGTCAATTGTTTTTGATATCCATTATAAAAAACAATGGAGTGATAATGGATATCCTGTCAATTGTTATTGATATTCAAATGTAGTGATAAAGGACTGAAAACAATTTTTGAATTGAAATTGCAACCAATTGGTTGGAATTTTTGGAATAGTTTGGAATGGTTTCAATTGTCTTCCAAGCTTGGTTGCAATTGGAAGTTGCAATTGTTTTCCAAGTATACTGAAAGCTATACTGAAATTCCAACTTCCAATTTCAAGTATAGTTTGAATTGTTGAAATTTTGAAATAGTGAAAACAAGTTTGAATTGTTTTGCAACTATACTGAATTTTTTTGAAACAATTGACAGGATATTCAAATGGACAGGATATTCATTTGTTTTTTATATCCATTATCCTGTCAATTATCACTCTATTATCACTCCATTATCACTCCATTTGAATATCCAAAAAAGGCTTTCAAAAATGAATATCCTGTCATGGACTGAAAGTTAGTGTTATTCATTTCAATCTTTTGAATGAATAACACAATCTTAGTGTTATTCATTTCAATAAAGTTAGTGTTATTCATCTTAGTGTTTTTGACAGGATAATGGACTGAAAGTTAGTGTTATTCTTATTTTTGAAAGTTGACAGGATAAATAACACTAAGTTCATATTTTGAAAGTTGACATGGACTAATTTTGAATGAATATCCTGTCAAAAATGAATATCCTGTCAAAGTTAACAAAGTTAGTGTTATTCATTTCAATAACACTAACTGATAATGGATATTCATTTTGAGAATGATGTATTTTCAATAACACTAACTGAGACTGTAAAAAGCAAACTGTAAAAAGAAACTATTCATGTCAACATTCAAAATTGACAGGATATTCATTTCAAGTTAACGTTGTTATATCCATGTCAACATTCTCAACTTGCAAAATACTGAAAATTTGAGAAAATTTTCTCTCACTGTTTATCTCTATGTTTATCTCTATGTTTATCTCAATGTCCTGTTCCAAAAATAAGGAATTTCTCTCTATGTTTTTGGGTCCTGTTGTCCAACATTCTCCCTGTTATAACCAAATTTCTCTATGTTATAACCAAATTTCTCTCTATTTTGGTTAGGACATATGTCAATTCTCTAAGAATTGATTAGCATCTGAATATTAGCATTTGTTAAATTTCAAACTGTTTGAATGAGAATCTTTCAAACTCTGTTTTGCATTATGTATTTTGAGAATGGATGTGCTTGGATGAGCTTGAATAGGAGAATGGATGAGCTTGGATGAAGCTTGAGAATGTAAAACTGAGTTTGTATTTAACCAATTAATTTTCTCAGTTTTGCATTATGTATTTAAACAACTTTCTCAATTCTCTCAATTCTCTCCACTGCAAACTGAGTTATAATTCACCCAATTCTCTCAATTCTCAATGTATTTTGGCATTTTTCTCATGTTAGCCATTTTCTTTTGGTATTTTCAGATTTTTGCAAGGTGGAGGGTCTTCTGGGTGTGTTATATGAAGATCAAAATTTCAAGTTTCAGTGTTATTTACCTCAGGACACTTCAAATTTTTAACATACCCTTTGGTGCTTTGAACAGTTAACTGGGATATTCATAAGTTCAAGTTTCAATTCATCCAATATCAGGTGATTTGAACAGTCCATACTCTTGGTGTGTTATTATATAGCTTGCAGCCTCTTCATCAGTTTATATGCATGGGGCTCAATTTTTTATTCAGTGTTATGTAAACTTCATTGTTATGTAAATATCAAAAATACTCAACTGGTATATTCAGTGTTATTTAAAGTGTCCTGAGGATTTAAATTTTACAGTGTTATGTTTGATTCTCAAGTGTAAGAGATAAATTTTGGGTTTGAATTTTTGATACAGTTTTATGTTTGATTCTCAAGTGTTATGTTTGAATTTTTGAGTTATGAATGTGAATATACAATTTTTGAGTTATGTTTGGAATGTGAAATATACAATTTTTGGAATGTGAATATACAATTTTTGCAATCTACGATTTTTGAGTTATTAGTTATGTAGAAATATACAATTTTTTGAGTTATGAGGTATGTAGAAATTTTTTGAGTTATGAGTTATGAGTTATGAGTTATACAATTTTTGAGTTTTGAATTTACGTTTGAATTTTAAGTTAGAAGTTTGAACATATTCATGCATATAAACTGATGATATTTGGTTTGAAGTTTATATGCATGGGAAATTTTTTGAATATATGTTCAAACTTCCCAGTTCTGAATATTTGGTTATATTTCAAACTGGGAAGTTTGAATATTCCGTAATTAAGTTTGAAGTTTGACCATATTCATGCATATAAACTCAATTTGCATATTCATATTTGGTTTGATGTTTTAATATGCAATTGCCAAACTGGGAAATGCAAGTTTGAATATGAATTTGGTTATAGGAATATGCAATATGGAGGAATAAAAATCATTCATATGAATATGCAAGTTTGAAGATATGAATGTGCAACTTCAGATTGGGTCCAATTGAATATGCAAGTTCTGAATAAGTTTGAAGAATATGCAAGTTTGCAGATTCAAACTGAATTTGGTTATAGCCAATCTGAAGTCAAAACTTGCATATTCAAACTTAAAAATATTCCTCCAATTGAATATTTGGTCAAACTGGGAAATATTGAGAACTTTCATATTCAAACTTCACAATTATGACAGGACCCAATTCAATATTCATATTCAAAATATCTTCAAACTTAAAATATTCAAACTGGGATAATTGATTAGCATTCCTTTGGGTGTAATTTTCATTTGGGTGTAATTTTCAGAGTAGTTTGAATAGGAATTTTGAGAATGGATGAGCTTGAATAGGAGATAATGAATTGAATAGGAGATTGAAATTGAATAGGAAATTGAGTTTAACAGGACCTTTGTTTTGTACTCAGTGTGTAATTTGTTTTGTACTCATGTGGTCACTCAATTACTCAATTTGTTCATATGTTTTGTACTCATGTGATCTTTTTGAGTTTAACAGAATTATTCTGCATGAAATTTGATGATATAAGAAAAATGGTTGAATGATTGCTAAAAAATGATAAAGTTATTTTGAATGAGAAAAACCTTTGAATGTTGTCTAAAAAATGTTTTGCTTAAGGCTTAAAACTGTTTGAATGCGAAAATTTGAAATATGTATTTGAAGAATGTGTCTTTGGAGAATGTGTGAATTTGGAGAATGTGTGAATTTAAATATGTCTTTGAACCATGACAAACTCAGTTTTTAGTAGAGAATGTATTTGAGCATTATGTATTTGAACCATGACAAACTCATTTTTAAACAATGCTCTCAATTCTCTCCACCTCACAAACTGAGTTATTATGTATTTGGTTATAATTGAGAGAATTTAAACAATTCTCAATATTCAAACTGAGTTATAATTTAAACAATTTAAACAATGTAAAACTGAGTTTGTATTTACACAATTAATTTTCTCAGTTATGAATATTCTGTTGTTATAATTCACAAACTGAGTTTTGCATTATGTATTTAAAAAATTCTCTCAATTCTCTCAATTCTCTCCACCTCACATAATAACCATGACAAACTGAGTTATAATTCTCTCAATTCTCTCAATTCTCAATGTTCAACTTAAACATTGTATTTGAGCTATCAGTGAAGGCTAAAATTCTCTATGTTATAACCAACAGGACCACAAATGTTATAACCAAAATTCTCTATGTGAATGAATGTCCTGTTGCTTATAAGCAAAATTCTCTATGTTATAACCAACAGGACCCAAAAAATTTATCAATTCTCTATGTTAATTGATTAGCATAACATAAGGAATGCCAAAATTGATTAGCATTCCTTATGCCAATCTATGTTCTAACCAACAGGACCCAAAATTTTGGTTAAATGACATGACCCAAAAATAAGGAATGCTAATCAATTTTTTTGGTTCCTGTTGGTTAAAATTCTCTATGTTATAGCAAATGAATGTCCTGTTGGTTAAAATTCTCTATGTTATAGCAAATGAATGTCCTGTTGGTTATAACATATAGGGAATGTCCTGATAACAAATATTAAATAGCCAATTCTTTATGTCCTGTTGAATTGGAAGCTCAACAAAATAGCAAGCTCTTTCAACAGGATATATGAATGGCTGAGCTTGATGAAGACTGATGGTGTTTATATAAACAGTATATATGAACATGATATATGAGTGACTTGAGAAATTTAATATCTCAAGTCACTCAAACAAATCCTATTTCTGAGTGATATTTCTGAGTAATATCACTCACTCAAACATATCTCAAGTCACTCAGAATGATTTAAAATTTCAAGTCTAATCTTCAAGCTGTGACTTCATTTTCTAATAGCATTTTTGCAAACTTGAGAACTTGAGAACTTTAAATTTCAGTTGGGTGTAATTTTCAGTGTAGTTGGGTGTAATTTTCATTAAGCTTTCATGTGTAATTGGGTGTAATTTTCAACCCTCACCCCTTGATCAGTTTGAGAGAATTGGTGAGCTTTTATTCCTAGAGTATAGAGCTTTTATTTAAAGATTCCAAGAATGCTGAAAAAATTGAGCTTGAGTTTGCAATTGAGTTTGAAATTACTGAAAGAAGACTGAAAATATTTGCAACCAATATTAACAGGACAATGATATGCAAAAAAACTGAAATTGATGATGTTTGCTGATGTTGAATAGGAATTTTGAGAATGGATGAGCTTAACAAGACATGAGCTTGCAATTGAGAGGAAGTGATGAAGCTCAATCATATTGGTTATTCAGTCTACTTTATCATTGTCCTGTTAAGAAGTGATGAAAGAGATGTGTCGCACGTGTATTTGAGTGGCCAGAAATTACTTCGGCTCTACTGCCCAATCAAAAGGCTACCGACCATCCAGATTTAGTCGCACGTGTATTTGAGTTAAAAAGAAAGGCTTTGATGAAGGAGATTGATGGCAATAATGTATTTGGAAAGAAAGTAGCACATGTATTTACAACTGAATTTCAGAAACGGGGTCTTCCACATATGCATGCTCTTTTCTTTCTTCGTGGACCCGATAAGATTCATACATGTGATCAAGTGGATAGAATTGTATGTGCTGAATTTCCTGATCCTGTTCAAGATCCTGCATTATTCGATACCGTGTCAAAATGTATGGTACATGGACCATGTGGTGCTCGGAATCCAAATGCTTCATGTATGGAAAATGTTAAGTGTACTAAGAAATACCCTCGAAATTATGCAGATGCAACAACCTTGGATCGTGATGGATATCCTATTTACCGTCGTCGTAGTAATGGGCATCTATATACTGTAAGGGGGCATCAGGTTGATAACCGAGATGTTGTGTCGCACAACAGGTATCTCTCAAGGCGCTTTAACTGCCACATTAATGTCGAAGTTTGTGCTGGGGTAAGATGTGTGAAGTACATTCATAAGTATATTTATAAAGGTCATGATCGGACCACAATGGTATTGGGCACAGTAAATGAGATCCAACAATACCTTGATGCAAGATATATTGGACCACCTGAGGCTGCCTGGCGAATATTTGAGCATCCTTTGCATCAAGAGGTTCCGTCAGTTCAAAGATTGATACTTCATTTACCAGGGCAACACCGTGTTATTTTTGATCCAGATGAAGATGTAGATGCAATAAGGTCTAGGGCTAAAAATGATAAGACAACTTTGACTGAATTTTTTACATGTTGCGCTTTACATGAGTCTACACATGATCTCACATATCAAGAATTTCCTCAAAAGTTTGTGTGGCATTCGTCAACAAAGGTCTGGACTCCAAGACAATCTGGATATGCAATTGGTAGAATGTATTTTGCATCCCCTAATTCTGGTGAGAGATTTTATCTACGGTTGCTACTAACAGTTGTTAAAGGGCCAACATCGTGGGAAAATTTACGCACATTCAATTCTATCGAATCCCCTACATTCAAAGTAACATGTATTGCAAGAGGTCTTCTTGAAGATGATTCCGAGTGGAGACAATGTCTTTCTGAGGCTTCAATTATGAAAACAGGATATCAATTACGAAGACTGTTTTGTATTATTCTTATCGAATGTGTGCCGATCGACCCCCTTGCATTATGGAATGAATTTTCAATGCACATTTGCGATGATCTTCCACATAAATTACAAACTTTATTTGCAATTTCTACCCCAACTCAAGGCCAACTTGAAGATTATGGATTATTCCTTATCAATGAATTGCTTGAGGAGTACGATAAGTGTCTATCCGACTTTCCACCAATGCCACTTCTTGCTGGAGATTGGAATGCAATTGTTGGCAATAGATTGTTGCATGAACATCATGAACTTATAAATAAAGCGAAACAATTGGATGCACAAAAAGACATTGATTGCCTCAATGATGCACAACGCAATGCTTATTCAGCAATTACTTCATCAGTATTTGAAAATAAAGGTACTACATTCTTCTTGAGCAGCGGTGCTGGAACTGGAAAGAATTTTTTGTACAATGCAATAGCAACAATGTTGCGTAGTCTTGGAAATATAGTTATCACCGTCGCGTCTTCCGGTATTGCATCATTGCTACTTAGCGGAGGTCGGACTGCACATTCCACATTTCGTATCCCGTTAGATGTGCAGGATACTTCAATTTGTAATTTTAGCAAGCAATCCATGCAAGCTCAATTATTCAGAAAAGCAAAACTTATAATATGGGATGAAGTACCTATGCAACATCGGCACTGTGTTGAGGCAGTGGATCGATCGTTACAAGATATGTGTGATAACCCCAGAGCATTTGGTGGTATTACTGTTGTTCTTGGTGGGGATTTCCGACAAATCTTGCTCGTCATACCAAAGGGGGTTCGAGAAGAAATTGTTGGTGCCTCATTGAGACGATCTGTATTATGGTGCTCTGTACAAGTTTTGATCTTGGATCAAAATATGCGATTAAATAACTCATCTGTTGAGAATGCAAATTTTGCAAAATTTATTTTAGAGGTATTTTATTTCATGCCTAATTTAATTTTACTTACTATTTTTATCTTAGCCATTCCTTCACTAAAATTATATCTATATGTATTAGGTTGGGACAAATCCTACAGAAGTTGTAGAACTTCCTTCTAACATATTCAGGTGCAAGGATTTAAACGAGTTAATACTTCGAATTTATCTGCAGCTTGATATTGAGGGTGCTGTGACTCCGGCATACCTTACTGAACGAATAATTCTTTCTGCACGGAATGATGATGTTACTTTTATAAATGCTGCTGCATTAAACATTTTTCCAGGACAGAAGATTACGTATCAAGCTGTAGACAGTTTTTCTGAAAATGATGAAACCGATCCAACCATTATGAATAGATATCCAACTGGGTACATAAACTCTTTGGATCCTCCTGGGTTGCCACAATTTACACTTGAGTTTAAGGTTGGTTGTCCTATTATTTTATTACGAAATATTGCACCAAAAGACGGGCTCTGCAATGGCACTCGATTGATGGTTGTCAGATGTGCATCACGTGTCATTGAAGCTCAAATTTTAAATGGTGATAAAGCCGGTTGTTTTGTGTTTTTTTCAAGAATATCTTTGTCACCATCGGCTACAGAATTACCTTTTCATATGACAAGAAGGCAGTTTCCTGTCTGTGTGACATATGCTATGAAGATTAATAAAGCCCAAGGACAATCTGTAAAATTCGTTGGAGTTGATTTGCGGACCCCAGTTTTTAATCATGGACATCTTTATGTTGCACTTTCAAGGTGCACATCTTTTGATCCTGTATGTGTCCTTCTTCAGCCCAACATAAATGTAACGACTGGTTTTTCTATATTAGTGTTATCGATATATATATATATATATATATATATATATATATATATATATATATATATATATATATATGTCTTGGTGGATTTTCTCCTTGCGTGTGATTTCCGTCTCTGTAGCTTTCACTTTCGTCCGTTTCGTTGTGATTTCCTAGCTTCTTCCTTAGAATCGTCGATCTTGGAGTAAGTCACTCATGACGAACTTCAGATCACTCATATTTTAGAGTTAGAGTGATCCTAGAAGCCGTAGGAATCTTCTCGAAGCTTCGCGCTTCGATTCGGCACTTTTAGCGCACTTTAGTTGGTTCAAGAAGGGGGACCAACCGACTAGATTGAGATCTAGTCGGTCAGGAACTCTTCTCAAACCGACTAGTTCATTGAATCAATTATTCAAGAGTTACTGTTTATCGTTAGTCGGTCTAAGAACATTTGTCGACCGACTAGATGAGAAACTAGTCGGTCAACAATCGTTCTTTAACCGACTAGCTCTATGATCATTTTGATACCAAGTACTATTCATTCTTAGTCGGTCTAAGAACGTTCGTCGACCGACTAGATGAGAAACTAGTCGGTCAGTAGTTGTTCTTTGACCGACTAAATCTAAATCCTATTTTTCGTCAGGAGTTACTGTTTGCACTTAGTCGGTCTGCGTTGGTCAACCGACCGACTAGTTCCCAAACTAGTCGGTCAGTGGTTGCTCTTTGACCGACTAATCAGTGTCGAAACCCTAATTCCTGGGCCGCCGCCAGCCTTTTTCTATTTAAACCCCACTTCGTTTCTTCACTTTCTTTCTCTTCTCCTGGCCTCTTTCCTTCCCCCTTGACCTCTGATCTTCCCCAACCTTCATCTAGCTCTTCCCCTTCATCAAGAGCCCATCTCCCCTCCATCTTGGCCGGCCACCATGATCTAGGACGCCGGTTCACCCTATAAATACTCCGATCACTTCTTCTTCCTTCTCTCTTTTCTCTAAACCTAGTTCTTCCCCATTGTTTTCCCTTCAATCCCAAACCCATCTCCATCACCCCAAGCTCCATCTCACCTCCATTGGCCAAGCTTCAATCTCCTCTTCAAAACCCCCTTTAATCCATTTTTCTCCAGATTTTCCCCGTCATTTCAGATCTGAGCCGTGGTTCCCGGATCGTTCATCCGTTGCCGTGGTTGCTCGGCGTCGATCTTTCGCTTCTATACGGTAGTGTTCGATCCTTTAATGTTTTCACAACCCACATTGCTATTGTGAAACCCTAATAAAAATGGTTATTAGACATCATAGGGTTCAATTAAGAAACCGATTCTAGATGTCTTTTCTAATGTTGTTTCTCTATAGCAGCGGTTCATTCACCGTAGATAACATTTGTGTGACGTGCTTGTCGACCGTCCTCGTCGATATCAGGCAAGTGAAACTTGCATCTCTTGATTTGGGCCATGTCCTTAGGCCATTACCTAGCTTTAGCGTAAAAGAGACTAGACAGTGAAAGGATAGCTGTCTAGACGCCATTGATCTAGTTTGACAACGAAGCTAGATCTGTCACCTTCATCATGCTTGTATGTCACGTTTAATTTCACTTAACGGTACGCGTATTAACTGTTCATGTCATCCATGCATCTTTAATGCCATGTTTAATTTAAATTAACGGTACACGAATATCTGCTCATGTCATTGCATGCTTGAACACTCATCGTGATTGCGTAGCATCGCTACATACTAGTGCTACTTGTTCCGGCTAGGCACCCGTTTTGCGGGCACAACCCTAGGCCAATTACAAATCTGGCTCGTGGTCCAGAAAACGAGCTCAATACAGCCTGCGGGCAATAGGGCACTCGCCTGTGTGTGAGTGATCCCTTGTACTTGAATCCAGCCTGCGGGCAATAGGGCACTCACACGTGTGTGAGTGATCCCTTGTACTTGTTACTTGACAATACATGTCACACCTACCACTTGTTACTTGCTAATTGTACTTTACTTGTTACTTCCATACGATACTTGCTATGTCATGCACCATACTATAACTGCTAGGTTGTTAGTTTACCTTTCTTTCAGTTTCCTTGCACAAGCCTTTCGACTTGCTGACATGTGCCCCTTTTCTCTTTTGGGTGACACATGCTAGACCCCGAGCTTGAGTTTGTCGCTGAGGACGTAGTGTTTGCTGGCGCTGAGCCAATGGTTGCCGAGGAGGAGTTTGTGGTCATTGGTGACTAGTCTTAGAGACTGCTTGTGTTCTCTTCCTTTGTTTAGGCTTGCTGTTAGTTGTCGGTGCGTGGCACCCTTGCTTGTATGTTGTACTTTGTTGGCCATGTTTGGGCCTTAGCTTTTCCTTTTGAGCATGGTGGCTTTTCTGTGATATTGTAATTTATTTTATGGATATTCTGAGATTGAATAAATTTCTTACTGTCTCACTTCATTATTCTTATCGTTGTTTTGTATTGCGTTGCAAGGACCTGCCAGATTATTGTTGATTGACGCTTATCGGGCTTGGAGCCTTGCAGCTTCAAGTCTGAGCGGACCTTCTCACGTCTCGCCTCCACATTTTTGGGAAGCGGGGCGTGACAGGTTTTATTGGTGGCCCATGCAGGTCCATTTGCAAATGCGAGATATCGGAACAACGATAATAATTTTAGAATGTCCATTAAATAAATTAGAACATCCAAATTATAGGCCCGGAGTCTAGGTTTTTAGCGTTCCTATGTCTTAGGTGGATAGTAGACGTGTTAGAGCACATGTCCCAGCTTGATAGGAAATCCATTAGGTCAGGACTATAGTGAGACTTAGTTAGGAGTCTGAACTTGCTAGTTAGAGGTCCCTGATTGTTAGTTAGACTCCCTGCTAGTGATTGATATGATAGTCTTAAGAGTTACCTTAGTGGTTCCTGTCTAGCTCTGACCATGATAGATTCCTAGGATTTCTTTAGCTGTTCGCTTGGGTTCATCGATTTCAGGCCCAACAGAACATGATCTCGATTCTCTTAGAACCTTCCCTGAGGCCTCTAATATAATCTAGCCATTAGGAAGCCTTAGTGTTTATTTTTTCTTGGCCTTTAGTCAACCGATGATTAGGACCCTCTGTTTCAATCATTTCCTGGTCACTACACTTCTGTGTTACTGACCGTGGGTTTTCATCATAGTTTTCTTGAATCGTAATTTAGGTGCATTCATCACACAACCACATTCATTGCCCTCGATTCACATGATCCCCTCCTTACTATTATCGTTGACCTTTCAAATCTTTCCCGTTACAAATCTTGATTCTTCCAAAGTCGTTTTCAAATTTTTCCTTATTAACAGTTTCCACTCGATTTAAATTTTATTTTAAACTTTTTTTCAATATATTTCCATTACTTCCATTTGAGCTAAAAGTCATTCTTAGATTTTGAAGACTATTTGGTCGTAATTTTAAATTACTATCTTGTAACTATTTTTCTAACATATATCGTCCGCACTTGATTTTAAACTTTAGTACTATTTCGATAATTCGATATACCACCTTTTCTAATATTGCGAAATTCATTTTAGCTATTTACCATACGTACTTTAAAATACTTCCTTCAAGATAAATAGAACTCCAATTAATTTATGAATATATACTAATTATAAGTTGTCGTACCCGTACTTCAAGTCTTTATACCAACCTGTTCTTGTGGCAAATCCTTGTTTCCCCTAAAAGTATTTCCGATGTTCCTCTTTCGCTAAGTTTAAATTTGTTCGAAAACTTTTAATATATATATTAGATTTCATACGCTTTCACGACTTAAATTTATTTGTTCTTTTCTAAACATTGAAACTTTTGTCGAGATTTTGATTATTGGTTTATAATATTTTCCAGCCTATATTTTCATATCGATATAAATGTCTTGCCCCTTTTCATATACCAATTTTATTCTGAACCGTACTTCTGTTTTTCCTAACCTGAATTATAATTTTCTTTTCTTACTTATGCCATTAAAACTTATTCGAATACAGTATCGTGCTTACTTCTTATATACCTTTCAAGTCACATGGGACTTCAGCTTTCAGCAAGTCAATTTTATGCTCAATGTTTTCCCTAGTCAGATTTTCGTAAAATTACTTTTCGAAACCATTTCCTGATTTAGACCTCCAAAATTCGGTTTTAAAGCTTATTACCAATTTAATAATTCTATATATGTATATATCCTCCCACTTACTTCCATACTACTAAGATGTTATTATCTTTCCATTCATCATACATATTTCTAAAGATGATTTCTAGAATAGAATTTCAATTATTTTTATATATCAGTACTATGTTCGTTGTGCTCGTGTGTTAAGACCCTTGTATAAATCAGTTTCTGCTGGCGAACCCGGATTCTCCAAAAAGTACTTTTAATACGGTTTGTTGGAATTTCTCTTCAGTTTTAAGACTTGGAAAAACATTTGGCATGAGCTTAAATTCCCCACACTATATTTGATCTGATTTCATTCCTTGAATCTCGAAACTTTTCCAAAATTTTTAAACTACTGCCGCATAATATTTTTCTAACCTATGTCCTTAATGTTCATGTGAATGCTTTACTTTTACTCGTGATAGCTTTATATAAGCTAAATAAACCGTTTCCTCTTGTTATATATATATTCGACTCAAACTTATTTCGAACGACTCATTTTATCGACCAGTTTCGTACTCTTCGTTTTAACTTATATCTTTTACACATTGTCTTCCATGTATCCTAATGGAGCATCATTACATCATTACACGACCGTTCTCATGCTTTTCGATCCTTCTATTCGTTACGCTTTTGATTTCAGTTTCTTTCCTTTTGTCTAGCCAATAGAGCTTGTCGTCGCCCGTGTCAACCTTAATATAGTTTGGTGTGCCCCATTAGTGTAATTTGATGTGTCGTCATAGTATATTAAATTTCATGATACACATGAAGTTGTTTGTGGTTGGTATTGGTATATTGTGTGTAGGTAGTTATGTATTAGCTGCATGAGTGTAAGTATGACATACATATGATAGTAGGATTATAATGTTTGATTGGTATTACTTGTTTTTATGAGATGTCGTATGCGTGTATACCATGAGGTATACCCAACTACAGCATATCTTAACTAATGGATGAAGTAAGCGTATTGATGTGCCAATTATAGATGGATGGATATGGTATGAATATATGATACATGTATGTGACCATACGATGACAGCATTTATTAGGGAGAGTATTGTAATTATAGGTGTGCTGATGTTTGTAATAATATCATGGTATATGAAGTGATTGAAATATGTGATATTACCTGATTAGATATTAAGGGTGTTTGACATTTTGATATGTATATGGTTATGTTGGTAGATGTGTATGCATTAGAATAGTATTGGTATATGTATGGATGCTGTGTTATGCATATAGATTATTCTACTATGATTTTGAGTCTCACTCAAGCTTGAGTGGGTATACTCTATGTACGTTGGTGTATTTGTTTGTGGTTGGTGTATAGTGATGGATGATGTATGTATAATGTTGGATTGTTTGTGTCCGGTTGTGTTACGCACATGATTGTGGGTCACTAAACCAGTATATAGTTATAGGTGTTGGTCTTGTGGTATAGTTATTTATTAGGGGGCTTGCCTGCGTGAATATGTATACATGCTAGCTAAAACTAAGCGTGTCGATGTACTGAGTTTATAATCGTATGATTGGTAAATATGAATGAAATGTTAGCGTGTGTGGGTGTGCACCATGCACGGGTAAGTATGTGCTTAGTTATAAGTTTTGGTGACTATAATATGTGTGGCGTGTCGTGGGTATAATTATAGGGTCGTATGTGATGTGAAGTTATAGTGAAATAATTGCATGTATTGGAATGGCTATAAATTGTGAAATTATAATGATGGTGGAAGTATATTAAATATAATAACTTGAGTTTAGAATGGTGTAGTGTGATTACATGTGTTGACGTGTTTGGTATTGGATGTATACTAGGAGATATAGGGAGTAGTGTATTCTTATTGCCTTGTTCATAGGTAGCTACCTAACGTAGAGTGTTACGATGGTAATTACTAGTGTGAACTATTTAATTGGTCGTGAGTATATGGACTAATGTTTGGTGCTAGGTAAGTAATAGCTATATAAGGGATGTATGTATATATATGATTGAGATACATGTATGAGTATGAATGGCTATGATAGGAATAAGTGTATGATGTGCGTGAATATATATATATATATATATATATATATATATATATATATATATATATATATATATATATATATATATGTATACATGTTGGTAGTGTTAATGTTTGATTACCTAGTGCGAATATAAGCACTTGTAATAACTATACCTGATTGAATTTGATATGATTGGGGTAGTTACTAGAGCGACTAGATATGTTAGAAAGTCCGAGGACGGACTTTATTCTAAGGTGGGTAGGATGTAACGACTGGATTTTCTATATTAGTGTTATATATATATATATATATATATATATATATATATATATATATATATATGTCTTGGTGGATTTTCTCCTTGCGTGTGATTTCCGTCTCCGTAGCTTTCACTTTCGTTCATTTCGTTGTGATTTCCTAGATTCTTCCTTAGAATCGTCGATCTTGGAGTAAGTCGCTCATGACGAACTTCAGATCACTCATATTTTAGAGTTAGAGTGATCCTAGAAGCCGTCGGAATCCTCTCGAAGCTTCGCGCTTCGATTCGGCACTTTTAGTGCACTTTAGTTGGTTCAAGAAGGGGGACCAACCGACTAGATTGAGATCTAGTCGGTCAGGAACTCTTCTCAAACCGACTAGTTCATTGAATCAATTATTCAGGAGTTACTGTTTATTGTTAGTCGGTCTAAGAACATTTGTCGACCGACTAGATGAGAAACTAGTCGGTCAGCAATCGTTCTTTAACCGACTAGCTCTATGATCATTTTGATACCAAGTACTATTCATTCTTAGTCGGTCTAAGAACGTTCGTCGACCGACTAGATGAGAAACTAGTCGGTCAGTAGTTGTTCTTTAACCGACTAAATCTAAATCCTATTTTTCGTCAGGAGTTACTGTTTCCACTTAGTCGGTCTGTGTTGGTCAACCGACCGACTAGTTCCCAAACTAGTCGGTCAATGGTTGCTCTTTGACCGACTAATCAGTGTCGAAACCCTAATTCCTGGGCCGCCGCCAGCCTTTTTCTATTTAAACCCCACTTCGTTTCTTCTCTTTCTTTCTCTTCTCCTAGCCTCTTTCCTTCCCCCTTGACCTCTGATCTTCCCCAACCTTCCTCTAGCTCTTCCCCTTCATCAAGAGCCCATCTCCCCTCCATCTTGGCCGGCCACCATGATCTAGGATGCCGGTTCACCCTATAAATACTCCGATCACTTCTTCTTCCTTCTCTCTTTTCTCTAAACCTAGTTCTTCCCCATTGTTTTCCCTTCAATCCCAAACCCATCTCCATCACCCAAAGCTCCATCTCACCTCCATTGGCCAAGCTTCAATCTCCTCTTCAAAACCCCCTTTAATCCATTTTTCTCCAGATTTTCCCCGTCATTTCAGATCTGAGCCGTGGTTCCCGGATCGTTCATCCGTTGTCGTGGTTGCTCGGCGTCGATCTTTCGCTTCTATATGGTAGTGTTTGATCCTTTAATGTTTTCACAACCCACATTGCTATTGTGAAACCCTAATAAAAATGGTTATTAGACATCATAGGGTTCAATTAAGAAACCGGTTCTAGATATCTTTTCTAATGTTGTTTCTCTATAGCAGTGGTCCATTCACCGTAGATAACATTTGTGTGACGTGCTTGTCGACCGTCCTCGTCGATATCAGGCAAGTGAAACTTGCATCTCTTGATTTGGGCCATGTCCTTAGGCCATTACCTAGCTTTAGCGTAAAAGAGACTAGACAATGAAAGGATAGCTGTCTAGACGCCATTGATCTAGTTTGACAACGAAGCTAGATCCGTTACCTTCATCATGCTTGTATGTCACGTTTAATTTCACTTAACGGTACACGTATTAACTGTTCATGTCATCCATGCATCTTTAACCGCCATGTTTAATTTAAATTAACGGTACGCGAATATCTGCTCATGTCATTGCATGCTTGAACACTTATCGTGATTGCGTAGCATCGCTACATACTAGTGCTACTTGTTCCGGCTAGGCACCCGTTTTGCGGGCACAACCCTAGGCCAATTACAAATCTGGCTCGTGGTCCAGAAAACGAGCTCAATACAGCCTGCGGGCAATAGGGCACTCGCCTGTGTGTGAGTGATCCCTTGTACTTGAATCCAGCCTGCGGGTAATAGGGCACTCACACGTGTGTGAGTGATCCCTTGTACTTGTTACTTGACAATACATATCACACCTACCACTTGTTACTTGCTAATTGTACTTTACTTGTTACTTCCATGCGATACTTGCCATGCCATGCACCATACTATAACTGCTAGGTTGTTAGTTTACCTTTCTTTCAGTTTCCTTGCACAAGTCTTTCGACTTGCTGACATGTGCCCCTTTTCTCTTTTGGGTGACACACGTTAGACCCCGAGCCTGAGTTTGTCGATGAGGACGTAGTGTTTGCTGGCGCTGAGCCAATGGTTGTCGAGGAGGAGTTTGTGGTCATTGGTGACTAGTCTTAGAGACCGCTTGTGTTCTCTTCCTTTGTTTAGGCTTGCTGTTAGTTGTCGGTGCATGGCATCCTTGCTTGTATGTTGTACTTTGTTGGCCATGTTTGGGCCTTAGCTTTTCCTTTTGAGCCTGGTGGCTTTTCTGTGATATTGTAATTTATTTTATGGATATTCTGAGATTGAATAAATTGCTTATTGTCTCACTTCATTATTCTTATCGTTGTTTCGTATTGCGTTGCAAGGACCTGCCAGATTATTGTTGATTGACGCTTATCGGGCTTGGAGCCTTGTAGCTTCAAGTCTGAGCGGACCTTCTCATGTCTCGCCTCCACATTTTTGGGAAGCGGGGCGTGACAATAAATAACACAGTAAACATCGTTTACCCAGAAGTTCTGCTATGATTTCCAATGTATGATAAAAATTGTATGTAAGTTTTTTAACTTTCTTTCTTTACATTGTTTTATTTATATTATTTATTTAAATGATCTTTTAAAAAATTATTATCGATTGTTGTCTAACATGCAGGTATATCATCATCATACGTTACCAAGCTTTAAAATGTGGACCCACATTACCATATATGGCAGGGTAAGAAATTTTTTCCTTTACTACATTTCATTGCATAACTTAATAGTTTTCGGTATGCATTGTTTGATAAAATATTGGTTTGTATTTTTATATAGATAGATGATGATGCAGATTTGACAAAAACTGTAAGTTTCTTATCATAATTCTGCATTATATTTTTAATCTACTATGTTTGCATTAACATTTTTCTTCTCACAGGTTCTGTTACTTCAAAACAATCACATAAATGTCAGGCTACGAGGTTATATCGGATTTTGGTTTGATAAAGTATGCATACCGTTACAAACATTCCCATTTTGAAATTAAAAATTAGTGACTGTTTATTATTATTATTATTTCCAGCAAATTGCTAAAAGAACTTTACAAGCAACGGCAACGAGTCACATTGAAGACAAAGCAATCTTCTTTTCCGAGGTAATATAAAAATCTTAGATTTTGTTTTTCAAAATATCCTGTTCATTGACCATCCAAATACCTTTTTTGTTATAGAAGTGGAAGATGGTTCTTGCCGAGCTTGCTTGGTTCCAGAAAGCACGCCATCCACCACTCCAACGAAAAAAGGTAAATAAATGTATAAATTTAAAATTTTCCATATTAGCAAATATATATTAATTTTTCTAAGAAATTTATGTTCTTAATTTATCTAGGTTATTGCTCATCCTATTAACTCTCCACTTTGGATTGAGCTTGACACGCCATCTTTTTATAATGTGATGATGAAAAGGTTTTCTGCTTAAACATGATGAAGGTAATAAAAGTGAGTTGTACAAAGTAATTAGATATATCTTCGTTTCTAATTTTTCTATTCTAATCTATGATTTTATTTTTTATTTTCAGGACACACGGCACTAGCTTCATATGTAAATTTTGTTGGTTTTAAATGCCTGTGTGAGAGATGGTGAGAGATGGTGTTTTTGATGTTGGACTGCATGGTTCAATCCAAAATGTATTTTTGTGTATATTTTTTGTTCATAGTTAAGGGTTTTTTTTCTTTTAGCATATAGTTTAGGTTGTGTGATATTATAAGTCGATGTACTTAGCCCACAAGCATAGCCAGAAAGCTAAAAAGGAAATCGAAAAAATCTTTGCCAGCTTCAGCCAAACAGCACTCTCTTCATCTCGTTGTCTATCATATGCTTTAGATAAATGAACAGAACATGTGAATCATGAAGTCTCAATTTTGGGGTGAATGTTGTTTGAATTTGCTCCCATTTTTAACTAAAGCAGGTCACTGATATTGTTTGACTATGGAGATGTATAAATACTATAAATTAACTTTTAGACCTGCTTTAGCTCATTTTTTGTTTTTAACATTTGGTTATGTTTCTGTTGGCTAACGATAATGTTGGTTTGCTTCTCCATGGTTTAAATTGTGGAGAGTTACAAAGAGGCCATGTCATAATTAATATTAGAAAACAATTTGTCTGCCAATTTCTCAACATTGTATCATTGGCTATAAAAATTTCTACTTTAATGGAGAGATGTTCTGTCTGATTTTAAAATCATGAAATGTGTTCTTTTTCTTATCATGTGTATGTTACAGATGCCATTAATAGATTAAATTATGATTTTTTGTTTAGATTATTGGACATTTGAATTAGTTCATAGGCCAATTAGACATTAGAATGTTACAGATGAGTTATCATGGGCTAGAAAAATTCTCTTTTATGCATTAATCATTTCGTTATAGCTGGTTCCTTGGTTTATCTCGATTCAGTTGCTTCGGTACTCAGCGAACTACTAGCTAACTAGGGATCACTCCAATGGCGGTATGATTCCAGGATCTGGTTTTTTTCGATGCCATATCACTAAATCTTTCTCTTACTATTTCTCATCATTGTATCATAGGCTTAAAATCATGAAATATGTGTTCTTTTTTCTTATTCTAATTCTTTTAATCGGTGTGTGTTACAGATGCTTTAGAATGCCTATTTTTTCAATATAATTATTTGAACATGGATATCTACAACTCGATCGATACTGATAACTGGTGAATAATTTCCAAACGATTAAAATCAAATTCTTGAAGCTTTATTTAGGTTTTTATGGAGAACTTTAAATTTTGGTTTGTTTTATTTGTCAATTCTGTTCATTTTGGTTTATAGAGCAAGGATTTTATTGTTTTTAAATGTGAAATACCAATCGTTGATGTCAAATTCTTGATGTTGTAATTTGAGAGTAGATGACGACGTGGTATTTGAATTGCTTGAAGTGAATTTTAAGGAATTATGACGAAATATATTGTCTTAATGTTGACACCTTGAGAAATTTTTTTTTTATTTGATGTAGTTTTGGGGGTTACAATATGCATGTCTATAGTTAAAACTTGACGTGAGGTGTATGTTCTGCTGGTTACATGGATGGTGGTTCGTGTAGAGAAGACGATGAGCGATCTCTTGATCAGGACGGACTAGACGATGCGACTCGATCAATATTGATCACAGGTGAATAATTTAAAAATGATTGAAATTTCTTGGGATGAGCTAAATCATGGGTGATCTAAGATTTTGAGGGGGAATCGTAAATGAACCGCGCCGAAGGCGCCCGCTAAATTTTTTTAACTAATTTGTTGTTCTGCACCGAAGGCGTCCGCGCCGAATTTGTTGTTCCGTGCTGAAGGTGCATGCGCCGATTTCGTTGTTCCACGCCAAATGCGTCCATGTCGCTAAATATTTTGACGCTAATTTGTTGTTCCGCGCAATTTTGACCTTGGAAATAATTTTTTGGGGAACAAAGATTTTGCGGGGGAAAATCTTAATTGAACCATGCACGCGGGCACGGGGTATGACTATATACTTATAACTTAACTATTATTATAACTTACTAAACATTATACTTATAAAACCCACCTCCTCTCTTACCCCTCTCTCTCGATCTGTCTCTTCTCTTCTCTTTTTTTCTTTTTGCTTGTTGTAGGGGGAGATCGATGGGGGGTGGCGGCAGGGGGGCGGATCCAGGCGTGCACGGCGGCAGCGAGGGCTCCGGGCAGCGAGCGGCACGACAGGGGGCTAGGGCACATGGCGGGGCCTGCTAGGGCGCACGGCAGAGGCTGGCTAAGGAGGATCTACGCGTGCTGCTGGGCAGCGGCCTTGGGGCGACGGGCGTGCACGCAAGGTGGGGCGGCGGCCTAGTGGGGGTGGCGCAGCGTATGGGGTTTGGGTGGTGGGTGGTGCCCTGGCCGACGTGTGGAGCTAGGGTAGCGGCACGCGGCATGGGGCTCTCAGATGGGGGCGTATGTAGCCATGAGGAGGGGGAGGGTGAGAACGGGAGAGGGGGAGGGTGATTTTTTGATGATGTTGATTTGATTCCACTTCCAATTTCTGTTTGTGTGATTGATTTTTAGGTTGATTTGGGCGATTGATTGATGGAGAGGGGAGGACGATGAACGGGAGAGGGGATGATGGTCTCTAAATAAGGCAACATGCAATTATTTTGAGATCCGAAATATTCAGATCTCATCTGCCAAAGGGGGTGATTAAAGGGTTGTGTGGTTGGTTAATTAAATGGGGGTTAGTGTAATTAGTTTAATGGTTATAGTAATTATGCTATGGCGAAGAAAAAATAGGGACACTCTCGCGTCGACGAGTAGAATCAAAGAACACTCGGACGAAAAATACTCGGACTACTGAAGTAAAATCGGCCACACACACACAACCCAACACGCCTAAAATACAGGTCGTTACATCTTACCCTCCTTAGAATAATTCCGTCCTCGGAATTCTCTTTATGGCAGGGAAAAGGTAGGGGTAACATCCACGCATCTCGTCCTCTCGCTCCCAAGTAGATTCGCCTGGCGAGTCGCGATGCCACATCACCCTGACTAGATCAATAGTCCTGCTCCTGAAGACTTTCTGGCGTCGATCTAGGATCTCCATTGGTTGCTGCTTGACATCCCCCACGATTGTCGTGTGTGATCATGCAAGTGCAATATTTGGGGGCGCGAGATTTAAATATTTATAACTGCAAATGCACGGTGTTGTAGTGTGGCTTGGGGGGTCGAACACAGGGAGGCGTGGTTGTGCTTGTATCAGAAAGGACCAAATTCACCCTATGGGTGAGCTAGCCCGAATCGACGGATGGGTTGTCACGGAATGAAAATACAGGCTTGAACAATATAAAGGGAAACCCGAGACTTCGGTTTCCACCCTATCATGTGTTCTCGCTAATACGGCCGGCGGATAAGACAACGTTCGAAATTAGGGTTTAATGGTGAGACGTTGCCTCTAAGAGTGATACCAGCGTCACATGTGCCCGATATTCCGGTCGATGCCCAGGATGATACGCCGGACTACCCAGGTTCGGTCAGTGGGCATTCCCATGTCCATTAACACTAATCGACTCCGGGAGCACTAAGATCGCAATGATGACTCCCAACATCTCATCCTGCCGCTCCCGCGCGCTAGGATTCGATGTCTACGCTAAGGGCGCTAAGGCGGTCTTTTTCCCGCCGATGACAATAAAACACCCCGTGTAACCAATAGATTCCTAATCCCTATCGATTTCCTAGTCCTATAGACGCATTAGAGAGAACCCACAAAGGGGTTTCCACCAAAATCCCAGGTTAGGGAATTACTCACATATTTTAGGTAAAAAGCAATCTAAATGGAAATAGACCGTTAAAATAATAATCAGGCGATTGAAATGCGGTAGTAGTAATGCAATTAAGATAATATCAAAGTTTTACAAAGATTGGAACACTTACAAATAAGTATAAAATTCCAGCCGTCGCAATAGAACAAAAACAGAAAATAAAACACAGCCCAAATACACAGCTTACGTTTCTGAAAACCTAGGGCTAATATATATAGAAAAAGACGTCACCTGATCGGTTGAAGAATCAACCGATCGTGTGACCTGCTTCGTTCTTCGACAGCGCTCTTCAGGACTTCACCCGATCACACGACACGATCGGTTGGCGGAAGCTTCTGGTCGTTTGGATCTTGAGCTCATCAGGTGAACCGATCGGTTGATAAATCAACCGATTGGTTGGAAACATCGCCTAAATAAACAGAAAGTTGTGATGCTTTGGCACGATCAGCTGGCCATCGGGTGAGCTCTCCGAGTCGTGTCTTTGGGGAATCGGTTACAGATGAACCGATCGGGTGATGGTCACCCGATCGGTTGGAGTTCAGCTCCAAATTCCCGAGAAGACAGTTAAGCTGAACCGGTCGGTTGACCCGATCGGTTGATGCTCTCTTGCTTCAGCGGCTGTCTGGGTCGTGCACGCGTGCATCACCCGATCGGTTGGCTGTATCCAACCGATCGGGTGGGGGGCTGAAAGATAGAAATCTTTGTCGTTTGACCCCCTGGATCATGCGTGACTCCTCCCGTTGCTCCGGAGACTTATGATATCATCGTTATGTGTCTCCTATGCTAGCAAACTCCTGCAAACACGTAAAAACATGGAGAAGTGAAAGAAAACCAGAAAATACGAGAAAACGGATACGAGACGGCGGAAAAGAACGGAAAAACACAAAAGAAGACGTGCGTGAATATATGAAATATAAACGCACGTCGATGCTCATATGTTAAGTCTGGACAAACTGCGATCTTCGAATAGTCCACGACATGACTAAGGTCGCTCACATAGCGATGCAACTGCGAGATGTGGAACACATTGTGCACTTCATCCAAGGCAGGTGGTAGTGCAAGCTTGTAGGCCACCTCTCCTACTCGCTCCAGAATATCAAAAGGCCCAATGAATCGAGGACTAAGCTTTCCTCTTCGACCAAAACGAATCAATCCCCGGTTCGGCGAGGTCTTCAGAAACACATGATCACCGGGCTGAAACTCCAGGTGTCGATGTTTCGTATCCACCCAATTCTTTACCTGTCCTGAGCCAGCTGCAACCCCTCTCTGATGGTCCGAATCACATCTACGGCCTCTGTGAGTTGTTCAGGACCAATCAACTCTCGATCTCCTACATCATCCCAGCTCAAGGGGGATCGGCATTTCCTCCCATACAGTGCCGCAAAAGGCACCATGCCAATGCTAAACTAGTAGCTATTGTTGTATGCAAACTCCACCAATGGAGACGGTCTTTCCATGATCCTTTGAAATCCAGCATACATGCCGGCAACATGTCTTCAAGTATCTGTATAGTACGCTCTGACTGACCATCTGTCTGTGGATGATAAGCCGTACTAAAGCTCAAGTGGGTTCCCAAGCTCTCCTGGAGGCTCCTCCAGAAACGAGATGTGAACCTGGTGTCTTTGTCCGAGACAATGCTGAGAGAAACTCCATGCAGTTTCACAATCTCATCCATGTATTTCTTGGCCAACACTTCTATAGACTAGCCTACTCTAAAAGGAATGAAGTGCGCTGTCTTGGTCAATCGATCTACGATCACCCAGACAGCGTCATTCTGCTTCGTACTCTTGGGTAGTCCAGTCACGAAGTTGATCGCGTTCGGATATACACCTGAAAAACGACTTGTAGTTTTACCGTAAGCACACGGTGTAGTGACGAGCGGGTATCGAACACAGGGAGGACAAATGACAGTATCTCACTTTAATTACCTAGCTATCAAGAGAGTAAGAATAGTTTTGATGTAATAGTCACAATCGTTCAATAGCAAGAAATATCAATATAATAAAAGGCGTCTAGGGATAGGAAATCCCACTACGGACCGTCTCTCATCCTTGTGAATCATAAATTTCATTGTTACTAAGCTTGAATATAGGTGAACTAGTCGCAACTTAATGTAGAACCAAGCTCACCCTCTCGTGCTATTCCCGGTCTATAGCAAACCTAAGTTAGGGTCCACTCTCGTGCAAACCCTAGCCTAAGCCGCTAGCGTGAAGAACGACATCATTGTCTAATCGCATCTCGATCCCACTCTCGTGCAAGCTCGAGCTACGATCTAAGTTATGATAGTTCGTATTCGTCCAATCTCTTGCAAACGAATATTTATATAGATTCATAATAAAAATCCTTGCTTTGGTCCAATCCCTTGCAAACCAAATCTAGAGAAATTCAATTATCAATCTAAATCGAATATCTATGCTTTCCTATCTATTGGGATCCAATGTCTTGTAAATCCCAATCGATATGAATTCCTAGCTACTCGTAATAAATCAATCACAACCTAACCATTATCAATTCTAGCAACAAATCCATAAATTCATCACAATTCAAAAGATCGGGTCCATAGGGTTCATCCCCATGCCCTAGAACGACGGAACTACTCACTAATCGTCATAAAAATCTCAGAAATAACAATAATAATCATGGCACAATTCATTGCAAATAAGAAACAATTCATAAAAATGAGTTTTTTAATAAAAAGAACAAACCAATGATGTTGCCAATGATCTCCAGCTAAGATTTCTCCAAAGAATAGCCGTCAAAAACCTAAAAGAAGTCTCTAAAAAATAATTCAACCTCTCTAAAAACTAGGTCTAAAAATAGGTTTAAATACAAGCCAAAATCATCCAAAAAAATCATGACAAAACTGCCCCTGCGCAGTCCAGAATTCGCATTCCTAGTAGCAGTCGGAGAGAGTCACTCGGCCGAGTGACCCTTGTCACTCGTCCGAGTGACAAACCATGTAAAATAACAGTAACTTCGGGGTTCCCAGGGTCTGTCTCTCTGGGTGACTTGGCCGAGCAGTCTTCTTCATTCGGCCGAGTAGCAATCATGCTCGGCCGATGAGCTTCCTTAGATTTTCCAGTAACTTGGGCTCTTTTCTGTCTGATTTCTCTGACTAACTCGGGTGAGTGAGATTTCTCACTCGGACGAATGGAATTCCTTTCTCGGTCGACGAAACGTAGAAAATCTTCAGTTGGTATTCGTTTCCCTCAGGCAAGTGTAACCTTTCACTCGGCCGAATGAGCAGTCTTGCTCGGTCGAATGAGGTGCTCCTCAGCTCCTTTCTTCTCATTTTCGCCTCCTCGTAGATCCTATGAAATTTCTTCTTCTTCCGCTCATACTCTATCGTTGATAAGTCCTCCAATAAGCCGTGGGCGACACTCCGAGTGAGTGAAACTCTTTTGATCTCATTTTCGCTCCAAATCGCTCCATATTTTCTGAAATATAACAAAAACAAGAAATAGTGAAAAGCATCGCAATATCGTCGAATAATCGTGAAAAACGTAATACGGGCGATCAAAACATCATAAAAACATGCAGAAAAAGGGTATAAAATATGGAGTGATCAAAATCCCCCAAGCTTACCTCTTACTCGTCCTCGAAGAAGACAAGCAAAAGGCGAACCCGGCGAAAAAATAAAGAAAAGGAAAAATGAAAGAGATAGAAGATAGGAAGGAAAACAAAGAGGGAGGTGCTAGATCATTTTCTCAGGACGTGTGTTTTGCTTACTCAAATAGCATATGACGAATATAAAACACATGCCAAAGAGTTTTATCTCGATATCATAATCATATGGATGCATTCAAAATAGAAACCCAAGAATAGCAAAATAGTATGAAATATGAAATCATTCTAGAATTAACAACGTCCGAGGCATCCAAAGCGGTATACATGATCATAGACCACACACTTTTCAATTGAATGCTTTCTATTTGGAGTATAAGAAGTATCACACAATTTGAAGCACTAAGAATAGAAAGGAATGGTTTTCATGGAATGCATGCTAAGTGTCAATTCCTAGATTTCGTAAAAACTTTTAGTAATCTCACCGAGTATAGAAAATTACCTAGCTTAGGTTGTCATGCACAATCAAGTAGTCACTCTCTCACACATCATTGGATCCTCTCCCCCCAAGATTATCTATAAGCGTGGTGGCATAAGATAAATCAATAAGCTTATTCCCCATTTTTGAAGCTCCAAAAAAAATAAAAAAAAGAGGGAAGAAAGAGAGAAAGAGTATGAGATGGGATCATATATGAACTTCTTTTCTCTTTTCTTTTCTAATCTCAGTTTTTTTTTCTTTTTTTTCTTTTTTCATATGTACACAACTGTGATCCCAAATCAAAAGATAGAAAGATAAACATATTTTTTTCTTTTTGATTTTGGGGGTATTGGAGCATAGTTTTTTGTAGCGGGAGAAAATGCTAATATAAGAATCGCTAAATGGAGATTCACCAATGATTTTAAATATAGAAATAATGCTCAAGATATGTGGAGAAAGAAATATATGTAACACTTGGTTCACTCTATAGAATGTGCACAACAACTTTCAGCAGAGTAATGTAATATACTCAGTTTAATCTCAGAAGGTAAACTAATCCAGTTATATCAACCTAGCATACATTCAATCAACCTGAAAGTGACGCGTACAATTTTCATGCAATAAAAAGTGATATAAGACAAGAAATCAGTACTTCAGATATAAGCAATCAATGCGTGAAGCTTGGTGTGTTTTCTATGAAGAGTATACGGTAAAAATCATCAGACTCAGTTAATAAAAGAATTTCATCCATATTCGTACATGAAAATGCGGGTTACTATCTCAAATGCATAGCAAGACATAGCATATGGTATCTGAAATAAAAACTATGGCATGACAAGATAATATGCATATAGAGATAAGCTAACACCACGTCATCATCATCACAGAAAATTTATCTCTAGCAAAAGGGTAAAAGAAATAAGGATAAATAAAAACTACTGTACACTGCAGCACACTCTAAAAGAAAGAGAACGTGATGCATGGGAAAAAATGAAAAAGAGGGTGAAAATAAGTGTAAAACGAAGAAATGTGGGAAAATGAAAATAAAAGGCGACAAAAAATAAAAAAGTGAAAAGTGCGTGAGAACTCACTCCCCCAAGCTAAAGTGCACAGTGTCCTCAATGTGCAAAGTGTGGCACACCGAGAGACAAAAATGTGGGTGGGACGGGTGAGGATGCATACATGAAAATAAAATAAAAATAAAAATAAAAATAAAAATATGTGATGGGAATGCAAGTGATGCATGCAGAGATCAAAATAGTGCCAGATAGGTGTCCCCAAAAAATACTCCCTCTCTCCCAAAAAGATATAGACAGATATGACCAAAAAGTGACCAAAACGTGTGTGGAGGAGGGGTGCAAAATCAACCGGTAGAAAATATCCAGAATAACAGCAGCAACAATATGAAAGGCATCCAGTGTATGCCTAGGAGGGTGGTGGGGCACCAGCACCATCATGTGGCAGAGGTGGTGGTCGTTGAGGCTGCTAGGTGGGGGTGGGTGGCTGAGGCAGACGCTCAAGAATCTGGTTCAAGCAAGCCTGAATACCAGGAAGCAACGCGACGCGGGTCTGGACAGCACTAACAGTAGCAGAGAGAGCCTGAAAATATGCTCTAAGTCCACTCACCATCCCCTCTAGAGCACGGAGGTGCTGAATTAGGGTGTCGGGGGGGAGGTGGAGCAGAGGGTCGAGCAGGACGAACAGGTGAAGAACGGGGCTGTCTCGCACGGCTACTATAAAGGATGGGTGCGACAGTGGGGTGGTACGGTGGTGCTGTGTGTAATGCCCTGATAGCTACTGCACAAGTACTAAAGGGGGGGTGAATAGTACTTTAAAATAATCAAGAGTATTATTCCTAATTATTGTGCAAACACAAACAACAATGCGGAATAACTACAAACAACAAGAACTAAACAACGCAAACAAAGCGATATAACGGGTTCGGATCCACCCAAGTCTCCCCGACTTGTTCCCGGTGATCCTACGTCCCAAACACCCGGATCCCCTCCGGCTACTTGAGTTAGAAACCTCTAACTCAAATTTGCACTATGAAATTCTTGTAGAAAACCTTTACAAGATCAAATCATACACAAATGAAAATGTGACTCCCACAATCCGGGATCACACACTTCTCTCACAATCGAGAGAACAACTTGCAAAAACAAAGTAAATGAAACAATGAAATACTTACCAACAAAATCATATGCCTTGAGTAAACTTACGATTTTAGGGCAAGGAGGATTTTGAGGGAGAAGCAAGCACCAAACCCTAGCTCAACCAAGATGACCAGCAATAGATGGCTAGGGAGAGATTGGTGACTTGGATTCAAGCTCCTAGCTTGAGTGGCTCACAAAGAAGAGAATCTCTCTTGAGGAATTAGGGCTCAAGAAGCTGAGGGAGAGATTCTTTTGAGAAGACATAGCTTGGAAATAAGATTGAATGGCTCCTCTCTTGGATGTGAAAATGTCTCTATTATCAGCCTTGAATCCTTGGTTGGAAGCACTCAACCTTATATAGGGAAGAGACAAAACGGTCACAAAATTCGTGGCATTAAATGCCCCAACGGCTCTATTCTGAAGCAGTTTAATCGGTCTAAGAAGGATCACTGACCGATTTGTTTCTCAACTAGTCGGTCGGTGATTCTTCTTGGACCGACTAAGAGGTTGACAGCCAAGAAAGATAGTTCAGGGAATAAAGAACTAGTCGGTCTAAGAAGACTTGCCAATCGACTAGTTTGACAACTAGTCGGTCGGTGAGTGTTCTTTGACCGACTAAGAGTTGAAATCAATAGGTTGTTTACTAGGATAACTAGTCGGTCTAGGAACAAATTCCAACCGACTAGTTTGACAACTAGTCGGTCGATGGATGTTCTTGGACCGACTAACGAGTCAACAGTAGCTAGGCTGTGAAAGATGGAAGTATAACTAGTCGGTCTAAGAAGGATTCCAAACCGACTAGTTTGAAAACTAGTCGGTCGGTGAACCTTCTTGGACCGACTAATTGGTCAACAGTGCCTAGGCTGAAATTAGCTAGGAGAACTAGTCGGTTCAAGGAGGATTCCCAACCGACTAGATTACCATCTAGTCGGTTGGTTCTTCTTCTTGAACCAACTAAGATGCATAAGAAGCCGAGGAATGAAACGATAAGCTTTGGGAAAGTTTCTAATGGCTTCTAAGGCAATCCTAGCTCTAAGATATGATCGTTATGAAGATTATAAGGTAAGACCTACTCAAGGCTTAACATTCTACGAAAAGAAGCTAGAAGACTATAAAATAAACTAGACGAACCGTCTTCAAAGCTTCAATCCGAATCTCTTGACTTCAATAATGCTCCTAGAGCTTCAACGAAGCTTCAGACACACGATCACGCGATTTGAGAAGTCTTGAGACGTCGCTTTTGATATACGTAGAATTTTGGTGACGATCTCCATAACTGCGCTCACAAAGAATTAGTTCACGATATTTATATTTGTTCATCATCAAAACCAAATCCGGGGAATCAATCCTCAACATTCTCCCCATTTTTGGTGATGACAAACCAGCATAAATAATAATCAATAATAATGATTCAAATGAAATTTACTTACTCCCCCTGCATTGATGACACGTTAATTCCATATTAAATAATAAACATAAGCATCAAGTAGATGAGAAAAGTATAAAACATGATCCAATTTTTATGTCTTCACTCCCCCTGAATCTAACATATCAAATTAGATTCACGGTAAATTTCTTTGAATTACCATCTAGCACATCGTCATTATTAATTCTCTCCCCCTTTGGCATTAGCAAAAAGAGCGGGAGGAGATCAATGACAACAACAATGGCTACAAATAAAAGCACGAGAGTCGAAGAATATGACCACGTTCCAAATGACACCAAAGTAAAATCACGAAGAAAATCAAAGTGTGCCAACGAGACCATAGTCGAAAATCGAAAAATGAAATCATCAAAACTCAAATCAATTTCACATATTGAGTTATGGAACATACTCTCCAATATCTACATTCTTGGTGAATTTAGTGCATGGAAAACAATTCTATGCTTTCAAAGAAAGAATTCTATTTAATCAATAAAATCGTCGAGCGACGAAATCAATCATCAGAGACAAAAATACAATGTGCACAAGAAACGAATGGCAACATGATGTACACATCATACAACACCAAATGTCACAACATCGATCGAAAAGGATCACAAAGGGTAAGCATACCAATCTAAGTGAAGTGTGCGATGTGAGGTGACAAGGTGATTAAAAGCAATATGAATATCAAATATCTATATCATGCAAAATTGTTATGCCAAAATAGAGATAGAACTTCATTAAATTTATGGCATACACAATTCTAGTACACTAGGATACTAAATGAGACAATGTTCAAAAGAACCATATTACTAGCATGCAAAGAAGATATCCAATATAGATAGTCTACATACAAAGTGACATCTACAAGCATTCAACACGCATGGATACCAAAAGTAAGAATATACTTGCAACATTAAGCCCCCCCCTACTTTGGTGCATCACTTAAGCACCATCAACTCCATTTGAATGA
The DNA here is from genome assembly GCA_030789695.1 of Scilla litardierei. NCBI lineage: Eukaryota > Viridiplantae > Streptophyta > Magnoliopsida > Asparagales > Asparagaceae > Scilla > Scilla litardierei. The sequence goes on from CM061133.1 coordinate 183,793,600, forward strand.
AAATCTTTGCAAATCAAGGAGTTGGTAGGGTGGGTATCCCAATGTGGATTGAACCTAGAAAACATGATTTTGATATCCAATTATTCTTGGAGCTAAATTAGATTTGTTGCTCCGTCTCTTTTTCTTGAGTACCTGAAGATAAAAATATCATTACATGGTACCCAAGGTCATTGGGTCCTAAGAGATTAGACCTTTGGAAGCCAAGTCCAATTGGACTTAGACTTCCCAACAAAATCATCATTATGCACAACATTCATGAAATACGAATTAATATACGCTTGTTTTTCATGCATGCGTGTGTCCTTCGGGCCCCAAATAGTGAATGTCTTGGGAGCCCTATTCCTATTGGGAGCATGCATATGTTGTTGATTTCTACGTGATGCATGTGGCCTACGAGGAGGTGGCCTAGGAAAAGCATGACGAGGATAAACATATGGCACATGATGAAATGGTGGTGGCGACATATGATATGGTGCATGATGATAATTGTTCATATGATAGTGATGTGGATGAACATATGCATGTAGAGGAACACGTGCGTGAGGGTGTCTCACTTGGTGTGCACGTGCCCGTGGATGTGGTGTATAGAAATCATCATACGTGTGAACATGTGGAGTAGGAGGTGTGTTCCTACATGGCATGATATTGGTGTACATAAAAGCATGACCCTTCTTTGGAGGTCCACCCAAAGTGGGTTTCTTTCCAAACGGGGGTGTGTACCTAGTGGAAGCACCATTGGTGGAAGAACTACCCATGGGGTGTTTACTCCCACTAGTTGAGGCTTCGGAAGATGGCCTAACAAAGGTGGTGGACGATTTGGATGAGTCTCACATCTTATACCCCAAGCCAATGTGATGATTGGCCGGAAATAAGTCATTTAGGATATTATCCAAATGGCCCTTACCTTTATTGAATTTATTAATTCGGCCTAATGTGCACTCATACTTCTCGGTGAGAGAATGCATAGAAGCATCCAAGGTGGACACTTGCGATGTGAGTACATAAACACGAGACTTGAGATTCTCATTCTCAATACTCAAAGTTGAGTTTCGAGAAATCCAGTCCCGCTATCTCGTGTTCCTCCGAATCCACAATATGAACATGCTCAAGTTGAGATTTGAGATTTACAATCTCATTTCTCAACCCTTCAACAACGGTGTCGTTGTTGATGATGATAGGCTTAGGTGAGGTTTGGAGACTAGTTAGCTCATCTTTGGTCTTAATATATTTATTAGCCAATTTAGAAAACTTAAACCAAAGTTGTTCGTTAGCTATTCTAAGGTCATCCATTGTTACATCATCGCCTTCATCCTCGCTTTCATCGGAATAGGTCTCTTGATCATGTTCCTCTCTTGCCATGACACACATGTGTGCTTGCACCACTTGTTCATCATCCGACTCTCCACTTGAGGAGTCCTCTTCGGAGTCGGTGAATGAGCCGACAAGCCCTTTCTTGTACCCTTTCTTGTACTTTCTTGACTTGCCGTACTTGGGTGCCTTCCACTTCTCCTTGTGTTTGTTGAGAGGACAATCCACCTTGACGTGTCCTGGCTTGTTGCATTTATAACACAAAGGAGCGGAGGCATTAGACGAAATAAATTTTGATTTATTCTTGAAGTTACCTTTTCAGAAGAATTGGTTGAGCTTCTTTGCCAAGTCGGCCAAAGATTCTATGTCCAACTCGTCTTCCGACTCTTCATCATCGGTAGATGTAGATGGAGCGGCTTTGAACGCAATCGACTTTTTCTTTGGCTCGTCTTGCTTCAAGTACGACTTCATCTTGTCCTGCATCTGTATTTTACTATCCTTGCGTACCTCATAAGACATCAAGGTACCCATTAGTTGTACGACAGTATATTTATTCATATCGTTACCTTCCTCGATGGCGAAGGTACGCTTTTCCCAACAAAAAGGAAGTCCGTCAATGATCTTTGAGACTTTCTCCTTTTGGGTGTAAGTCTTTCCAAGAGCCTCCAATTCATTTGTAATGTCAACGAAGCGAGCATAGTACTCCTTCATCTTTTCACCCTGTTGCATGTGAAATAATTCGAATTCTTTATTTACAACAGTGAGTTTTGAGTCTCTTACCCTACTCGTTCCTTCATGCAAGATGAGGAGAGAGTTCCAGATTTGATATGCACTCTTACATGTGCATATCTTGTTGAAGTCTTCAGGATCCAAAGCGCATTGCAAGGCATTCATTGCCTTGGCATTGTTTACCTCCGTGGCGACCTCCGCGGTAGTCCACTTCGCGAAGTCTTGTTCGGCGGGCTCGACATATTCCGTCATCGTGGCTCTCCATAGTGAAGTGCTCCGGAGGAACGTTTCCATCCAGCATTTCCAGTACCCATAATTGGCACCATTGAAATAGGGAGGCCTAGTTGAGGAGTGTCCTTCCATCACCAAAGAAGCTCCTTCACGATTCTTGAAGACGCTGTAGTCGTTGTTTGTCATAGCTATGAACTTGGCTCTGATACCAAATGTAATGCCCTGATAGCTACTGCACAAGTACTAGAGGGGGGTGAATAGTACTTTAAAATAATCAAGAGTATTATTCCTAATTATTGTGCAAACATAAACAACAATGCGGAATAATGGTGGGCTCCGAAAGGTGCTCTCTCTCAAGTGCAAGAGTCCGTACAAGTAGTAAAATCTGGGAGTCCAGATGTCGAATCCACGGGAAGAAATCTGTTGCAACCACAATTCAAATCAAATAGAAATCCTACGAAAAGAAACTAACCACTTCAACAATGATGGCGATGGTGTGAAAGTGCGTGATGGTGATGTGCGAACAAAGAAAATACGTGAGAACGAATATTTATAAAAAGTTTGCACATGGTATGGGTTCGTTAGGGTCAACGATTCGTATTAATTTGGTTGATGAATATATCATAGTGAATTCTCTTTTTGAGAGCAATTCACCGGGAAAAATATCCAATATAACTCAATGAATTCTCCTTTTGGGAGCAATTCATCGGAAGATGCCCTTTTGGGGGTTCAAACACAATATTCAAAAAGATCGTCGCTAAAGTTATAATACGATATGAAACTCTCTTTTGGAGAGATCAAAACTACGGTATGAAACTCCCTTTTGGGGAGATCAAAACTCACCCTTTTGGGGCGATCATCAACTAAATTAATTCTTTTGGAATCTAAAAAAGTCGATTTACGAACAAAGATTACAATTTTAGCGACGTTTAACAATTTAGCACAAGGAATTTCAACCAAACTAACACAAATTACATCCCCTAACTACTCCATACCAAGCACAATTAAGTTTTAGCTACTCATAATATCAGAATAAACAAGTTCCATAGCCAAATACATCAAGAATATAGCAAAATACGGTAGAAAAAGCACTAATTAAGGAGTTTAAGTTAAGAATTCATCACCAAATATCCTTGAAAAGACATCAAAACTCTCTGGAAATAAGAAAATAGCCTCTGGAATTTTACAGAATTTTTCAGGGGGAGAATACGGCTTCTAGAGACTCCAATACGCTCAAAATACGCCCCAATCTGCTTGAATACGCCCAAAAAACCCTAAATACGCTTAAATAATAAGATTGCAGGTTTAAATTGCTTATTGGGTTTGAAACCCGCATCCACATCGTGCCCAAATGAATCCAGACCGTAGATCTGGGTCGGATCAAACGTAGGTCGTTGATCAAAAGCGGGATCGCACCAAAGGCTGCCGCGTGTGCTTCAATATCCGTGCGAAGCCCGCATCCGATATCGACTCCGAATGCGGCTGGGGTTAAATGATGGCCGTCCGATCGACATCGAATGGCTGCGATGTTCTTTCGCTCGCTGCTGAATGCGGGGTTGAGTGTGGCCGTCCGATCGACATCGAACGGATGAAATTGAGCCACGTCATCGCTTCGAGCTGCGCTTGGAGTTTAAACTGCGGAGTGCTTTGTGTCCGTCCGATCAAATCTATGCGGTGAAGCTTCAGCCACGTCGCTGCTTAGATTCTATTGTGTCTGGACCGTCGGATGAAGATCGAAGGGTTGCAAAGCCGCCACGTCGCCGCTTCTTTGATTTCGAGCTGGAGATTTGTGGACCGTTCGATCGACTCCGAATGCGGCTGGGGTTAAATGATGGCCGTCCAATCGACATCGAACGGCTGGGATGTTCTTTCGCTCGCTGCTGAATGCGGGGTTGAGCGTGGCCGTTTGATCGACATCGAACGGATGAAATTGAGCCACGTCGTCGCTTCGAGCTGCGCTTGGAGTTTAAACTGCGGAGTGCTTTGTGTCCGTCCGATCAAATCTGTGCGGTGAAGCTTCAGCCACGTCGCCGCTTAGATTCTATTGTGTCTGGACCGTCGGATGAAGATCGAAGGGTTGCAAAGCCGCCACGTCGCCGCTTCTTTGATTTCGAGTGGGAGATTTGTGGACCGTTCGATCGAAATCGAACGGCTGAGGGATTTACGCGTCGCCCGCTGCTGTGAGACGTTGGATACGGCGGGAAGCGGCGGATGGCCACCACGTGGCACATGCTGATTGGGTGGCGGCCGTATTTCCGTATTTTCGAGCGTATTTCCCCATTTAAATTGTATTGCATTCAAAAATACACAGTAATTAGCACAGATCTCAGAAAAATACAAATAAATAGTCGTTGGAATCGTGAGATCGAGACCAAGCTAGGAAAAATATAAAATGTGTAGAATTGCATCGTTAAATGCTGTTTTGTGCTCAAATAGAGTGTTTTCTCTAATAAATAAATGTGTAGAAAATACGTATGAATTAGAGAACGATGTATCATCACATGAGCACAAAATAGGGCTAAATGGGTGGTTAAATACGTAATATTGAACCCGAATCAAATAACTACAAACAACAAGAACTAAACAACGCAAACAAAGCGATATAACGGGTTCGGATCCACCCAAGTCTCCCCGACTTGTTCCCGGTGATCCTACGTCCCAAACACCCGGATCCCCTCCGGCTACTTGAGTTAGAAACCTCTAACTGAAATTTGCACTATGAATTCTTGTAGAAAACCTTTACAAGATCAAATCATACACAAATGAAAATGTGACTCCCACAAACCGGGATCACACACTTCTCTCACAACCGAGAGAACAACTTGCAAAAACAAAGTAAATGAAACAATGAAATACTTACCAACAAAATCATATGCCTTGAGTAAACTTACGATTTTAGGGCAAGGAGGATTTTGAGGGAGAAGCAAGCACCAAACCCTAGCTCAACCAAGATGACCAGCAATAGGTGGCTAGGGAGAGATTGGTGACTTGGATTCAAGCTCCTAGCTTGAGTGGCTCACAATGAAGAGAATCTCTCTTGAGGAATTAGGGCTCAAGAAGCTGAGGGAGAGATTCTTTTGAGAAGACATAGCTTGGAAATAAGATTGAATGGCTCCTCTCTTGGATGTGAAAATGTCTCTATTATCAGCCTTGAATCCTTGGTTGGAAGCACTCAACCTTATATAGGGAAGAGACAAAACGGTCACAAAATTCGTGGCATTAAATGCCCCAACGGCTCTATTCTGAAGCAGTTTAATCGGTCTAAGAAGGATCACTGACCGATTTGTTTCTCAACTAGTCGATCGGTGATTCTTCTTGGACCGACTAAGAGGTTGACAGCCAAGAAAGATAGTTCAGGGAATAAAGAACTAGTCGGTCTAAGAAGACTTGCCAACCGACTAGTTTGACAACGAGTCGGTCGGTGAGTGTTCTTTGACCGACTAAGATTTGAAATCAATAGGTTGTTTACTAGGATAACTAGTCGGTCTAGGAACAAATTCCAACCGACTAGTTTGACAACTAGTCGGTCGATGGATGTTCTTGGACCGACTAACGAGTCAACAGTAGCTAGGCTGTGAAAGATGGAAGTATAACTAGTCGGTCTAAGAAGGATTCCAAACCGACTAGTTTGACAACTAGTCGGTCAGTGAACCTTCTTGGACCGACTAATTGGTCAACAGTGCCTAGGCTGAAATTAGCTAGGAGAACTAGTCGGTTCAAGGAGGATTCCCAACCGACTAGATTGACATCTAGTCGGTTGGTTCTTCTTCTTGAACCAACTAAGATGCATAAGAAGCCGAGGAATGAAACGATAAGCTTCGGGAAAGTTTCTAATGGCTTCTAAGGCAATCCTAGCTCTAAGATATGATCGTTATGAAGATTATAAGGTAAGACCTACTCAAGGCTTAACATTCTACGAAAAGAAGCTAGAAGACTATAAAATAAACTAGAAGAACCGTCTTCAAAGCTTCAATCCGAATCTCTTGACTTCAATAATGCTCCTAGAGCTTCAACGAAGCTTCAGACACACGATCACGCGCTTTGAGAAGTCTTGAGACGTCGCTTTTGATATACGTAGAATTTTGGCGACGATCTCCATAACTGGCGGCGAGGGGCGGCGAGGAGTCGTCGGCGACCACGGTGTGGTGGTCGGCGACGGTAATGGGCGGCGCTCTAGCGAAGAATGACGAGGATTCGGGAAGGGGATGTGAAGCGGCTCGGGCGCTGCGAATAGAATTTAGGAATTTTTGCGGTTTTGAAAATCGCGCTGCACCCGATGGCATATATAAGGATAGGCGACTCAGCCGAGTGAGCGTTCACTCGGTCGAATGGCACTACGTTGAAAAAAATTTCGAAATCTCCCAATACTTATGACTCGGCCGAGTAGCTTTTCCCATTCGGTCGAATGGACAAGTTCCACTCGATCGAGTAGCAAGGCCGCTCAGCGATAATGAAGCGTGCAACCAACTAAGATGCATAAGAAGCCGAGGAATGAAATGATCAGCTTCGGGAAAGTTTCTAATGGCTTCTAAGGCAATCCTAGCTCTAAGATATGATCGTTATGAAGATTATAATGTAAGACCAACTCAAGGCTTAACATTCTACGAAAAGAAGCTAGAAGACTATAAAATAAACTAGACGAACCGTCTTCAAAGCTTCAATCCGAATCTATTGACTTCAATAATGCTCCTAGAGCTTCAACGAAGCTTCAAGCACATGATCACGCGCTTTGAGAAGTCTTGAGACGTCGCTTTTGATATACGTAGAATTTTGGCGACGATCTCCATAACTGCGCTCACAAAGAGTTAGTTCACGATATTTATGTTTGTTCATCATCAAAACCAAATCCAGGGAATCAATACTCAACATTGTGCTCACTAAGTGTCGCTCAGCCTCCGTAGGAGGCTGAGACACGGGAATGGTCGAATAGGATGGAGCAGCAGCAGAAACGGTAGTGGTGGCAAGCGATGAGGCGGGCAAAGGGGTCAGTGACACAGACGTGGGGACAGAAGTCATGACACTCTCGGAGTATACAGCGACAGTGGAGACAGTAAGGTCGACGACTGGGGAGTAGAAAATGACTCCCCAAGAGTCGAGAACAAAAATGAGGAAAGGGTCTCCACTGCAGAGGCAAAAGAAGGCTCCCCGTACTCAACTATGGTGGGGGGACGCTCGGGGCTAGCCGCAGAAATGGGATCTATGGACATGGGCATAGTGGTGGTGGTGGTATGGGTGGACTCAGCTAAAGTGCTCTCGACACTAATAGACGTGTGGACAGAGGTGTTAGGAGGTGTAGGCAGATCTGGTGCAGGCTGAGGGATCACGGGGTCAAGGGGTGGAAGGAGGGGCTTTTGCTGAGCACCCTCAGGCTCTAGCATGTATGCGGCGGGGATGAGGAGATCCATCGCTGGAATCCACTCCCCGCCAACAGGTCCAATATGTGTCCGAGCAGGGCTCGGGAAAATCATGTAATCGGCACCATGGGGACCGTACAGCCACACCCAGTGACACTGACCATGAGGACGTAGCATCCTCATCCGGGCCATGACATCTATGGAGAGTGAGGTGGGCCCCGGTGGTCTCAACAAGCCAGATGGGAGGTCAACTGTAACGACTGGTTTTTCATGTAAGGATTTTATTATATATATTTATATATTTGGTTGCTTTCCCTTGTTGTGATTTCCATTTCCGTCTCCGTAGTTCTCTTTTCGTTCGTTTCGTCGTGATTCTCTAGATTCTTCCGTCGGTCGACGTGTTTGAAGTAAGTCATTCGTGACGGGCTTCATAACGTCGATATCTTAGAGTTAGAACGAGCCTAGGAGACTTAGGAAACCATCCCGGAGCTTCGCGCTCCATTTCGAAACTTTCAGTGCACATTAGCCGGTGTAAGAAGGGGCACCGACCGACTAGATGACGATCCAGTCGGTCGGAAAACCTTATTGAACCGACTAGTGAGCTTTGTTAAATGTTCAGGAGTTACTGTTTATCGTTAGTCGGTCTAAGAACGTTGGTTGACCGACTAGGTTGCAAACTAGTCGATCGGCAATGCTTCTTTAACCGACTAACTCTTTAACAATTTTTGGTACTAGTTACTGTTTACTCTTAGTCGGTCTAAGAACGTTCATCGACCGACTAGATGTCAAACTAGTCGGTCAGTAGTTGTTCTTTGACCGACTAAATCTAAATCCTAATTTTCGTCTGGGTTACTGTTTACACTTAGTCGGTCTGCGTTGGTCAACCGACCGACTAGTTCCCAAACTAGTCGGTCAGTGGTTGCTATTTGACCGACTAAACAGTACAGGAAACCCTAGTTTTGCCCTAGCTGCCATCAAACTCTATAAATACCCCTCCAAACATTTTCTTCTTCTTCCTCATGACCTAAAACCCTAGTTTCTCCCCCATTGAGCCCCCTACTAACTCAAACCCTTATTCCTTCATCCCAAGCCCAAAATCCATCATCCAAACCCTCACTTAACACATTCTACCTCTCATCTTCCTCAATCTTTCATCAAACCCCCAAAATCCACATCCAAACCTATTTCTCCAGATTTTTCCCTCATTTCCAGATCTGAGCCGGATCGTTCTTCCGTTGCCGTGGTTGCTCGGCATCGTTCCTCCGCTTCTTCACGGTAATGCTCGATCCTTTAGTTTTAACATAACCCACATTGACATTTGTGAAACCATAATAAAATGGATTATTAAACAATTAGGATTCTATTAAGAAATCGATTTAGAATCGTTGTTCTAATAATTGTTTTGCTATAACAGTGATCTATTCCGTAGTTAGCTTGTGTGACGATCTTCATTGCTCGTCAATCCCGGTATCAGGCAAGTGAAACTTGCATCTCTTGATTTGGGCCATGTCTTAGGCCATTACCTTGCTTTAGCGTAAAAGAGACTAGACGGTGAAAGGATAGCCGTCTAGACGCCATTGACCTAGCTTGACAACGAAGCTTGGTCCGTCACCCTCATCATGCTTGTATGTCACGTTTACTTTCCCTTAATGGTACGGGTATTAACTGTTCATGTCATCCATGCATCCTTAACTGCTATTGCATTTTAACTGCCATGTTTAATTTAAATTAACGGTACGCGAATATGTTCATGTCATTGCATTTTGCCTGTCACGTTTAATTTCAATTAACGGTACGCGAATATCTGCTCATGTCATTGCATGCTTGAACACTCATCGTGATTGCGTAGCTTCGCTACATACTTGTACTATTAGTTCTGGCTAGGCACCCGTTCTGCGGGCACAACCCTATGCCAAATAAACTTTCTGGCTCGTGTTCCAGATGACAAGCTCAACACGGCCTGCGGGCAATAGGGCACTCGATAAGTGATCCCGTATACTTGATACTTGAACACAGCCTGCGGGCAATAGGGCACTCATTGAGTGATCCCTTGTACTTGTTACTTGACATTACATGTCACAACTACCACTTGCTACTTGTACTTTACCTTACTTGTTACCACCTTACTTTACTTGCCATGCACCATACTTTAACTGCTAGGTTGTTAGTTTACCTTTCTTTCAGTTTCCTTGCACAAGTCTTTCGACTTGCTGACATGTGCCCATTTTATCTTTTGGGTGACACATGTTAGAGCCCGAGCCTGAGATACTTGCTGAGGACGCGATGTTCGCTGACGCTGAGTCAGAACCCGCGTTGATCGAGGACTTCGTAGACACTGGAGATCAGTCTTAGTGTTTATGTCTTTTTTTTGTTAGATTGCTTAGGTTGTCGGTGCGTGGCACCTAGTTTGATACTCGGTTACGTTTGTGTTTTGTTTGGCCTTGTTCTGGGCCTTTAGACTCTTTCTTTTTAGCCTGGTGGCTTTTTCTGTGATGTTGAACATTTTGTGGACAAACTTTGGGATTGGTATTTCATATCCGTCTCATCCTATTATTATTATTGTTGTTGTTCCGTTTGCGATTACAGGGACCTGCTTATACTAAATTGACGCTTATCAAGAGTGCAGCTTCACAGCTCCACGCTTGAGCGGACCTTCTCACGTCTCGCCTCCATTTTAGGGAAGCGGGACGTGACAGGTTTTAGTGGTGGCCCATGCAGGTCTCTCTGTAACTGCAATTATCGGGATAACGATAATAAAATAAGATTGTCCAATAAATAAATTCGACATCCGAGCCCTAAGCTATGAGTCTAATTGTTTCGTTTTGTGTCATTAGATGGCAGGAAGGCGAATCACCCGTGGTGGAGGTAGTGGTGTGCCCCCTCATGAAGAGGAGCCGGAGCGGGAGCCCACTAACAGGGAGATGATGAGGATGATGATGCAGATGATGCAGATTCAGCAGGGCGTGCTGCTGCAGGTCCAGAATGCTCCAGCCGCTCGAGCTGCTCAGGCAATGGAAGCCCCTCGCCCCCGAGCCTGGAGCGAAGCAGTTCAGGGAGCTGGGTCCTACATATTTCGATGGGTCTGAGGGTCCTCTGGCTGCCAAAGAGTGGATTCGGAACATTGAGGATAACCTGGCGATGACGAAGATTAACCCGGCTGGATGGGTTGATTTGGATAAGAGGCAGCTGAAGGATAATGCCAGAAACTGGTGGGATGTTGAAGAGAAGATGCTGGTGGAGCCTATAGCTTGGGCTACCTTCAAGGCCAGATTTGATGGAGAATTCTTTCCGAAGGCTGCTAGGCAGGTGATGCTGCAGCGCTTCATAGATCTGAAGCAGGTGAGCTTGTCGGTGGATCAGTACCACCAGGAGTTCACGAGGCTCAGTCGATTTGCACCAAAGATGGTGCAAGATGCCGATGAGAAAGCTCAGCGATTTCTTCAGGGACTTGCCTTGGAGCTTCAGAGCTTTGTTACCTCTTCTGACTTGGAGACATACCAGAAGGTCCTGGTTACTGCGAGGCGGCAGGAGTTGAATTTGAACCAGAGGAAGGGACATGTTTCAGGAGCTGGGAAGAGGCCTATGGAGCAGGCCAAGGCGGTGGTTAGGCCTGGTTTCAAGCCTAATCATTCGGTGCAGTTCAAGAGGCCATGAGGGCCTATTCTGAAGACTTGCCATTTCTGCGGCAAGACTGGACACATCAGGGATCAGTGTAGGAGGTTCCTAAGGCAATGTATTGTCTGCGGAGATCCTGCCCATACCATCAGGGAGTGTCCCAAGTCGAAGCAGCCTTGGCGGGCTCCTATTGCAGCACAGCCGTTGCAGCAGCGAGCCCCTGTGCCCGCTGGACGTGGAGCGCCCCTTGTTCCACAGAGACAGGCCTTTCAGCGGGCCGTTCCGCCGAGAGGGTAGGCTTTTCTGCTGACTGAGGAGGAGAGCATGGCCGTGGACGAGGTTATTTCAGGTAACGCTCATTCTAGCTATTTATCTTCCTTAGTTAGTTTGATTGTTGATTATGTTGGTTGCTTGCTCATGTTTGTTGCTAGAATAGGATTTGATTGTTAGACTGTTTGCTAGGTGTGGTTTTGGTTTGCACATTTCCTGCACGAGTCCTCTTTGACTCAGGTGCATCGATGTGCATTTTGGCCCGGAGCTTCGTGGAGAAGCATTCCTTGTCGACGTCCTCTCTTCCTAAGAGTTGGAATATCGTCACGGGGAACGGTGTGGTCTCGGTGCATCGTGGGTGCAATTCTTGCCCGTTGGTGGTTTGTGGACGTGAGCTTTGTGCTGATTTCATTGTCCACGACATCATCAACTATAATGCGGTCCTTGGGATGGACTGGCTTGCGAGCTTCTATTCTACGATCGACTGTCGGAGGAAGAAGGTCGTGTTCGAGATTCCCGGACACCCAGTGTTTGAGTTCAGCCATGGTAGCAGTTCGCTTGGTCCTGTCAGATTTCGGACCAGACCAGTGGAGGTTGTGGCTATGCAGATGGAGTTGGAGAGGCCAGCTTTGGTGCGAGACTTTGATGACGGCTTCCCCGAGGAGATGTCTGGATTGCCACCTGATCGAGCTTTGGAGTTTTCTATTGATCTTATTCCAGGTGTGCAGCCCATTTCGAAGGCACCATATCGTATGGCGCCAGCAGAGTTGGAGGAGTTGTGTAGGCAGTTGGATGAGCTTATGCAGAAGGGTTACATCAGCCCTAGTGTGTCTCCGTGGGGAGCACCGGTGTTGATGGTGAAGAAGAAGGATGGTTCGCGTCGCATGTGCGTGGACTATCGGGAGTTGAATGACGTGACCATTAAGAATAAATACACGTTGCCTCGCATCGATGATATTTTTGATCAGCTTGGAGGTTTGAGGGTGTTTTCGAAGTTGGATCTGAGGAGTGGTTACCATCAGTTGAAGGTGTAGAAGGATGATGTGCCGAAGACAGCTTTCAGGACGAAGTATAGACACTATGAGTTTGTGGTTATGCCTTTCGACGTAACTAACGCACCCGCATTTTTCATGAATCTGATGAACCTGATTTTCTATGACTTTTTGGATAAGTTTGTCGTTATCTTTATTGACGACATTCTGATCTACTCGAAGTCGGAGGAAGAGCATGCCTCGCACTTGAGGACGGTGCTGGAGATTTTGAGGAAGCATCGGTTGTATGCTAAGTTTTCAAAGTGCGAGTTTTGGCTGGACAGAGTTGCTTTTCTCAGGCATGTGGTGACTGGAGATGTTATTTCAGTGGATCTCGAGAAGATTAGGGCCATCAGGGAGTGGCATGTTCCGTCGTCTGCGTCTAAGATTCGGAGTTTCCTTGGTTTGGCGGGATATTATCGGCGATTCATTAAGGACTTTTCCCGTATTGCAGAGCCGATGACCAGGTTGACGCGGAAGGATGTTGCTTTTGTTTGGTCGGGTGATTGTGAGGATGCCTTTGGGGTTCTGAGAGAGCGTTTGACGTCTGCCCCTGTTCTTGCTGTGCCTGATCGCAGTGGAGGATTCGAGATCTTTTGTGATGCTTCTGGCAGGGGTCTTGGTTGTGTTTTGCATCAGCATGGACATGTTGTATCTTACGCTTCTCGTCAGCTCAAGGTTCATGAGAAGAATTACCCGACGCATGATTTGGATTTGGCTGCTGTTGTGTTTGCTCTTAAGATTTGGAGGCACTTCTTGCTGAGTGAGAAAGTGAACATCTTCACCGATCACAAAATCTTGAAGTATATTTTCACCTAGAAGGAGCTCAACATGCGACAGCGTCGATGGTTGGAGCTCATGGCGGATTATGAGATTGATCTGCAGTATCACCCTGGCAAGGTGAATGTGGTTCCTGATGCGCTGAGTAGGCTTCCAGCAGTGATGATTTTGACTTCGCAGTGGAGATTGCAGCAGGATTTTTGTGAGTCTGGTGTGGAGATTGTCCTTCCTGGGGAGGATTCCTCGTTGATGTGTATGCAGATAAAGTCGACGCTCGTGGATCAGATTAAGGCGAGTCGGGCCAGAGATCCGAAGCTGGTGAGGATTTGAGAGCAGGTGGAAGCCGTTTTGCGGATTGACTTTTTAATTCATGAAGATGGCTCGTTGAGGTTCGGAGCCAGGCTGTGTGTGCCAGCTGGGGATATCAGAGATGAGTTGTTGTTGGAGGCACATAGCTCGCCGTATTCTGTGCATCTTGGTGGGACCAAGATGTACATGGATCTTCGTCTGAACTTTTGGTGGCATGGCATGAAGAGGAGCGTGGCTCGGAGTGTAGCCAAGTGTTTGGTTTGCCAACAAGTGAAGGCGGAGCATCAGCGTACGGCAGGGTTGCTACAACCGCTTCCGATTCCGGAGTGGAAGTGGCAACACATCACTATGGATTTCGTGACTGGACTACCTCGGAGTCCGAAGCAGAATGACGCGATTTGGGTGATCGTAGATCGATTGACTAAATCCGCGCACTTTATTCCATTCCGAGTGGGACAGTCCACTGAGGCGCTAGCGAGGAGATACATGGAGGATGTCGTGCGACTTCATGGGGTCCCCGTGAGTATCGTGTCGGACAGAGACACGAGATTCACATCTCAGTTCTGGCAGAGTTTGCAGAAGAGTTTGGGTACGCGTCTGAGTTTCAGCACGGCGTACCATCCGCAGACGGATGGCCAGTCCGAGAGGACGATTCAGATTTTGAAAGACATGCTGAGAGTATGCATGTTGGATTTCAAGGGTTCGTGGGAGGACCATCTACACTTGGTGGAGTTCTCTTACAACAACAGCTACCAGGCGTCTATTGGCATGGCGCCTTTTGTCGCTTTGTATGGGAGGAAATGTCGATCGCCATTGAGTTGGGATGACGTTGGCGATAGGGAGCAGTTGGGACCTGAGATGATTGTGGAGGCTGTGGAGGTTGTCAGGAACATTCGGGAGAGGTTGAGGATTGCTCAGGACCGTTTTAAGCATTGGGCAGATGCTAAACGCCGTCCTTTGGAGTTTCAGCCTGGGGATCAGGTGTTTCTGAGGATTTCCCCGAATCGTGGAGTGATTCGTTTTGGGAAGCGAGGGAAGTTGAGCCCGCGATACATTGGACCGTTCGATATTCTGGAGAGGGTTCGCGAGGTAGCTTACCGCTTAGCCTTGCCGCCATATTTGGAAGGAGTTCACGATGTTTTCCATGTGTCAAAGCTTCGTCGTTACATCAGCGATCCATCTCATGCCGTGGATTTCTCGGAGATTGTCGTTCACTCAGATTTGACGTATGACCAGCATCCGGTGCAGATTCTGGACAGGCGTCAGAAGTCACTTCGGAACAAGGTCGTCGATCTTGTTAGAGTGATGTGGCGGCACGGTTCGCCGGGAGAGTCTACTTGGGAGAGAGAAGATGAGATTCGAGAGCGCTACCCACTTTTGTTCCCGGACACGTGAGTGTTGGGAATTCCGAGAACGGAATTTTTCTTAAGTTGGGGAGGATGTAACGACTGGTTTTTCATGTCAGGATTTTATTATATATATTTATATATTTGGTTGCTTTCCCTTGTTGTGATTTCCATTTCCGTCTCCGTAGTTCTCTTTTCGTTCGTTTCGTCGTGATTCTCTAGATTCTTCCGTCGGTCGGCGTGTTTGAAGTAAGTCATTCGTGACGGGCTTCATAACGTCGATATCTTAGAGTTAGAACGAGCCTAGGAGACTTAGGAAACCATCCCGGAGCTTCGCACTCCATTTCGAAACTTTCAGTGCACATTAGCCGGTGTAAGAAGGGGCACCGACCGACTAGATGACGATCCAGTCGGTCGAAAAACCTTATTGAACCGACTAGTGAGCTTTGTTAAATGTTCAGGAGTTACTGTTTATCGTTAGTCGGTCTAAGAACGTTGGTTGACCGACTAGGTTGCAAACTAGTCGATCGGCAATGCTTCTTTAACCGACTAACTCTTTAACAATTTTTGGTACTAGTTACTGTTTACTCTTAGTCGGTCTAAGAACGTTCATCGACCGACTAGATGTCAAACTAGTCGGTCAGTAGTTGTTCTTTGACCGACTAAATCTAAATCCTAATTTTCGTCTGGGTTACTGTTTACACTTAGTCGGTCTGCGTTGGTCAACCGACCGACTAGTTCCCAAACTAGTCGGTCAGTGGTTGCTATTTGACCGACTAAACAGTAAAGGAAACCCTAGTTTTGCCCTAGCTGCCATCAAACTCTATAAATACCCCTCCAAACATTTTCTTCTTCTTCCTCATGACCTAAAACCCTAGTTTCTCCCCCATTGAGCCCCCTACTAACTCAAACCCTTATTCCTTCATCCCAAGCCCAAAATCCATCATCCAAACCCTCACTTAACACATTCTACCTCTCATCTTCCTCAATCTTTCATCAAACCCCCAAAATCCACATCCAAACCTATTTCTCCAGATTTTTCCCTCATTTCCAGATCTGAGCCGGATCGTTCTTCCGTTGCCGTGGTTGCTCGGCATCGTTCCTCCGCTTCTTCACGGTAATGCTCGATCCTTTAGTTTTAACATAACCCACATTGACATTTGTGAAACCATAATAAAATGGATTATTAAACAATTAGGATTCTATTAAGAAATCGATTTAGAATCGTTGTTCTAATAATTGTTTTGCTATAACAGTGATCTATTCCGTAGTTAGCTTGTGTGACGATCTTCATTGCTCGTCAATCCCGGTATCAGGCAAGTGAAACTTGCATCTCTTGATTTGGGCCATGTCTTAGGCCATTACCTTGCTTTAGCGTAAAAGAGACTAGACGGTGAAAGGATAGCCGTCTAGACGCCATTGACCTAGCTTGACAACGAAGCTTGGTCCGTCACCCTCATCATGCTTGTATGTCACGTTTACTTTCCCTTAATGGTACGGGTATTAACTGTTCATGTCATCCATGCATCCTTAACTGCTATTGCATTTTAACTGCCATGTTTAATTTAAATTAACGGTACGCGAATATGTTCATGTCATTGCATTTTGCCTGTCACGTTTAATTTCAATTAACGGTACGCGAATATCTGCTCATGTCATTGCATGCTTGAACACTCATCGTGATTGCGTAGCTTCGCTACATACTTGTACTATTAGTTCTGGCTAGGCACCCGTTCTGCGGGCACAACCCTATGCCAAATAAACTTTCTGGCTCGTGTTCCAGATGACAAGCTCAACACGGCCTGCGGGCAATAGGGCACTCGATAAGTGATCCCGTATACTTGATACTTGAACACAGCCTGCGGGCAATAGGGCACTCATTGAGTGATCCCTTGTACTTGTTACTTGACATTACATGTCACAACTACCACTTGCTACTTGTACTTTACCTTACTTGTTACCACCTTACTTTACTTGCCATGCACCATACTTTAACTGCTAGGTTGTTAGTTTACCTTTCTTTCAGTTTCCTTGCACAAGTCTTTCGACTTGCTGACATGTGCCCATTTTATCTTTTGGGTGACACATGTTAGAGCCCGAGCCTGAGATACTTGCTGAGGACGCGATGTTCGCTGACGCTGAGTCAGAACCCGCGTTGATCGAGGACTTCGTAGACACTGGAGATCAGTCTTAGTGTTTATGTCTTTTTTTTGTTAGATTGCTTAGGTTGTCGGTGCGTGGCACCTAGTTTGATACTCGGTTACGTTTGTGTTTTGTTTGGCCTTGTTCTGGGCCTTTAGACTCTTTCTTTTTAGCCTGGTGGCTTTTTCTGTGATGTTGAACATTTTGTGGACAAACTTTGGGATTGGTATTTCATATCCGTCTCATCCTATTATTATTATTGTTGTTGTTCTGTTTGCGATTACAGGGACATGCTTATACTAAATTGACGCTTATCAGGAGTGCAGCTTCACAGCTCCACGCTTGAGCGGACCTTCTCACGTCTCGCCTCCATTTTAGGGAAGCGGGACGTGACAGGTTTTAGTGGTGGCCCATGCAGGTCTCTCTGTAACTGCAATTATCGGGATAACGATAATAAAATAAGATTATCCAATAAATAAATTCGACATCCGAGCCCTAAGCTATGAGTCTAATTGTTTCGTTTTGTGTCATTAGATGGCAGGAAGGCGAATCACCCGTGGTGGAGGTAGTGGTGCACCCCCTCATGAAGAGGAGCCGGAGCGGGAGCCCACTAACAGGGAGATGATGAGGATGATGATGCAGATGATGCAGATTCAGCAGGGCGTGCTGCTGCAGGTCCAGAATGCTCCAGCCGCTCGAGCTGCTCAGGCAATGGAAGCCCCTCGCCCCGAGCCTGGAGCGAAGCAGTTCAGGGAGCTGGGTCCTACATATTTCGATGGGTCTGAGGGTCCTCTGGCTGCCAAAGAGTGGATTCGGAACATTGAGGATAACCTGGCGATGACGAAGATTAACCCGGCTGGATGGGTTGATTTGGATAAGAGGCAGCTGAAGGATAATGCCAGAAACTGGTGGGATGTTGAAGAGAAGATGCTGGTGGGATTTTATTATATATATTTATATATTTGGTTGCTTTCCCTTGTTGTGATTTCCATTTCCGTCTCCGTAGTTCTCTTTTCGTTCGTTTCGTCGTGATTCTCTAGATTCTTCCGTCGGTCGGCGTGTTTGAAGTAAGTCATTCGTGACGGGCTTCATAACGTCCATATCTTAGAGTTAGAACGAGCCTATGAGACTTAGGAAACCATCCTGAAGCTTCACGCTCCATTTCAGAACTTTCAGTGCACATTAGCCGGTGTAAGAAGGGGCACCGACCAACTAGATGACGATCCAGTCGATCGGAAAACCTTCTTGAACCGACTAGTGAGCTTTGTTAAATGTTCAGGAGTTACTGTTTATCCGCAGTCGGTCTAAGAACGTTGGTTGACCGACTAGGTTGCAAACTAGTCGGTCGGCAATGCTTCTTTAACCGACTAACTCTTTAACTATTTTTGGTACTAGTTACTGTTTACTCTTAGTCGGTCTAAGAACGTTCATCGACCGACTAGATGTCAAACTAGTCGGTCAGTAGTTGTTCTTTGACCGACTAAATCTAAATCCTAATTTTCGTCTGGGTTACTGTTTACACTTAGTCGGTCTGCGTTGGTCAACCGACCGACTAGTTCCCAAACTAGTCGGTCAGTGGTTGCTATTTGACCGACTAAACAGTACAGGAAACCCTAGTTTTGCCCTAGCCGCCACCAAACTCTATAAATACCCCTCCAAACGTTTTCTTCTTCTTCCTCATGACCTAAAACCCTAGTTTCTCCCCCATTGAGCCCCTTACTACCTCAAACCCTTATTCCTTCATCCCAAGCCCAAAATCCATCATCCAAACCCTCACTTAACACATTCTACCTCTCATCTTCCTCAATCTTTCATCAAACCCCCAAAATCCACATCCAAACCTATTTCTCCAGATTTTTCCCTCATTTCCAGATCTGAGCCAGATCGTTCTTCTGTTGCCGTGGTTGCTCGGCATCGTTCCTCCGCTTCTTCACGGTAATGCTCGATCCTTTAGTTTTAACATAACCCACATTGACATTTGTGAAACCCTAATAAAATGGATTATTAGACAATTAGGATTCTATTAAGAAATCGATTTAGAATCGTTGTTCTAATAATTGTTTTGCTATAACAGTGATCTATTCCGTAGTTAGCTTGTGTGACGATCTTCATTGCTCGTCAATCCCGGTATCAGGCAAGTGAAACTTGCATCTCTTGATTTGGGCCATGTCTTAGGCCATTACCTTGCTTTAGCGTAAAAGAGACTAGACGGTGAAAGGATAGCCGTCTAGACGCCATTGACCTAGCTTGACAACGAAGCTTGGTCCGTCACCCTCATCATGCTTGTATGTCACGTTTACTTTCCCTTAACGGTACGCGTATTAACTGTTCATGTCATCCATGCATCCTTAACTGCTATTGCATTTTAACTGTCATGTTTAATTTAAATTAACGGTACGCGAATATGTTCATGTCATTGCATTTTGCCTGTCGCGTTTAATTTCAATTAACGGTACGCGAATATCTGCCCATGTCATTGCATGCTTGAACACTCATCGTGATTGCGTAGCTTCGCTACATACGTGTACTATTAGTTCCGGCTAGGCACCCGTTCTGCGGGCACAACCCTATTCCAAATACACTTTCTGGCTTGTGTTCCAGATGACGAGCTCAACACGGCCTACGGGCAATAGGGCACTCGATAAGTGATCCCTTGTACTTGATACTTGAACACAGCCTGCGGGCAATAGGGCACTCGTTGAGTGATCCCTTGTACTTGTTACTTGACATTACATGTCACAACTACCACTTGCTACTTGTACTTTATCTTACTTGTTACCACCTTACTTTACTTGCCATGCACCATACTTTAACTGCTAGGTTGTTAGTTTACCTTTCTTTCAGTTTCCTTGCACAAGTCTTTCGACTTGCTGACATGTGCCCCTTTTCTCTTTTGGGTGACACATGTTAGAGCCCGAGCCTGAGATACTTGCTGAGGACGCGGTGTTCGCTGACGCTGAGTCAGAACCCTCGTTGATCGAGGACTTCGTAGACACTGGAGATCAGTCTTAGTGTTTATGTCTGGTTTTTGTTAGATTGCTTAGGTTGTCGGTGCGTGGCACCTAGTTTGATACTCTGTTACGTTTGTGTTTTGTTTGGCCTTGTGCTGGGCCTTTAGACTCTTTCTTTTTAGCCTGGTGGCTTTTTCTGTGATGTTGAACATTTTGTGGACAAACTTTGGGATTGGTATTTCATATCCGTCTCATCCTATTATTATTGTTGTTGTTGTTCCGTTTGCGATTACAGGGACCTACTTATACTAAATTGACGCTTATCAGGCGTGCAGCTTCACAGCTCCATGCTTGAGCGGACCTTCTCACGTCTCGCCTCCATTTTAGGGAAGCGGGACGTGACATCAACTTTACACAAAAGGGCCAAGAGGGTAATCAGACCGCCGCAACAGATTGGCGTCCAAGCACCGACAGAAATAATGATGTGGTCAATGTACCAACTGGCAATATCAATCTCTACGGCGGGGACCAAATCGTCTCCTCCATCAAATACCCCAGAACGTGTCATCGCGTAGAGCATGTAGAGCTCTGGCATCGACAACATCCCGGGCTCGTACCTCGTAAGAAAAGTGGTCGCCATAAGGCACTGTGTAATGCGGAGGCACGGGTGGAGGACGGCAGAGGCCTTGGCCTGACCAGGGTCAAAGGCAAGGGGAGATCTCGTGATCCGTGTCCAAAAAGCGTGGGTGTCGAATGACGGCGGTGGGATGTGCATGGGGCTGTAAGCACGGTCTGGGTCGGGGATAGCGGGCCACTGTAAGAATGCTCGGAGCATGTCGAGAGTGACCTCGTACTCTCGATCCATCAGATGAAAGGAGCATCCTCCAAGGGTCCGGTCAATAGAGCTAAGGACCTCTAGTGTCTGGCGGATGTAAGTGTCTACCGACACCGACAAGAAATCACGCCACCCCACGTTGTCATACAACAAGAGTAGCCCCTCTAGGACCCCTAGGCGCTCAAGGCCAGCTAGGTGCATGAACCTAGTGGGTAAAATCGATCGATGGGAGATACGATCAAATCTGGCACGCTGAGCGTCATCTTTGAACGTGATCCCCATCGCATCGAATGCGGGGGGCGGTCTGTGCAGGTGGTGGAATGGGTGCAGTAGGAGGCGACTGTGTAGGTGGTGGCAGGCTAGGTGGCTGGGAGTCTGCCATAGCAGAAGAGGGATCAGGATCACCTGACCTCTTTCGCTTGGAAGCGGGCTCCCGAGTGCGTGGCCTAAGACGTGGGGGCATGAAGCTCGTGAGACGTGCTCACCCAAATGAAAATGTGTCACGCTATAAAATGGAACGAGTATACTTGAGCACGACGTGAGAGCAAAAAGTGAAGTGTGCGAAGAAATCGTCTCCTTCGCGAAGCTCTGGTGCGTCCTGTATCTCCCCCAAGCTCCCCCAAGCTAGCCTGAAAAACAAACAATCAAATCAGCTAATGATAATCAATATACATGGAAAATATTGGGGATAATAGATATATATAGGAATTAATTTCGAATTTGGGGTGTAGGGGCATACGGATTGGAGAAATGGAGGAGAAATGGAAATTTTGGGCAAAATGGGGAGAACGGCGGCTGGGCGGCAGCGTCGGCGGTGACCGGCGGCGAGGAGTCGTCGGCGACCACGGTGTGGTGGTCAGCGACGGTAATGGGCGGTGCTCTGGCGAAGAATGACGAGGATTCGGGAAGGGGAGGTGAAGCGGCTCGGGCGCTGCGAGTAGAATTTAGGAATTTTTGCGGTTTTGAAAATCGCGCTACACCCGATGGCATATATAAGGATAGGCGACTCGGCCGAGTGAGCGTTCACTCGGTCGAATGGCACTACGTTGAAAAAAATTTCAAAATATCCCAATACTTACGACTCGGCCGAGTAGCTTTTCCCATTCAGTCGAATGGACAAGTTCCACTCGGTCGAGTAGCAAGGCCGCTCAGCGATAATGAAGCGTGCAGGGTATCAGATTCATTCGGCCAAGTGACATAGTCATTCAGCCGAGTGGCAACAAACACTGTAAATCACAGAAAATAACAGAGAGTGGGTCTGTAGGATCTTCCCTGATTGGTACTCTACTCGGCCGAGTAGAGTCTTCACTCGGCCGAACGAAAAGTTCATTCAGCCGAGTGGCTAGCTGTTTTCTATGCTGACTCTCTGTTTTTGCTCCATTCTTTGTTTTTCTCGTCCCCGTCAGTTTCTTTCCTCTCATAGGGCATGAGCACATTCCTGGAGCGCTCTCCCTTGCCATGGTCATCCTCCTTATGAGTGATTTCTCGCTCTCCATCTCCTGTCATGAAAAATAGAGCCTGTTGTCACGATTTTTATTGACTCTAGACTCTAAAAACTAAGAAAAATCTAAAACGAAGATGAAGTTCAACTAAAAACAATATAAAACCTTTAGGTTTCCTCCCGACAAGCGCTTGGTTAAGATCTTGAGCTCGACCCCTTCAAATATTCGTTTAGTGCTTGATATTTGGCGCATGTGAGATGCGCCCGTAAAATTTGCCGGGAAGGCCACTCGGATTCAATTGTTGATGCTCGTGGGCATTCATCGGCTTCCCCTCATCATGGGTAGTGTTGGGGGATATGTCCCCCAAGCTTGAGCTTGTACCATTCTTTTTCTTCACCGGTGATGATGCTTTCTTATCCGGCGGAGCTTTCTTCAAATTGTTGGCCGTGGAGAGCTTGCATAGCTCCTTTATTCTCGCGACATCGGTGTCGTCTTTGTCATCAACCAAGGATAGTCCGGCGGATCCTCCAACTGTCCTCCATCACTAGAAGATTGGCCTTCTTCAAGGCCATCATCGTGTAAGGCTCCGATAGAATGTGGAATAGCTTCATCGACCACCTCATCAAGGAGGTCCACGTAGTCGACATCCTCTTGGTAGGGCATATGCTTCATCGCTTTCGGGATGTGGAGCTCAACCTCGATGTTTCCGACATTTAAAGATAAATTACCCTCTCTCACGTCAACTATCACACCAGCGGTGGCTAAGAATGGGCGTCCAAGTATAAGTGATGTATCTCCTCCTCCTTGATGTCCATAATGACAAAGTCGCACGGCAAGAAAATTCCTCCCGGTACTTGAAGCGGTATGTTCTCTGCAATTCCCACCGGTCTAGTAACCCGACCATCCGCGAGTTGTATTCTCATATCCGTTGGCTTCAAGTCGGCCCCCGTATTCAATTTCTTAAACATGCTTAGGGGCATTAGGCTCACACTTGCTCCCAAGTCTACCAATGCCTTTTGTAGCGGGACTCCTCCAAGTGTGCATGGGATGCGGAAGCTTCCGGGATCTTTGAATTTTGTCGGCTCCTTCTCCTTCCGGGTAAACCAAGTTCCTTGCTCGGTAAGCATTATCTTCTCCTTTCGTTTCTTTCCCGGAATTAAGTCCTTCATGGACTTGGCATATGACAGGATCTCTACAATAGCATCCAAGAAAGGTATATTGAGTCTTACTCCTCGCAAGTACTCAAGGAATTTGGCGAGTCTCTTCTCAATCTTTGCTCTTGCCAACCGTTGTGGAAAGGGTACCGGTGGCATATAGGTGCGCTCCTCGCATGGCTTCACAATTTCAGAATTTTCACCTTCTTGCGGCTCTTTTGGGCGCTCCTCCTCAATTGACGGCTCCTTGTCATCCGTAATTTCTTCCACTGGCTCCTTGGTTTGAACCATGGCGGGAGTAGTGTCCTTCCTGCCCCTTGTAGTAAACGCCCCCACCGCATTGATGTGACCGATATTGCTCCGTGGATTAGGCTCTGGTTGAGCCGGTAATTGTTGAGTATTTTTATTGAGCAATGTAAGTTGCTCTGCTAGTTGCCCCACGACGGTATTGAGAGAGTCTTGTTGAGCAATCAATCTAGCGTTTATCTTCTTTTACTCCACCATGAATTCTTCCACCCTAGCTTCATGATCCGATCTCGGTGGTGCTTGTGGTGGGTTTGGAGCTCTCCACCCTTGATTATAACCCGGTGGCCTATATGGTCCCGCTTGTTGCCTAGGCGGGTAGCTTTGTTGTGGTGGCCCTCTCGATTAATATTGAGGTTATGGAGGTGGAGGCCGAGATTGAGGTTGTTGCGACGGCGGTGGGTTTAAAGCTCCGTCATTATTAGCATATGAGAAGCCTGGATGATTCCTCGTGGCCGGGTTGGCCCAATAATCGGTGTTCCCCGTAACATATTGGATTTTCTCTATAGCACCCTCTCCGTGCTCTCCTCCAACGAACATAGCTTGAGATTGGTCTTTCCAATTACTCATATTACCTCCCGGTGTAGATGTGGTGGGAGTTCCATGCGGCTCGGTAATCAAATTCTCCAATCTCTCTACAACCTTGTGGAGAGAGTCAAACTTCGTAGAAAGCTCTGCTACGGCCTTGGCCTCGTATATGCTTGTCGGCTTCAAGGAGGATGTAGAATGTCCTCGCTCGTCGCCCCATTGTTGGTTATTAGAGGCCATCTCCTCTAGTAGGGCCGTAGCTTCATCTGGTGTCTTTGATAGAATGGCTCCATTGGCGGTTGCATCTATGATTTGCTTGGTGCCCGGTTGGAGTCCATTGTAAAAGCTATGTACTAGCTCCTATGCTTCAATGCTGTGATGTAGGCATTGATGTTGGAGATCTTTAAAGCGCTCCCATGCCTCATATAGAGTCTCCTATGGTCCTTGCTTGAAGGACATGAGTGCGCTCCTTATCTTCATTGTCTTGGATGGTGGGTAGAATTTATCACCAAAGGCACTCGCTAACTCATCCCTTGTAGTAAAGATCCCCTCCGCTTGCGTCCTTAACCAATATAGGGCTTTGTCTCGGAGAGTGAATGGAAAGAGGCACAATCGGATAGCATCGACTGGTACACTGGGCATCTGAAAGGTGGTGCACTTGGACAAGAACGACTGAAGGTGGTAGTGTGGATTCTCATGGGAGTTTCCATGAAATGGTTCTTGTTGCATTAGAACCACAAGTCCCGTCTTGAGCTCGAACTTCTTATCTGCCGCCAACTCCGGCATCGCAATGGATGAAGTAGTAGAAGTAGTTTTAGGCCGAAGCTTATCTAAGATAGATATTATCCTAGCCATGCGTACCGCTAATTCTTCCGGTGTCTCCCGTCGGTTGATACAATCGTCCTCTATAGCAAGTCTTCTCTCGGCTCTAAGCCTCCTTTCGGTATGCATGATCTCAGGATCAAATAATAGATCTTCTTGATGCTCCGTCAATCTCGTGTACATGCACAGGAAAATAGAGATTTGAAGGAATTGTTAGAACGATAGAGAAATAATAAAAATAAAAAATATAATAAAACAAAAAGAAATAACTAAGTAAAGAAAACAAAATACCGTCGCCTCCCCGGCAACGGCGCCAAAAACTTGATCGCGTCCGGATATACACCCGAAAAACGATTTGTAGTCTTACCGCAAGCGCGCGGTGTAGTGGCGAGCGGGTATCGAACACAGGGAGGACAAATGACAGTATCTCACTTTAATTACCTAGCTATCAAGAGAGTAAGAATAGTTTCGATGTAATAGTCACAATCGTTCAATAGCAAGAAATATCAATATAATAAAAGGCGTCTAGGGATAGGAAATCCCCACTACGGACCGTGATCACTCCGTATTTTACACCCTTTTTCTGCATGTTTGCATGCCACTTTGATCGTTCATATCGCGTTTTTCACGATTATTCGACAATATTGCGATGCTTTTCACGATTTCTTGTTTTTGTCGTATTTCAGGAGATATGGAGCGATTCGGAGTGATTTTGAGATCAATAGGATTTGCACCCACTCCGGAGTGTCACCCAAGGCTCATCTGAGGACTATTCGGCGATGGGAGGCAAGTGGAAGAGGAATGAACTTCGTAGGAGCGACGAGGAAGCGAAACGATGAAGATTGGGCATTTGCAACATCTCACTCGGCCGAGTGAATCACTCACTCAGCCGAGTGAATCACTCACTCGGCCAAGCCAGAAGACCACTCGGCCGACCAGACCAGCCACGCATCAACAGAATAAAATCGGCGTGCACTCAGCCAAGTGACGATAGTCCACTCGGCCGAGCATGGAAATCCCCTCGCCCGAGTGGCATGGGAAAATCCACATCAAAAGAGGCCGAATTACAGGAAATGTATAGGCAATTCAGGGTTTTCACTCAGCCGAGCATGAAAAGCCCCTCGGCCGAGTGAGTAAAGACACTCGGCCGAGTCACCTCCGAAGACAGACCCCCAAAAATCCCCAACTTACTGTAATTGTACAGGGTTGTCACTCGGCCGAGTGACATTTGTCACTCGGCCGAGTGACATTTGTCACTCGGCCGAGTGACATTTGTCACTCGGCCGAGTGACATTTGTCACTCGGCCGAGTGAGCCGCCCCACCTGCTGCGTAAACTGCGATTTCTGGGCTGCGCAGGGGCGTTTTTGTCATGATTTTTTGGACGATTTTGAGGGGTATTTAAACCCAGTTTTTGCCCTAGTTTAGCAGAACTTTTTTGATACTTTTGGCAGCCTTTTGAGAGAGCTTTTTAGATCAATAGATTTAGCTTTTCTCTTGGAGATTAAAAGGTTATTTTTGTTGGATGCTATTGGGTTCTCATTGGTTTGTCTCTCTTCTTATCAAAAACCCTATTTTTGTTAATAATTTCTCTATTGCAATGAGTTGTGTTGATTTTGCTATTGAATTTCTTATGAATTGCATGATGATTAGTGAGTAGTTGTATTGTCCTAGGGCATAGGGATGAACCCTATGAACCCTATTTCTGAATTGTGATGGATTGGTGAAATTCTTGCTAGAATTGATTAGGGTTAGCTTGGGATTGATAAATTGCGGATAGCTAAGGATTCATATCGATTGGGATTTGCAAGAGATTGGGTCCCAATTGATAGGGAGCCCTAGAAATTCGATTTAGATTTACGATTGGACTTCTCTAGAATTGGTCTGCAAGAGATTGGGCCAAAGCTAGGGTTTTCAATCGTAATTCTATACCAATACCCATTTGCAAAAGATTGGACGGGTAAGAACTATCTCAACCTAGGTCGTAGCTTTAGTTTGCATGAGAGTGGGCTCGAGATACGATCGAACGATGATGTCGATCCCAATGCTAGCGGCTTATGTTAGGGTTTGCAAGAGATTGGGCCCTACCTTAGGCTCGCTATAGACCGGCAATAGCGCGAGAGCGTGAGCTTGGTTCTACATTTAGTTGAGACTAGTTCACCTAAAATTCAAGTCTAGCAATGATGTAACCTACGAATCACAACGATGAGATACGGTCCGTAGCAGGGATTCAATATCCCTATGCGCTTTATTTCATTGATATTTCTATCGACATTCGAATGATTGTGACAATTTACCCAAAATTATTCTCGACCACTTTGATAGCTAGGTGATTAGAACCAGAGACACCGTCATTGTTCCTCCCTGAGTTCGATACCCGCTCACCGCTACACCGTACGCTTGCGGTAAGACTACAATCGTTCTCCGGGTGTATATCCGGGGCACGACCAGACCGTCTCTCATCCTTGTGAATCATAAATTTCATTGTTGCTAAGCTTGAATATAGGTGAACTAGTCGCAACTTAATGTAGAACCAAGCTCACGCTCTCGCGCTATTTTTGGTCTATAGCAAACCTAAGTTAGGGCCCACTCTCGTGCAAACCCTAGCCTAAGCCGCTAGCGTGAAGAACGACATCATTGTCCAATCATATCTCGAGCTCACTCTCGTATAAACTCGAGATACGATCTAGGTTGTGATAGTTCGTATTCATCCAATCTCTTGCAAACGAATATTAATATAGATTCCTAATTAAAAATCCTAGCTTTGGTCCAATCTCTTGCTAACCAAATCTAGAGAAATTCAATTATCAATCTAAATCGAATATCTAGGCCTTCCTATCAATTGGGATCCAATCTCATGCAAATCCCAATCGATATGAATTCCTAGCTACTCGTAATAAGTCAATCACAACCTAACCATTATCAATTCTAGCAACAAATCCATAAATTCATCACAATTCAAAAGATCGGGTCCATAGGGTTCATCCCCATACCCTAGAACGACGGAACTACTCACTAATCGTCATGAAAATCTCAGAAATAACAGTAATAATCATGGCACAATTCATTGCAAATAAGAAACAATTCATAAAAATGAGTTTTTATATAAGAAAGAACAAACCGATGATGTTGCCAATGATCTCCAGCTGAGATTTCTCCAAAGAATAGCCGTCAAAAACCTAAAAGAAGTCTCTAAAAAAATAATTCAACTCTCTCTAAAAACTAGGTCTAAAACTAGGTTTAAATACAAGCCAAAATCATCCAAAAAAATCGTGACAAAACTGCCCCTACGCAGCCCAGAATTCGCATTCCTAGCAGCAGTCGGAGAGGGTCACTCGGCCGAGTGACCCTTGTCACTCGCCCGAGTGACAAACCCTGCAAAATAACAGTAACTTCGGGGTTCCCAGGGGTCTGTCTCTCAGGGTGACTCGACCGAGCATTCTTCTTCATTCGGCCGAGTAGCAATCATGCTCGGCCGAGTGAGCTTCCTTAGATTTTCCAGTAACTTGGGCTCTTTTCTGACTGACTCAGGCGAGTGAGATTTTTCTGACTGACTCAGGCGAGTGAGATTTCTCACTCAGTCGAATGGAATTCCTTACTCGGCCGAGGAAACGTAGAAAATCTTCAGTTGGTATCTGATCCCTCGGGCAAGTGTAACCTTTCACTCGGCCGAATGAGCAGTCTTGCTCGGCCGAGTGAGGTGCTCCTCAGATCCTTTCTTCTCCTTTTCACCTCCTCGTCGATCCTATGATATTTCTTCTTCTTCCGCTCATCCTCTATCACTGATAAGTCCTCCAATAAGCCATGGGCGACACTCCGAAGTGCGTGAAACTCCTTTGATCTCATTTTCGCTCCAAATCGCTCCATATTTCCTGAAATACGACAAAAACAAGAAATAGTGAAAAGCATCGCAATATCATCGAATAATTGTGAAAAATGCAATATGGGCGATCAAAACGTCATGAAAACATGCAGAAAAAAGGTATAAAATATGGAGTGATCAGAAGTCCATCGTGATGTGTTACCATTTTCACTCCCAAATGGGCAATGGATGGAATAAGCTGGCAGTCCTCTGATGTTCAGCATTCACCTGTTGACACACAATACACTTCGCCATGCTCCATGCGATGCTTCTCTTCATGCCATGCCACCAGTAATGCAGTTGTATATCCTAATACATCTTGGTACCTCCAGGATGTATAGAGTATGGAGAACTGTGAGCTTCCTCTGACAGCTCTTCTCTAATAGTGCTGAATGGTACATCGATCCTGTCCTCAAACCTCAAGGATCCATCTGCATGAATCTTATACTCTGGCCTCTGGCCTGATATTACCATGTCTTTGATCTTCTGTAGCTTCCCATCATCCATCTGAGCAGTCTTGATCCTCTCCACTAACGTCGACTGGATATGCATGCCCATCAAAGATGCAGTCATCCCTGGTAGAATCACTTCTATACCCATGTCCCGGATCTCTTGCTACAACCTCCACTGAGTCGTAAGCGTCATCACCACTGGTAGACGACTCAACGCATCATGTACGCCATTGACCTTCCTAGGATGGTACTGAAGGTCAATATCATAATTTGCCATAAGCTCGACCCATCGTCTCTGACGCATGTTGAGCTCCTTCTGAGTGAAGAGATACTTCAGAGTCTTATGATCCGAGAACACATTCACATGCTCCCCTAATAGGAAGTGCCTCCAAATCTTCAATGCAAAAATCACTGGTGCCAACTCAAGATCAAAAGTGTGATAGTTCTTCTCATGGATCTTCAACTCCCTGGATGCATATGCTACGACTCGACCATGCTGATGTAGCATGCATCCAAGTCCCTTACCAGATGCATCACAGAAAACTTTGAATCCTCCTGATCGATCTGGAATGATCAAAATGGATGCAGTCGTCAACCTCTTCTTCAGTTCCTGGAAAGCATCCTCAAATGCCTTCGACCAAATAAACACCACATCCTTTCTCGTGAATCACGTCATAGCTCCTGTGATCTTCGAGAAGTCTTTGATAAACCTCCGGTAGTAGCCAGTGAGTCCTAAGAAACTCTAAATCTCGGTCACCGTTCGGGTGACTGGCCAGTTTTGAAGAGCGGCTACTTTTTCAGGATCGACAGTGATCCCTTCTCCGGACACCACGTGGCCTAGAAACGCCACCTCGTTCAGCCAGAACTCGCACTTACTAAGTTTGGCATAAAGCTGTGTCTTTTAAGGGTCTCGAGAACCTTCCTGAGGTGTTCTGCATGCTCCACCGCATTCTTCGAGTAGATGAGAATGTCGTCGATGTAGACCACTACGAACTTACCCAAGTATTCATACAATACTTGGTTCATGAGACTCATAAATACCGCAGGTGCATTGGTCACACCAAGTGGCATTACTAAGTACTCATAATGTCCGTATCTGGTTCTGAATGCAGTCTTGGAAACATCTTCGTCCTTCACCTTCACTTGATAGTACACTATCCTTAGATCCAGCTTCAAATAGATGCTTGACCCCTCGAGCTGGTCGAAAAGATTGTCGATGCACGGTAGAGGGTACTTGTTCTTCACAGTGACTTTCTTCAGCTCACGTAGTCAACGCACATATGTAGGGATCCGTCTTTCTTCTTCACAAACAATATAGGAGATCCCCAGGGAGATACACTGGGCCGTATCCATCCCTTCTTCAGTAGTTCATCAAGTTGGGCCTGCAATTCTTCTATCTCAGATGGTGCTAAACGATATGGTCTCTTGGACATCAGTTGGGCTCCTGGCATTAGTTCGATGGCAAATTTGAAGGTGCGATCCAGAGGCAAACCTATAAGGTCGTCTGGGAACACATCCATGAACTCTTGAACCACCTCTGATATATCGGGCTCAGCTTCCATTGTGGCTACTACTGCTTCGGTCGACCTGGTTTTGTACTTCACCGGACCTATAGATCTGCTCCTACTAATGAACTTGAAATTTGGATGATCAGGAATATCGAAGGCTACCCTCCTTCGACAACAATCAATGGTGGCATGGAAAGTTCCCAACCAATCCATCACGAATACAGCATCAAAGTTCGGGATATCTATCATCATGAAGTCAGCAAATAACACTCGCCCATAAATCACCACGGGGCATTGAGGATACCCACTGGTCGCCTTTATCACTCTGCCACCCGTGTTGACGTTCCAACCGGTAGTTAAAGTTTTGACATGAACGGTGTGGGTACGAACGAATAGACTCGTCGAAAAGCAGTGTGATGCTCCCGAGTCGAACAAGGAGAGGGCGGGTTTCCCAGCTCCTAGTACGACACCTAGGTTACAAACACTAATCTAAGCAACCAATGCTAATGAAAGAAATGATTCACTAACTATGCTAGAAATATACTTGTGATCACTTGACTGGTAGCCTTGGCCTCTTCGACGGTTATGGTGTAAGCCTAACATTTCGGTGGTGGTTGCTGCCTTGCTTGCTGAAACACCCTCTGCTGTGGAGGTAGAGGTGGACGATGTGGAGCGATCCCAGTCGGAGTAGCAAGGGGAGCTAGGGCTGGAGCACGTGGCTTAAAATGTGGGCAATCCCTAGCCATGTGTCCTGACACCCCCACAAACCAGACAAAGGCCTAAAAGACTTCGACACTCAGACATGAATTGTCCAGGCTTCCCATAAAAGTGGCAGACCTGTAGGGCCTACTAATGTTGCCATGGCTTCTTAAATTGAGTCTGCTAAATAGGGCGGTGCATCTGTGGCCGTCTGCTTGGCCCAGTATGGGTCGGCGGGGGCCTCGTAGGTGATGTCAGTCTAAGATCTTCCTCCGCTTTCTTCTCGACCATTTCATGGTTACGGGCAATGGTCAGAACTGCAGCATGTGTGGTCGGACTAGCAGCGACCAACTTCCTCCGAATCTCAATGTTGAGCCCCTGCTGGAAATGTTGGGCTCGAGTTAATGCATCTGCAACCATCTCTGGGGCAAACCTGTTGAGCCTAAAAATTCAGCGTCATACTGATCTAAATGTCACTGAGCCCTGCTTCAGGTTGATAAACTTCTTCCTCATCATGATCTTTGCCTCAGGCGGAAAGTATTAGGCGTTGAAGGTACTGGTGAAGACATCCCATGTAATTGGCAATCCCAAGCGGTCCTCTACTGCCTGCCACCAGTCTCGAGAACCATCTGTCAGTTGCCTCTTGGCGGTAGCCATCCATGCTTCTTCTCGAATCTGAGATGATCTCAGATCATCAATGATGCCCCTAAGCCATTCCTCCATTTGGAGATGGTTCTCAGTCCCAGCGAAGGTCTTCGGGTTCATCGCTCGAAAGTGGTAAGCACTCGGATCAGCTTTCGGTTATCTAAGAAAAGCATGTCCAAGTTGCTGATGAAGGGTATAAATACCCCGCATGAAATCTTCTGTAGTCAATGGTGCAGTCGGGAGTGCTTTCGTGTCTGGACCATTGTTGGCTCCATTACCAGCATCATTCTTGAGACCCCCATTCAGGTGATAGGTACCGGATCCAAAATCACTGTCCATGCTTCCTGAAGTGTTCCTTTCCATTGCTTACATGCGTTTCATAAGGTTTAATCAGTTCCATTGAGTTTTTGATACGATACATTTCTGAACTTCATGTACTATTCATATGGTATTTAGCGCGGACTTGCATGGGCCACCAAACTTATAACGACCCACTCCCGGGGCCAGTTACCGTTCGGTACATGCGCAAATCCTGCTAGGCACCAATGAAATCAATACATGCTCCGTTGAAGAAATATGCCAAATACTCATACATGAAAATGCAATACAACCTTATTACAGCCCAGTAGCATCATGAAAAAGGAAAATGCAGCCTGAAAACAAATACACCCTAAGCCACACTCTGGGAATGAAAAGCATAAGATAACATAACACTCTCACACTCATTTTCAGTAACCAGCGTCCTCCTGGTCATATTCAACTGCGAGCTCGGTGTCTACTAATTTAGGTGTCACCTCGTCCACCTTTAAGGTATCTGGCAGGTCCATCACAAAAAGAAGGGGGCTCCAGGATCAGACGTAACTCAAAGTATCTCTAGCATGAAATTCAAAACAATATACAAGTATGGCAAACTAGAAAAGACTAGAGGTAAAAGTGCATACAATAATGGTATGGAAATAGAGCAGAAATGTAGTTTTGCAAATTTACAACTTTCACAATTTATCAGCTATTAAATGAAAACATTATTAAAGATGACAAGGTTACGAGAGTATAACTGTGATTGAACCTAGATCGTGACTTATAAAGTGTAGTACAGTGAACAACCAAGAGTCCATCTCATACCATGGGTGCGCATACCGAGGTTAAACTAAAACTGTGCAACAAATACGATTCTGTTCAATAATCTGTGTTTCATGTCTGTGAATTTGTCCCGACAAGCAGGACAACAACAACAAAGCCTGAACTGGTCGCTCCAGCACATTCGCTATTATAAGTTACCCCAAAAACCCCAAGTGTCTGTGATGTTACCAGATTTGTAATTTACAAGTCATTTACTAGATTGTCACCTTTTCCAGTCAACCATGTCACGTAAACCGATCAATTCTTTTACGATATAGTGCATTTTAGCTTATCTAGCTGTTCAATTGAAAAACTTTGAAAACGAAATGAAACTAGTTATAGCATGCATTTGTTATTGTTTTTAAACTCTAGTAAGGATATAATGAGTTACCGATACGCCGTGTGGTGAAAGGCGAGGTTCGTCAGCGGTAGCGATACCTGGGTCCACATGCGTTACAAAAATGAGTTAGCTACACAAACTTATAAAAACAACTCATATATTAATACTAATATACTTATACCTAGCAAACATTAAAATAATTTATAATGTAAATATAAAACTAACTTAGATTAGCTTAAGCTAAAACTTTATAATTAATATATAAATTAAAACTTAAACTTAATATTATATATATTTATAACTTATATAATAACTTATAGCTTAACTTTATATATAAACTTAACTTTATATATACTTACTAGTCATAACACGTGCCCGCGGGCACGGTTCATTTAACATTTTCCCCCGCGAAATTTTTGTTTCCAAAAAAATTATTTCCACTGCCAAAATTGTGCAGAACAACACATTAGCGTAAAAATATTTAGCGGCATCGATTCGGCGGGGAACAACAAATTCGGCGCGGGCACCTTCGACACCGAACAATAAATTCGGCGCGGACCCCTTCGACACAGAACAACAAATTCGGCGCTGGCCCCTTCGGAGCGGAACAACAAATTCGGCGCGAGTGCCTTCGGCGCAGAACAACAAATTAACGTAAAAAATTTAGCGTGTGACTTGGGCGCGGAACAACAAATTCGGCGTAGAACAACAAATTTGGCGCGGGTGCCTTCGACGCAGAACGACAAATTAGCGTAAAAAATTTAGTGGGCGTCTTGGGCACGGACCAACAAATTCGGCGTATAACAATAAATTATGCGCGGGCGCCTTTGACGCAGAACAACAAATTAGCGTAAAAAATTTAGCGGGCGCCTTCGGCGCGCGAAATTATTCTCATCTTGTTGCCCCATGGGTCGAAGAGACAGTGGGCCCCGCATTGAGAGAGTGATCAGTCAATCTGCAGCAGCATTCGATCTGCAGCATTAAGTGCAAGTTAAATTTTGTTTCCCCAAATGCATTAATTTTGGAGGTGGAAATAATTTCATTTCCCAAGAAACATTCATTTCCCAAGAAATATTTTTCGCTCCAAAATTTTCCATTAAGTGCAAATTAAAGTTTTTTCCCCAAATGCATTAATTACAATCTGCTATTTCCCAAAAACTTCAATTCCCCAGAAACTTTTATTCCCTACATACTCTCTTTTCCCTAAAAATGTTTTTCCCTCTAAAACTTTTCACAAACTCTCATCTCAACCGTTGATTTCTCAAGATTAAATCTCAACCATCTTTCTATCAACCCCTTTGTCCTAGTCAGCTTGTCATAGTCAGCCCTAGGATTCAAAAATCGTTGTCAAATGTATAATAGATAACTTAACTATAACTATAACTTATTAAACATTATACTTATAAAAACCAACCTCCTCTCTTACCTCCCCCCCCCCCCCCCCCCCCCCCCCCCCCCCCCTCCCCCTTCTCTTCTCCTCTTTTTTTTTCTTTTTGCTTGGTGTAGAGGGGAGATCGATGGGGGGTGGCGGCAGGGGGGCGGATCCACACGCGCACGGCGGCAGCGGGGGCTCCGGGCGGCGCTGTAGGGGGCTAAGGTGAACGGCGGGGGTTGCTAGGGCACACGGCGGATGCCGGCTAGTGCGGATCTGCGCATGCTGCTGGGCGGCGGCCTTGTGTCGATGGGCGCGCGCACAAGGCAGGGGGCGATGGCCTGGCGGGGGCGGCGCGGCGTGTGGGGTTTGGGTGGTGGGCAGCGCCCAGGGCGGCGCGTGGCAGGGGGCTCTCAAGTGGGGGCGTGCGCAGCCATGAGGAGGGGGGTGAGAACAGCAAAGGGGGAGGGTGATTTTTTGATGATGTTGATTTGATTCCACTTTCAATTTCTGTTTGATTGATTGATTTTTGGGTTGATTTGGGCGATTGATTGACGGAAGGGAGGACGATTAACGGGAGAGTGGATGATGGTCTCTAAATAAGGCAATAAGTTTGACATCCGAAATATTCCGATCTCATATGCCAAAGGGGGTGATTAAAAGGGTGTGGGGTTGGTTAATTAAATGAGGATTAGGGTATTTAGTTTAATGGTAATAGTAATTACGCTATGGCGAAGAAAAAAATAGAGACGCGTTCGCGTCGACGCGTAAAATCAAAGAACACTCGGGACAAAAAAATACTCCACACCTAAAATACAGATACACATTGTGATTTATTGTTCAGTGCGGGTGATTCAGTTCTTGTAGCAGTTCAAGCAGATCAGTGATAGGTGATGATGTTTAATGTGATGGCTGTAGATTAATGCATGATCCAAGTTGATTAATGAAGTACCATTATCAGTTATTATTCTAGTTTAGCCTGCATCGTTGTTGTTTCGATCGACAGTAATTATCATGTATATTCATCTTTAACATATATATTCATCTTTAACATATGAGAAATCTCTCCTCTCATATGTCTCATATACGATGACATGTCACGTTCTCCTCCACATCCACATGATATAAAGAGTCACATTGGAACTTTCTAATTTCCATTACTAACATTGTAACAAGATGGCGCAGAATTGAACAAAACAGAGAAACAGCAGCGCGTTTTGGATAACATGGAAATAGAAATAGAAACCCATTTATCACACGCCAATTATTATGTCCAGGGTTGGGTATTTGTGCTTATGTTTGAACAACAAACTTGATGAAACACAACCCATTCTTGCATCAGATACACCATCCATCCTAGAGTGAGGTATTACAGCCACCATGTGCTTGTTATGCCACACCATGAAACAATAGTAGTACACGAAAAGAACAGATTCCTCTCAGCTACGCCTGCCAACAAAAACAAACATTGTAAAGCATGAAAAAGATTCAACAAAAGACAAGCAGATCCACCATCTAATTCGCATCAAGCATTATTTTCAGATGCCGTCTCTACAACGTTAAAGAGTTTCACATTGACAACAAAATAGAAATCTTAACACTTGGTATAAGATAAAGGAGACGATTAACAAATTACAAAGTATGCATAATCAGTAGGGGGAATGATGCCTACTCAGCCCCTTGAGCGCAACGCGGAAAAAGACATGCAAAGAAATTCAAACTCCCAAATAAATTTACGGAATATCTAGACAATACATCATAAGCCAGACCTTACTACATGTGTACATTATTTGTTACATGAAATTCCTTTAACTATTATTAACTTCACTAGTAATATGGAATTTCATTTGCCTTTCACAGCATTTTGTAATCAAAATGCTACAGAAAACATAAAATAAAATAAATAGATCGAAGGAAGGTAAGAATGTACGATAGGTAAAATTGTTGTGAGTTGAGGGAGGCGTTTGACCTCCCTCCCCTCATCATCTCACCATTACTCCCCACTAAGTTAGTGGGGAGTCCCTTGGACTACTAAATCCTATTTTCAATGAATATATAGAGAGCCATGCATATTTTCAATGAATATATAGAGAGCCATGGCATAAGCCATGGCTACTGCGGATCTGAGATTATTTACTCTTCTCTTAACATTTCTCAACACGTTATCAACACCCCCTCGCCGGGGGGGTGCTCTTTGACAGCCGGCGACCCCCCCTCCCCGACGGGGGGTCTGCGATTCCCCCTCCCCCCGGGGAGGGTGCTCTTTGACAGCCGGCGACCCCCCTCCCGACGGGGGGCTGCGATTTCAAACCCCCCCCCCCCCCCCGGGGGTGATCTTTGACAGCCGGCGACCCCCCTCCCAACGGGGGGGGTCTGCGATTTCAACCCCCCCCCCCCCGGCCGGGGGGGGTCTTCGACGCTAGCCCCCCCGACCGGGGGGTCTGCGATTTCACCCCCCCCCCCCCCCCGCCCGGGGGGTGCCCTTGACAGCCGGCGACCCCCCTCCCGACGGGGGGTCTGCGATTTCAACCCCCCGGCCGGGGGTCTTCGACGCTAACCCCCCGACGGGGGGTCAGCGATTTCACCCCCCCCCCCCCCCCCCCCCGCCGCGGGGAGGGTCTCTATGATCCCGGATTCCGTCGAGAGGGGGGGTCTGCATTGCCTGTAATTGGGGCTTTCTGTGTTCTGACGCATTAGGAGGGGGAAGTAGATCTGTAAATTCTAGGTTTTGAGGACTTTTCATATTCCCTTACAAATATAATAAAAATTTGTTTTAAGGGCTAATGTTCAATTATATTTAATAAATTAGATGGCTGATTATTAGGCATGAAGCCTACTACATAAAATTAACTCATTTTGTCCGGTTATTTGGGCCAAAAGCCCAGATAATTTAAATTGCTAATTAAAATGATTTTCATTTTGCTTATGAGCCTACATCCCATATTAGAATAATAATTAATTTTGTGTTCTAATTTGGGCCTGAAGCCCGGTTTATAACAATGAAAATAAGTTTTATGGGCCAGCAGCCCCATTCATATTAATAATTAATTTGGACTTCTAAATTGGGCCAGAAGCCCAGTTAATCGAATTGCAAACTTAATATGTTAATTAAATTTTTGCAAATTGGGCATACAGCCCAAATATTAATAATAATTTAATTTGGCTATTTTTTTAATTATTGGGCTAGAATCCATGTTAATAAAATTTCTTATTAAAATGATTAATATTTTACTTATGGGCCTGTAGCCCCAATCAAAATATTAATTTTATTTTAATTTCTTATTTTGGGCCTAACGCCCAGTTTGTCAAATTGCTAAAATTATGTTAAATATCACTCTTGCATTGTTAATTATTTATGGATTATTAGGATTTTTCAAAATATAATTATCTTAAGGATCCTGCGACCGCTCTGCCGTTAGTCATCTAACCTAACGGTGTATGACGTCTCTCCGTGGTTCGAGAGATTATTATATTTTATAGTCTCTTTTTCATATTATATATGCCTAAGTTATATGCGTGGTTGTTTCTTTGTGCCTGTAGCATATTAAAAACTGCATGGATGTTTATATAAGTTAAAATGTGTTTGGGATTGGCCAGTTTGATACATTTAATATTCCTTGCACTTTTATTTTCTTTTGAGAGAATTTGTAAGTGAGGATTAAATGTATTAATGCCAAAGACCGATGTACCAACATATGAAGACGGAGGTGAAATTTGCAAAATATAGGGACTCATTCTGGGTTTCCAACTTGTATTTTTCTTTTCTTTATGAACTGTATCGGACTTTGGACTTTGTACGTTTTTTAGGTATCTGGCCGATCCCCACATTTTACTTATTTTATTCTTTATGCATGAATTTACATTTTAATTAATTCATGCTTATTTTAAATTGCATAGATAAATGGCAAAATTGGCAAGTGTCGATTTCAAAGTTCATGATGCTGCAGGAAAAAATTACCTGAGTTGGCGAGTGAACCTGAAGTTCCACTTGTATTCGATGGCCCTCCTTGGCTCAATTTTGGCTCTTTCATCGGCCCCAGCAGCGGCCGATGCTTCTGCTGGTAAGGCTCCAGAAGCGGCCCAATCATCTAGCAGCACTCCTACCACTGTCTCTGATGTGGATAAGGCGAAAACCATTATCTATATTAGGAGACAAATAGATCGGACCTTAAAGGCCGAATACCTAACGGTAGAGGACCCAACTGAGTTGTGGACAGCGCTGGAGGCACTGTATAAACATCAGATTGATGTAATATTACCACGTGCCAGTTATGAGTGGGAAAACCTCAGACTTCAGGACTATAAGTCCATTGCTGAGTATAACTCTGCACTTCATAATATCACCTCCCGCCTGAAGCTGTGTGGTGAAGAAGTGACTGAGCAACGCATGTTGGAAAAGACATTTACCTCGTTTCACGAGAAAGATGCAATCCTCATGCAGCAGTATCGTGAACGCAATTTCACGAAGTTCTCTGATTTGATCTCTTGCCTCCTAAGGGCAGAGCAGAATAGAAAATTACTGCTTGCCACTCATAATTTACGTCCGGCTGGTACCGCCACTATCCCTGAAGCCCACCATGTTTCTCCCCAGAAGTGGAAAAACAAGAAAAGGGCTAGAAAGAACAAAGGGAAGGCTGTAATGAAGCCAGCACGAGGAGCTGCACCCCAGACCAGCACCAACAAAGGAAGGAGAAACTTCACATGGAAGCGTAAGAACACTGATCAAGTGTCAATTCCTAAGAAGAACTGGGAGGATAAATGTCATAGATGTGGCATGACTGGACATTGATCCAGAAACTGCCGCACTCTTCGCCACCTCCAGGAACTATATCAGGCGAGCCAGAAGTCTCTTCCTGAAACAAACTTGGCGGCTTTT
The DNA here is from genome assembly GCA_030789695.1 of Scilla litardierei. Taxonomy (NCBI): domain Eukaryota; kingdom Viridiplantae; phylum Streptophyta; class Magnoliopsida; order Asparagales; family Asparagaceae; genus Scilla; species Scilla litardierei. The sequence goes on from CM061133.1 coordinate 183,833,621, forward strand.
CAGCCGCCAACGATTTTCACTGCAAAAGACTTCGAGAATGACGACCTGTTCGATTAAGCCATATCTTTATCTATGCATTTAAAATTACATGTAGCTTCATCTTTAGTTTGCTTTTGTACGAACTTTTATTTGAATGTCATTTTACATTTACTTAAATAAATTTCGTTTTGCTTATAGATGAAGTATGTAATATTGTGGACAGTGCTTCGTTGCACTGGTATAGCATTAATATTGCTCCCACATACAACGAGACTATAAGATGCAAACTTCTCACCTTAAACATATAGGAATTTCCACGTTTCAAGGATATTTCGTTTAAACGAACATAACTTGAAAACTGTGGATAATAAATATTGAATATCAATATGTAACTCGTCAAGAGGATGGCCAGAAGACCATCTACTTACGATTTCATTGGACCCCCATCGGGCCCCTATAATTACATATATTCATCCTATAGAAAGCCAACTTGACTGAGCACCAGAAGTGCCTTTCATTGCCATAGTTTTTAACTCTGGCAAAATGGACTTGGTCATCCTGGATCAGCGATGATGGACGCATCATCAAATGAATCCATTGGAGAACCTGAAGATTCTTCAAAAGATTGAGTTTCCTTGTCCCCTTTTGTCGGAAGGGGAAACTTATAGAGAGACCTTCCCTCCTGAAAGAGGGATTAGAGTCTCCTGGCTTCATTAAGAGAATACATGGTGACCTTTGCAGGCCTATCCACCCCGCAAGTGGCCCATTTTTGGTACTTCATTGTACTGATAAATGCATCTACTAGATGGTCTTATGTGTGCCTTTATATTCACTCGCAACCTAGCTTTCTCAAAAACTTATAAAGTGGATGAATTCACTATACATATCTTTGAAGACTTCTGCCAAGCAACTGGCATTGAAATTGAACATCCTGTAGCATGTTCATACTCAGAATGGGTTATCAGAGTCTCTGGTAAAGAGACTCCAATGGATTTCACGTCCATTGTTAAATCCCAGTTGCCTGTTGATGTTTAGGGACCAACACACTGCATTCCGCATCGCTTATCACGATACGGCCCTATTGTGGTCATATCTTATTACTGATGCCGCTTGCTTATGGTTTACCACCAAGTCTTGATAACTGTGAATTTGATGAGCAAAGTCTCATTGAAATAGGCACGCAGTCTAAAGAAGCCTGAAGCTTCTGAGACCATATCATGGGACACAAAAGTCCTAATCTCGTTAAGATCCGCATACTTTTTCTGTGTGAAGATGAGATCCAGAAGATCCTTCACATTCAGACTAAAGTACAACTGCCGGATAAATTTACGGACAACCAAAAGATTGTTCGTTCACACATCCCTGCTGCCAACACGCCAGCTAGGATTGACATTCCCAAAGATGGATGCAATCCACCAGCAGCAGAATTGGTTGTACCTCGATTGAAAAGAGGACGCCCACCAGGTTAAAAATATAAAAAGTTCCTCGAAAGAGGAAGATTCCTGGATATATTAAAATGATCCATCCACAGGATGAGCTCAGATCAGCAACCTCTCCCCTCCTAATTTACCCTGCAGAGGAAACAACAGGATAAAAATCATTATATTACATACGTACTGGAGAGGTACTGGACAGAAATAGCACAGTCGTCGATGACGATTTTGCTTTCGCTATTGCCGTTCACGCCGCTGAATACGACGATGACGTCAACCCACTTTTTTATAGCATAAACGCATAGATTGGCCAAAGTGGGCCGAGGCGATATAAGTAGAGCTGGACTCACTCTTGAAACGCAAAGTCTTTGGACATGTAGTTCATACACCTGAATGTGTAAAACCTGTGAAATATAAGTTGGATTTCATAAGAAATTGAAATGAAGGAAATATGATCATTTTCCTACTAAGCCTAAACATCTCTGAAAAAGCCAATAAATGCAGCTCATAGACGTTGTGACTGCATATCTATACGGCAATATAGATATAGAGATCTATATAAAACTTCCAGAAGGGTATACTCTACCCCCAGAGATGAAAGAGAGACGTAGAAACTTCTTATCCATAAAGGCTACAAAGATCATTAGATGATCTTAAGCAATATTCTGCCCGTGTATCTTTTTCGAAAGATCGTTGACAGGATTTGTGATAGTCGCCGTATATGTGGTCGACTTAAAACTAATAGGATCTCCTGCAGAGACCATTGAGATATCTGATAGCCTTCAGCTTACCTTGGAAATTAAATACCTAGGCATAACAAGGCATCGTCTTGGCTTACAGATTAAACACTTTCGTGGTGGAACCCTTTAATATTCTTCATCCACCTGGAGTTTATGAAGAATGATGTCCATTTGCAATCTATTAGAAATGGATGCTTATTTATGACACCTTCCAGTTGATGGAAGAAGAGGGGGAGGACATCCTAGGTCCCGAAGAGCCTAGCTCTAGTGTACTTATTACACTTCTTTATATGGCCAACTGCATGTGTCTTTAATAGAACGTCTGCAGTAAAGCTGTTAACCAGATACAGTGTTGTCCTGAAGAGCACCACTCGACCAAGGATAAGCTGCTTCTGCGCAACTTCCAAGTGTCAAGGAATATATATCGCATATGCAGGTTTAAAGATCATCGTGATGACTAAAACACAAAAGGCGGGTCACCTCCTAAAGATCTACACATCATTCTCCAGAGTCTACATCTTCTGAGAAGCTCATCATCCAAAAAGCAACTATTGAAAACGCTCAGCCAGGTCCATCAGTACCTTGCAGACACAGTGAAGACTGATTCAAAGAATACTTTAGTGGAGTCATCTACCAACTTTGAAGAGCATTCCACTCCAGAGCACCACTGCTTTCCAATAGCCGATAGATGAGTGAAACTTGTATAGATGAGTGATGATTGTATTTGCTTTCAAAACATGATGGATGTATAGACGAATAGGAGATGATTATATAGATACATAGGATAGCTGCAAGCCTGAAGCTTGTACAGATCAGGGGGAGTCCCTCGATAGTTGTACTCTTTTCCCTTAAGCTGCTGGTTTTTCCCACTGGGTTTTCCACAGCTAAGGTTTTAACGAGTCAACCACAGTGGGATCCAGAAGTATCCATCCCATTAGCATACTGAATCCTGAAGTATTCATATGCTTAACCCAAGGTAATGAAGAGATGAGGGGGAGTGTTGTGAGTTGATGGATACTTTTGGCCTCCCTCCCCTCATCATCTCACCATTACTCCCCACTAAGTTAGTGGGGAGTCCCTTGGACTCCTAAATCCTATTTTCAATGAATATATAGAGAGCCATGGCTTATGCCTTGGCTACTGCGGATCTGAGATTATTTACTCTTCGCTTAACATTTCTCAACAAAAATAAATAATAAGCAACCATGACATAAACAGAACGGTCAAAACCAGCTTGTGAGTATAGTCCAATAGCCTTTCAGAAGTCAAATAACATGTTGGGGAAATGACGCTAGCATGCGAGCCATTTGGTATCTGGTCTAAAATATTCCAAATTAAAATAAAATGGTTAGATGTTCATTAAAAGATTCTCTCCTTGCAAGGAAAGTCTACCAACAATACTCATTGTGACTCATCATGTCGATGGCCCCAACCCCCTTTCAATCATACTGTTAAAATTCATTGGCTTTATCTATAATTTATTGATTGATATCGATTAGAACAAAACATGGTGGTTCCCAGGATTAGCCAAATATATATATGACCACCTATCAAGCAGCTGCCAGACCTTTAAAAGTTGGTGTCAATCTCTCCACCCCCACTCGCAACCCCACTACCCCAACCCTCGTGGGGAAAAGGGAAAAAAGTGTCAAATTCTATTCCCACGACAATGGCAAAGAGAAGAGCACACATCATATTAAATATGCACATAGACCAGTTCAAAGGCAAAAGCATTGGGACTCGCACAATGTTACCAGAAATGCAGATTGCTTCGGTACAAGAAGTGAAAAGGGATAAGACTCTAGTGGTCAAAAATGGTATGTTGTGGGTAGGATCTTAAGCTGTTTAGTAGAAATGAAATTCATTTACTTGGAAGAAGAAATGAAATGTATAGGACAGTTGAGTTTTAATATTTCTATACTTGTATGTACATATATATGTGTGCACAATAGTTAGATTATAACATTTGGCAGAGGTGCGCCTCATCATGGTTCCATCCAAGGATTAGCCAAATATATATGACCACTTATCAACCAGCTGTCAAACCTTTAAAAGTTGGTGTCAATCCCTCCACCCCAACTCGCAACCCAACTACCCCCTACCCTAGTGGGGAAAAAGGAAAAAAAAATTAAATTCTATTCCCACAACAATGGCAGAGAGAGCACACATCATATTAAATATGCACATAGACCAGTTCAAAGGCAAAAGCATTGGGACTCGCACAATGTTACCAGAAATGCAGATTGCTTCGGTACAAGGAGTGAAAAAGGGATAAGTAAGACTCTAGTGGTCAAAAAAAATGGTATGTTCTGGGTAGGATTCTTAAGCTGTTTAGTAGAAATGAAATTCATTTATTTGGAAGAAGAAATGAAATGTACATGACGGTTGAGTTATAATATTTCTATACTTGTATGTACATATATGTGTGTGTGTGTGTGCACGCGCGATTCTTAAGCTGTTTAGTAGAAATGAAATTCATTTATTTGGAAGAAGAAATGAAATGTACATGACGGTTGAGTTATAATATTTATATACTTGTATGTACATATGTGTGTGTGTGTGTGCGCGCGCGCGCAATAGTTAGATTATAACATTTGGCAGGGGTGCACCTCATCATGGTAACAATGATCTTTTATTTACAACCCTTCCCCAATTAATTATAATCTTTAACCTACATATATTTGAAATAAAGTGCTTATCTTTTCAAATAAATTTATTTGACCCAAACCCTTAGCTTTCCGCTTCCCAATATATATTTCTAGTGGCTCTTCTTTTCATATTCCACATTTTCATTAATGGCGAGTAAATCAAGTAACCCCATTAATTGTTTTCAAAACATGATGTAACTCTAAAAAGCTTTTAAGGTTCTAAAACGTTGATTTTATTGTTCCAAATGATTAATGTATGACTATTCAAAACATGTAATAAAGATCACGAATCATGGGGGATTAGCATTTTCAAGTAACACTGGACTCACATTTATACTCACAAATACCATATTTTAGTATACCAAGTGCAACAAAACAAATATTACAACTGGGTAGCAAAAAGCAGTTAAGAAAACTTGGTTTAAAAATAAACACTGAAAGAAACATAAAGCAATAGAGTGTCAATCATGCTGCACTTTAGATATGTAATATGACATGACTGATTTTAGAGTTAGGATAATTGTCTATAAAATCGTAGCAGATTTAGTAAAATGACATACATTTTATTAGAGTAAGGTAGAGGATAATATGATAAATGGTGATGATGCCATAGTAAGTAGTTTATGTTAGTAATGATAAGCAGTCATAAAGGAATAGATGGTGAGCTAATAATATGTATGCTAGACTGAACGTAAAATTGTAAAAAAAAAACAGAAAGCACGGCATGGTGTAACAGAAAGGCACTAGTCAGGTTTTTAGGGCTTTAAACAAGGGGAAATCAGACTAAAAAGTTTAAGGCCAAAAGTTAACTTGTACAGTTTTAAATAAGCCAAAAATGTTGAGTCATTTTTATATTTTAAAAAAGAAGTAGAAATATCATAAAAATAGGGGAAATCACAAAAAATTAAAAAGCAAAAAATGGAGGAAACATCCTACACATACTGATGTTATTTTCCGATGAGTACCATTATCAAGTCATATGTTTAAATCAGATGAGTACCACAACATGATGAACAAGATTTTTATTTTTATTTTTAAAGAATGACACATAGGCTTACAAACCCTCTAATGGGGGGGAACACTGACTACGGTGGGGGGGAAGAAGCTCCCATTATGGAGACGTTGTAGGATCGAAATAAGCCTAGAGGGAATGGGTGAATAGGCTAATTAAAATTTTACTGTCAGTAAATAATGTTTTGGCACAGTAAATATTTCTATTTATTTACTGTAACAATCAAATTGCATATGACAACAGTAATTGAAAATATATAATGCAGAAGTAAAAGTCAGGCAGACACAGAGATTTACCCAGGTTCAGCTTATAAAAGACTACGTCCTACCCCCAAGATCACTAATCAAATCAATCAATCATCACTTACAATCTTTCATTAACTCACACCTCATGAATTGAGAATCCCTGAATCACAACACATGTGACTCAACCTCCTCAGAAAATAGTTTGATAATTTATTACAATATCAACACAAATAGAAATTGCTAAAGATGAAAGAGTTCATAATTTCACAGTGTTTTCTCGTTGTGCTGATACGTAGTGGCTGACGCTGAACTTGAGACTGCTTGAATTTCTCCTTTCTGAATAATCTTCTGTCTCCCGTCTTTCTTCTCTTTTTCTTAAAGAGTGAGAATTTGTGGAGTGGGCATGGGGAGAAAATGAGAATTTGCATATGCTTTTATATAGGGGGAGTTTGTCCAAAAGTGATTTTAAGAAGGGGGAGTATGTTATCGTATTTTCAAGGCTTGTTATCTGTGGGATTACTATTTGTTTCGTGACTACACAAGTGCGTTTAGTATAGAGGGGTTATGTGAAAATCTTGCATGTGTATAGTATTTTGCATTCTTGCACAAAATATTTTGTTTTTGCATTCTTGCACAAATTCTATTTTTTGGTTTGTTGTCATAAAAGGGGGAGATTGTCGAGTTTAACATTTGATAAGCTCTTGTTTGATGTGAACAAACCATACTGAACTTTTTGATGTGTTTGCTCTGTATTGTGCGAGTAATCATATGACGTTGCCATATAGTGTTATCCATGACAAAAAAAATTGTAAATGGATACTCATGTAAATGGATACATGTCCATCAAAAGGAGTTTCATGCAAAAGGAAATTTAAAATGGGTGTTCATGCAAATGGTCATCAACTGATTTCTTCAACAAAAGTATATCATATGGAATATCATTTTGAAGAGCTCGACGAGACAAATCCAACGGTATCAACAACACACTAATCGGAGTTTGTGCGAAGGAGATAACCGTTTTTAAAATTGGAGATAAACACCATTAATTAGTGTGGCCATGAGAATTCTTTACAAAATGGTTGCAATTCTCATCTCTTCATTATGTAGCCGTGGGTTGCTTTGCTTAGCAAGGTTTTGGCCAGCATTAAAGGAAGTTTTGGTTTCACTTAGTCTTCATTAATTTGATCTTAGCAGACTGCATAACAGTTATGTGTGAATCATTAAGATCTTCCTAATTTGCTCCAACTAAAAGTAAGCTTTTCCCAATGCTTTTGCATTGTAGATCAACATACGGAATCTTGTGTACATTTCGTTGATGCTTTCATCTCTCATTATAATGAAGTTCTCATATTTGTTGCTTAGCAGGCTAATCTTGACTCCTTAACTTATGAAGTTTCCTCATGCGTCACTTCAAGAGTATGCCAGCTTTTCTGTGCAGTCAAACAGTGAGAAACACAGATAAGAGCATTCATAGCCTTGACATTAAGTGAAAACTGTTTCATGTCACCTAACTCCCATTTATCCTTAGGTTTAGAAATTTCTATGTTTTTCTATCAGCATAAAGGGAAGTTTATAACCAGTCTCAATTATTTCGCAAACTTCATAATCTACTGATATGAGATATATTCTCATCCTAGCCTTCTAATAAGCATAATCAGACATGTTAAACATATGTGGCCTAACTATAGATTGACCCTCAGGAAAAGCACTACTAAAATTTGTCATCACTGAAGTATGTGTGCAATAACCCGCTCCAATACCACTTTAAGATCGAAATAAGTCTTAAGAGGGGTGAATAGGCTAATTACAATTTTACTATCGGAAAATAATTTTTACCACGGTAAATATTTCTATTTACTGTAACAATCAAATTGCGTATGACAACAGTAGTTGCAAATATAGTGTAAAAGTAAAAGTCAGGCATAAAAGACAGAGACTTAAGCAGGTTCAGCTTATAAAAGCCGACGTCCTCCCCCCAAGATCACTAAGCAAATCAATCAATCAACCGCTTACAACACAAGTAAACTCGCACACCACTCAAGATTGATTTAACCTAAGCTAGTAATCTTGACTCAACTCACACCTCGTGAATTGAAAATCACTAAATCACAATACACGTAACTCAACCCCATCAGAAAATAATTGATAATTTATTACAATATCAACACAAATAGAAATTGCTAAAGATGAAAGAGTTTAGAATATCTCGGTGTTTCCCCGCTGTGCTGATATATAGTGGCTGACGCTGAGCTTGAGACAGATTGAATTTCTCCTTTCCGACCCGTCTTTCTTCTCTTTTTCTTACTCTTCCTTTTCTCTTGGATTTATCTTGTGTTGTGTTGTCTGTCTTTTGTTCCTCACTCAAGAATCCTTTAAATATGGAATGAACTTAAATGAAAGCCATTTGGATTTTGCTTTGTTTGGTTGTCTATAGCTGACTAACCAAGCGTGAAATCCTCTTTATTTCGGCTAAGACCAAATGAAGGAATTCACACATAATTGTCATGATGTCGGCTAAAAGATCAAATTAATGAAGACTAAGTGAAACCAAAACATCCTTTCATGTCGGCTAAAACCTTACTAAAAGCAACTCACAGCTACACAATAAAGAGATGAGAATTGCAACCATTTTGTAATGAATTCTCATGGCCCCACTAATTAATAATGTCTATATCTAACTTTAAAAACAGTTATCTCCTTCTCACAAACTCCGATTAGAGGGTCCCAGATACCGTTGGATTCGTCTCGTTGAGCTCTTCAAAATGATATCCCATATGATATACTTTTGTTGAAGAAAACCAGTTGATGACCATTTTTCCTGAATCCCCATTTTAAATTGCCTTTTGCATGAAACCCCTTTTGATGAACATGTTCATGTCCATTTGCATGAAACCCCATTTACAATTCATTTTGCCATGGATGACACTATATGGCACTAACATGATAACATGTACAACACAGAACAAACGCATCAAAAAGTTCAGCAGAGTTTGTTCACATCAAACAAGATCTCATTGAATGTTAGACTTAGCAGCCGTGACTCCTAATTAACTCTTACTCCTTCTCATGAGTCATAGCGATTGTAACCACTATGTAGCCTCCGTATGCTGCAACCTCAAGTCATCGTGTTTTGAATTTAGGCCCTAACATTTTTAGTTTGAAAAATCATTTCGCACACTGCAGATAGTGTGACTTGAACACATGATCTCTCACAAGATAAGGGCATATCATGCCATCTGAGCTCAGTTGGCATTGAAATAGAAAAAAGGAGGCCATAATGCCAGGGTATTTGGATGCTTATATAGCTAAGAAAATACAATATAATTACAATTTTTATTTGATTCTTGTTCCTAAACTGAAACATATAATTCCTTCTAAACCGGAGAGGCTAATTCCTCATGTCTAATTGAAAAATATAATGCTTATTCTTGTAACACTCCCTTTCAAGCTGGAACATATACATCATATATGCCCATCTTGTTATAAATAAATTGAAACTCATCTCTTCTAAGTGGCTTGGTCAACAGATTACCAATTGATTGGTTGAAGACATGTCATGGATTGATAATATCTGCTTGACTTTTGTCAGCCTAAAGTGACAATCCACTTCAGTATACTTTGTTGGCTAATGAAACACGAGATTCTGTGCAATGCTAATAGCTCTCTGATTGTCACAATATAATCTTATTGGAAGTGTGAACGCAACTAACCTTACCTATAACATCTCACATCCTCAAAACCTTACGTGGTATTAGCCATAGTTCAATATTTTAACTTTGCATTTATTCTAGACAACACGCTTTGAATCTTACTTTTTGATGCTATAAGATTTTCACCAAAGACAACACAATAACATATGGTAGAATAACATATGGTAGATATCATATCAACCAGAGAACCTATCAATCAGCATCCGAAAATGCTACTATGCATTATGCTAACAATTAGAACATAATTGCCTTGCCTATGGTGGATTCTTCAAATATCATAATATCCAAATGCTGCATCACAATGACTCGTTTGTGGAATAGACATAAACTGATTTATTACACTCCCTGGTATTTGATATCAAATCGAGTCATCATGAGGTGATTTAATTTTACAATAGGTCTTGTGTATCTTATTGGATCCTCCGAAGGCTTTCCTATGAGATAAAAACGTTGACTGTGGATTAATCAAGCATACCAGCTTCTGAAAGCATATCTACCACATATGTTTGCCGAGAAAGAGAAACCCCGCCTTAGATCTCACCACTTCAATGCGCAAAAAATAATGTAAATGCCCTAAATACTTTGTTTGAAATTTTGCTACAGAAGTGACTTCAGGTCACTAATCTCAAGGTGAGATCACAATATCACCCACATAAACTAAAACTAAAATGATCTCTCTTAATGCATTTGAAAGACAACAAAATGATTCTTTTGTGAACGATGGATCTCAAACTCCTTAACAATTGAGCCAATTCACATAAACCAAATACTAGAAGATTGCTTCAAATCATCTAATGACTTCCTGATATGTCAAATCTTCCTACACTCCCCTGAGCATCAAACATTGATGGATGTTTCGTATAAATCTCATCATCAGAAACAACATCAACGCATTTTTAATATTTGTTGGTGTAAAGGCTAATGATTTGTAGCTACTAGTGAGATAAGAAAACGGGTTTGATGCCATTTTTTTTTCTACTGAAGAAATATATCGTGATAATTTATACCATACATATCAAAATATTCTTTTGCCCCCAACGGAGCTTTCAGCCGTATGAAAGACCTGTCAGGATTCAATTTGAGTCGGTGTTGTCAAAATTATAAGACACGGTCTGTATATAACAAAATGATACAATATGCAAGGATTTCGGTATGAATCAACAAACTAGATAGTCCCGATGAAACTATCGGCCGACAAGTTTTGTATCGCATGATACGATACATATCTGCCAATATTTGTTTTAGTCTGATAACCCTCACACCACCATTCACAATGCTTACCCATTTCAGGTTGATGAATGTGAGGATGAAACATGATCAAGCAGCATTGGTAATTGAGTCTCACCATTGACGGCTCTGATAATAAGTGAAGTACTCCGGTTGTAATGAAGTACACCACCATCAGTTGCAAGGATCGATGGGGGAGACATTTAAAACACTTGGCCTTGCTTCATTTACAATATTAGCCTATAGTTGTTCCAGCACTTCATCAAAATCATTCTTCACTACTATCTACTCCACTCTCTTCGTTGTTACTAGATACCCCATGAACTCGTCGCCGACCCCAACAATAGTAGATATGACGTAGATAGAAGCATTTAGCCCAATACCAAAGAGACACTAGCCAGATCTTACGTATAGACTAGAGGCTTCATTAGATCTTTGTATGTTCCAAGTTTCCAGCGCCAGAGTTTGTATATGATTCAATAGAAAAAAATGGCCATGCTGGTAGAAGAGGACTTTGATTAATAATACATGTAAAGATGAGTGGGAATAAGACCATTCTTTTAAATATCAACCGATACACCGATGTATCCACCAATATATCACTTTTGAACCATAAAAAATATGATATAGCAAAAAAAAATTGGTAGTATGTTGTTGCGCTCATATAACCCGATATGACCCATTTATATTATTTGCTGCATTTGTACTTTAAAAAACATAGATGTGATCCTAAATTGTATACTCAAAGCTATTTTTACAAGTCTTTCTCTGAAATTAAAAAACATTTTTAAATTAATTCATGACAATATAAAATTACGAGAGAAATAGATAAAGAAATTTGATAATGACTACAAAATAAATCGATGACCGCTAGTGATGCACAGGATATCATTGTGAGCAGTAACAAATTTTCCACATTCATTAAGAATTTTTTAATAACTTTTACGTTGACTTAAATAGTTACTTGTGAAAGTTAATATCTTACATACTAGTTTGATTCTTTCTTTTGGAATTACCTTGCTAATTATATACAATTATTGGTATCGTTACATTTGATGTTGTTTGCTAGTTCCTCTTTCCTGACGCTTATTCTTCTTCTCAATATTGCTATTGTTTCTTACTATATTACTTTTTACTTCTTCTGATCATTGCTTAAGCTATTAGAATAAGATCAGTTATTACTGCTAGAACTTACAATAGCTATATGATAGCTATATGATGATATCATAAACTATCAGAGGCGGCGGCACAGAGCGGATCGAAGAGCGGCTAACTAACCCAAGGACATTTTTGTTAAGTTTTTAGACATTTGTGAATGTTGGGGTTTCTGAGGGGCTATTTGTAATTGTGGATAGATTATTTGGGAATGGAATTATTGTCGTCATGTTGAAAATCATGAAAGTAAAACCCAGATCTACGTTAGAACCCTAGATAAGTGAGAGTTAAGCTTTATCTCTTAGATCTAAGGCTTGGAGAGTTGGTTTCCTCTTGAAAGAAACCATTATCTTTGTATTTCCCATTCTGATAAATAAAAATAAAAATTTTCTTCTTCTCAACCCCGAGAATTCCTAACAAATTGGTATCAGAACAAGATCCTCATGGCGCGAACAAGATCGAGGAAGAAGATCCATGCTATGGAGGAAAATTTTGGGTGCGAGGTGGAAACCCTAAAGGAGGAAAATAAAAAATTGAGTAGTACGATGGAGTCTCAATGAAAGATTTTCTTCAGTGAAAACCATGATGCTGGAGCTCTTCGAGATCCAATGCCACCCACATCAAGAGGAGTAAACGTCACAGAATGACAACTTGGAGAGGAATCCCTCAGATATAGGGCGAAAGGAGCGAGCTTTGGACAAAAGGAAGGGGAACGTCCCCATTTAAGGAGACAATCCACACCAGATGGATGTCGGTGATAGATTCGGCCCATTAAGGGTGTTTTGGTATTTTCGTGATATTTAATTGTTGTAGAGGGTTTGTGTAATTTGGCTATATGGGTTTTTCTATTTAAGCCAAGGGGAGGGGCCGGACCTAGTTATGAGTTGTTTTGATAAATTGAGGAGAAGTTTCCTCTTTCTACGGGCGGGTGCGAACATCCCCTACAATCGACGTCTTGGGAGAGCACTTACCCCTACAATTGTAATCAATCTATCCCTTTTATTTTCAGTTTTATTAATAAAATTCCAAATTTGTGTTTGGTTCCTATCAATTTGTATCAGAGCGGTTCGATCTTGATGGCGTGGAGGAGATCCGTGGAGGAATTGGAGGCCATCATGCAATTAGCCAAACATGCCAGACAACTGAATCAAGAGATCAAACAACGTGCACTCCTCGCGACGAAAGGGGGCAACGACAGCGAAAACCCTAATTTAGGGCGAAAGACGTCAACTTGGGTGGAGAAAAAGGAAAAACGACAACTCTGAACCAGATATGGAGAAGGAGAAGAGCGGCGCCACGGATCTGGAAAAGTTGAAGGCAAACGGTGCAGATCCAAAGACTACGGACGACGGTGACTCAAATCCATTAGCGACAGGGTCCGACGACCCCGTCACGGCCTCCTCCTTGGCCATCGGAGGTCAGGCAAACCCCTAGAGGCCAGACACGCCTCAGGTGAGCCCCCAGGAACCCTTGGCGACGCTGGCGAACCACCGAATGACAGTCACGGAGGGTTCTAAGCCTCACCGATGGCGGCCGACGAAGTTTGAAGTCATCGCCACCCACATCTCAATCAGCTCCTCAAGGCAAACCCATTGAGCCCCAATTAGCGGCCATCGGCCGTCGGGAAAAGCCACGAAAGACGGTCGCGGGACGTTTCAAGCGACGCCGGCGACAACTCTGACGAGATATCAGACTTCCACTTACAACAACAGTTGCGCCTAGAGGACACGAACGCAACGGGCCAAGATTCACCGGCAATCGCCGGTGAAATCGCCGAAAAACAGAGACGACACCGGCGAGCCGCCATCGGCTTGAGATCGGCTCGATCCAACCGACCCTAAGCCGCAGCTGCTGGCTCGAGCCCCGACTCGGCCCGAGCCAGCTCCGCCGACGGCTCGGCTTGAGCCGATGAACTGTGCACTTTCCCATTTTTCTGGAATTTTCGAGCAAATTTCAAGGAATTTCCTGCACATGTTCCGTATTTTGGTGATTCCGGACCCTTTGGAGTCCAAATTCAGAACTAAAAGAACCCAAGCATAGAAGACTCAGCTGCGAACATTCTCCCACTCCTGCAGCAACGTTTCAAGGAAGATGGAGCTCTTAGGTGGCCCTTTGATCCCGGGGGCGAGGGACATCTTTACGTGGAGTAGTATCGCCGCAGACTTCATGCCCCACCTTGAGAACAAGGTGGTTTTCGGGGGCGGCGTAATGATAAATTCGGCCCATTAGGCGCGTTTTGGGTATTTTTATGATATTTTATTGTTGTAAGGGGTTTCTATAATTTGGTAATATGGGTTTTTCTATTTAAGCCAAGGGGAGGGGCCGGCCCTAGTTATGCTGAATTTGAGATTGATTTCGATAAATTGAAGAGAATGTTCCTCTTTCTACAAGAGGATGCGGACGTCCCCTATCAATTGGCGTCTTGGGAGTGCGATTACCCCTAAAATTGTAATTAATCCATCCCTTTTATTTTCAGTTTTCTACTAATAAAGTTCAGATCTTATTGGTTCCTATCAGTCGGATCTCAGGAATGGGAGCAAGACCCCCTCTCAGACCCATGGGGAGGGCCGAGAGGGCCGGGAGGCATCATCGGCCTTGCGAGAAGAACCGTCGCCCCCAAACCCTAGATTTGGGTGCGGTGGCCCTTTTCGACACGCCCCAGAAGTGCATGGCAGCTGGGCGACACCCAAGGGCTCCCACACCCCCCCACAACTTTGCCTGGGGCGCGGGGACCCTAGGAGGTGTCGCCCGATGCCGACGACCTTATGCGAAGCCACAAGGCCCCCTCCAGCTATCAGGTGGCCACCTGAGCCCAATCGAGGTTCGGACATGCCGCTGGTGGCCCGACGACCCACCGGAGGCAGTTAGCAGCCCAACGAACACCATGCGGACCGCCAGACTTTCCGCGGTGATCTTTTGGCTGGCGTGGGAGATTTCGAGGCTTTACAGTGGCCGGATTTTGTCGGCGAGGGTGACGTGCTTCGGAGGACTTCGGCATACGGTGACCCTCCAGGGGGCATGGCAATGGGTGGGGCCCCCATCAGGGGTTCGAGGGGTACAGCGGAGATCCAGAAGGCTTCGAAGGGGAGTGGGAAGAGGGCGTTCGACCAGGAGGAGCCCATCTAGAGGATTTGGTCCGCAGCAAAATGTCTATCAATAATTTCATTTTGGCCAACCGCTGGGGAGAGTAGGCCAAGGGATGTTTGGGCCTGAAAGTATAGTCCAAAAGCTAAAGATGTCGGTCTTCGAAGGAGAAGATCCTTATGCATGGATTTAAAGCGCGGAGAGATATTTTAAGGTGAAACATATGACGGAGCTAGAGAAGCTGCATGCAATAGGCATTTGCGTAGAAGGAAATGTGTTGTCCTGATTTCAGTGAAAACAACAATGGCAACATGTGAAGTCGTGGGAAGAGTTTAAGGACTGCGTGCTGGATCGATTTAGAGACACCCAGAGAGGAAATTTGCACAAGCAGCTCATTGCTCTTCGACAGGAGAAGTTCAAGCCACTCTCAGGCCACATGATGATACCAGAGAGAACATTGATGGGGAGCTTCATGAAGAGGCTCAAGCCAGACATCCGAGTTGAGCTTCGCTTGCAAATGCCGAGTGGGTTGTTGGAGATGATGGAGCCAGCTTAGATGGTGGAGGATAAAATCACGGCAGAGCGACGAGCCAAAGGAGCTTGGAACGGATCCACCTTCTGCATCGAAGCACCTCCATGCGGGCAGAGGGCCACTGCAGGCGTCTAAATGGGGGAGCCTAGTCAGGCAAGAAGAGGAGCGACTGTACAATCCAGTGGACAGTTTAGACGTATAACGGAGGCCAAGATGCAGAACAAGAAGGCAAAGTGGTTGTATTTCCGGTGCGACGAGGAGTTCACCCCAGTACTTCGCTGCCAAGATTGTACCCTCTAGATAGTACTAGTGGAAGATGAGGACGAGGTTATGGAGGTGGAAGACGTTGAAGGTGAGCCAGAGCACTCACACATAGACGTCACGGAGGTATCACTCAACTCCGTGGTGGGGTTCACGCCGAACCACACCATGAAGTTGATCGAAAGAATTCCTGAGCAGGAGATCACCGTGCTGATTGATAGTATGGCTACCCACTTCATATCCAACCGAATGGTAAAGCAGCAGGGGTTGCAACTGGTGGACGATGTGGTCTTCGGAGTAATGATGTGGACATGATAGGTGGAGCGGAGCAAAGCAAAGGAGTTTATCGTGGCCTAATTTTGACCATCCAGTGGATACAGATTGTGGAGGATGGTTTGCCACTTGACCTGGGCACCATAGACGTTATTTTAGACATAAGGTGGCTACAGTCTCTGGACAACACAAGAATCAACTAGAAAATATTGAGGATGGAGTTCCAAGAGGGAGAAAGGATGGTGACACTTTAAGGGGATCCTAGCTTGTGCATATCCAGAGTTTCCTTAGAGACCATGGCCAGGGTATTTCAAACTGATGACGGAGGATTCTTGGTAGAGTTGCAGGGGCTAGCAGTGCAGGAGGCCGAGCAGGAGCAGTACATTCCACCGGTGCACTAGATTCTGATTTGATTCGAGGGGGTGTTCCAGACGCCTCGTGGTCTCCCACCTCCCCAGAACCACGAACACGCCATAGTCCTATAGGAGGAAGGTCTCACCGATCAGCGTGAGGCCTTACCGCTATTCACGGGTGCAAAAGGGAGAGATCGAAAGGATGATGGCAGAGATGATCCAGGCAAGATGATACAACGTTGCGTGAGCCCTTTCTCGAGCACGATCCTACTAGTGAAGAATGATGGTAATTGGAGATTTTGCATCGATTACAAGACCTTAAATAAAGAGACGATGCCAGACAAATTCCCAACCCAGTGATCGATGAGCTTCTGGATGAGCTTCATAGAGCCACAGTCTTTTCCAAGATTGGCTTGAAATCCGGATATCGTCAGATTCAGATGCGAGCGGAGGATGTAGCTAAGACAGCTTTCAGGATGCACGAGGACCACTCATGAGTTTCTGTTCATGCCTTTTGGCTTGACCAATGCACATGTTACTTTTAATGTCTTGATGGACAAGGTGTTCTGGTCATATTTCATAAGCCTCGTGCTGGTTTTCTTTGATGATATTATGGTGTACAGCCAATCCACGGATGCGCATGTGGAGCACTTAATGATCGTGCTACAGAAGTTGTAGAACCACCAGCTTTTGCCAACCAGAAGAAGTGCATGTTTGCCCGGCTAAGGGTGGAGTACTTGGGGCACGTGGCAACAGTGGAGGGTGTGGCGGTGGATAGTTCGAAGATTACAGCCATGATTGATTGGCCACGCCCTACCACTCTGCAAAGATTGAGGTTTTTTTAGAATGACAGTCTACGACAGGAAGTTCTCAAGAGGTATAATACCATCGTCTCGCCACTGATGGAGCAGCTTAAGGACAATTTCCAGTGGAGAGAGGGGGGCACTAGAGCGTTTGAGGCCCTAAAAGGGCCATGATGTGCGTCCCAATGCCAGCCCTCCCTGATTTCAGTCGTCCTTTTGTGGTGAAGACGGATGCATCAAGTTATGGATTGGGTGTCGTGCTGATGCAGAACTAGATGTCGGTGACTTAATTTAGCTAGATGCTGACAGCAATAGCTTGGCTCAAGTCCATCTATGAGCGCGAGTTGGTGGCCATTGTCCTGACAATACAGAAGTGCATACCATGTTTGCTTGGTTGTCCTTTCACAGTACGCACAAATCAGAGTAGCCTTAAATACCTCCTGGATCAACGAATGGTGACTAAGGAACATTAGAGGTGGCTGACCAAGCTATTGATGTATAAATTTGAGATTCAGTGCAGGCCGGGACTGGAGAACAAGTTGGCAGATGATTTATCGTGACGGGAGATAGGCTTACAGTTGGCCACCTTATCGGTACCAATGGTTCTTGATTGGAAGCTATTGCTGTAGAAGATTGAGAATGAGGGTCTGGCGAAGATTCAGTCCGCACTACAACAGGATTCTGCAGTACATTCAGTGTATTCTTTGGATGGACATCGTCTCTTGTACAAGGGGCGGCTGATCTTGCCTAGGGCTTCTACACGTATCCCGAGCCTACTACATGAGTTTCATGGAAGCGCGGTTAGAGGACACTCTGAAGTCCTCAAAACCTACCAGCGCCTATCTACAGAGCTACTCAAGGAGGGGATGAAGAAAGATGTCGCAGAGATGGTGGTAAAATGTGATGTCTGCCAGCATCACAAATATATGACAACAGCTCCTGGGGTTTAGTGTAGCCCCTATATTTGTCAAATCGGGTCTGAGAGGAGGTGGCCATGGACTTCATTGACTGTTTACCGAAGCCTGATGGGTATTCAGTCATCATGGAGGTGGTAGATCGGCTCAGCAAGTATGCACACTTCGTGGTGCTCCAACACCCTTATACCGCAGTGATAGTGGCGATGGCATTCACCAGGGTGGTAGTGAGATTGCATGGGATTCCATAGTCTTTCGTGACTGATCGAGATCATGTCTTCCTTAGCCATTTCTGGATGGAGTTATTTAAGATGTATGTGACACTGTTGAAAAGGATCACCGTCTACCATTCCAACAGACGGCCAGACAGAGCTCGTCAACCGGAGCGTCGAGACTTATCTACAGTGTTTTGTTTCAGTCTCTGAAGTATTGGGTGAAGTGGTTGGCATGAGCGAAGTGTTGGCACAACAAATCCTTTCACACGGCCGCTTAGACAACTCCCTTCTGAGTTTTGTATAGACGTGACACGTCGCATCTACACCAGTCTCTCAGGTGAAGCTATATTTAGAGGAAATGGATCGAAGGTTGGAAGAATTGAAGCGCCACTTGACAAGAGCCCGACAGATTATGAAAACACAGGCTGATGGACATAGGAGAGAGGTGCAATTCGCGGTGGGTGGCATGGTATATTTGAAGCTACGACCCCATCAACGGCGTTCCTTGGTACACCGAAGGGACGAAAAGCTGTCACCCCGCTACTTCGGTCCTTATGAGGTTGATGCTAAAATTGGCCAGATGGCGTATAAGATGAAATTGCCACCAGAATCAGCCATCCACCCAGTTTTCCATATATTACAGTTTCGCAAAGCCATTAGGGATCACACCCTTTCTTCATTACCACAAACTCTGACAGAGGATATGAAGGTGCTCTTGTAACCAGATGAGTTGAAGCGGGTTTGTCAAGGAGATTCAGGTGCACAGGAGGTGTTGTGGAATGGCCTTCGTGTTGTGGAATGGCCTTCTCGACCATGAGACCTCTTGGGAGCCTTATGGAGCTATTGCACAATGGTTTCCAGATTTCCACCTTGAGGACAAGGTGGTTTTTGAGATTATTAATGATGAGATCATAATCCATCAAAGACGACAACGCAGAACGGAACGAGGAGTGGCTAACTAGACTAGGTGCATTTTTGTGAATGTTGGGATTTCTGTGGGGCTATTTGTAATTGTGGACAGATCTGTCCTGTGTGTGTGTGTGTGTTTGGAGATAGAGTTATTGTCTTCAGGTTTAAAATCAAGAGAGTAAACCCCAAATTTACCTTAGAACCCTAGATAAGTGAGTGTTAAGCTTTGCCTCGTAGATCTAAAGCTTGGAAAGTTGGTTTCCTCTCGAAAGAAACCTTTATCTTTGAATTTCTCATTCTTATATATATAAATCAGATTTATCTTCTTCTCAAACCCTTGAACTCCTAACACTATAACATTATTAGATAGAGAACTCAAAATGTAGAAGATCGGAGTGAAACAAATGATGTTTTGTTGGGGCTCACACAATTCTGCATATTGTTAAGTGAGATTTAGAATCATACCTTATTTTGTAACAATTTGTGATGCATGTCATGACGTATATTGTTTTGAAAGTTACTAGAACTATGATATTTTCTAGTGGCTTATGATGCCTATTATGTAACACAGTTATACATATTGTATGGATGAGATATTAAGCTCCGTTGATTTTTAAGGATTTGTGACACTTTATGTCACTGTTTGATAAAATTTTATACATTTTTGGATGAAATTTAAGACTTATATTGTTTTATAATGATTTATAATGAATATATCATGGCTCATACTGTTTTGAAAGTTGCTAAATAAGATTTTAAACTCCTATAATATTTTCTAATGGTTTGTGAACATTTTCTTATACTTTTTCTATTCGTGATTTATCATTTTGTACGAAATATATTCAATGTAATGTTATTTGATCCTATTTAAGATATTTTAATAACATATTAACGTCTAAGACGTTATAACTACTCTTTAGTTATCACGATTTATATATATGTAATGTATGATATGCACATCTTGATACGGACGTGTAAACCTGCATCTTGACATGCATCTGATATGATCCTGATATTCGATATTTAAGACCTTGAAGAGGACAACTTTGAGTAGGCATTTCCTTCAATTAACTCATCTTTAAAAAGTGTCATAACTCCCTTTAACCTTATAAACTCTGTCTTATACCCAATGTCCAAAATCTCATTACTAATCAAGGTTTTGATTTGCAGGCTTATGTACCAATACCGGAAGGGGGTACATTATTGCTAGAAGGGATGAAAACTGGAAGTTCAGCTATAAGTTAAAACATTGAAAAGCGTGATTTTTAGAAATATCAAATTGTCCCAATTAACAAAATCACATGCCTAAACAAGATATTGACGTCTCTTTCTTAAAAAAAGTAGCCTAGTCACACAAGATGTAATTTTTGCGTTTCCAACTTTCAGGTCCATCCTAATTATGCTGGGTATAGGCAAATTACCATAGGAAGTACTTATTTAATCCATCCACATGATTGACCATACAAATTAGAGAACCATTTTCATCAAGTCAGTTCACTGCAACTCTTAAACCCAGCCATCTTAGCCCAATTACAAACAATAAAATGCTTAAAACGAATTTCAGAACAGCCCACAAGGAATTCAATCAAATAACGCTGAAATGGATGAAATAAGAAACAGGTCAACATAAATCATAAATAAAACCCTAACCCTAACCCATCACTGACTGAATTCCAAGATAACCACCAAAATCCCCAAATCACCATCAAAATAACCAAAGATCCGTTTCAACAAAAGCAGCACTTTTGACAGCAAAATAAGAAACTCTTTCGACAGATCTAAGCATCTTTTTTTCTATTTTTTTCATTTTTTACCAGCGGCCTCGGATCTATACAGAAAAACTCCAAAATTCAATGAAATCGGAAGATTGGGAGACAAAGAATGCACCTTTGCTGAGGCTTGTGGCTCCTCAGTGGCCGGAGTGGGGATCGGGGCGGTACATGCGATTGTAGGCGGCCTCGCCGACGAGGTAGATTCCGAAGGCGACGAGGGCGATGCCGAGGCCGGGCGTCGCGTGGCGGAGGTTGTTGGTCAGCATCGGGTGCTTCCTCCACTCATCCCTCCTCCTGAAAAACTCGCCTGTTGGTCCCAGTGACTTCGCCATGGTTCTCCCCCTCTCTCCCTATCTCGCTATGTTCAGCTTGTTTTAGCGTGGACGTCAGCAGAGGAACAGGATAAATAAAAGATTAAGAGAGTTCTATGCGAACCGACGTTTTTGCTCATTTCACTGACCAACTTATTTACACGTTTGCCATTCAAAATTTATTGAAAGTTTTTCGTCTTTAGCACTCTTCTTTGTTCAAAATTTATAGGTGTGCCATTGAAATTACCTATTACACTGACCACTTCATCAACTTTTTCTTCTCCACCAACGACACGATCGCCGTCATTGCCCCCGCCCCAGCCTCCTTACTTTGATCTGAACGGGGTTGAATTAAAAAGTTCAGCTTTGAACCAATCCAATTAATAGCACCCTTAAAAACATAGAACTCAAACTTCATATCACCAAGATCAAATTTTGAAAGGAAAGCCCCCCATCTTTGGCGATCAATTGAGCCCTTTCCATCAAAAAGGACGGATTTTGTGGGATGATTTTATGGGCAGAGATGACAATTTTGAAGAAACGAGGAGGTTATTGGCATGTAGACCTCCTCACCAGCCCCCTTGTCTGCTCCCTCGCCTCCCAGTCCCCAAATCTGCCACATGCACACGTCGGTTGCCCCCTCGTCGGCCGTCCCCTCTCCCGCTCCCCTCATCACCAATGAAATTGCTCAGCACACAAAACACTTCATTTTTTAAATGAAGGGCTTTTCGGGTGAACTGAGCAAAATTTATACTCTCTGCTTGGATAATTTGAATGGAAAAACTTGAAAATAATTTGGTTTGTGAACTGAGCAAAAAGGTATGTTCACATAGCAATTCCCTACCGAATGCCTCTTAGTTTCCCCATTTGGAACTTTATGGGGTTAATTGCACAAAAATACATCATATTTAACTAAAGTCTGTTTTTGTTTTACATCTATCTTTTTTTAAATATAACTTCATATTGCATCACAAAATATGGGGTGATACAAAATACAACAAACAATAAACTAGTGTGTGTGGACTGTTGTACATTTGCGTAGATGACGTCAATCTCTTCTTTGCTGATGGCTCTATCATCAGCTGCTCGCTTACCCCTATGGATCTACACATCATCTACAGAAAAGTGTTAGGAAGTTGTTGGGAGTCAATCCATCTAACGCTTAAGTCTAATATGAGACACCAATCATTACATCAATATAGTGCTTGAATAAACTTTGAACATCAAACATGATCTAGTGAATCATGCCAACTTATATAACCAACCCTAGCGATAAAATTGTCAGCACAAGAGTAACCCTAAGCATCTTTTTTTCCTTTCTTATTACTAGTGAAACTCTCATTTTAGGTCGGTTGATAACATCATCGATGGCCCGAATCTTGCTCTAGCCTAATAATCATGAAGCTTTTATTCGGATCATGTCGATGGAAAATAGACACTAGAAGGGGGGGTTTGAATAGTGTATATCAAATAATAAAATCCTTCCAGAAAATCTACATAGGTTTATAATTGGATTTACTCAATTTAAACTTAATTAACAATCTTGCATAAACAAAATAAACACATCAGATATAGATAATGTAAGAGATAACCATGACACAGAAAGTAGACATGCGCAAATACAGATATTTATCCTGGTTCACCAAAACCCCGGGATACATCCAATCCCAACTCCCACTTAGATTTTCCACTACTATCACAACTAGTAGAATAACAAATCACCTCTTCCTAAGAGGATTTTACAAGCAATCTCGTCTCAAGAGAAAAAACAACTTAAGACTACCACTTCTTCCCAAGGGGATTTTTCTTACCATGAAATTGATACACTCTTACCTATATCCTTGCTTGAAGCTTGCGTATATTTGTGTAGTGACTATAGTGGATCTTGATCTCAAAAGATAGGAATTGAAGCTTTGGGAGATCAAGGGATTTTGGGCCAAGAAAGATTGAAAGCCTTTGGGAATTTTGGCTAACAAGAAAAGTGGTTTCTTTTGAAAATGTTTTAGCTCAAAAGCAATTTTTCTTTGAAAAATATTGATCAATGAATCATCCTAAAATCAAAAACCAACCCCTCATATATAAGGGTAAATTCTACACAACATGGATTCCCCAAACTACCACTCTAACAAATATAAACGACTCTATGCGTACATCAAGGAAAAAGTTAATATTTTACTGTTAGGGCACTCGTAGTTATACAGGTTAGTCGTCTATGTCGAATATTGAGACCTCTAATTATGTTTTGATGGTGATTAAACAAATGATTATTATTAATCTCATTCACCACGTGTGTATGATTTAAAAAGCCAAGGAAATGAAGTCAACACAAGTCAAAGAAGTCAACAAAAAGTCAGCATCCCATGACATGATTCAAATGAAGACTCAAAAGCTTGATCGAAGGAAATTCCAAGTCAAAAGTATCTAAGGATGATCAAGAGATATGTGGGAGCTCAACCAAAGGCCAAAGAATAAAAAAACCCAAGGCATGAAGATGAAGATATGAAGTGCATCAAAGAAGCCAAAAGGGTATATTTTGATGTAATTTATATTCATGTCCTTAGAATATGTGTAGGTATTAGGATTGAAGCCACACCCACTTAGAAATATTTTAGAAGATTATTTAAACTGACAAAATTGTAGGATCCCTGTGGATGGCAGACAACAGTAAAGGGGGATTGAATAGAGTTGTCACAAATAATAAACTTTTTCATGCAATTAAAAATCCTTCTACGAGTTGCCTAAGTCTCAAATCGAGTTGCCTCGAATTTGTAATTAATTAACAAAATATTAAGCTTGAATAAAAGATGCACTCGGAAATAAAAATTCAAGCGATAAAAAAATTAAAGAGAGAAAGAGATCACAACGCAAACACAGAGAATTTTATCCTGGTTCGGCCCAACCTTGGCCTACGTCCAGTCCACTACTCACTTCAAAATTTAATCCAGTATATTGCAACACGCAATACGAGCACCTAGCTTCTCTCGCTATGAATTTCCAACACCTAGTTACAACCAACTAGGATTTCCACGCAAACACCTAGTTACCACCAACTAGGATTTCCAACACAACTTCCCTTATAAGACAGGAATTACAACTCAAGTCTTCTCCAAAGACTTCTCAAAAGATCTAAAAATGAAGTACAAGATTTCCTATAGCCAATTTATATATTTGTGAATATCGTGGCAAAACAGAAATCGAAAAATCCTTTTGATCAAATAAAAGATATACTGATCTAAGGAAATAACTTGAACTTGATCTTCTCAATATTAGCACTTAGGCTTTTAGAGATCAATATCCAAGACTTTTAATCTTTGACAAGCTATGAATTAAAATCGCAAAGATTAAAAATAATAGTCTTGCAATTTGAATCTCAATGGAAAGCTTTAACACTTGGAGATCAAATTAACACAAGAACTATTTGAAGGCTAAAGAAACTGAAAATGATCTTTTAAAAATTAGCACAAAAGAATTGAAAATAAGTAGCCTTTGGAAATTGGAAGAACAACAATTAGAGCTTGAGAACTTTTAGCACAAGAGCAAATTCCTTTTTCAATAGAATATAATGTGTTAGAAAGTTCTAAAATCATAGCTGTTACGACTATTTTGACCGGGTCCGGAGGAGCCAAGTCAACCACAACCAGTCAACCAGCCAAACTACGGCCTCGGGCTCCGGCCCAAGTATCTTACGGGCGGGTCGCATTTCTCCACCCACGACGAAGGCCCAAGAGATTGCCCGCTTCTGTAGCGGAGGAAATCGGGGCCCAAATCGAGGAAGCCTTCGCCATTTATGGCAGCCGCCCCGTGCCATCGTGATCCGCCAATTATGGCAGCCACCTTCATGGCTCGCCAAATATGGCAACCGACTTCATGGTCAGGCTTAATGGCCATCATTCCCCCGCCATTATGGCCCGCCAATTATGGCAACCGCAATGCCCATTACTCCACCTTCATGGCGTCATCAAGAGGGCGCAATTAGAGGGGGTCAACCCTTCCCCATTTGCACGACCCCATGAATGGCGGCCATGATGTCACATCATGGCACATGATGAGCATGGTTCGTCTATATGAGGAAGGGGTGGGCGTCATTGGGAGGGGGCCGGATCTTCACCACCTACAACGGAGGTACCTCATACTCCCATCTTACACCTTCTCCCACCTTGAATATTTCTCCTCCAAAGCTCGGCCCGAGGACTCGAGTATCGGTCTCTCCGCGAGCCATACTCGATCACACCGAGCACTTATCAGGCCAGATCTGACTTTGGCATCGGAGGGGCTTCGGTCGGAACCAAGGTCCGACCCCCCCTGACGAGCTCTCTCGTCTATTCAGGTCCAGGAGTTCCAGCGACGCCGAGGCTACCCCTCGGCATCCTTCCAGCCGAAGCCGAGCGCCCTCGTCACCGACCTCGTTCGTCTCCTCCGCCTCGAGGACGTCGCTCTGCCGAGGCTACCCCTCGCCGAGCCGACGCAAGGATCCGCGTGCCCCGCTGCGAGCGACTCTGCCTTCAACCGATCCCGGAGGCTGTCATCTCGCCGAGGCTACCCCTCGGCCCGCCAGAGAACGGAGCCGCGCCTTTCCGCTCGAGCGAACGCGCCGTCGGTCGACCCCACCGGTCATCTCCGTCTCGAGCGACAGCCACGACAACTCGGGGGTCCCGCGCGTCCCCTCTTTGACCGTGTTGACCACGCACCCTCCATACTATTAATGTGTTCTGCGAAAAATAGCTGAAACATTTGGCGCCGTCTGTGGGAACGAGTCAACATCTACGACGTCAACCACACAAGAATCCCGACTCGTTCCGCGAATCAAGATCCCTCTTGACAAACAAAAGATTAGAGCTTTGGGCTTTCTAGATGCGGATGTGGATTCCTCTCTCGAAGATTGCCTCGCTAAGCTCAAAGCTCCTGCCCCCAAACCTTCGCTTCCTTGAACTCCTCTCCAAATAACAGATCTGAAGACTCACTTTCATTAATGGGCCACTTTGGAGCTTTCGATGCCTTCAGCTTCGGCTCCTGTTTCCCTCAAAACAAATGGCAGGGCGAAAGGTTTTTGTGATTCCATGCACTTCCTCCATTAAATCGTTAATTCCATTAATCTTGGGGATTTTTGAACTATTGAGAGGAATAAGGCTCCAATTGAGCGTCAGATTCTCCGCAAATAGCGCCGTATTCTTCGAGCTCTGTCCACTCCACCGAAGCTTGCTTTGAGCCTAATGCTGATGCCGAGCCCTCTCGAGGTTGAAGACCGGTCGCGACCCGGGCCGGGCCCCGTTCGACCGATGTCGCTCAGGCATCATCCGACCGATTCGCCGACAGAACTTTCCTCTTGTTTGGCTGAACTCCTTCGACCGAATCTTCCACATGTCGGAGCACGCCTGACCGGTGCTATCAGGCCTCGCCCAAACTCGAGGAGCATCCCCACCGGCCTCCCGTTCGTGTGCCGCCTATAACTCACAAGAAAGGAACGATGCGCTGGCACCAAAATCGCGACGATCGAGACTCCTCTCCATGGTTCTCAACACCAGCAGTGACATCACTTGGGCTCGGTGCCAACCGTGCTCCGACTGCTACCAGCGATCCGATCCCATCTTCGACCGCTGGGCATCGTCTTCGTACCACCGGTCACTTGCAAGTCCCTCGACATCTCCACTCGTCGTAACAGCACTTACCTCTACCAGATATCGTTCGGCGAAGGGTCATACGCCATCGGGGGCCCAGCGACTGAGTGCGTCACTTTTGGCGGTGGCAAGAACGGCCCTTTATCCTACTCCAACATCGCCGAAGGGTACAATAGCATCGGAACGAGATTTTGGCGAGGATCTCGAGCTGGCGGCCTCGTCCACCTTATGATCGAAGGCTGCTCGACCTCCTCCAACCGTGTGTCGCCCGAATCCAATACCGCGAACCACGCCCCGGTCGTCGGATCCTTTCACCGTCCTCCGGCAGCGGCCAGCTGAGGCAGGTGATCCTGCCGTTTTGAGACGCCGATCTGCCGGGTGTGCTTGGCAACTCGATCGGAGCCGAATCTCTGGGACGCCTCGACTCGGGTTGGACACCGGCCTCAAATCACTAAGGATCGCAGGCATGTCAACAGCCATGACATGAAGAAGAACTATCGACTCAAGCACTAGATCCGAGCTCCATCAACCTCGGACGAAAACTAATGATCTCGATCCAAGATCGAGTAGGAGATGACGACCTCGATCCAAGCTTCGCACAGGTCCCCATGGCATCGTCCCGAGCTTCATCAAGCTCGAACGTGCAACCTGATGATCAAAAATAGAACGAGCTTTCTACTTTCAGATAAGTTCTTCCAACATAGCTTCTTGTAAACTTCTGGTGGGAGCTCGGTGCGCCGTCGCCAAGTAGAGCCTTAGAACTTGGACCAGTGCAGGCTGAGGCCGAGGCCGACCTCAGAGGAAGCCGACCAGTCCAGGCCAAGGCCGAGGCTGACCAGTGCAGGCTGAGGCCGAGGCCGACCCCTGAGGAGGCCGACCAGTTCAGGCCGAAGCCGACATCAGAGGAGGCCGACCAGTCCAGGCCGAGGCCAAGGCTGACCAGTGCAGGCTGAGGCCGAGGCCGACCCCTGAGGAGGCCGGCCAGTCCAGGCCGAGGCCGACCCCTGAGGAGGCCGACCAGTCCAGGCCGAGGCCGAGGCCGACCAGTCCAGGCCGAGGCCGACCCCAGAAGAGGCCGAGGCCGACCCAGCAAAAAGGTCAAACTGTCCTCTTCCCCCTTGCTAATTAATTGTGTGCTTTCAGACAACTACAAGAGCTTCCCTAACAATTCTCCTCTCTTAAACTTCTTGCGAGATGGTGATAAAAAGCCACACCCTCCGGTTTCAACAAATGTCTCACAAAAAGCTTGTCGATAAGGCTGCCATGGTCGCGACAACGCCGGAGCACACGGCGACCGGCATTGCGGCCTCGGCCAACTTGAGGGAGAGGCGCAAGGAGTGCGTCTAGATCTGGGGACGGGCCAGGGAGACGCGGGGCTACGAGTGGCCTGGCAAGGTCGCCAAGGAGAATGAGATCTCGATCGAGTTCAGACAAGAGACAACACCGACGACCCTCGCAGGCGTCGGGCTTAGCCCCGACTCGGCCTTCATCGATGGCCCTACCACCATCTCTGGCCATTGTCTCGACGTCCGCCATACCAACACCGTGCTGCCATCGCCAAGCATATGGGCTGAGCCCCCATCACTGTGCCACCCTTGCCGAGCTACCTTGGTCGTACCGCCAAACAGACAAAAGCGGGAGCCGGAGCGGGAGCAGGAGCGGGAGCAGGAGCAAGGATCCAGACAAAAGCTGGAGCCGGAGCTGGAGCAGAAGCTAGGATCCAGACAAAGCTGGAGCCGGAGCGGGAGATGCGGTCCAGACAAAAGCTATAGCTGGAGCTGGAGCTGGAGCTGAATTTGGAAATAGAACTAGAGCTGTGTCTAGACGAGGCCGACCCATCCAAGAGGAGGCCGACCACACCAGTTCAACCGACCCAGGAGGAGGCCGACCAGACAAGTCCGACCGCCTTGCCAAGTATCTGAGTTTCAACGCCAAGCCACCTCGTCGAGCTTACAAAGATATCCCCACTGCGACGGAGCTGTTGAACCAGTCGAGCATCCAGACCGCTCCTCCGACCGTGGCCGAGCCGTTCGGCCGAAGCACCACCGTCTGAGTTCGAGCAACCAAGCAGCTCCTCCGATCGAGACCGACCAGTTCAGGCCGAGACCGAGGCCGACCCCAGAGGAGGCCGACCGGTCCAGACGAGTCGGACCACCCTTCCAAGCCTCCGAGCCACTTTGTCTCAAAGTCGTCCTCATCCTGGCCAAGCCGATCTGGCCGAAGCACCCCCGTCCGAGTTCAAGCACCCAGATCGCTCCTCCGACCGTGCTGCTGGGTCCCCGCTTGCCGAACAACTCCTGCATCCACCGATATGGACGAAGCAATGGTAGAGCGCCACCATGGAATCTTCGAAAGGCTTCACAAGGTCCTCACCCTTTTCGTCGGCCGTAAGCCGAGGGGCAACTCACCTCGCCACCGAGCGGATCTCCTTCGCCGGCCGTAAGCCGAGGGGCAACTCCCCTCGCCACCGGGCGGATATCCTTCGCCGGCCGTAAGCCGAGGGGCAACTCCCCTCGCCACCTGGCGGATCTCCTTTGCCGGCCGTAAGTCGAGGGGCAACTCACCTCGCCACCGAGCGGATCTCCTTTGTCGGCCGTAAGCCGAGGGGCAACTCCCCTCGCCACCGAGCGGATCTCCTTCGTCGGCCGTAAGCCGAGGGGCAACTCCCCTCGCAACCGAACGAACGGATCGGTCAAAGAGCTGGGGCAACCCCCCCAGTAGGCCGAGCACTCCTTCGTCGGCCGTAAGCCGAGGGGCAACTCCCCTCGCCACCGAACGAATCTCCTTCGTCGGCCGTAAGCCGAGGGGCAACTCCCCTTGCCACCGAGCGGATCTCCTTCGCCGGCCGTAAGCCGAGGGGCAACTCCCCTCGCCACCGGGCGGATATCCTTCACCGGCCGTAAGCCGAGGGGCAACTCCCCTCGCCACCTGGCGGATCTCCTTTGCCGGCCGTAAGTCGAGGGGCAACTCACCTCGCCACCGAGCGGATCTCCTTTGTCGGCCGTAAGCCGAGGGGCAACTCTCCTCGCCACCGAGCGGATCTCCTTCGTCGGCCGTAAGCCGAGGGGCAACTCCCCTCGCAACCGAACGAACAGATCGGTCAAAGAGCTGGGGGCAACCCCCCAGTAGGCCGAGCACTCCTTCGTCGGCCGTAAGCCGAGGGGCAACTCCCCTCGCCACCGAACGAATCTCCTTCGTCGGCCGTAAGCCGAGGGGCAACTCCCCTCGCCACCGAACGAATCTCCTTCGTCGGCCGTAAGCCGAGGGGCAACTCCCCCCGCCACCGAACGGATCTCCTTCGTCGGCCGTAAGCCGAGGGGCAACTCCCCTCGCGACCGAACGAATCTCGGACCGACGATCTATCGTCACTGGCCAACTCCGCAGGACGGACCAAATTCTACAGAAAGAGCAACTTCTTCCCCATTATACTACATCTCCCGACCTCCACCACAACAATGGTAGAGCTCAGAAGATGGGGGCAATTGTTACGACTATTTTGACCGGGTCCGGAGGAGCCAAGTCAACCACAACCAGTCAACCAGCCAAACTACGGCCTCGGGCTCCGGCCCAAGGATCTTACGGGCGGGCCGCGTTTCTCCACCCACGACGAAGGCCCAAGAGATTGCCCGCTTCTGTAGCGGAGGAAATCGGGGCCCAAATCGAGGAAGCCTTCGCCATTTATGGCAGCCGCCCTGTACCATCATGATCCGCCAATTATGGCAGCCACCTTCATGGCTCGCCAAATATGGCAACCGACTTCATGGCCAGGCTTAATGGCCATCATTCCCCCGCCATTATGG
The DNA here is from genome assembly GCA_030789695.1 of Scilla litardierei. Classification (NCBI taxonomy): domain Eukaryota; kingdom Viridiplantae; phylum Streptophyta; class Magnoliopsida; order Asparagales; family Asparagaceae; genus Scilla; species Scilla litardierei. The sequence goes on from CM061133.1 coordinate 183,864,612, forward strand.
CCCGCCAATTATGGCAACCGCAATGCCCATTACTCCACCTTCATGGCGTCATCAAGAGGGCGCAATTAGAGGGGGTCAACCCTTCCCCATTTGCACGACCCCATGAATGGCGGCCATGATGTCACATCATGGCACATGATGAGCATGGTTCGTCTATATGAGGAAGGGGCGGGCGTCATTGGGAGGGGGCCGGATCTTCACCACCTACAACGGAGGTACCTCATACTCCCATCTTACACCTTCTCCCACCTTGAATATTTCTCCTCCAAAGCTCGGCCCGAGGACTCGAGTATCGGTCTCTCCGCGAGCCATACTCGATCCCACCGAGCACTTATCAGGCCAGATCTGACTTTGGCATCGGAGGGGCTTCGGTCGGAACCAAGGTCCGACCCCCCCTGACGAGCTCTCTCGTCTATTCAGGTCCAGGAGTTCCAGCGACGCCGAGGCTACCCCTCGGCATCCTTCCAGCCGGAGCCGAGCGCCCTCGTCCCCGACCTCGTTCGTCTCCTCCGCCTCGAGGACGTCGCTCTGCCGAGGCTACCCCTCACCGAGCCGACGCAAGGATCCGCGTGGCCCGCTGCGAGCGACTCTGCCTTCAACCGATCCCGGAGGCTGTCATCTCGCCAAGGCTACCCCTCGGCCCGCCAAAGAACGGAGCCGCGCCTTTCCGCTCGAGCGAACGCGCCGTCGGTCGACCCCACCGGTCATCTCCGTCTCGAGCGACAGCCACGACAACTCGGGGGGTCCCGCGCGTCCCCTCTTTGACCGTGTTGACCACGCACCCTCCATACTATTAATGTGTTCTGCGAAAAATAGCTGAAACAATAGCCATTTATAGAGAAATAATAGCTTAAAATCAGCTGAAAATCTGCTCAAAAAGTCTGCTCTAACGGTTAGTTAACTATTAGTTAAATTCAAATCAAAACTGTCAAAACTGTCAAAGTTGACCCAGATAGTCAGCTATTCCTGAGGATAGGCGACTATTATTTTGACAGTAAGTTTTGGTGAAAAATCTTCCTGCCAGTAGTCGACTATCTGGTGAGGATAGTCGGCTATAAATTGACACATGAGTTTTCATACTCAAAATACTTGAAAATATTTTATATAAAAAATATTTTTAAATAATATATGGTTGAACATATTTAAACCCCATTATTCAAGAATTTTGTGTGTGTGTAATGAATATAAATTGGCTTTAACATTTTGTACACTACAACATTCACAAACACACTATACTAGCTTTGTTCTTCATTCTTTGTCTTGAGCTATTCTTCCTTGATCTTAAGTATTTGTAAACTATCTATGTTGGGGCCTTCATCTTCTTCAATTTCGGGCTCGATAGTAGACTTTTGATCTTGGCTCCACGATCTCTGTTTTGTTTCACAATGTGCTCAAAACCTTCATGGTTATAATATAAATCTATACACACTTGAAACAAAACATATTAGTCCTCATATCACTTGTGCACATCATCAAAATCCACTGGGTGGGTCTCAATTTCCCACTCTCTCTCCCTTTTTGATGAAGACACCAAATGATATAAAATATGAAAATAATATGAAAATTAAAATTTACTTACGCTCCCCAAGTAGAGATGCATGATTGATATAGAAAGGCTACTCCCCCTGCACCAAAGTTAGTTAGCAATAAGCAATATTATATCACAAGTTACAAATTATTTTCCATTTCAAGTGTCATTTTATATAGCATGCATTGTAAGCTTTTCTCCCCCTTTGTCACATCAAAAATAAAAGGAACAAAATAGCTTTACTTGTGACAAGAGTGAGGATTATAATATTATGTGTATATGCACAAATATTGTGTAGCACAAGGAACAAGAAAAATATTTGTTAATAAATAACCAAGTGTTTGATAAACATAATATGATTTTGCAATACCAAGTGTATGAAAAAAAATTATTGAACACTATAACTTTTCCATACCAAGAAAACGAGACAATATAAATGAGCAATTTTCCAAATGTCTCAACAATTTCGCATAAGAAGTGTTAGAAATAATTCTAAATTTAGTCACATATACAGCTTTCAATAATTATGTCAAACAATTAAGTAGCAAGCAAGTTCAATTCATAAAGTAGCATAGCAAATCGACCATATGTAAGTGTCAAATATTACACCATTTTCTAACATCATCCAACAAAATTGTGAGAATAACACGATTGTATCAAAATAATATTACAGACCATATTGTTGTTCGAATTAACTTAAAGCAACAACGCGATATAAGTTTACTCACATTTGACCTCCTCCTTGAGCTTCTCAAGCTCATCGCTAACTTCTTCCATAAGAGAGTCAGTGATATCATGCCAATCCTTCATTGATTCCCTTAATTTCTCGATCCTCTGAAATAGGTCATCTCTGACACTATTCACATGCAACTCCAGTTTATCAAGCCTAGAAATTACGGCTTTCTGGAATGCAAGCAAGTTGGCATGTCTTTAGGAGGCTTCGCCTTGCTCCATAGGCTGAGCTTCCTCTTGTTCTTCTTCGCTGTCATCAAAATTCTTACGGGGATCCGCATGAAGATTCATGCAATTAAGAGTGCCCGCATCAAATAAAGTCATTGGATCAACAAAGTGGGTCTCACTCTCAATATCTACTCCGGCCAATACGAAGATATAAGTGAGGTAGTAGCCGTGATGTAGTGGAGAAGTGGGATTCACAGAAGTGGTGCTATGAATGATATTTTTTAAAATGATCTCAGACCAATTGATTTTAATCTTGGCTAGCATGGCATAGACACACTTGGCTTGCTTAAGGGACAATACAGATCTACACCCACCTTTTGGTTAATGTTGTAAGAGAGAATATTCGCGAGAATTCGCGCTTTATGAGTGAGGTGGCCGGTGGGTAACCTGTGCATATAGTGTTTGCCTTCACGATACATGATACTAAATACATCCTTATCGGCCATTTCTATCTCACGAAGCAGTACCCCTGGATGGGATGCCAAATCTCAAGCCTAAGCTTTCCATGTCCAGAAAAATAATTGCATCAAGGACCTTAGTGGAGATCCTAGGTGATCGAGTGGAAGATGTGGTGTTGATGTTCATGTTTGTGGAGAACAAGTTGATAAGCCTCTGAAAGTATTTGCATCTATTGTGATGTGAAAATAGATTGGTGAGGCCTTGATATTGGAAAATTGTGGCAATGCCATATTTAGCCAAGTCTCTTATTTTAACATAGCTCTCTTGGAGGATTGTTCTTTGGGAGTTCAATTCAGAGTTAGCCATGAGATCGGGCTTAAGAAGATATGGAGTTATGATTTCCTTCTCAGATAAGGGTTGAGAGGAAGATGAAGCTTTCATTCTCTCCTTCTTGATAGATACACCCCTAACCATGTTTCTAATGACGAAGATGAACTATGAAGATGAAATTTGAATGGATATAAAGTATACCTAAGGTGTGATGGTGATCTTATTGAAGATCCTTCACCAAATCCTTGAAATCTCTAAAAATCCAAGCTTTGACGGGAGAAAAACTGAAAATTCTCAAACTTTGTGGATGATAGTCGGTTATGGTGAAAGGGGATGAAAGTGGGGGTAAAACTTAGGGTTTTACTCTTACTATGATAGATCTTGGCTATAGAATGATATCTAAGGGTAAGGATTACTTCCCTTAATGGGTATGAGTGAAGAGTGATGGTAAAAACCCAATAGGAAACCCAAAACCCGAAAAATATAAAACCCAATAGTCGACTGAAAAAAGATACGGAAACATACACCTAGATAGTCGGTGATACGACCATTTTGACCGTGCCCGGAGGAGCCAAGTCAACCACGACTAGTCAACCAACCTACTATGGCCTTGGGCTCCGGCCCAAGGATCTCACGGGCGGGTCGCACTTCTCCACCCAAGACGATGGCCCAAAAGACTGCCCACTATTCGTAGTGGAGGAAATCGCTCCCTAAATTGAGGGAGCACTCACCAATTATGGTAGCCACCTTCATGGCAATAACTCGCCAATCATGGCCCGAATTCATGACCATCACTCCACCTTCAATGCCATCACTCCACCTTCATGGCCATCACTCCACCTTGATGACATTCATCCCTCCATAAAGCGTGGCAATTATTGGGGTCAATATTCCCCACTTAGCACCCTACATCAATGACGACAATGATGTCTCATCATGGCCCATTACTAGGAGGACTCGCCTATATGAAGAGGGAGATGCATCATCACCAAGGGGGGCGGATCTCCGAGATCCACAATGGAGGTATTCCTTTCACACTCTTACACCTTCTTCCACCTTTACATTCCTCTCCTCCACAGCTCGGCCCGATGATCGGTGCTTGGTCTATCCACGAACCAAGCCCAATCACACCGAGCACAGACCACACCTGACTTTGGCATCGGAGGGGAATTGGTCTGAATTAAGGTCCGACCCCCCGGACGAGTTCTTCATCTTGCAGATCGAAGGAGTCATCGCCACCGCCGAAGCTTCCCTTCGGTGATCCCTTGCCCAGATCCGAACGCCCTCGTCCCAAAGCCCGTTTGTCCGACCGATCCCGGAGGTTGTCGTCCCACTGAGGCTACCCCTCGGTGCACCAAATAACGGATTCGCACCTTCCTGTACAAGTGAATGTGCCATCGATCGACCACAAGGGTCATCTCTATCTCACGTGACAGCTACGACATCAGGGCCTCCAGACTATCAACATGTGGTGTGAAAACACCCGTAAACAATTGGCGCCGTCTGTGGGAACACGAGTCAACATCCACGTCATCAACTGCATCGGCATTGATTCGTTCCACTAATCAAATACTGTCAACTTCCGAGGGACGTGGGAGGTTAGGCCTGGATCCAACATCCCTCCCTCGATTTGGTTCCGAACGCCAAAGATTCCACTTTTTGGAGCCTCGACGGACTTCGAGATCTTGTTCTCGTCGTGATCTCGATCCCCCTCAACGAATTCGGCATCCTCGTTTACTAGGCTTAGAGTCAAGAGCCCCCTAGGCATCTCCGACAATTCCAGATGAGATGCATGCTCAGTGGCGTCGACAATTTTTTCGATGCTATCGTACGATTTAGTTGACGTCGACGTTCACGGCCTTACCGAAGAAATCATCGCCAGTCTGATCATAGAACGCAGCCGTCGTCATTGGATACGAGATCCCCAAAATGTCAAAGGAATAAAAAAAGGGATCGGGTTCTACCCAATCTTTCTAATTATATCTGGATAAAGCTGATCCACCCCAAAATCGGATCCAGACGAGAAGGCATCGACCTCGCCCTCCCTGGGAACGCCTTCGACACCGTCATCCTCGTCAAGACCAAGCTAGAGATCCAATGCCCATACGCCGTCACCTGCTCCGACATCCTCGCCGTCACCACCCACGACCTCCTCCTCATGGTCGGTGGTCCCTTTTACAAGGTCAAGCTCGACCGCAAGGACTCCCTCACCTCTGCCAGTCCGTCGACAACACCAGCCTCCCCTTGCCCAACATGACCGGATATGAGATTGTTAGGAAGTTCGCCGACGAGGGCTTTACTGTCAAGGAGATGGTCGCCATGTCCGGTGCACACACTGTCGGTTTCTCCCAATGCACTGTAGAAGACGTACGAGGACTACGTAAAGGGTCTGATGATGGTGGTGTTCAACGAGACGCCTGGTAAGTTCAACAACATTTACTACCAGAACCTGGTAAAGGGATTGGAGCTGCTGAAGTCGAATCAGGAGCTGACAATCGACCCGAGGACGGTGCCCATCTCCAAGGAGTACGCAGATAACCAAGACGTCTTCTTCACGTACCTCTCGGCCACCATGGAGAAGCTCTCCTTCTACGGGATGAAGACGAGCAAGGACGGTGAAATCAGGAGGAGGTGCGATGCCAAACAGGACCAGGTCATGATTGCCAACTTCGACACGTCACGGATCCTTGCCCAGATCTGTTCAACGTGTCGGAGAGGCTCGCCGTCAACTGCAGCTCGGAGCCACGAGGGTCATGCCTCCATCTAATAGCTACTTCAACCAAACCGAACTTGCCAACAACCAATCAGAGGTGCCCCCACCCGATCTGCTGAGCTTGCCTCTGCCCGTCCGACCGAGCGTGCCTTTGTCAAGCTAAAACTGCCTACTCAAAGCCGAACTGCTCCCATGCCGAGCATGTCATCTCCGACTGTAGCGAGCTTCCCCTTTCGAGCTCCCGAAGCTATCCTCCAAGCTCGTCAAGTCACCCTGATCGGGCTCACCACCCAACCGAGCATGCAGCTTCTTGCTTCTCCGAGCTGAGGATCAAACCACTAACCGGCAGAGCTCTTGTGGCCAAGCACCAAAGACCGGGGGAGCGAATCCCGTCAACCGAGCGAAGGGGGCAGAGCCTCTTTTATTACCGAAGAGCACATGATGAGACGTGTTGGGGGGTATTTTTTGGCTCATTGGATGAGCTTCTCTTTGGGAGTTGACCCATTCAACATCGGATTTCCAGAGCCCTGCTTGCCCTTACCGGGCATAATTTATGGAGCATGACATCAATTTGAGAAATTTCCCCTCAAAATTGCTCGTCCAGGGTGTGGCGTCTCCTTCGGCGGTGGAACCCCCCTCAAATTGCTCGACACGGAGCCTTCATCTCGGCATCAATTTCTCGACAGGGAACCCCCCCATGAAATTGCTCGGCATGAATTTCTCCATTAATTTCTCCATCAATTACTCCACCCGTGCAAATTTGATGGGGTCATTTTCAGGAGCTTATATACTCAATGACATGCTTGCATCACTTTCTCAAAGAGAAGCTGTGGCATCCCAAGCTGCTCATTAATACAATCGAAGGCGTCCCACAGACAAGCTTCGGTACGATCAACGGATCGACGCACCGCGGACGGATCGACAGTCTTGATCCGATCGGTAGGGGTGTCCCACTGGCCGATCATGCTCCAGACTGTGTCTCACACAATGGGCGAGATGTCCGATCGATCCAGCACACGCCAGATTGGGTCCCACCCAGCTGACATAATGACCGATCGAACCAGTGATGTGACATTATATTACACATTTTATCTATATGATTACACGTCAAAATGATTGCTCAATTACACATTTCATACGCTTTTATGCTCATAATTGGAACTATTGTACTTTAAGAGCGTTTGGTTGCATTTCAGGGAATATCGAGCGATTTGGAGTATATTGGAGGAGAGAGTGCGTGCTTCGACACCGGAGCTCCTGAGACGCCACGTTCGGTGACTCAAAGCTGCTGGGGAGCAAGGAAGGGCAAGAGAGAAGGGACGAAGAAGAGGAGAATGAAGAAAGAATGGTTCTATAATACCATGACTCATGGATTACAGGTCACTCGATCGAGCTATGATGCAGCAAAGGAATCGAGCGATCCAAAGTGCTGGAAACAGGACAGCCGTGCACTCTTTTCAAATATTCTATCACCTAGGATTTTTCAGTATTTTGCTGATATGTTTCCCTGATAGTAGACTTCAAGACGATTCCAACACCACTAAGAACACGCCAATCGGAGGTCAGATGAGCCCTGGAAAATTTCTGCAAGCTGATGCTGCAGTGCTGAAATCTGTTTTTGGCCTCCTACTCGACCGAGCAACCTCCTACTTGATCGAGCAACACCTACTCGATCGAGCAGAGTGACAAATGCTGCTGAAATCTGTTTTTGGCCTCAAACTCGATCGAGTAACCTCCTACTCGACCGAGCAACCTCCTACTCGACCGAGCAACCACCTACTCGACCGAGCAGAGTGACAAATACTGCTGAAATCTGTTAAATGCTGCTGAAATCTATTTTTGACCATTACTCGACCGAGCATCCACCTACTCGACCGAGTAGAGTGACAACTCGACTGAGCAGACCCTACTCGGTCTGAGCAGGCAGAGCGTGATTTTGGGGAGCCTACGGACAGCTCGACCGAGCAGCCGCCTACTCGATCGAGCAGACCCTACTCAGTCCGAGCAGGCAGAGCGACGTTTTGGACAATGGATCCATAATTTCTGACGACTCGACCGAGCAGCTTCCTAATTTGACCGAGTTTCCGTGGGCCCACAGATCTTCTCTAGGGCACGACTTTAAGGGGAGATATTAGGAGGATAGCCATCATTTTTAGGGGGGACGAAGGGGACTTTTGGGGACTTTTTAATATACTTTTTGGAGCTTAGATCTTTTAGAGAGTTTTGGGGGAGACGATCTTTTGGGAGTTAGGCTACGCCATAGGCCCCTCCTCTTGTATGAAGATATGTATTTTTGTCCTTTTGAATTCCATTATTATTTTCTTTGTGATTTCTTATTGAATATCTTTTTGATGCATGCTATGATGAATTCTCTTGCTATTATTGAATCTTCTATTGCTTTTCCTACGATGCATGAGTAATTCCATCTAGTGCTAAGGGATTAGCCCATGGATCTTAGGATTTAGATGTAAAGATGTGATTTTTATGATGTGTTGGGTATAAAAGGGGTTGTATTTTGGTTGATCGAGCAAGATCCCTAGGAGAACTTGTACTGATATCGTGCCCACGGTCGGTGGAATCGATTAGCTTAAGGAGTATCCTACGGTTTTAATTAGTGAGTTAGTGGATTCAATCAAGGCTCATGACCATATCCGGCTCGTGCCCTGAGTGGATCCACCGACAAACTATATCGATACATTGACGGCTACCGCCATTGCGTCAATGAGAGCCATCAAAATACCTCGAAGCTCTAACCCACAAGAGTGGAACGAGTTGAGAGCGTTCGAACGACGAGAGTGGTGAGATTATTGTAGGTTCTTAATGCACGTACCGTATGCATCTATCGCGCGAGTGGGGTGAATACGGTATGTTAGATTCATGATGCCTAGACACATGAATTCACTTCCTAGATGCTACAACCCCCAATTAAACCAATGCAACATAGAAGTTTCAACCGAGCATCGACGTCCGAATGTCCTAGCGGCGAGTCCTGAAGCCCTAATCTTTTATATTTTATTTATTTCTTTCTTTGTGCGGAATCCCTCGTTTGCGACATTGAGTGACACAACCTTCGCATCCATCACCATTATGACCCTCCATACTCCACATCCACCAATAAACCCGCAAGTCTAACTCAACCTAGGAGTAGATAGGTAGTATAGCACCGCTTCCCCGTGTTCGATAACCGCTTGCCACTATACCGTGCACTTGCGGTTAGACGACATCGTTTCGGAGTTAGTTCCAGGCCGATCAAGTTTATGGCGCCGTTGCTGGGGAGGCGTTCCGCTATATTATCTATTTACCACAATTAGGTTGATTAGATTGCGTTAAAAAAATAAAAAAATAAAAAAAATAAAAAAACAAACAAAAAAACAAAAAAAACAGAGAGAGAGAGAGAGTTTTCCCCACCACCTGCTTTATCATTATTTCTATTTTCTTGTGCCACTGATATTTTTCTCCAGGTATTTGTCTTTGTTGATTAGGTGTTATGGCTGAGATGATTGAGATTATATGGACCACATATTTTTATGCGTACCTTGATAGGATTCTCGCACGGCAGGCTGAGAACCTTGATGCTTCAACCTGTGAGGAGACAACGGTCCTAGAGCTTCTGCAACCACCTCATCCTTCCACTAACGCTGAGGACTATCACATAGAGCTTATTTCTCCCATTCAGGGAGAATCTTTTACTCCCTCGCCCTTTGCTTTTGATTCCCCTCAAGTATATGATGTTTTTTATGATTCAGATTTTGATGACTTGTCGTGCCTTTTGTAGGATACACATACATATGATCAAGAGGTACGATGGGACGTATACGAGGAGGAGAGCGAGGAGTTAGCATCCATGGATGCTATTGAATATGATCAGGAGGTGCGCTGGGACGAGTCTGACGATGAGGAGGAGTTGCTTGATGAGACCTACACTCATACGCCAGAGTTGCCTGAAAAGCCTGAGACAAACGACGGAGAGTTGCCTGTCGCGGTGCATGAAAGCGGAGATATATTTTCAGGGAAGTGTCGTCAACTGATCTTTATCTTGAATATTTCTTTTGATGACCTTCTTTGGAATACATTTATCTTGGGGAAGAATTATCCACATCAGATTGATGCGGCTTATCTCTTGCAGGGTACATGTGGAGTCCTTGGGGAGATGCTGGGGGCAGCATTGCTGGAATCTGATGGAGTCCGTGGACATACACGCCTAGTGGAGCCACGGAAAGAGCAGTTGGAGTAGTTGCCTGCACCGGCAAAGATACTGGATCCGCCTTTTGCTATAGGTGATATCAATCCAGTAGTGTAGAATTTTATGCTTTCAATAAATACGAATCCTCTCGGCAGCAAGAGGACCGTATAGGATTTTATATGCTTTCTTAGTTTAATAAATTCACACCATATGATGGCTCAATTATCTTTTGCACCCAACCCACTATTTATCATCCATGCTCACCCTTATATTTGGCACTTATTTCACCTCTCTCCACAATTTTTATGTGATGTTTAAGCTTGGGAGAGAGAAACTATTTTGTTGAGTGGCCTCCCATGTCTTGTCGTTGTCCTCTATTTATATCATACACACATTGAGGACAATGTGATGTTTAAGCTTGGGGGAGTGCATAGTGCACGCACTTTGCTTCATCGTGAAACACACTTCGAATTTCCATTTGAACCATGTTCACCTATACATTTATGTCTCTTATGCTTCATTTTCTATGAAATATCGTGGATTTATTTTTTATGAACTCTGATATCTGTTAGATTAGAGTTCTATTCCTTGATTAGTGTATCTTTGTTAATATACTTTTTCATAGTAGAATCCATAGTTTCACAACCATATTCTCGAAACAGTTAAGTTAAAAATGAATGAATCAAATCGAAAAATCATTTGACTCCTGCTTGATTTGATTGATAATTCTATTGCTTCATGGATGTTTAGTGATTCAAAAGAGATAGGATAACCCCACGACAACCAAAGTAATGATGACTAGGATTCCTGAATGTATATATTCTATGCTTTTTCTTTTTCTTTTGTGAATAGCCAATAAATGATCTTTGACCATGTTTTGCATTCCATCGCGTTTACGTGAGTTTGCAAAAATCCCAAAAATGCAAAATTCAAACAAATATCATGAATAAAAGGCCCTAGGGGTTCTTCGTAACCCAATGCCCTAAGACCGTCTGGTCTGGGATGCATAAGCTGTTTTTTGTATTTATTGAGTTATCTCGTGTATATAAAGAAATAAAAATGTATTTGAAATATTCATATAGCCAAAAACAATATAAAAGTACAAAAATCCAATATCCTTATCTCCATTTTTATATAGAACAAAGACATGTCAAAGTTGATGGGTTCTAGGAGTGTTGAAATGGTCATAGTGTGGTGATGCATCACCTTGATCGAATTTACTAAATTCATTCCATAAAGCATAACAAAATACCACGCATGCTTGAAAATGTTTGATCATGACATATTATACTGCTTAGAGAATGAGTTGTGGACATTGGTTTCATTTCTGTGAACTTAGTATATTGAATGATAAACTATGATATGATATAACTCTACTCTCATTTTATTACTTATCGAGTTCATCACATATATTGAAATCCACGTTATTGTAATTTGAGGGAGATTTAATTATTTGTTGTGTATATGTGTTCTAATTTCAAATTGACGTGCGTTCACGAGATCTTGCACACCTTGGGTTCTTGTATTTTCTGAATTTAAGGTTGAACCCCTTGTCTCCATTACACGCCACCGTCTCACATCTCCGTTGTATCCCTCTCCCGTGTTAGCTTCTTACTAGTCATCTTCGAGGACGAGTAAGAGGTAAGCTTGGGAGATTTTGATGTGTCATTATATTCCACGTTTTATCTATATGATTACACGTCAAAATGATTGCTCAATTACACATTTCATATGCTTTTACGCTCATAATTGGAACTATTGTACTTTAAGAGCGTTTGGTTGCATTTCAGGGAATATCAAGCGATTTGGAGTATATTGGAGGAGAGAGTGCGTGCTTCGACACCGGAGCTCCTGAGGCGCCGCGTTAGGTGACTCAAAGCTGCTGGGAAGCAAGGAAGGGGTAAGAGAGAAGGGACGAAGAAGAGGAGAATGAAGAAAGCATGGTTCTATAATACCATGACTCATGGATTCCAGGTCACTCGATTGAGCTATGATGCGGCAAAGGAATCGAGCGATCCAAAGTGCTGGAAACAGGATAGCCGTGCACTCTTTTCAAATATTTTATCACCTGGGATTTTTCATTATTTTTCTGATATTGTTTCCAGATAGTAGACTTCAAGACGGTTCCAACGCCACCAAGAACGCAGCAATCGGAGGTCAGATGAGCCCTGGGGAATTTCTGCAAACTGATGCTGCAGTGCTAAAATCTGTTTTTGGCCTCCTACTCGACCGAGCAACCACCTACTCGACCGAGCAGAGTGACAAATGCTGCTAAAATCTGTTTTTGGCCTCCTGCTCGACCGAGTAACCTCCTACTCGACAAAGCAACCTCCTACTCGACCGAGCAACCTCCTACTCGACCGAGAAGAGTGACAAATGCTGCTGAAATCTGTTGAATGCTGCTGAAATCTATTTCCGCCCACTACTCGACTAAGAATCTACCTATTCGACAGAGCAGAGTGACAACTCGATCGAGCAGACCATACTCGGTCCGAGCAGGCAGAGCGTGATTTTGGGAAGCCTACTGACAGCTCAACCAAGCAGCAGCCTACTCGACCGAGCAGCTGCCTACTCGACCGAGTAGACCTTACTCGGTTCGAGCAGGTAGAGCGACGTTTTGGACAACGGATCCATAATTTCTGACGACTCGACCGAGCAGCTTCCTACTCGGACCGAGTCGCTGTAGGCCCATAGATCTTCTCTAAGGCATGACTTTGAGAGGAGATATTAGGAGGATAGCCATCATTTTTATGGGGGAACGAAGGGGACTTTTGGGGACTTTTTATATACTTTTTGGAGCTTAGATCTTTTAGAGAGTTTTGGGGGAGACGATCTTTTGGGAGTTAGGCTACGCCATAGGCCCCTCCTCTTGTATGAAGATAATTATTTTTGTCCTTTTGAATTCAATTATTATTTTCTTTGTGATTTCTTATTGAATATCTTTTTGATGCATGCTATGACGAATTCTCTTTCTATTATTGAATCTTCTATTGCTTTTCCTACGATGCACGAGTAATTCCATCTAGGGCTAAGGGATTAGCCCATGGATCTTAGAATTTGATGTAAAGATGGGATTTTATGATGCGTTGGGTATAAAAGGGGTTGTATTTTGGTTGATCGATGTGGGCCCACGGATCTTCTCTAAGGCATGACTTTGAAGGGAGATATTAGGAGGATAGCCGTCATTTTTATGGGGGAACGAAGGGGACTTTTGGGGACTTTTTATATACTTTTTGGAGCTTAGATCTTTTAGAGAGTTTTGGGGGAGACGATCTTTTGGGAGTTAGGCTACGCCATAGGCCCCTCCTCTTGTATGAAGATAAGTATTTTTGTCCTTTTGAATTCCATTATTATTTTCTTTGTGATTTCTTATTAAATATCTTTTTGATGCATGCTATGATGAATTCTCTTTCTATTATTGAATCTTCTATTGCTTTTCCTACGATGCACGAGTAATTCCATCTAGGGCTAAGGGATTAGCCCATGGATCTTAGAATTTAGATGTAAAGATGAGATGTTTATGATGCGTTGGGTATAAAAGGGGTTGTATTTTCGTTGATCTAGCAAGATCCCTAGGAGAACTCGTACTGAGATCGTGCCTACGGTCGGTGGAATCAATTAGCTTAAGGAGTATCCTACGGATTTAACTAGTGAGTTAGTGGATTCAACCAAGGCTCGTGACCATACCATGCTCGTGCCTTGAAGGGATCCACCGACGAACTATATCGCTACATTGACGGCTACCGCCATTGCGTCAATGAGAGCCATCAAAATACCTCGAAGCTCTAACCCACGAGAGTGGAACGAGTTGAGAGCGTTCGAACCACGAGAGTGGTGAGATTATTGTAGGTTCTTAATACACGTACCGTATGCATCTATCGCGCAAGCGGGGTGAATACGGTATGTTAGATTCATGATGCCTAGACACATAAATTCACTTCCTAGATGCTACAACCCCCAATTAAACCAATGCAACGTAGAAGTTTCAACCGAGCATCGACGTCCGACGGTTCTAGCGGTGAGTCCTAAAGCCCTAATCTTTTATATTTTATTTCTTCTTTGTTTGTGTGGAATCCCTCGATTGCGACGTTGAGTGACACAACCTTCGCATCCATCACCATTACGACCCTCCATACTCCACATCCACCAATAAACCCGCAAGTCTAACTCGACCTAGGAGTAGATAGGTAGTATAGCACCGCTTCCCCGTGTTCGATACCTGCTTGCCACTATACCGTGCGCTTGCGGTTATATGACATCGTTTCGGAGTTAGTTCCGGGCCGATCAACCAGCTCGCTCCAAATCAGGTCATGTCCGACTGACAGGGGGTTCGATTGACCAAGCTCCCTTTGATTGAGCCTTCCTCTGCTTGGAACTCGCCTGACTGGTTTTTCCTCAAATCGGAGCACCGAGTGATCACCGAGCGACGCTTGTCTGACAGAGCCTTCATTGGATCTGAACTTGCCTGACCAGGCATGGATCATCCGAGCTGCAACCGAAAGATAAGTTTGCCTACCTTTAGTAAACGAATCAATTCCCGTTGAAAAATCACACAGACTTCTCTAGCCTTACAAACTCTTTTTGAATAGATGGGTCCTGTGATCCCTTGGAGTAATTAGTTTCTAGTGCCATTGATGGTGGGGATACAGAAGTTCAATCTCTAGCCGAACTTAGAAGAAGCTCGGAGTCGATGGGCTAGGAGCGGCCATATCTCGACTGACATGGATCGGGGATACCGTGCTTCATCCGACCAAGATTGAAGCCACCACCCCTTGTTCGACCAAGGGTGAAGTCCCCATGCCACGACCAGGCTAATTGAGAACTTTGTCGGCAACATATCGACCAAGTTTTGCAGACATCGATCTCCTTCTCCAAGTTTCTTTGCTCAAAGGCTCGACTCAACAACCGGCAGAGCTCAACCCGAGCCTCCTCATTCGAGGCACGATCGGCTCTAAGCCCGAAAACATCGTAGGGGAACCATGACCAGAGGCAACGGGAATATTGACGCCGCTTGATACAAACTCGACTTGCCTCCTCGGGGGCACCTGTGACAACATCTCAAGCTGCTGACAAGCCGCGTCAACGAGCCCTCTAGGTTGACCTAAGCTTTTGACGAGCGAGTGATAGAAGTCTCCAACCAAGCTCAACTAGAACTCCTCGAGCCGAGCTCCAGTTCACCCAACCTTGAGGTGATCGACTGATTAAGGGCAAGTCACTCTCTACAGGTTGCCAACGCCGAAGGGCGTTGACGGAGCTCGAGCTCGATCGTAAGATGAAGCCCATCAGATTTTGAGTCTATCGGATCCAGTCAAAAATTGTCGGAGTGTCAGCCCTACCAAGATTTCAGGCATGTCTCCATCCGCGTTCACCAACCACCCCTTCCGACTTCTCTCCAGATTCCTCCAGCTCGATGTCGTTGATAAAAGAGACGGGGTGGGCATCGATGTGCGACAGCTCTTCAGGGAAGAGGAGGCCGACCATACCATACCGATCCAGGAAGAGGCCAACCAAATGAGGCCGACCGATCCAGGTGAAGGCTGACCAGTCCAGGCCGAGACTAGGCCAACCCATCAGACTGACTAGCACCAGTATAATGAAACTTCAAATGACTCAGGTTCCCTACTTTTCGGGGAAAACCCGAGCCATGGAGGGGGCAAATATAACGTACATGGTGGCACTCAGACTACCTCTACCCCCCGAACTCACCCAACAACAAAGGAGCCGAAACCGAGGCGATGACGTGCGTGAAGACAAGGCCGACCGGCCCAGGAGAGAGGCCGACTAGACGAGTCCAACCGACTTACCGAGCATCATTGTTGAGCATCCGAGCCTCCGTACCGAGCATCCAAGCTCCATGCCGACCAGCCGAGCTCGCCGACCCACCTCCGTCCGAGCCCGCCGACTTGGGGCAACATGACGAAATTTCTGATGACTCGAGTTTCCCACCTTTGGGGGAAAACCTGAGCCGCGGAGGGGGCACGAATAACGTACATGGGAGGACCCATACTACCTCTACCTTCTAAGCTCACCAAACGGCAGCGGAGCAGAAACGGAGGCGACGACGCAAAAGTCCAGGGAGCGAGCATAGCTGCCGATCGAGACCCGACAAGGACCCTTGCCATTGTTCAAGCTCGTCGTTTATCTCAACAGTAGCTCGAGGGCCATGTCCATGACCACATCGTCGACGTCGGATCTCTGACCAGCTGAAAGCCGAGTTGCCCGCCATGCCGAGCTCTCTCTGCGAGCCAGGCCGAACTGATCTGACCAAACCACAGTCGTTCGAGTTCGAGCATCCAAATAGCTCCTTCGACCGTGGCCGGGCCGATCTGGCCAAACCACAGTCGTCTGAGTCCGAGCGTCCAAACAGATCCTCCGACCGTGGCCGGGCCGATCTGACCCAACCACAGTCGTTCGAGTTCGAGCGTCCAGACAGCTCATCCGACCGTGCTGTGGAGCCCCCTCTTACCGAGCTGTCAGCCCCACCAACAGAGCCGACTAAGCTGCTCGTCTAGACCCTGTTCAGGCATCCGAGCAGCCCCTCCGATGGGTTGCCGAGCTACCACTTGACGGACTGCCCCTACCAGGCTGCCGAACTGCTCCCGCCTCCATCCGAATCGGCCAAAATGGTTGCAGAGTTCCACCGTGGAATCTTCGGAAGTCTTCACAAGGTCCTCACTCCATCGTCGGTCGTAAGTCGAGGGGCAACTCCCCTCGTAACCGAACGAACGGATCGACCGTAAGGCTGGGGGCAACTCCCCCAGTTGGCCGGCCCACGCATTCATCGGCCGTAAGTCGAGGGGCAACTCCCCCCACAATCGAACAAATGGATCGGGGGGCACTCAATCGACTGTAAGACTGGGAGTAGCTCCCCCAGCTGGCCGATCACTCGATCGACTGTAAGACTGGGAGTAGCTCCCCCAGCCCGATCGACCCGTCGATCATAAGGCTAGAGCAACTCCCCCAGCAGACTGACCACATCGACCGTAAGGCTGGGGCAACTCCCTCAGCTGGCCGATGACTCGATCGACCGTAAGACTGGGGTAGCTCCCCCAGCGGGCCAATCGACCCATCGATCATAATGCTGGGGTAACTCCCCCAGCAGACCGACCACATCGATCGTAAGGCTGGGGCAACTCCCCCAGCCGGCTGATGACTCGATCGACCGTAAAACTGGGGGTAGATCCCCCAGCGGGCCAATCGACCCGTCGATCATAAGGCTGAGGCAACTCCCCCAGCGGACTGACCACATAAACCATAAGGCTGGGGGCAACTCCCCCAGCAGCCCGATCACTCGATCGATTGTAAGACTGGTGGTAGCTCCCCCCAGCAGGCCAATCGGCCCGTCGATCATAAGGCTGAGGCAATCCCCTAACGGACCGACCACATCGACCGTAAGGCTGGGAGCAACTCTCCAAGCTGGTCGACCCATTCCTTTGTCGGCTATAAGTTGAGGGGTCACTCCCCTCGCCACCGAACAAATCCCAGACCGACAAATATTGCCACTAGCCGACTCAGCAAGTCGGACCAATTTTACAAAAGGAGCAACTTCTCCCCCCTTATACTACTTCTCCCGACCTCCACCTCAACAACGGTAGAGCTCAGAAGATGGGGGCAATTGATATGACCATTTTGACCATGCCCAGAGGAGCCAAGTCAACCACGACCAGTCAACCAGCCTACTACAGCCTTGGGCTCTGGCCCAAGGATCTGACGGGCGGGTCGCACTTCTCCACCCAAGACGAATGCCCAAAAGACCACCCACTATCCGTAGTAGAGGAAATCGCTTCCCAAATTGAGGGAGCACTCATTAATTATGGTAGCCACCTTAATGGCAATAGCTCACCAATCATGGCCTGAATTCATGGCCATCACTCCACCTTCAATGCCATCACTCCACCTTCATGGCCATCACTCCACCTTGATGACATTCATCCCTCCATAAAGTGTGGCAATTATTGGGGTCAACATTCCCCACTTAGCACCCCCCATCAATGACTGCAATGATGTCTCATCATGGCCCATTACTAGGGGGACTCGACTATATGAAGAGGGAGATGCATCATCACCAAGGGGGCGGATCTCCGAGATCCACAATGGAGGTATTCCTTTCACACTCTTACACGTTCTTCCACCTTTACATTCCTCTCCTCCACAGCTCAGCCCGAGGATCGGTGCTTGGTCTCTCCGCGAACCAAGCCCAATCCCACCGAGCACAGACCAGACCTGACTTTAGAATCGGAGGGGAATTGGTCGGAACCAAGGTCCGACCCCCCTGACGAGTTCTTCATCTTGCAGATCAAAGGAGTCGTCGCCACCGCCAAAGCTTTCCTTTGGTGGTCCCTAGCCCGGATCCGAACTCCTCGTCCCAGAGCCCGTTCTTTCGACCGATCCAGGAGGTTGTCGTCCCACCGAGGCTACCCCTCGGCGCACCAAAGAACAGATCCGCGTCTTCCTGCACAAGTGAACGCGCCATCGATCGACCCCATGGGTCATCTCCGTCTTACGTGACAGCTACGACATCCGGGCCTCCAGACTATCAACTTGTGGTATGAAAACACTAGTAAACAGTCGGCTATTTCCAGGATAGTCGGCTATCTGGCAGCTATATCAAAAGGATGTTTCAATCATGTTAAATCATGTGCCAAACTATTTAATATTAACGAATAATCATATAAAACATATTTTTACTACAGAAAAGTAATTTTTAGTATATTACCTTTACTTAAAAGTAATTAAAAGTATTCTACTCACTATTACTTTCTTTTTGCCTTCTCTTCAATTTCTTATGCAAGCAAATTTCGAGAGAGACACTTTAGCTATTCCAAGTATCCATTGGTACCTAAAAATAAACAAATTTAGGTACCCTTTTCTTTTGGATCCGGGGATTAGTCGAGATTAGATCTCACTTTGGTGGAAGTCAAACCCAATAAGGTTTTGTACTCTCGTCACAAACATATGTATAATTTTTATTCAAATGAACTTTACGAAAAAAAATCATTTACATACCTTTTCTTCACTTCGTTTGTGCCGTCTTTGGGAATCCGAATTTTGATATACATGCTTTTCAAGGTAGAATTCGTAGAGTGCTTCTTTATATGCTTAGGGTCAGATTTTTTATATCCCAAGCCGGTCCTACTCCCCGACACATTTTGTCCATCAATTATATCATCAACTTTTCCCTTTCTTTTATTGAGTTTCTCCACAATCTTAGATAAATCATTGAATTTCCTCTTTTTGGTGGCCACTAATGAATCTAGGTCATTTATCCTAGATTTCATCGTATTGACCTCATCTAAAATGGATTTATTTTTATTCATCAATTCTCCATTCTCTTTCTCAAGATCTTCCTTTTTCTTGGTGCAACTCTTATATTTTTTACTTAGTTTATGATGTTCTCTAATGATATTTTCATGAACATTGCACAACTCCTCATATGCACCTTTACTATCAAAATCAGAATCACTACTACTATCATCATCGCTATCACTAAGTAGGTCATCAGCGCTATAATGATGTGAAGATGGGTCGGAATTAATTACCTTTGATGATGTCGACGCCATGAAGCACATGTGTGCATGTTTTCCTCTGGATTCATCTTCGTCGTCAGATGATAATGATGATTCGTCTGAGCTCGATACATCACTTTGGTCAAAAGCTGCAAACACCCTTTTATTTGGCTTTACAAGCTTTTTATCTCTTCGGTTCCATATTCTGTCTCTTTCTTTTTTTCCTTGCCCTTTCCTTGGTAGTGATTTTTCTCCAAGGGACAATCTCTCCGAACATGTCCTGGTTTATTGCATCCAAAACAAATAATATCGTTAGTTGAACGAGATTTACGTTTATCAAACTTACCTCGGAGGAATTTTCTGAATTTCCTCGTAATAAAGGCTATCTTATTTTCGTTTCTTTCAGAAAGTTCTGAATCTGAGCTCTCTTCATTTGCTCTAAATGCCAAGTTCTTTTTCTTTGGCTTCTCCACAGTTCGTTTGTCCTCTTCCAACTCAATCTTATAAGCCATGAGATTTTCCATCAGCTCCTCTAGTGTGATTGTCTTCATGTTGTTAGCTTCACGAATGGCGGTAGTCTTTCCTTTCCATTCGGGACGAAGCGATCGAACAATCTTCATTACCTAATCATATTCAAGGATTTTCTTGCCTAGTCCTGCAAGCTCATTAGTAATGTTAGTAAAACGAGTATTGACATTGCTAATACTCTCTCCTTCTTCCATTTTGAAACCTTCAAATTTAGAACATAGCATGTTTATCCTAGATTCCTTTACCTTCTCTGAACCTTCATGGCTTACCTCTAAAGTATGCCATATTTGATGTGCCGTTGTGCATTGCAACACTCGGTTGAATTCGGTACCTGTTAGTGCACAGAATAAAGAATTCATTGCTTTTGCATTTAGATTACCTCTCTCTTTTTCGTTTGCAATCCATTTCTCCATTACCGCCTCAGGTTGTGTGTACTTTTTTTAGTGATGGTCTACACGTCAATTGTAGTGCCCTGTGGTAGCTACTGCACACGTACTAGAGGGGGGGGGGGGGGGTGAATAGTACTTAAAATAATTAAGAGAGTTATTCCTAACTATTGTGCAATGAACAAACAACAATGCGAAATAAACAACAATCAACAAGAATTAAGCATACGCAAACAAAGCATGTAACGGGTTCGGATCCACCCAAGTCTCCCCGACTTGTTCCTGGTGATCCTACGTCCCAACCACCTGGATCCCCTCCGGATACTTGAGTTAGAAACCCTAACTCAAGATTTAGCACTATGAAATTCTTGTGAAAAACCTTCACAAGACCAAATCATACAAATGACATGTGACTCCCACAAACCGGGATCACACCCTCTCTCACAACCGAGAGACACAATTCAAATAACGATTGAAATGAAATAAACACTTACCTACAAAATCATATGCCTTGAGTAAACTTACCAAATATTAGGGCAAGAAGGATTTTGGGGAAGATGATGACACCAAGCCCTAGCTCCACCAAGATGGACAACAATAGGTGGCTAGGATGAGGTTGGTGTCCTTGGATTCAAAGCCCTTGGCTTGAATGGCTCACAATGGAGAGAATCTCTCTTGAGGATATTGGCTCAAGGGGTGAAGGGAGAGATTCTTGTGAGGAAGAGAGAGCTTGGAATTAGCTTGAGAAAACTCTTCTCTTAGGTTTGAAAATACTTGGATAATGGACATCTAACCTTGCCTCAAACGAATCAAGTTAGTATTTATAGAGGCAAGGAAAATCGTGTTGGAAAAGTTCCCAACGGCTCTATTCTGAACCAGACTAGTCAGTCAAAGAAGGATCACTGACCGACTAGTTCATCAACTAGTCGGTCGATGATACAACGTAGACCGACTAACGGTTGAACAGCCAAAAGGTCGAAGTACAGGCAATGACAACTAGTCGGTCTAAGAAGACTTGCCGACCGACTAGTTTCACAACTAGTCGGTCGGTGAATGTTCTTTGACCGACTAACAGTCGAAATAGAATAGGCTGACTTCAAGATGACTTAGTCGGTTTAAGAACAAATGCTGACCGACTAGTTTCTCAATTAGTCGGTCGACAAACGTTCTTTGACCGACTAACTCGAAACAGTAGCTCAGGCTGAAAAAGACTGAACACAACTAGTCGGTCTGAGAAGGACTCCTGACCGACTAGATCGTCATCTAGTCGGTCGGTGAACCTTCTTTGACCGACTAATTTATCAACATGGAATGAGCTGAATTTAGCAAGGCATCTAGTCGGTTCATGTAGAGTTGCCGACCGACTAGATCGTCATCTAGTTGGTTGGTGACTCTTCTTGAACCAACTAACATGAACTAGAAGCCGAGGGAAGAAGCGATAGGCTTCGGGAAAGTTTCTAATGGCTTCTATGGTAATCCTAGCTCTAAGATATGAGCGAAAAGAAGATAATAATGTAAGTCCTACTCAAGGCTTAACATTCTAATCTATAAAGCTAGAAGACATAAAGTAATACATGACGAACCGTCTTCAAAGCTTCAATCTTCATTCTTCTGGACTTCAATATTGCTCCTTTAGCTTCAACGAAGCTTCAGGTACATGATCACGCGTATTGAGAAGTCTTGAGATGTCGCTTTTGATGTACGTATTCTTTTGGCGACGATCTCCATAACTGCGCTCACAAATAGTTAGTATACGATATTTATGTTTGCTCATCATCTAAAATCAAATCCGGGGAATCAATACTCAACATCAATGTCTAAAGATTGTAGGTGAATCATCATTCGAATCTTCTAATTTGCATAGTTTGCTCTGTCAAACAAAGGTGGACGTTGAGTGTTGAGTCCTTCGGAGTGGTGAGAAGTTGATGACATCGCCTTTTACCTTGCTCTGATACCACGTGTAGGATGCCTGTGGATGGCAGACAACACTAGAAAGGCGGTTGAATAGAGTTGTCACAAATAATAAACTTTTTCGTGCAATTAAAAATCCTTCTACGAGTCGCCTAAGTCTCAAATTGAGTTGCCTCGAATTTGTACTTAATCAACGAAATATTAAGCTTAAGTAAAAGATGCAAGAGGAAATAAAAATTCAAGCAATAAATAAATTAAAGAGAATTTTATCCTGATTCGGCCCAACCTTAGCCTACGTCCAATCCCCTACTCACTTTGGGATTTAATCCACTATATTGCAATAATACAATCACATAGCTTCCCTCGCTATAAATTTCCAACACCTAATTACAGCCAACTAGGATTTCCACGCAAACACCTAGTTACCACCAACTAGGATTTCCAACACAACTTCCCTTATAATATAGGAAGTACAACTCAAGTTTTCTCCAAAGACTTCTCAAAAGATCTGAAAATGAAGTACACGATTTCCTATAGCCAATTTATATATTTGTGAATATCGTGGCAAAAAAGAAATAAAAAAATCCTTTTGATCAAATATAAGATATAAATAATCACAAATTGATCAAAGGAAATAACCTGAACTTGATCTTCTAAATATTAGCACTTGGGCTTTTAGAGATCAATATCCAAGAATTTTAATCTTTGAAAAGATATGAATTAAAATCGCAAAGATTAAAAATAATAGTCTTACAATTTGAATCTCAAAGAAAAGCTTTCACGCTTGGAGATCAAATTAACACAAGAACTATTTGAAGGCTAAAGAAACTGAAAATGATCTTTTAAAAATTAGCACAAACGAATTAAAAATCAGTAGCCTTTGAAAATTGGAAGGACAATAATTAGAGCTTGAGAACTAGTTAAATTCAAATGAAAACTACCAAAACTGTCAAATTTGACCCAGATAGTCGGCTATTCTTGAGGATAGTCGGCTAATATTTTGACATTAAGTTTTGGCGAAAAAATCTTCCGGCCAGTAGTCGGCTATTTGGTGAGGATAGTGGGCTATAAATTGACATAGAAGTTTTCATACTGAAAATACTTGAAAATATTTTATTTAAAAAATATTTTTAAATAATATATGGTTAAACATATTTAAAAACCATTATTCAAGAATTTTGTGTGTAGTGAATATAAATTGGCTTTAACATTTTGTACACTACAACTTTCACAAACACACTATACTGGCCTTATTCTTCATTCTTTGTCTTGAGCCATTCTTCCTTGATCTTAAGTCTTTATAAACTATATATGTTGGAGCCTTCGTCTTCTTCAATTCCAGGATCGATAGTAGACTTTTGATCTTGGCTCTACGATCTCTGTTTTACTTCACAATGTGCTCAAAACTTTCATGGTTATAATATAAATCTATACACACTTGAAACAATCATATTAGTCCTCATATCACTTGTGCACATCATCAAAATCCACTGGAGTGAGTTTCAATGTCCCAACAAAAATGATTTAGAAAAAGTTTTTGAATGTTTTTGAAATGATTTCCTGAACATTTTAAAGCCAAAATCCACGAGAGTGTGTCTCAATGTCCCAACCAAAACGATTTAGAATTTTTTTGAATATTTTTGAAATGATTTCCTGAACATTTTAAAGCCAAAATCCCATGTATCAGTTATGTAGCTGACTACTTTTACTATAGTAGTTAACTACTATGAATGGGAAAAGGGGGCATTCCCCCTGTTGCTCAAAATAGCTAACTACAGTTGTTCTGGTAGTCGACTACAGTTGTTCTGGTAATCGATTAACGAATGAACTATAGTCGACTATTCTGGCTTGACAACAAAAGAAAACATAGCTTTGGATCTCTCGTGATTTTGTTTTTTCAATCGTTGTAAGGGCAGATTTGAGAACTATTTTGAACGGTTTGATGGATATATAAATATCTGGAGTTGGCTGGAGTTATGAAGAGCTTTTAATTTCTAATTTTAAAGCATTAAAATCATTCTTTCTCCAAGCTATCTTAAACCAAAAATTGTTTTTTCTTGAAAGCTTTTAAGAAAATTTCTTTTGGCAAATTTGATTTTGTTTTCTCAGCAAGTTTTAATCTTGATATTCAGAGAAACAAATCAAGCCTAAAATCCTCTTGATCTCTCTAAGCTAAGATTATCTTTTTAGAAATCAAATGATACTTCTCTTTCTCATGGCCACTTCACACAAAGCTTCAATCCAAATTGGCTAGAGGAAAGTGTTCCAACTCATCTTCATATGAAAAGGTATTGTAATACCATAAGTGTGGTGGTAAGTCTTTATTGTTGTATTTGAGTTGTAATAGCCTCAAGGGAGCTCCTCTAGAGAAGAGCTATTTCGTTGCATTTGGAAACCTTTGCTTGTATAAGGTTGGTTGAAAATCCTAGCAAAGTGTGGCTAGGTGTCTGTTAGCCCTCATTTAAGGCAAGTTGCTCTCTTTGGTGAGAGTGTGTTAGTGGAGAAAATCACATATTGCTTGGGGACTATACGTAACCCACGGGTGGGTGAACCGGGATAAAAATCATTTGTGTTTGTGATTGTTGGTTCTCTCTCTCTCTCTCTCTCTCTCTCTCTCTCTCTCTCTCTCTCTCTCTCTCTCTCTCTCTCTCTCTTATTTGCTTACCTATCTTATTGTTGGAAACAACGATCTAGGATTTATGGTTTGATGATGACAAACATTTGTGAACAATTTGATGTGTGTGTTAAATGTGTGCAGGAATGGCGAGAACGTAAACCAATGTGTTGGACAAATTGCTATACACACTCCTCTGTGATTTACGCCAAAGAGCTAGTGGAAAGAGCTATACATCTAGCAAAGTTGGACTTGGTCAACATGGGAGAATGAAGAGGAGAAACCAATTTGGGATTGAATCAAATCTTCAATGGACCTACTCAAAATCTTATAGCATTTAGAGATTAGACCAAATCTTTAAATCCTAGCACAATTGGATTTTATCCTAGTCATATTCAAACTTACAATCTCTCCAATCCTAGTCACATTCAAACTCTCACCAATACCCACTCCTAGATTGTAGGGATTCTCCCCCATCCCTAGAAAACTCCTAGGCTGCACGCAAACCCTTTCTTTAACATATATAGGCCTTGTTTTGCTTTGTGTGAAATACAGAGGAGGGTATCATCAAGAAAAAAGAGGCCACAAAATTTTTAGCTAACCCTAGCCTCACGCAAGCCGGCGGCAATCAAAAGAGCACAGTATTAATCTCAAAAAAACCAAAGCCAACCATTACTCTTCATCACCAAAGGCCAAGACACAAAGTTGAGGACCTGCTGCGTTAAAAAGTCACGATCGCCGTCGAGTTCTCGCTGTCAACGTTGCCTAAGAAGAGATCTTTGTGGACGCGACTTCGTAGTGCACCGTTCACCCTCAAAGAGAAGCACGAAGCCACCGAAGTTCTTGCTGTCATCGTCTGCTCGTGGCCTGCAAAATCCCATTGACGTCGCGCTCGCAAGTCATCGTGAAGATAAGAGGTTGAAGACGAAGAGCGCACAAGAAGCTGAAGACGAAGAGCTTTCACGTCACCCATTATCGTATCAAGGATCTCCGTGCTGTACTCTCAGAGGAAGTCGCCGTCGACATCGTTCACCGCCGTTGCACATCGAGAAGATCAGTGAAGCGTCATCGAGGAGCGGCTATCGAAGATCGAACGAAGACGCCGTCACCACAAGAGACCGCCCTCCGCCGTCATGAACGCTTGCTGCTCCTATCTTCAAAGTCGAACGAAGAAGTCGCCGCTGATTGAGTCGTCGCTGTTGAGTTTGATAGGGTTGTCACCGTAGTCACCATCTGAGAAGAACTCGAAGCCCAGTACTGACCGTTCTCTCACCGCCATTGAGATGAGCTGAAGGAGACATCGTCGAGTTCAAGTCGGAACAGCTTCGCCGCCGACGAGCTTCTCGCTTTCGTTGAGAATTGGCACCGCCGTAGTAGACGAAGCAAACCAAGTCATCATCGTTGCCGGAGGAAGAAGCGAGAAACTCGGAGCTGTATGCACTAAAACGAGATGAAGACGAATCGCAGCACACGCGAGTTTTAGCGCTGACATGGCATACGGAGCTCCGTGCGATCGGAACGCAAAAGTGCTGCCAAATCACTAATTTTAAAGGCGACGTGGCCTGGGGATTTAAATGTTTTGCTGAGCGCACCGACTGCCTATTATTTGGATTTGAACTGAAATTTCCTTACACACAGACCAGTGTGTTATTTGCAATCCAGGAGTCGGATCGAGACACCGTTTGCGTCAGAGTGGAGCTGACGACGTGCTGATTGACAGAGACGCCTACATGGACACGAACTGAGCATTTCTAAACCCTAAACTCTTTTATTCGTGTCTTAGTGTAACGTTATTTGTTAGGGGAAACCTTTTTACCGTTACTTGTTACTTTTTGGGGACCTGACGACTTTGGGAGTCGTCACGGAGGGAGAGCATCTGACTAGATTGAGATTGTAGAGCACGTGGTGTGCGTACGAGCTAGGTGAGAGTAGATTTGGGATCTTGAATCACTGTGTATCTGTACTTGATTACATATCTATCTAGTAGTTGCTTTCGGGGCTGGAGTAGGTCGTGGGGACGACCGAACCAGGGTATATCTGTGCGTATTCTGTGATTGCTATTTTATTGCCCTGTCTGTGTCTATAACTGCGTGTGATTGTTCGTGGGTTGCACGAATATTTTTATTAGCCTATTCACCCCCTCTAGGCTACGATGCAGATCCAACAAGTGGTATCAGAGCCAGTTTAGAGGATCTAGTCTAGATTTTTAGATGACCATGAATATATCTGATTCTGCTTTTGCTGAAGGTCAGTCTATAGCCCGTCCCCCTAAGTTTAACGGTGTAGACTTTGCATATTGGAAGGCTCGTATGAAAATCTATTTAGTGTCTGTAGATTATGATGTGTGGGATATTGTTGAAAATGGCTATAGTCTACCCACTATTAAAATTGAAGACACTATTATGATTAAGCCTAAAGACAAGTGGGATTTAGCTGATAAGAAACTCTATACTCTTAATGGTAAAGCTATGAATACGCTTATATGCTCTCTTGATAAATCTGAGTTTAATCGTATCTCACATTGTCTAACTGCGCAGGAAATCTGGCATACTCTGGAGGTGACACATGAGGAAACATCGCAAGTGAAGGAATCCAGACTTGCGTTGCTTTGCACAGAATACGAGAGCTTCCGCATGCTACCAACAGAATCTGTGAAAGAGATGTTCGCGAGGTTCACGGACATCGTCTACAAATCCAGTTCCCTCGGTAAGCCATACTCTAGCCATGAACAGGTACGAAAGATCTTAAGGGCGCTACCGAGCTCGTTCAGGCCTAAAGTCACCGCTATTCAAGAAGCTAAGGACTTGTCAACAATGAAAGTGGAGGACTTGATAGGCAACCTAATGTCACACGAGCTCGAGTTGCAGAGTATAGAAGCCAGAGAGAAACCTGAAGAGAAGACCAAAGCTTCCACACCATTAGCTCTTCAAGCTAACGACGACGATCTTGATGAAGAGCAAGCCCTAATGGTCAGAAACTTCAGGAGATACATTCAGACTGATCAAGGAAGAGCTGAGATGGGAAAAAGGTTCATTCGTTCTAATAATTCTAATTTTGGTAGAAATTTCTATGATCAGAAAGCTATTAATAGAAGTGAATGTTTTAAATGCAGGAAGAAAGGGCACCACATAAAAGATTGCCCACAACAACACACAGCTCAAGTTGCAAAAGGAAAAACGAAAGTGCTGACGTGGGACATGGATAGCGAAGCTGAGGAGGAGGATGAGGAACATGAAGCCCACTCCTGCATGGCATTGATGGCCAAACACAATGAGGTAGAATCTCCCACTAAAGCTGAATTCTTAGAAATCTGTAAAGGAATGCAACATAGAATTGATGAGCTAGAAGCTGAGTGGAATGTTATAGGAATGATAATTTTGATATGCAACAAACTGAGTATGACATGTCGATAGAAATGAAAAATATTAAACAAGAGCTTGTTGCATGCAAATCTACAATCACTATTTTAGAAAAAGAAAAAGCTAGCTTGCCTGAAAAAATTGATTGTCTTTCATGTCCCTCTTTATTAAAGGATATTAGCATGTATAAGCTAGATAAGACAAAGCTTGAAGTTGAAAATGAATTGCTTTCTGAAAAGATTAACATGCTAAATCTTGAACTTAAAGAAAAAATGAGGGATTTTGAAAAGAAAGAAGAGGAAAACAAGCAAGCTTTCATTAGTAAATGCACTTTGCGTGTGAATGAAAACGATATCTTGAAATCCAAAGTCACCACCCTAGAATTGTCATTAAAAGATTTTCCATTGGAAAACAAAATTTGGACATTATTCTTGGAAATCAACTTTATGGCAATAATAGGCGAGGACTAGGATATGGTCTTAAAAATGTTGAAAAATCAAAATATAGAAAAATTCACATTGAATCAACAAAGGTGGGAAATTTTCATGCTAAGTGCTTTACATGTGGATGCGTTGGTCATACTTCATATCATTACAAATATGGGAACAAAAACATTAAGTTCAAACAAATATGGGTTCCTAAATCTTTGATGAATAACGTGAGTGGACCTTGTTGGATTCCAAGGTCACACACGACACCTCTTTTGTAGGTGGATGGAAATTTGACGAGGAGCGATAAATTGAATGTCTCATTACTTTTTAGCTCCTTAGTCAAACGACGACGCGAAGGTATATCTCACTCTTTGAACTTAATGAATATCTTCATAGTTTTTTTTTGTGTGTGCGTGACTTTTCTTTGTTTGTGTGCTAGTAGTTGCATTGCTATGTGTGCATGATTCTTTTTGTTTGTGTGATTGCATCTCATGTTTGCTGTAGTACTTCATGCATTAAAAAAAAAGAGCTTATTGCATATCTTTCTCTTTGCATCGTTCTAATGATATAAATGAATGATGATCATATCCTTGTAGATTTTGTAGTATTATTATTATGGCTACATGAGTATGTTATATTTCAATAATAGCCATGCCAAGTTCAATGCTTTAATAATATGATTTCTACACATACTTTCACTTCCACGAATACTAGACTATGTCGTACTTTTGGAGATACTTTTTATGAATATTGGAAAGTGAATGTAGGATGATTATTAACTGAAAAATCTAAGGGATATGATGTGATTTGCCATGAATAAAAATTGAGCACAAAACAAAGGAAATGAATATAAAAAATCATGAAAATTGCTCCGTATGAAAAATGGATACAATTCATGGCAAATACACTACCCACGAGTATCCAACATAAGCTTTATGGGTAAAACTTTAGCGTTGGTGTTCTTACTCGTCAAGCAATGTCACCCCCACATCTAAGAGTCCTTATAGGCTATGTTTTGGGGTATGATATCTTGAACTCATCTTTGATGAGGTGGGAAAAATCAATCCTAGGTGATACAAAGTTATTTGGAAAATGGTGGATTGATTTGGTTGAGTTTGTAAAAGTATTTCCCTTTGTACTTCTATGTTTAATAATTGCACTTACACAATGGTGTTGAATTCTAATTATTATTATCATTGAATTTGAAGTGCTAATTATAGAACGATGACATGCAAATGCTAGTTATAGTTCATAATGCTCTCTTTTTGCATGTGGTATGTTTTACTCTTCAAGAATACACTTTTGATGATGACAAAGGGGGAGAAAAGTGTTGAAAGATTTGTGGTAAGTGTTGAAAGATTTGTGGTAATGTTGGCACGAAATACGGTAATATTGGTTTAAGGGGGAGCTTGGAAAAAGGGGGAGTATGCTAATTATATTGTTATATTGTGCATGCTAGTACTCATTGAATATATCATATTGCAGTACATCATTTACATCATTCATCACACGTCACACACGTGCACTTATTTGTGCAATGGGTTTGTCGTCATCAAAAGGGGGAGATTGTTGGAAACAACGATCTAGGATTTATGGTTTGATGATGACAAACATTTGTGAACAATTTGATGTGTGTGTTAAATGTGTGCAGGAATGGCGAGAATGTAAACCAATGTGTTGGACAAATTGCTATACACACTCCTCTGTGATTTACGCCAAAGAGCTAGTGGAAAGAGCTATACATCTAGCAAAGTTGGA
This sequence comes from Scilla litardierei, assembly GCA_030789695.1. Classification (NCBI taxonomy): domain Eukaryota; kingdom Viridiplantae; phylum Streptophyta; class Magnoliopsida; order Asparagales; family Asparagaceae; genus Scilla; species Scilla litardierei. The sequence goes on from CM061133.1 coordinate 183,895,218, forward strand.
CTTGGTCAACATGGGAGAATGAAGAGGAGAAACCAATTTGGGATTGAATCAAATCTTCAATGGACCTACTCAAAATCTTATAGCATTTAGAGATTAGACCAAATCTTTAAATCCTAGCACAATTGGATTTTATCCTAGTCATATTCAAACTTACAATCTCTCCAATCCTAGTCACATTCAAACTCTCACCAATACCCACTCCTAGATTGTAGGGATTCTCCCCCATCCCTAGAAAACTCCTAGGCTGCACGCAAACCCTTTCTTTAACATATATAGGCCTTGTTTTGCTTTGTGTGAAATACAGAGGAGGGTATCATCAAGAAAAAAGAGGCCACAAAATTTTTAGCTAACCCTAGCCTCACGCAAGCCGGCGGCAATCAAAAGAGCACAATATTAATCTCAAAAAAACCAAAGCCAACCATTACTCTTCATCACCGAAGGCCAAGACACAAAGTTGAGGACCTGCTGCGTTAAAAAGTCACGATCGCCGTCGAGTTCTCGCTGTCAACGTTGCCTAAGAAGAGATCTTTGTGGACGCGACTTCGTAGTGCACCGTTCACCCTCAAAGAGAAGCACGAAGCCACCGAAGTTCTTGCTGTCATCGTCTGCTCGTGGCATGCAAAATCCCATCGACGTCGCGCTCGCAAGTCACCGTGAAGACAAGAGGTTGAAGACGAAGAGCGCACGAGAAGCTGAAGACGAAGAGCTTTCACGTCACCCATTATCGTATCAAGGATCTCCGTGCTGTGCTCTCAGAGGAAGTCACCGTCGACATCGTTCACCGCCGCTGCACATCAAGAAGATCAGTGAAGCATCGTCGAGGAGCGGCTGTCGAAGATCGAACGAAGACGTCGTCACCACAAGAGACCGCCCTCTGCCGTCGTGAATGCTTGCTGCTCCCATCTTCAAAGTCGAACGAAGAAGTCGCCGCTGATTGAGTCGTCGCCGTCGAGTTCGACAGAGTTGTCGCCGTAGTCACCATCTGAGAAGAACTCGAAGCCCAGTACTGACCGTTCACTCGCCGCCATTGAGATGAGCTGAAGGAGACATCGTCGAGTTCAAGTCGGAACAGCTTCGCCGCCGACGAGCTTCTCGCTTCCGTTGAGAATTGGCACCGCCGTAGTAGACGAAGCAAACCAAGTCATCATCGTTACCGGAGGAAGAAGGGAGAAACTCGGAGCTGCATGCATTAAAACGAGATGAAGATGAATCGCAGCACACGCGAGTTTTAGCGCTGACGTGGCAAACGGAGCTCTGTGCGATCGGAACGCAAAAGTGCTGCCAAAGCACTAATTTTAAAGGCGACGTGGCCTGGGGATTTAAATGTTTTGCTGAGTGCACCGACTGCCTATTATTTGGATTTGAACTGAAATTTCCTTACACACAGACCAGTGTGTTATTTGCAATCCAGGAGTCGGATCGAGACACCGTTTGCGTCAGAGTGGAGCTGACGACGTGCTGATTGACAGAGACGCCTACATGGACACGAACTGAGCATTTCTAAACCCTAAACTCTTTTATTCGTGTCTTAGTGTAACGTTATTTGTTAGGGGAAATCTTTTTACCGTTACTTGTTACTTTTTGGGGACCTGACGACTTTGGGAGTCGTCACGGAGGGAGAGCATCTGACTAGATTGAGAGTGTAGAGCACGTAGTGTGCGTACGAGCTAGGTGAGAGTAGATTTGGTAACTTGACTCACTGTGTAGCTGTACTTGATTACATATCTATCTAGTAGTTGCTTTCGGGGCTGGAGTAGGTCGTGGGGACGACCGAACCAGGGTATATCTGTGCGTATTCTGTGATTGCTATTTTATTGCCCTGTCTGTGTCTATAACTGTGTGTGATTGTTCGTGGGTTGCACGAATATTTTTATTAGCCTATTCACCCCCCCTCTAGGCTACGATCCAGATCCAACACTTATTACTGATGTGCTAAAACTTTTATCTTCCAAGTAAATTAGATTGTTGACTAAGTACAAGGTAACTTTTTCAAGAGACTTAAGCTTAACCTATAGAGTATAATTTTTAGTTTGGCATAATTTTTAGGAAACACTAGTCACCCCCCTTTAGTGTTTAACTTACTAACTAAGAATCCCATCAGACTACTGGCTTTAGTAGTCAACTACATACACAATAGTAGTTGACTACAGAAAACTTTCGTAAGTCTACTTAGCATCTATTTGCTCAGTAGTCGACTCATATACTCCTGAGAGTCGACTACTTTTCTGATACACAGATTTGTATCAGAAAAGAATACGATACACCATCTAAACAATTTTAAAACAGTTTAAAATATTTTTAAAGTATTCATATGTATGTGTGTGAGCTTCTCACAAGGTTTTAATATTCTAAGACAAGGAAAAAGGGAATACGTCAAATAAATATTACAGTGAAGACAGTTGATGCAATCTTGGACACTCTGAACTCCTTGTCTAGCTCTCCAATTTGGTCCATGGCCTTGTTAAGCTCATCACTAATCCATTAAGTACTTCTTTGATTTGCTTTAAGCTCTCATACATGTACTCATATATATTAGATGATAGGTTTGCTCATTATCATAATACACGGGGTGAAACTAAATATCTCAACTTCTTCCCTTTTTGATGATGCCAAACATGCATGCATAATAATGAAAAAAAAAACTTACCCAACCTATAAAATATCATGTTAGCAACCAACTAAATGCTCAAGATATCAAGTGCTACAATCATATATGATTATGAATGGACATCTAATATCTCTCCCCCTTCTTGAAAAGCAAATAATCTTTTGAAAATGTTCTCCCTCAAATATCTATTATCTTTCCCCTTCTTGGTATCAAGTGTTGCATGATTTTAAGTGTTTATCAACAATCTCTAATACAAGCTAATAAAGTAAGATGCACATCGGAATAAACAAACACAAGCAAGTAATATCAGACAAAAAGAATCCAATGCAAACATGAGGTAATTATCCTGGTTCAATCTCCCGTGGGCTACGTACAGTCCCCTGTTAGGATCCTGTCAATATCAAACTAAACACTAGAGGTGGGTGATTAGTGTTTCAAATAATTAATGCAAATAAAATTAATGAGCTGAAAAGCCTTAGAATTAGTCGACTGATTCAAAGAAGTAGTCGGCTACTTCAGCAACAATACAACAACCCTTATGTTTAGCCTATGTAACTTGTTAGAATTACCTACACAAGTTCCTAATCAACACAACCAAAAAAACTTGCTATGAAATGAGAGTGATTGCAGCGGAAAATAAAGAACAATGCGAGCAAAGAATAAGAATCAAGCAAAATGAAAACACAAAGGATTTTATCCTAGTTCACCCTCTCCTAAAGGCTAGTCTGGTCCCCAATCTCCAATTGGGAATTTCCACTATCCAACTCTCTTAACCAAGAGAGCTATGCCTCACAATGAGGGCTTACACTTGCCTAGTCTCACTTACTAGGTCTTCCAATACAACCAACACACCTAGCTTCTAGCGAGGAATATTTCCAGTATGCAACTTCTCCCTCAAGGAGAGTTCAACAACCAAACAATAAAGCACAAAACAATGCTTACCAAGCCACCACTAACACTTGTGGTGATACAAACCTTTTATGAAGATGAAACTTCTTCTTACACAAGCCTATAGTCAAGTGATGAAGCCTTGAGTGCTTAAGTGGCTATTTAGGAAGTCTTTATTGAGTATTGGACTTCTCCCTACTTGGTGTTAATGATGAGCAAACATAAATACTTGTGACTAATCCCCTATTTTGCAGTTAATCCATTGCCTAAGCTATTTATGAAGATCTACTAGCAATGGATGACTCACAAACTACACTGAAGGCAAATGACATGAATTGGTTAATCGTAGATAATGATTGAAGCTCCGTGAAGACTTCAAGCTCATACGATGGAAAGAAGATACTATTCGTCAATGTAATTTTTCTTTTATCTCTTCTAGTATGTAGCTTAGAAGTAGAACTTTGATGGAGCACTCACACACATCTACATTCTGTCATAGGACTTCATTAGATCAATTGTCCTTTGATCCCAATTCATTTCTTTATTGATTGTGCCAGGATTGTTTATAACAGTCGACTGCTGAACTCTTTACAGTCGCCTGTCTCAAAAACAGTCGACTGCTGAACTCTTTACAGTCGCCTGTCTCAAAAACAGTCGACTGTGTTTTGTTCTAAAGTCGCCTGTTATGCACAGACTATTACAATATAGTTTTGGGCCTTCGTTGATTATTCCGCACATGCTATTGATGAACGATTCACAGGCGCCTGTCCAAGTGACAGTCGACTGTATTTTGTAAATCAGTCGCCTGTCTATCCTTTGCCCAAACTAGTTTGATCTGTCTTTCACGGCCAGTCGACTACTGTTGAATATACAGTCAACTGTCTATTAGATCAGTCGACTGTCTATGCTGCAACAGTCGTATGTCAGTGAGTCATTTCTTTGACTCAGCTCTCTAGAAATTTCTCAGGCTTTTGACACTCGTCTGTTTAAGGATTTACAGTCGCATGTTCTGATTAACAGTCGACTGTGTTCCTTGCATCAGTCGTCTGTCCTGGTACTTGTGAGATTTCCAGTATTTGTGTAACTTACCCATCTCTCGGCCAGTCGCCTGTCAAAGAAATTACAGTCACGTGTTGGTTTAACAATCGACTGTCTTGGCTTCATCAGTCGACTGTCCACGTGATAAGTTACCGTTATGAATTCTCACCTACCCTTGCTGACTGTGCAACAGGCGACTGTGGATTGTTCAACAGTCGACTGTCGCGAGTTCAGATTCTATCAGTTGGGATTTTTCTCACGGATTCCAATTGGGTTTTTTACCTAAACTGTTTTGTGGATTTGAGAAAACTATAAATAGAGCTTTTACTGTTCCATTGGAAGGTTACTCATTCATTGCAAAATCTCTTAAGCTTTCATTTCCAAATATCAAAGCTCTCAAATCCAAAGCCCTAAGTATTTCCAAATCTTGTTCTCTTGATCTCCAACCTAGAACCAAAGAGTGCTCTTCCAGGCAATTGGTGCAGTCAAGAGAAAGGGCTTCTCCTCTCTTCCAATAGAGTTCTTCAACACACATCACACTCCACCTTCAAGTTCTACTTCAAGGCATAGGTGATTGTAAGTGTTGTTTTCATCATTTCATAACTTTCGTTATTTGATTTGTGCTCTCGGTTGTGAGAGTGGTTTTGCTTGCTCCCTGGTTGTGGGAGTCAAGGACATCAATTGTATTCGATTGCACTTGTAGGGTTGCTACAAGTGGGCTTTAAGGAAACCTCAAGTTAGGGTTCTAACTTGAGTATCCGGTGGTATCCGGGTGATAGGGACGTAGGATTACCGGGAACAAGTCGGGAGTTGACTTGGGTAATCCGAACCCTTCAAACATATTTGTGTTTACAATTGTTTCTTATTTGGGTTTAATTCTATTTCCGCATTATTTGTTGGATTGCATTTTATTTGGCGTAAATTCCTTTTAAATTTGCATAAACACTATTCAACCCCCTTCTAGTGTTTTCCCCATAGACAGGGTCCTTACAATTGGTATCAAAGCGCAAGGTTATATCTATGGTATCCAACAACAACAACGTACCTCTGCCTCCTTCGTACAACAATCACGATCGTGATGGAGCGTCCATACTTTTCGAAGGTCAATCTACGGTACGTCCTCCACGTTTCAATGGTACTAATTTTAGCTATTGGAAGTGTAGGATGGAGACATTTCTTAGAAGTGCTTCTCTTTGAAGAACTCTCCACAAGGGTACGTCGAACCCACCGAAGAGGATTTCAAGAAATGGACGACTTCCGAGAAGTCCGTCGAAGTCAACAACGCTAAAGCAATGAACGCTCTTCATTGTGCATTGGATCCGAATGAGTTCAACAAGATATGCACATGTAAGAGTGCATATCAAATTTGGAACCATCTCATCGTTACCCACGAGGGAACAAACAAGGTAAAGCTTTCAAAGTTATATGTTGCCGTGCAAAACTTCGATTTGTTTCATATGCAGGATAATGAGAGCATTGCATCGATGTACGGACGCTTTACCGATATCACGAATGAATTGGAAGCCTTGGTCAAATCTACACCGAACCTGAAAAGGTAAGGAAGATCATCATGGGGATGACCTCCAAACGGGAGAGAAGAGCAATCGCCATCGAGGAGGTCAATGACTTGAAGAACTACACCGTGGTGAATCTTATCGGGACTCTCATGTCGTATGAGGTAAGACGAGAGAACCGATTAAAGATTAGAGCAATGATAAATCCTTCGGAGGCCAGGAAGAAAGCCTTGGCATTCAACGCCAATTCATCATCCTCCGATAGTGAGGAATCCGAGAACAAGATGGATTTGGGTGAAATGGCCCAAATGTCGAAGAAGTTCCAACGCTTCTTCCGCAAAGGTAAATTTCACTCAAACAAACGTTTTGAGTCTACTAATGTCACTTCCTCTCTTTGCTATAAATGTAATAAGCCAGGACACATCAAGAGGGATTTCCTAATGCTAAACAACAAAGAGAAGTGGAAGGCACTGAAGTATCACAAGTCCGATAAGAACAAGAGAGACAAGAAGAAAGGACTCGTATGTACCTTCCACGACTCAAGTGATGACTCATCAAGCGATTCCGATGATGAGAAGGGTGAGAGCGTCCACATGTGTTTCATGGCACTAGAAGACCCACTCTTCGATGAGAGTGATTCCGACATGGACGACACCGAGGTAACAATGGATGAACTTCACATAGCTAATGAAGAGCTATTTGCTAAATACCAATCTTTAATGCTTAGATACACTAGCTTAAAGAAATCTAATGTTAGCAAGTCATCCATTCCATGCATTATCAACAATAACACCATTGTTGATACTTTAACTCTTGAGAAAGCAAACTTAGCTTCTCAAAATGTCACTTTGAGAGATGAGGTGAATTTCCTTAAATCTCAACTAGATCAAACACATCCTAATGATAATAATGATCTAGTTACACATCACACACAATTAAGTTTAGAGAATGATTCTCTTAAAACTGAAGTGCACGAGCTCAAAGCACGAGTGTTTACCTTGGATACCAACATTTCTTCTTTACAGGAGAAATATGAGCTCATGTCCTCCCGTATTGTGAGATTCAATGAGGGAAAAGGACAATTAGATGATTTGCTTACAAACCAATTTCCGGCCACACATCGTGTTGGTCTTGGATTTGTAAAAGCGAATGCATCAAATGATCGCACCTCCTATAGTGGTGTCACTATATACTTTGTGAGGCCGTCCTCCGGTGCATCCACAAGTGGTGTCAAAGACACTATAGATAGCAAACCTACCGAGAAATTCACCACTTCACCTTCTCTTCCTTTGGGCAAGAAACCCACTAAGGGTGGAAACCAAAAGCAAGGCCATGCTTATATGTACACTAACACTCATCCACGTAGGAAATCTCCTACTTCACAAGTGGATAATCATGACACATTTTATGCTCCGCACCCACGGACACGTACACAACCACACATGAGAAATACTCATGTACGTGCTCCTATACACCCGTATGCTCATACACATCATTCTTTCATGTATGCTCATCCTCCACATGTCATGCATGACTCATATGCTTCATATAATATGCATGTTTCCAAGCATACATATCATCCTAGAATGTATAATGCATATCCTCCACCACATCTCTATGCTAGAAATCATGTTCCTAAGAAGCATGCACCACATAGAAATCCAACACAAATGCATGCAACTAGGAAGAGGACTCCCAAGATTTACACTATTTAGGGTCCTAAGAACACTAGTCTTAATGATAGGAATGCTTATGTTGATTCCTATTTTCATGATGTGATTAGAAATAGTAATTATGTTGGGAAGCGGAAGTCCACTTGGACTTGGCTTCCACAGGGCTAATCCCCTTGGACCCAACAAACATTGGGTACCATAAGCTTATGGTATATTATATAGGTACCCAAGAGAAAGAAGAAGAGCAATAAAGGACAAACTTGCTCTAAAGGGAAAGGATGGATTCTCGATAGTGGTTGCTCCAAACATATGACGAGAGATCCCTCATTGCTCTCCGAAGTGATTAGCATCAAGGATGGTGCAACGATCACTTTTGGAGGTAATCAAAAGGGAACCATCATAGGAGTAGGTATCGTTGGTAATCTTTCCAAACCCTTAATTACTAACGTTTATCTTGTTAGTGGTTTGTGTCACAATCTCATTTCCATTAGTCAACTTTGTGACAAAGGTTACAAGGTTAACTTTGGAGAAGGATTGTGTACTATTGTTGATTGTGATTCAAATGTTTTATTTTCCGGTATTAGGCGTAAAAATATTTATTATTTGAGCTTGCCTAAAACCGTAGAACATTGCTTAGTTGCTAACACAAGTGAACAACTATTATGGCATCGCCGTTTTGGTCATGTTCACTTCAAGTACTTATATAAGTTAGCTAAGCATGATCTAGTCAAAGGTTTTCCTAAGATTGCTTTTAATAAGAAAAACTTTTGTGATTCATGTCAAAGAGGTAAACAAAGTAAATCTTCATTTAAGGTTAAAGAAGGGATTTCTTCTAAGAGGCCCCTAGAACTTCTTCATCTAGATTTATTTGGACCAACTAGAACCGCTTCTTTAGGTAATGCTTATTATGGATTAGTTGTCGTCGACGACTTTTCTAGATTTACTTGGGTTTCATTCTTAACTAATAAGAATGAAGCTTATGAAGAGTTTACCAAATTTGTAAAGAAGATTCAGAATTTCTTAGGATACACCATTATCACTATCCGTAGTGATCATGGAGGAGAATTTGAGAATGAATCTTTTACTAAGTTTTGTGATGACACTGGGATAACTCATAATTTTTCCTTCCCTCGGGCACCACCACAAAATGGTGTTGAAGAGAGAAAGAATAGGACTCTTATTGAGTGTGCACGCACTGTGCTCCATGATAGTCATCTATGACTACAATTTTGGATAGAAGCGGTACACACGGCATGTTATGTGCTCAATAGGATCTTAGTGAGACCCCGAATGAACAAAACTTGTTTTGAGTTGTTTTATGATAAAAAGCCTCAAGTAAAATATTTTCGTGTTTTTGGTTCAAAATGTTTAATAAAGAGCACAGTTGGTAATTTAGACAAATTTGAGCCAAGATCCGATGAAGGAATTTTTGTTGGATATTCCACACGTAGCAAATCCTATCGGATATACAACAAAACTTCTTCAACGATTGAGGAATCTCTTCACGTGTCTTTTTATGAAGATTTTGATTTTCCTCATGTTGATGATGATAATGTAGATAATCTTTGTGATTCTCTTAATAATGTTAAGATTAATGATTCTATTGTTGAGACTAACACTTCTAAAGAAATTGTTGAAGTTGTTCCTAGTGATACAGGTTTACCCAAAGCTTACCCGACCGTTTGCAATCATCCCCATAACCAAATTATTGGAGATATTGGTGTGGGTGTTCGAACGAGATCGAGAATTGAAGAATTCTCTCATTGCGCATTTGTCTCTACCATTGAGCCAAAGAACATTCAAGAAGCTTGTGAGGATAGCTCTTGGATAGTGGCAATGGAAGAAGAACTAATGTAATTCGAGAGAAACGAAGTTTGGAAACTCGTACCTCTTCCAAGTGGTCACCAAGTCATTGGAACCAAATGGATCTTCAAGAACAAGACGGATGAAAACGAGGTAATCACACGGAACAAAGCAAGGTTAGTAGCTCAAGGCTACCGGCAAGAGGAAGGTATTGATTTCGAAGAATCTTTTGCCCCCGTAGCTAGATTAGAAGCTATTAGGTTGCTTTTATCTTTTGCATCCCATAAGAATTTTAAACTATTTCAAATGGATGTTAAAAGTGCATTTTTAAATGGGTTTGTCAATGAAGAAGTTTATGTTTCTCAACCTTCCGGTTTTATTCATGAAAAATTTCCAAACCATGTTTTCAAACTTAGGAAAGCGTTGTATGGGTTGAGACAAGCTCCTAGAGCTTGGTATGATCGACTTAAGACCTTTCTTTTGAATTTAGGTTTTAAAATGGGAGAAGTTGATTCTACACTCTTCATTAAAGATTATAAAAATGACATTCTTTTGATTCAAGTTTAAGTCGACGATATTATTTTCGGTTCTACTAACTTTAATCTTTGTCAAGAATTTTCCAAGTCTATGAAGGATGAGTTTGAGATGAGCCACATGGGAGAGCTCACCTACTTCCTTGGATTGCAAATTCGACCAATGGAGATGGCACATTCATACATCAGACAAAGTACACATGAGAGCTTATTAAGCGATTCGGGATGGAATCGTCTTCAAGCAAAAGGACTCCCATGAGTACTACTACTCATCTACACAAGGATGAAAGCAGAAAAGATGTAGATGTTCGTCTATATCGAGGTATGATCGGTAGCTTACTTTACTTAACCGCTAGTAGGCCCGATATCATTTTTTTCGGTTGCCTTTGTGCTAGATATCAAGCTAGACCTAAGGAGTCACACTTGATTGCGGTTAAATGAATATTTCGTTATCTCAATCAATCTCTAGACTATGGGTTACTTTACCCTAAATCTAGCACATATGAGTTAATCTCATATAGTGATGCCGACTTGGCCGGATGCAAGTCCAACAGGAAAAGTACTAGTGGCACTTGCCATTTCTTAGAAAATTCCTTAGTTTCTTGGTTTTCTTAGAAATAGAATTCGGTGTCATTGTCCACGACTGAAGCGGAATATATTGCCGCGGGTCTTGCATGTGCACAAGTTCTTTGGATGAGACACACTCTTATGGACTATGGTATCAACTGTGATACTTGCTCGATCATGGTTGATAACCAAAGTGCCATATGTCTTTCCAAGAATCCGGTACACCACTCCCATACCAAACACATAGACGTGAGACACCATTTTATAAATGATCATGTAGCTAAGAAGGACATCATCTTAGAGTACATTGAAACCCAAAAACAAATTACCGACATCTTCACAAAACCTCTTAAAGAAGATTCATTTGTGAGGTTGCGTGGAGAATTGGGAATTATGGGTGAATCTGAAATCTAGAAGCTCAAACATTCATGTTATAACTCTTTTTGAGCTCATATCATTTTGTTGCCTATCTTCATGTGCTTTATTATATATATGTGTTTAAGAAAGGCAATTATGATTTAATTGATTTCATGAGTTTCTGAGATTGATAGTAGTGATTTGTGTTTCAATGGATTTATTGTTTTTACATTGTTTTATGATGTATTCATGATTAGAGTATAAGTCCTAGGGTGAGTGTTCTTATTCTCTGGAATTCTATCTCACTGTGTATTTTTGGACCAGGACAGATGACTGTCTTTCCTTCGACAGTCGACTGCCCTACTATATCTCCTCAGTTTGAGAATTTGTATCTTTCACACAGCCGACTGATGACTGTTTTACAGTCGACTGTTATTTTAACAAGTGACTGCATTTTAGTCATCAGGCGACTGTTTTCTTTGTTAAATTTTCTTCTGAGCTCTCTGTCTTATTGATGAACTGTATGGTTTCTCGGCCAGTCAACTGTTGTGTAACTTACAGTCGACTGTCCAACGGACAGGCGACTGCATGTTACTTGCCAGTCGACTGCCCATCTTTCTGAACTTATTTTTATCACTTCATCCAGTCGACTGACTTCGGTTCATCAGTCGACTGTCTGCTGTTGAGACGGTTCAAGTGCTTTGATCTGAGCCGTCGATTCATTGATCCAATGGCCCAGATTATTTCCCCAATGTTTATATTCGCCGAATCCGTTCATTTCCCCACGTCAACTCTCTCTCCTCCAATTGAACCGCTTCATCTTCCCACTCGATTTCTCAGCCATTGCCGTCGATCTCCGCATCCCTGCTTGTCGATTGCTTCGTCGTTGAGTCTTCGCTTTCCTTTTTTGTGGTTAGACTCTCTCTCTCTAGCCTTTCATTCGATTTGTGTCTTTCGATCATTTCGACCGTCGTTTTTCTCTCTCTCTCGATTCCATAGCACCTAAAGGGTAAGGGAAAAGAGAAAATTGTTGCTACTAAACAACCTAGGGCACCGAAGAAACCTATAGCCAAGAAGAAGAAACCCTACAAAGCTCGAACCAAGCATGTCAAGTCTCCTGTGCTTTCTTCTTCTCATGGATATTCTCTTTCTGCTTCTTCTTCCGATGCTCAGCCACTGATTCACCGTCAGCGAAAGCCCATTGGTGTTAACATCAATGAGCCTACTGTTACCGCTTCCCATCAGTCTGCTTCAAGCTCTGAAGAAGATCCTCCTGTTGTACCCCCTTCTGATCCCCTGGTTCCTCTTTATCGAGATGATCTTTGCTTGGCAAAGTTCTACTCTCTCTTGGATCAAGCTTCTTAGGGAGCGGTACATCGCCTTTCCAGCCTTTACTGCTGAGAGACTCTCTGACATCTTATCTGCTACTCACCTTGCCGATCTTTTTCGCTTCTCTCAGAGCAAATCTCCCAGAGCTTACCCATTTTTGGTGAAACTCTTCTATGCGAACCACGTTTGCGGTGAGTATTCCTCTACCGGCATCCTCGATACCATCGTCCAGGGAACCCACATTCAGATCTCTCCCTCACTCTTAGGGACTATTCTTAGGATTCCCTCTGTTGGTTCACTTCCATCTGATATTTTCATCTCTGATATTGACGACCTTAACCAGTCTGTCCTCCGGGATATGTTTCGAGAGGTACCTTTGGCTCTTGATTCGGGTGTCAGATCATCTATGTTTTCTGCGAGAGGTTGGGCAGTTCACCTAGTGGTGAAGTCTAACATCCTGCCGAGGTATGGATCATCTGATCAGCCGTCTCAGGATATCCTGAAGTGTATGTATGCTATCTTCTCTGGCATGCCCGTGAACTGGGCTGGTGTCCTCCTTGATAGGATGGACAAGGTTGAGTTCACGACCTCCTCGTCTCACATTCCTTACGGTGGTCTTCTGACTCTTGTCTTCCGTCATTTTGGTGTCGATTTGACTCGTTACGAGCCCATGCCCTTTGGCCCTCTCCTTGATGCATCTGTAAAGTCGAAATCTTCTTCGGCTCTGCAGACTGCCTCGAAGAAGAGGAAATCTACTTCAGCTCCGTCCTCATCCACTGTTCCTCCAGCTGACCTGCCTTCCACCTCTGTTCCACTAACTCGTCATATTCTTTTGGAGATGGTCTCTAGTCTTTACAGATTGTTGTCTCTCTCTTTCCTCCATCAGGGAATACCCTTCCCTGAGGATCTGAGACAGTTTGTTCCCCAGCTTCATGTGCCTCCTCAGCCCACTGATGTCGTTGAGCATCCTGGTGTAGCTTCTACTCAGGATGTTGTTGTTGTTGCTGCTGCTCCTTCTGACCCTCCTCCAGAGGATACACCTACTGTCACAGAGCCTGCTTCTTCTTCTGCAGCCCCTGGAGACACTCACTCTTAGATAGGGGTTTGAGTGGTGTTAGTTTGTTGATGGTTGTATTTTAATGTATGATGTTGTTGTTGATATTGACTTTATATATGTATGGTGATGTACTTCGATGTTATCATGATGATGTATTTTTGTCTTGATCATGATGTATCTTTTTGTTATGGACATGTAGATGTCCATCCGTTGATGTACTCATCTTCTATATATCTATATATGATGTTGCTGTTTATCTTGTGTCACACTATGCTATACTGCTTATCTTATCTGTGTGATGAATGTTATGTTGTCTCCATGTATGCTATACTCTCTCTGATGTGCTTTTGAGACAATATATGAATTTGATATTCGATTTTCCATGCTATCTCTGGTATGATGCATTTGTGAAATCTTTTTTGAAACTATTTTTGTATGTACATCTAAAATGTTGATATTGGACTTCAATTCCATTACTCACATGTGTTTATGATGTGATTTTATGAGTTTTGATTCTATATATCTTTATACTCCTTGATTGTTGTTAGTTCGTATTTAGCACTGTTATTGTTGTTGTTATTTGCTCCCACCTTTTTGGATAATGCCATAGGGGGATAGAAATAAACATACAAGATTCATAACGAATGTGCTAAGTATGTTCTAACACTTGAATCTAAGATTGAAGTTGCCTTAGATTCAGGGGGAGTAAGATTACAATGAATATGGATTTTAATTCCTAGATTTTTTTGAATCTATATTCATGCATTTCTTACTCATTTGCTTCAATTGTTATGTAGATGCCCAAATATTTGTTGACTAACTTGATTGGCATTTATGTAGGGGGAGTAAGTTTTCATTGCGCACAATTATTTATCTTTTTGTTTATGTTTGTTTGTCATCATCAAAAAGGGGGAGAATGTTGAGTATTGGACTTCTCCCTACTTGGTGTTAATGATGAGCAAACATAAATACTTGTGACTAATCCCCTATTTTGCAGTTAATCAATTGCCTAAGCTATTTATGAAGATCTACTAGTAATGGATGACTCACAAACTACATTGAAGGCAAATGACATGAATTGGTTGATCGTTGATAATGATTGAAGCTCTGTGAAGACTTCAAGCTGATACGATGGAAAGAAGAGATTATTCGTCAATGTAATTTTTCTTTTATCTCTTCTAGTATGTAGCTTAGAAGTAGAACTTTGATGGAGCACTCACACACATCTACATTCTGTCATAGGACTTCATTAGATCAATTGTCCTTTGATCCCAATTCATTTCTTTATTGATTGTGCTAGGATTGTTTATAACAGTCGACTGCTGAACTCTTTACAGTCGCCTGTCTCAAAAACAGTCGACTGTGTTTTGTTCTAAAGTCGAATGTTATGCACAGACTATTACAATATAGTTTTGGGCCTTTATTGATTATTTCGCACAGGCTACTGATGAACGATTCACAGGCGCCTGTCCAAGTGACAGTCGACTGTATTTTGTAAATCAGTCGCCTGTCTATCCTTTGCCCAAACTAGTTTGGTCTCTCTTTCACGGCCAGTCGACTATTGTTGAATATACAGTCGATTGTCTATTAGATCAGTCGACTGTCTATGCTGCAACAGTCGTCTGTTAGTGAGTCATTTCTTTGACTCAGCTCTCTGGAAATTTCTCAGGCTTTTGACAGTCGTCTGTTTAAGGATTTACAGTCGCCTGTTCTGATTAACAGTCGACTGTGTTCCTTGCGTCAGTCATCTGTCCTGTTACTTGTGAGATTTTCAGTATTTGTGTAACTTACCCATCTCTCGGCCAGTCGCCCGTCGAAGAAATTACAGTCGCCTGTTGGTTTAACAGTCGACAGTCTTGGCTTCATCAGTCGACTGTCCATGTGGTAAGTTACCGTTATGAATTCTCACCTACCCTTGCTGACTGTGCAACAGTCGACTGTGGATTGTTCAACAGTCGACTGTCGCGAGTTCAGATTCTATCAGTTGAGATTTTTCTCATGGATTCCAATTGGGTTTTTTGTCTAAACTGTTTTGTGGATTTGAGAAAACTATAAATAGAGCTTTTATTGTTCCATTGGAAGGTTACTCATTCATTGCAAAATCTCTTAAGCTTTCATTTCCAAAGATCAAAGCTCTCAAATCCAAAGCCCTAAGTATTTCCAAATCTTGTCCTCTTGATCTCCAACCTAGAACCAAAGAGTGATCTTCTAGTCAATTGGTGCAGTTAAGAGAAAGGGCTTCTCCTCTCTTCCAAGAGAGTTCTTCAACACACATCACACTCCACCTTCAAGTTCTACTTCAAGGCATAGGTGATTGTAAGTGTTGTTTTCATCATTTCATAACTTTCGTTATTTGATTTGTGCTCTCGGTTGTGAGAGTGGTTTTGCTTGCTCCCTGGTTGTGGGAGTCAAGGACATCGATTGTATTCAATTGCACTTGTAGGGTTGCTACAAGTGGGCTTTAAGGAAACCTCAAGTTAGGGTTCTAACTTGAGTATCCGGTGGTATCCGGGTGGTAGGGACGTAGGATTACCGGGAACAAGTCGGGAGTTGACTTGGGTAATCCGAATCCTTGAAACATATTTGTGTTTGCAATTGTTTCTTATTTGGGTTTAATTCTATTTCCACATTATTTGTTGGATTGCATTTTATTTGGCGTAAATTCCTTTTAAATTTGCTAAACACTATTCAACCCCCCTTCTAGTGTTTTCCCCATAGACAGGGTCCTTATAGTCTTTGATCTCAAAGATTTAGAACTTATAATATGAAGAGATCAAGAAAAGATTGTGTTTTGAATCTGTAACGGCAGGTATTTTATAATACATATTTTGCACGTATTTTATCTTGTCTGTATTTTCCGTATCTGTACTTAGATATGTATTCGTTTTACGTATTACTATTATACGTATTCATATGACGAACATATTCTAATGCGTATTTCTATTAGCTATAATTATATGTATATATATTATTAAATGATTCATTATATAATTATGTTGAATTCAAATTCAAATCCTTTAAAAACTTTCTAATTTTTAATCCTATTAAAACCTATAGTTAATTAGGAGGTTTTCCCCCCCTTAATCACTCCTTGATTATGGTGATATCAATTCAAAATCTTTCCTTTTATTCCCTTACTAATTAACACCTACCTAATTAATCAAAGAATAATAAAACCCTTCTATTTTAATAAGACCTAACCCTAAGCCAACCCTAATTCATTCTCACGCAGACTCTCTCCTTACAAAACCAAAATGGGAAACAATAACCCTATCTTTCTAAAACCCTACAGCAAAACAAGCCAAAGCCTCTCTTCTACAAATAATACCTATTAAAATAAATCTCAACCGTACCCCCCATTTTCCCCTTTCAGTGCAGCTGCACAACCCCACTCTCCCACGTTATCCCACCCACTCCCTAACTTTTCTCTACAAATGCAAACTGGAGAGTCCCTTTTCTACCCCCTCTCTACAAAAACCCGAAGGGCACAACCCAGCTCTCCTCCTCAAACCAGCCGAACCCACCCTCCTTTCTCCTTCCTCCCTCAAAACCCACAGACCTCCCCTCTTCCCTCACTTCCCCAGGCCCGCAACCCAGCACCCATCTCCGATGACCTTTCCACCGACACACCGGCAATCCCCTTAGCTCGGCCGACAAACTCTCGACAGCCTCCACGATGCCATGCCACCACACCACTCTCTTAGGCCGGATCCGCAACTTTCAGCCGTCCGCCCCACATCAGCCCTCCGACCAGCCTCGCCCTCCTCTGGCCAACACCATCGACCCACAGACCTCCCCTCACCACGACCACCTCGCTGTAGAGCCGCCGCCTGCCGTTTCCCTCGCCGCGGATCCCGATCGGCAACCCCCACCATCCCATGTTCAACGAAACAGAACAGAGGAGCCTCATCTCTTCCCTCGCCATTGTCCGCTCTTCCTCCTCTCCGCAGAGCCCAACCAGCGGCCTCCCTTTTCTCCCCTTCCTCCCACAACCTCCCTCTCCACGAGCCCACAACCGGCCTCCCTTTTTCCCCCTCTCCAAACACCGCTCTGCCCTGTTTTTCGACCACCGCGCCACCGTCTCCCATCTCCGGCGACACCTTCCTCCCATGCCTTCAACGTTCCTCCTACACCTTCAATGTCGCCCCGTTCCCCGCTGCCGAACTGCGCCACCCATCCTAGCAGCCACCGCCGTCGCCCAAGCCGCGCCATCCCCGCTCTTGTTGCAACTCTAGCAAAGGGAATGAAACTGTGAGATCCTTGTATCGAATATCCATTGTTTTACGAGAATGTTTGCAATATGAGCTCTCAGTTCTCCAAAGTATATTGAACTCACCAAGGTAGCAAACCATTTGAATTTTGATGACAATAAATTACTTTATAATACAGTTTAATATTCCATAAACAGTGCGTACACATTTATATAAATATTTAGATTATATAGTGTTAAGAGCAACTCGAACCGGCCTTCATTTCTTCAAAATGAAGGCCAGTTTTGCTCCAACCGGGCTTCAAAATGAAGCCAAATTTGAAGCCCGTGAATAGTGCCCCTTCAAATATGAAGGGAACCTATTCACCCCTTCATTTGAGAAGTTGTTTGGATAATTACAACTTTGCCACCCTATTTAAGTAAGTATGATTAGTTAAATGTTTAATATCTTTTAAACCACATAACCAAATTTAATAATTTTAGTACCATTGGAAAGATCGCGATGATACCTATAATATGAGACCAATATTGAATATTTTTAAAGCATATTTAAAAATTGTAACAAAAAACTGAATACAGAATAGCTAAAATGCAGTTTGTTTAATGTTTTATGTACCATGATTTCTAAAGTACTCAGTTGTTTTGTTGTTGAAGAGATTATCTAAATAAAAATTAATATTATTTTTATGGAGAAATAATAAAATTTAATTTTTTTCACTAAACTTATTAATAAAATAATAACAATTTTATATTATTTAAAAATTTCTTTTATAAAGAAATAATTAAATAGATTAACCAATTTTCAAAAGAAATATTTTATCATTATGTAAAGATAACTAAATATGAAATAACATGAAAAATTAGATTTGAAGGGGGAGGGTTGGAGTTGCCCATCCTTCAAAATGGAATCTTTAAGGTATATTCCATTTTGAAGGGGCTTTTTTGAAGAGTGGGGTTGGAGATGCTCTAAGTACGTTAGAGTTAAAACCATTTTCGTTGATAGAGAGTTCTTAGCTTGATAATAAATTCTTGGTACAGATGAAACATGTCCTCACCGCGAACACCTGGACACCCGAAATCACCGAAAACAAGCAAGTGTGCAAATTTAAACAAACTATTGATATGTTAATATTTTAATTGTTTCTTCATTTTAAAACTGAATTCCCTTGTTTTAGAATGCGTTGAATGTCATATGAAAATGCTGATGCATCACCATGCTTCACTTCATGCTGAACAAATGACTCGTCTCAAAATGTGTGACCGCTACTCCCAAGTGTAGGAGATCGAACAAGTAATAATCCCGGTGAGTCCATGTATCGTATCCACATGACAAATGACCTGCAAAACCACGAATTTCAGTTTATAAAGAGTACTAAAACGATAATAAACAACCACCTATCAGAGATATGAGTAATGGTGTCGATGGTTTAAAATAATAAAAGAATCCTACGATAATTACGGTGAATTCGATACTAGGGTACTAATATGGAGAGTATGTGTTAGTAGTGATTTTGTTAGGGTATTGCAATCAATGATTATTAATATCTTTTTTATAACTCAACGTTTCACCCCACAATGGTATGAGAACGTCGGAAAGTATATCGATAAAATGCGTAAACAAACGTGCCAAAGAGTAATCACGTATAACGTCGATTTCATAAGGAAATACGTACAAGTGCCCTCTCGGGTCACGATACATCCTCTAGGATCGCATCACGAATAAGTCTGCAAAGATCATACTCGATTCAAGCATGCCCACGTCTCCGTATAACATACCCAAACAAGATATATGTAGAAACGACAAAATACGTGATTATAACGTGAATATAGGGCGAAAAGATATCGAAATCAATGATTACAACACCCTAACTACATCAACACCAACACATCTAGAGATTAGCCACACATGGAGAGAAAATAAACCATATTCATAGACAAATATATGCTCAAAGTCTCAAAATACGCGACAAATACTCCAAATACAAGCCAAATACGTGAAATACAAGGCTAAAGATAGGAAAAAATCACCAATTCTCTCCAATTAGCCCCAAATCTCCTTCAGATGATAGCTCTGGCCTCTGTCTCTAGGGCCTCCAAATTTCACACCAAAATACAGCTCCTAGAGCCCCAAATACGCCAGAATACCCTCAAAACCCTAGAAACACGCTTATATAATAGCATTGAGGGTTTTAAGTCGTTAACGTGTTCAAAACCCGCTCCAAATATGCATAAACCCGCAACCCTCTAGCAGCTGCAAACCTCAGCCGCACGATATGTGTGGGATCGTCTATAAAAGCGCCACGTGCCCCCTTATTGGATTTTCGCCCGCGCGCTCGCTAAGCTTTCGAATCCAAGTCGGATTCGATCCTGACCATCCCTTCGAGCGGCTAATGGTTGAAATCATGCCACGTCTCCCCAAATATTCGCCCGCATTCGATCCGCCTTCGGGTTGATAACGATCGTTGGATCAAAATCCAACGACTCTTCGTGAGCCGCGTCACCAGCTAAGTTCGGATCGTCGGATTGAGAGGGAGCGGCTCGGATGGTGCCAAGTGGCAGCGGCGGAAGCATGGCATATTTTACGCCGTATTTACGTATTTTCCTTCGTATTTCTGCATTTTAATTGGTATTCTGCATTCAAAAATTCACAGAAATTAGCACAGATCTCCGAAAAATACAAATAAATAGTCGTTGGAATCGTGAGACTGAGATCTTCATATGAAAAATACCAAAAGAACAGAAATACTCAGTATGTTTCTGTTTTGTGCCTAAAATGAGAGTTTTCTCTAATAATTATGTGTATTCAAAATACGATCATATTAGAGACCAAATAAGAATCATATATGCACAAAATGGGGCTAAATAAGGTGTTAAATATGCAATATTTACCTCGAATCACACCCCCAACTAGCGATTTGCTAGTCCCTAGCAAAAAGAGTGATAAAGTCGAAAGATTAATAAAACAATAAATTCTATCAATCGCTTATGGCATGGCTCAATAATACGCTTTCCATCATGATTTTGACCATCAATATACACAATCCATGAATAAGATCAATCACATGATATTTTCTTTAATTTAATTTGAATAAATAACATGCGAGCATCGTTTTGCGCAAGCAAAAGTATAACATGTTATTTTATTCTAGTTTTCTTATTTCCAAGGAACTGACATCTCAAAAAGATCGTTCAAATCATGGGTATTGAAGTTGCTTAGTTTAGTCACCATTTCTTTTTTTTTTCTTTTTGACGACTTAGAATGATCCATGTAACGAGCTTTCAGTTAATGACTCCTAGGCCAGACGACCTTCGGGCATTATGCTTAGAAAAGCCCCTCGAATTATCTAAGTTTTATTTTCTCCCGTTTTTTGGTTGCACTCTCCATTCATCCATCTTTCGACACGAATCTACAATGCTTCCTGAGGTACGAAGACCCGACTAATTAATGAACTCAAGGCAACGATGCATTTTTTTTTCTTTTTCACCTTTTTTGCATTTTTTTCATAAGCAATTCAACATCCATAAATATGAACATAAACATTAGTAACAAAGGCCAAATTCCTCTTCAACTTGAAGACTATTCTAATAAATAGTGTATACTTAAGCTTTTGCATCACAATAGCATGCATGAAATAAATTCAAACTATTTCGAGATATTAATCATGACAATTGAAAGTTTTCATAAATAGCATATTAATGGTTAATTCCATGAAGAAATAAAAATTAATTCAAGCCATAAACGTTTGTTAAAACTCAATCAATGCATAATCATCCACATTTGTGGTATGTGAAGGAGTTTTAAATGATGAGAATTGGTGGTTTATTCTTTTCTCTCGCCTTATTTTTAAAACAATCCTAAGGCCTCATACACTCCCCCCCAACTAAAGATGGACATTGTCCTCAATGTCGAAAGGGGTACGAGTTTATTCAAAAGCAAGCATCCTAAAAAGCATATAAAATCTACACTAATAGAAAGAACACACCGTGGTCAAATGGAGGATCACAGATCTTTAATTGTGGAGGAAGTTGTTCTATCTGCTCCTTGCGCTCCTCGACGAGTAATCTTCCTCCAAAAGCTAAATTGGACCACAAAAACACAACTCCCAGCATCTCTATAAAGTGATTACGTATGTCCTGCAAGATATGAGTTATGTTAGTCCAATTTAGTCTAAAGTTCTTAGCCACATACATATTCCAAATATAGTCATCAAAATACGTAAAATAAAATAAAGCATGTTGATGACTAATCCCTGAAAAATGTGCACTGCTCTCGGTATGATGCTCAGTCATTGGGGAGAGGGATAAATGATTTTGGGAAAAAACTGGGGGAAAGAGTGGTTCAGGCTCCATAGCAATAATCTCTAAACACATGTCCCTAGCTGTCTCCTCCTCCTGATCATCCAAAATTCTTAGCTCGTCCTCTCCTTTGCACACATTTCCTGCCATGTTGATATTTTTATTCGTGACTTCATCGTGACATGGCTCGCTCGATATACCTGCAATAGAAGATGAACTCATATTAGATTCTTCAAATTGAATTTCAAAAGAATTACTTTCTTCTAAACAAGTGGCAATCAGAGTAAGATTTTTAATGGATTGCTGAATTTGCCGACTCCGAGCAAGGAAATTTTCTTGGAATTGATGGGATGTAGCCTCCTATGTCTGAATGAGCAAATAAACTTCCTCTTTCAAGGGTTGCAATGGTACGTCTACGCTTTGCTCTCCTTGATCAAGGTATGAAGGCTCCGTTGAATCAAGTCTTATTAATGGTCGGATCATTCTCTTGTAAGGACTCCATGTACTTCCACACCTCTGTCGGCATCATGACTCCCAAAACTTCCTGCAGCTGTGGTCGTAGTCCAAATAGGAAGGACTCCATAAGCTCTTTCTTTGTGTACCCATGCTGCGGATAGCTCGATACTATGTCTGTGAACCTCCTCCAAGCCTGAAAGAAAGTTTCACAATCTGTCTGATTAAAATTAACGATATTGAGCTTCTCCATCCTATGCTTTTATGCAACGTCATACTCACCAATTGTTTGTGCAATAGAAATTCATGTACTCCATCTTTTTGAATTTTTTGAAAGAGAAAACAAAACAAAAATAATAATAAAAATCCTAAACTATAAGAGGGAAGGATATCACCGAATGTTCCTCCATACGAACTGAAATTGTAGATCACAAGTACTGTTATCCCTGGCAACGACGCCAAAAACTTGACTCGTCTCAAAATGTGTGAGCGCTACTCCCAAGTGTAGGAGATCGAACAAGTAATAATCCTGATGAGTCCAGGTATCGTATCCACGGGACAACTGACCTGTAAAACCATAAATTTCAGTTTATAAACAGTACTAAAACGATAATAAATAATCACCTATCAGAGATATGAGTAATGGTGTAGATGGTTTAAAATAATAAAAGAGAATCCTACTATAATTACGGTGAATTCGATACTAGGGTACTAATATGGAGAGCATGTGTTAGTAGTGATTTCTTTAGGGTATATGCAATTAATGATTATTAATATCTTTTTTATAACTCAACATTTCACCCCGCAAGGGTATGAGAACGTCGGAAAGTATGGCGATAAAATGCGTAAACAAACGTGCCAAAGAGTAATCACGTATAACGTCGATTTCATAAGGAAAATACACACAAGTGCCCTCTAGGGTCATGATACATCCTCTTGGATCGCATCACGAATAAGTCCGCAAAGATCATATTCAGTTCAAGCATGCCCACGTCTCCGTATAACATAACCAAACAAGATATATGTAGAAATCGGTAAAATACGTGATTATAACGTGAATATAGGGCGAAAAGATATCGAAATCAATGATTACAACACCCTAACTACATCAACACCAACACATATAGAGATTAGCCATGCATGGAGAGAAAATAAACCATATTCATAGACAAATACATGCTCAAAGTCTCAAAATATGCGACAAATAATCCAAATACAAGCCAAATACGTGAAATACAAGGCTAAAGATAGGAATAAATATCACCAATTCTCTCCAATTAGCCCCAAATCTCCTTCAAATGATAGCTCTGGCCTCTGTCTCCATGGCCTCCAAATTTCACGCCAAAATACGGCTCCTAGAGCCCCAAATACGCTAGAATATACTCAAAACCCTTGAAATGCGCTTATATAATAGCATTGCGGGGTTTAAGTCGTTAATAGGTTCGAAACCCGCTCCAAATATGCATAAACCTGCAACCCTCTAGAAATACTGAGTATGTTGTTGTTTTGTGCCTAAAATAGGAGTTTACTCTAATAATTATGGGTATTCAAAATACGATCATATTAGAGACTAAATAAGCATCTTATATGCACAAAATGGGGCTAAATGAGTTGTTAAGTATGCAATATTTACCACGAATCAACAAACACGTGATAGAATGTACTCATTTGATAGATCAAATTGCTTAGTAGTATGGACATTGACGGAACACTTTGAACATCTTGGAATCGTGAACTCGTGCCCTCGAAGGCAAACACCTTGAATTAGTGAAATCGTGCATTTGATTTGGCTACTCCCGTCGGTCATATGTGACTAGGCTGGCTCGTGTTCCAGTAGGGTCATATGATGACTAGGCTGGCTCGTGTTCCAGTATATGACGGTTTACCATGCTGGCTCGTGTTCCAGCATAACATTTTGGATGGGGTTAGGGTTGAGCAGCCACTTAGCGTATGAAAGGATCCTCTCTTCAAGAGCACCACCTATACAGTGGGTTGGCGTCAATCACGATTATACCCCCGTGAGAAGAAGTGATTCACTCATCACGTCTTAAAGATAAGAACCCTATGCTTGATAGAAAACATTTGCACTGAATTTGTGATAATTGTTGCCACCTTACTCGCACATAGAATTGCCATGTTTATAACTGCCACTTTGTAATTCACTAGAACTGCCATAACATAGCTGCTTACTTTTAAATTCATTAGAATAGGCATGCTTAGAAGTACTTTACTTTAAATCTTTAGAACTGCCATGCTTATAGCTTTGCTATTAATTAATTATGTAACTCTGACATTAGAACTGTAATACTTCATAATCTGTTTAATATTTGCTCACATTGCCTTGGGATGACTTAACTTTCACTTGCCAGGTCCCTGCTGACATACATTCATGTTTTTGAAATGTATGTCAGATCGCGAGACAGATTACTAGGACCAGGAGTTGGTGAGACAGCTAATCCAGTGAGCTAGGAGTTTGTTGACCTGGAGTCACTCCCTGCAGGAGATTAGAGACTTTTCTCTGTTGTTGCTTTAGATTTGCTTTAGTACCTTGTAGTAGGAGTTTGTACCTTGTTGTAGTTTCCTTTGGCCATGCTGAAGCCCTGTTGTTTTATTTCTTGTATGAACTTCTAGATGTGGCTATTGAATGAAATAATATTCTATTGTTCTGGTTGCATGCAAGAACTTGCTATGTTATTATCACAGACGCTTAGTGAACTCGAGCTTCACCGCTCCAGTTCATGCGGACCTTCGTAACATTCGTGCTTCCATCGTATTTTAGGAAGCGTGGCGTTACAAAATCTCAGAGAATGAAAGGAGAAATTATGGAGAAATCAAAATCATAACAGCCCAAGAATGCTTAAAAGCTATATATTTTCGAAACTGAAATTTAGGGTTGAAAATCTGGAGCTTTTGAGGATTAAGAGTTTTTGCCTTTTAATCACTGTTTATTATCTTATGGTTGGTGCCAAAAAATCTCCAAATAAATCTCCTTAAATAAGCAGTAAAAACACGTTGTAAAACTATGACGAAATAGCCCTCAAATGGTAACAATCGACAAAACTTCGCAAAACTTGGAGTTACGTAAAACCCCGAAGTAGTCGGCTCCCATAGCGAAGTAGTCAGCTTCTCATAAAGAAGCGATCAACTATTTTATGAGCTGAGGTCGACTATTTTCAAACCAGAGAATTTTTGTGCTTCCTCCTATCCAAAGTAGTCGGTTACTATGAGAAACTAGTTAGCTAACTTTCTGATGTGGAGTTTTAAAGTATTTAAAAATTCACGAATCTGATTTAAAATAAAGTTGAAACTTTTCTAAAACATTTATGAAGTATAAAAACTTATTTAGAGTATTTGTGAGAGCTTCATCTAATGACCTTAACATTCTAGGACAAGGATAAAAAGATGATGCACCACTCACTACTCTTGGAGTCTTGATGTATGTTCAACTCTTGGATTTCTTGTCTCGAGAGATTTTGCAATCCAACTGAGTCCTTTGATATCAGTAATAGATCTTCAATTTGAGTTCATCTTTTCTTGATTTCGTATCATCAACCTTTGTCATTTCTACTGAAACTTTGACCTTTATTGACTTTTCATCTACACTCACGTATTTCTCAGAAAACATAATTAGTAACACTAAATTGTTTGTTTTAATCATCAAACTTACTTAGGAGTGTTGCAATAACCAACAATCTCTCCCTTTTTGATGATGGGAAACAATTTGATTAATAAATTATGAAATTACAAAAGATGAGATACTTACTCCCCCTTTACTAGTGCAAGATTGCTGTGGAGATGTAACTCCCCTTGCATTAGTGCTAGTTTAGAGATAAGTGTCATGAAGTACATGTATCATAAATTTTTTTAATCAAGATGTGTCATCATGTGAGTGTTAATATGTGGAGATGTTAACAATTAACACACATTAACAATGCTCAATACATCAATACACTTTAACAACAACATCAATACACTTTAACAACACATATATTACACTTACAAATTACACTTACAATTCTCCCCCATTTGACAAAATCAAAAGGCCAAGT
The DNA here is from genome assembly GCA_030789695.1 of Scilla litardierei. NCBI lineage: Eukaryota > Viridiplantae > Streptophyta > Magnoliopsida > Asparagales > Asparagaceae > Scilla > Scilla litardierei. The sequence continues at coordinate 183,921,593 of CM061133.1, forward strand.
AAGGAAAATGATAGTAATTTTCAATAATCATGAACAACATGGTATATGAAGTGTTTGTATGAAATAAGTAGATTCATATTAGCTCCTTCTCACTAACAATACCAAGGACTCTTCTTAATATAATAAATGAATCACTTTTGAGAGCCGTAGTGAAAATGTCAGCAACTTGATGACTGGTCGGAATATACTTAAGTTCAATATCCTTCTCACCACAATGGTCATCAATGAATCTATGTCTAATGTCAATGTTCTTTGTTCTAGGGTGCAACACAGAATTCTTAGTAAGATTTATTGCACTCTTATTATCACAGTAAATTACACTAGTATGACACTTAATACCATAGTCAGCTAGGGGTGGCAATTCGGGCCGGCCCGGTCTGGTTTTCTTAAAGGACTGGGCCGGCCTGGCCCGATAAGACTTCGGGCCATTCCGAAGAGGCCCAGGAACGGTCCGATAAAAATTCGGGCCGCCCGGCCCGGTCCAATAGGGTTGAATGAATTATGTATTGTGACAATATTTTATCATATTTTTAAACACAAACTTGTCTCATATGCTTAAAGATGCATCGAAATGGAGCACGAAAGAAGAGGATTAAGTGGGTTGCATAAGGTGATGTGTCCTACATTGTTTTTATTTATTTGGCAAGATGAAGTAACATGTTTGGTGGTTCTTTGTCTCTTCTCGAAAACTGAGATCGACCTCCAAGATCCGAAGACATCAAAGTTGGCGTTGGCGAGAAGTTGTTAAAATTTATGATATTTGGACCTTGATCTGATAAGATTCATGACATTGGACTCAACACCATAAATGAATGCACATTACTGAAATCCGCTTTAAATCAGTGGATGGTCAAATTGAAGTGGGGCAATCAGATGCTTTTCATGCAGTGCCGTGCCGCCCATGGGCTGAAAAGCTTGGCCCGGGTTCGGTCTGAAAATGAACCGGGCCGGGCCGGTCCAATAAGGATTTCGGGCCAAAATTGTTGGCCCAAGCACGGTCTTATCGTGCTGGGCCCGTGCCGGGCTATCGTGCCGGGCCAAAAATTGCCACCCCTATAGTCAGCTAGTGCTTGTTTCATCTAAAGAACTTGAGCACAAGCAAGTCCAGTAGCAACGTATTTTGCCTCGATAGTAGAAAGTGAAACCGAATTTTGCTTTTTACTAAACCACGAAACTATGGAATGTCCAAGAAAATGACATGTACAAGTAGTACTTTTTCTGGTGGTTTTGTAATTGACATAATCCGAGTCATTATATGAAATTAAATCAGGTGTGCTTGTTTTTGATAAAATAGGCCAAAATCTAAGGTGGTCTGAAGATACCTAAAAATGTGCTTTACTATCTTAATATGAGATTCCCTATGGTCTGCTTGAAATCTTGCACATAGACATACACTAAACATTATGTCAGATTTACTAGCAGTTAAATAAAGAAGATATCCAATCATACCTTTATACATTCTTTGATCCATTGTCTTACCACTTTCATTTTTGTCCAAGGATGTTGAACTAGCCATTGGAGTGTCCTTCTCTGAAGCACTCTCCATTCCAAATCTTTTTAGCAAGTCCTTGACATACTTTGATTGATGAATGAAGTTTCCTTCTTTTCCTCGATTTATTTGTAATCCTTGAAAGTAGTTAAGCGCACCCATGTGACTTATCTTGAATTCTTCATTCATAAGCTTAGCAAAATCTTGACATAAAGTTTAGTTAGTAGAACCAAAAATAATGTCGTCAACATAAATTTGGATTAAAATAAGATCATTCTCAATCTTTCTTATGAATAAAGTAGTGTCAATATTTCCTACACAATAACCTGAATCGATTACGAACTTTCTCAATCTTTCATACCAAGCTCTTGGAGCTTGTTTTAAACCATATAATGCCTTTCTAAGTTTAAAAACATGGTTATCAAATTTTTCATGAACAATACCAGGCGGTTGTTCAATATATACTTCTTCCTTAATAAATCCATTAAGGAAGGCACTTTTCACATCCATATGATATAAAGTAAAATTCATATGGCATGTGTAAGCAAACAGCATTCTAATAGATTCCATTCTAGCTATGGGTGTAATGGTTTCGTCAAAATCAATACCTTCTTCTTGACAATAACCTTGTGCTACGAGTCTTGCCTTATTTCTTACCACTTTCCATTCTTATCTACCTTGTTTTGGTATACCCATTTGGTGCTAATAACATGGTTGTCCTTGGGTCTAGGAATTAATTCCCAAACTTCATTTCTCTCAAATTGGACCAATTCCTCTTGCATTGCTTCTATCCATGCTTCATCTACAAAAGTATCTTCAACTTTCTTTGGTTCAATGTTAGAGACAAAATCAACATTAAGCATATGTTGTATTTGAGATTTAGTTCTAACACCATCAACAATACTACCAATTACTTGTGTATGTGGACCATGTATAGTTTATGGAAATGATCTAAGTAATGAACTAGGGGGATGATCATCTAAATGTGATTGTGCACCAATGTCATCATCATCATCATTAATAGCATGTGGAATATTACTAAATGTTTCATCAAATAAGATATGTTGTGTTTCATCCAAGTTAATAGTTCTCTTATTGTAAAATCTGTAAGCCTTAGAATGCAAAGGATATCCAATAAATATGCCTGCATCCGCTTTGGAGTCAAATTAAATATGATTATCTTTGGTATTAAGGATATATCATTTACAACCAACAACAAGAAAGTAAGATGCAATGGAAACTTTTTGGTATAACAATTCATATGGTGTCTTTTGAAAAGGTGTTCTAATTAAAACTCTATTTTGAACATAACATGCAGTGGATATAGCTTCTGTCCAAAAGTACTTTGGAAGGTTGTTTTCACATAGCAAGGTTCATGCACACTCTTGAGTGTTCTATTTTTCCTTTCAACTATCTCATTTTTTTGAGGAGCTCTAGGAAAAGCAAGCGTGTGTACGACTCCGTGTTTATCACAAATTTTTTGAAAAAGTTCATTTTCAAATTCACCTCTGTGATCCGATCTAATAGAAATAATATTTGTTGAAAATGATTTTTGAATTCGTTTGAAAAATATCTTAAAATCATTAAATACATCATTTTTATTTTCCAAAAATAAAACCCACGTAAAACATGAATAGTCATCGACGTAAAGCTCAAAAATAAAACACACTCTTGGATTTCTTGTCTTGAGAGCTTTTGCAATCCAACTTGAGTCCTTTGATATCAAAAATAGATCTTCAATTTGAGTTGATCTTTTCTTGACTCCCTATCATTAACCTTTGTCATTAACCTTTGTCATTTGTACTATAACTTTGACCTTTGTTGACTTTTCATTTACACTCACATATTTATCAGAAAACATGATTAGTAATACTAAATTATTTGTTTTAATCATCAAAAGTTACTAAGGAGTGTTTCAGTAACCAACATCCCTAACCTCATTGGGATTTTTCCCTAACCAAATCTCAACCAAGAGAGCAAATGCCTCAAAATAGAGGGCTTCTACAAGCACCTAATGCCACTTGCTAGGAATTTCCAAGCACCTATTCTATAACTAGGTTTGCAAATACAAAACCAACCTATTCTCTAAAGAAGATCTCCCTTAAGGCTTTTTACAAACCAATACAGTCAAACAATACTTACCACCACACCACGTTTGGGTTTACAAACCTTTGTAGATGATGTTGATGTTTACAACTTCCGATTGCCAAGAGAATTAGAGCTTTGAGTGTAATGTGCCTATAAGAAAATCCTTTCTTTGGTCTTTAAGAAAATGAAATTTAAACCATAAAATAACAAAGAAAACTACTTAAATCATTCTATGAAAATATCAAGTTAGAGACATGATTGCATGTGATGGCCAAGATAATGCTTAAAAGCTTTTGAATGAGAGTAAAAATTGGCCTAAGAAAAGTCAGAGAAATGGCTTTGAATGCTCTTAAAACTCAAGAAAATTGATCATTAATTTTTACAATAAATTCAGCCATCTCCACACTTAAATAGGGGTTCAAACCGTTGAAAACAGTTGATCAAAATTCACATCCAATGGAAAAATCGACACACATATGCAAAATACAGAGCTGTGTTTTTCTGCTCACTGGGTCAAAGTAATACAACCCTCCTGAAAGGGCCAAGGCATAACGGGCTAAGTCCATGTACCGGAGAATGATTAGGCCCAGGTCCAGAGGCCCGCGAGCACTTCTGAGGACGCCGGTCCAAAAAGTCGACATTAAGGGAACCGCTGACCTTCGGCAGTTAAGGAAACGCCCCATGGATTCCGCCCGCTTGAATCGCCATTACGCTCGCCTTCACGGCCCATCAAGGGACCATGAAAGAGGCGCCTACGTGGGGGCAAAAGGGGGGAGGATGAGGGAGACGTGGGCGGTTCAATCCCTACAAGAGACACGGAGATCGAGAGACGAAGGGACCGAATTCTGAACACTCGACACTCAGGTATTCTTTCTCCTACGACCTTGTCTTCCATCTCACAATTCTTCTCCACATCCCGGCCTGAAGATTCGTGTATCGGTCTTCCCGGGAACCGTACTCGATCCCACCGGGCATCCTTCAAATCATATCTGAATTAGGCATCGGAGGGGACTTGGTCGGAACCAAGGTCCAACCGCCCCTGACGAGATTTCTCGTCCATACAGGTCAAGAAGCCTTCACCCCACCGAAGCTACACTTAGGCGCTTTATCCACCGGAGCTGACCGGTCTCGATCCCGAGCTCATTCGTCTCTCAACTCAAGGAGGCCGTCATTCTCCCGAAGCTACCCTTCGGGATATCGATGCACAGATCCGTGCATTTCAGACCGAGTGAATGCGCCATTACCTGATCTCGAATGACGCACGTGTCTCCTGCGACCACGTCGACCTCCGATCCTCAAGACTACCGAACTGTTGTGAGAAAACACCCCGAAACATCTGGATTCATCTGTGGAAGAGCAAAATTGTCTACACCCACGTCAAAAAAACCACACCGAAGATGACACAGCCGCGCACCACGGGGCATAGGAATACGACAGTAGCTACGCCAATGTCGGGGCCTGCCAGTGACTGCCTTGGAAAGGTTGTAATCGCCCGACGCCTGCCCTGAATTGCATAGCTGAGCATGCCTCAGGCTATGGCAATGAGCATAGACCGTGAGGAAGCTGGGACTACCCTCAGTCCATCTCCTTCTCCGAGGAGGACCTGAAGGGGGTATAGCTGTCGTATGATGACGCACTAGTCGTCTCGGCCCTCATCGACACTGCCCTAGTCTGGCGGATACTTGTGGACACAAGAAGCTCATGTTACATCTTGTTTATGTCGACCTTGGAGAAAATGGGGTTGCGAGCTGAAAACCTTGAACCTTGTTCGGGCCCCGTAGTGGGCTTCATAGGACATTCCACACCCATCGTGGGAATGATCCGCCTGCCCGTTACTCTTGGGGAGCCGCCCCACTCAACCACTCTAACCATTGAGTTTATGGCCTTGAGGATCATGTCGGCATATAACGGGATAATCGGCTGGCCTCTCCTCAATGCAGCCGGAGCCGCGGTCTCAACCCTCCATCAAATGGTCAAGTTTCGGACCCCGAGGGGGGTCAGGAAGGTTAAGGGCGACTAGGCGAGATCCAAGATCTGTTACCAATTGTCCTGCAAAGGGTGTGACATGGAGCAGTACGACCCGATGGACCTCCTCGATGGAAGGGGTGGCTCGGGCAATTCAAGACCTGCCCCCGTAGAGGAACCAGAGCTCATTCCCGTCACGGGCATAGACTGCAGGTTCGTGTCCATCGGATCGGAACTTGATCCGGCCCCGAGGAACAAGTTGATCAGGTGCTTGAAAGCCAACCTGGACATCTTCACCTGGTCACATGACGACATGCCGGGCATGGACCCCAGGTGATTACCCACTGGTTACACATCGACCCCAACTTCAAGTCAATCAGGCAGAAAAAGAGGAACTTAGGCGGCAAAAGGATGAGGGCTACAGTTGAGGAAGTAGAACGTCTACTCGAAGCAGGCTTCATCGGAGAGGTCTGGTACCCTGGCTGGTTGGCCAACGTTGTAATGGTGAAGAAGTCTAGCGGCAAGTGGTGAATGTGCGTAGATTTCATTGATCTCAACAAGGCCTGCCCTAAGGACTGTTGAGAGATGTATGCCCTCGAGGCAATTTATCTTTGTAAACATCTTGTTCATGAATGAAAGTATGCTTTCTGGTATCAATTGTCTGAGTAATTTTCTATTAATATGTTGCTTAGATAATTTCCTTGGACTCAAAGTTAGGTCATACATGTTTCGAGATAGAGATCACGATTATGAGAAATGTCTGACAGATAGGAGCTTGAGTCTAAAGTGTTCGTGGTCATAGATGCGTCAAGATAAGGATATCAGCACATCAGACAGACCATTGTGTCTTTGTCTTGATGATCTCATAATCATGTGACTTAGTGAAGTCGGAGACTAGACACATGTGCTCATTGGAGAATGAGTCCACTGAACGACCCAATAAAGAGTTATCAAATGGTTGAACATTAACTAACTGTCATTAATAATTCTCTAGTGATGATAGGCAAGTTGGTCCTTAGGACTTGAGATCATTGTACAAACCTATGCGTGAATAGTGTTGCTTAGATCTATGATTTAGCTTCGAGGCAAGGCCTGCTGAAAGGTCTTAGGTTGGGTGACACTTGAAACACACGAGGTGAGTAGTGATCAAGAGAGGATTCGTCTCTTTCATTAATGGGAGGTTAGTGTTGTAGGCTCAGTACAGTTCTTGGTCAAACCTTGGCCAAGGTATGTTGTAGGAAGTACAACATGTATATACCAGAGACTGAAAGATACTGGCCAGTGCTAGCGAGTGGGGTTGACAGTTTTTCATACCCTAGGCCATGCACATAACATAGTTAAGACGAATGGACCAAAACGGCGGTATTCATCACGGACACAGTCAGAGTGATCCCGACAACACTTTTGTCGACAAGTCAATCACGTAATTATGATACCGAAACAGTGACGACACCTGCTGCTCGTGGTTACTGTCGTCTAGGGATTTCGAGTCCCAACCTGTAGTAGGGTCAGGTTGTAGGGTCTCACACCGAGTAGTATTTACGTCTTAGTAATAGGAAGAATGTTAAGAGGAATGCATTTGATGCAATGGAGTAATTTAGCTCACAAGTAAGTTGTGAGAATAAATCTAAAGAGTTTAGCATTTGGGACTTTTACACATTATGTGTAATTAATACTTCGTATTAAGTTGACAAAATGCTTTGGATCGAAGGGGACTTCAAAAGAAATCTACAGGAAGAAACTGCGTTCAAATCGGAGCTCAAACAAGTTCGAAAACGCAAAAACGGCGTCGAAAAGGGCTACGAGGGCTTGCGGGTCTGACCCTGCCAGGCTGCCCAGGCACGTGCCACGTGGTGCACGTAGATCGTGCCATGTGGCACGATCTGATCCGCCTCCTTGGGAAACGTGAATTCGCAGTTCTGTGCGAAATGCGATTTCAGAGTTTATTTTTGACATTTGAAGGGTCAAATGATTTCGGAATTGGACGCCGTTTTTTTCTATGCGATCGTTGTCTCAAGATCTTCGATTTGACAGGTTGTTTCAAAGTCAAAACTCAGAAATGGATTTATGGTTGATTTTAGAAGTTTGGACTTCTATTAAAATCAATCCCAAATACCCATTTGATAGTCTTACATTGCTCGTAGCAAAGGAGGAGGGGCCGGCTCCATATATAAATAGGGGATATCCCTCCTCATTGAGAAGCGCACCAAGTCACCGCTTTGAGAAGCTCCGAATTTTTGAGCATGCTCGATCGACGACTTAAATTATTCCTCCGCTTATATTTCTTCCTATCCCCCAATCGAGTCCTAGCAAGACGGCGAGGAGGTTTGGATCTGATCCAGAAGTCTCTGACGTGGGTCTGCTCAAGTGAAATCTTCTTCGGTGAGTGATTCGCTAGGAGGCGCGGTGCGGCTCGGGAAGCGGTTCAGCTCGAGACGAGGCGCAGCATGGTGCAGTTCGGGAAGCGGCTCAGCTCAGGGCACTGTGCGACTTGGAAAACTGTTCGGAACACTTTGCCGGTGCAAGCAAAGTTCCGGGTAAGTCAGTTTTATTTGTGCTTTTCATATTTTTGCAGTAGATTAGATCTTTCATTGGGTTGGTCGGACCCAACCCGAGTTATTAGATATCCTGGTTAGGGTGCATGATTCTTAGGGTTAAGATTTATTAAAGTGTTTAATAAAGTTTCCGCTGCATCTTTTTGATTCTAATGTCTGTCTGACTTAGGACGGGCATAGTTTTTGCCCTAAGGGTCCTTGAAAACCCCAACAAGGACAACTACCCGCTGTCCCGCATTGATCATCTCGTGGATAATGCTTCGGGCTACGAGATGCTCAGCTTCATGGACGCCTACTCTGGGTACAACCAAGTTCAAATGGATCCAGAAGACGAGAAGAAGATGTCGTTCATCACTGACTGTGGGATATTCTGCTACAAAAAGATGCCCTTCAATCCGAAGAATGCGGGGCGACCTACCAATGGATGGTCAACGGGGTCTTCGGCTATCAGATTGGAAGGAATCTGGAGGTCTATGTGGATTATATGCTGGTCAAATCCAAGGATCCCTCTGACCATATCATCGACCTCCAGGAGACCTTCGAACAATTGCAAAGACACAACATCAGACTCAACCCCATGAAGTGTACGTTCGGGGTGAGGTCCGAAAAATTCTTGGGCTTCATGATCACCAACCGCGACATCGAAGCCAAACCAGACAAGATTGAGGCTCTGATCAACATGAAAGAGCCAACGACGATCCAAGAACTTCAAAGCCATAACTGGCGGATCAATGCTTTGGGACGCTTCATATCCAAATCGGTGGAGAGATCTCTCCCATTCTTCAGGGTCCTGAGGAAGGCCCTCGCCGAGCCGGTTGGAAAGAGGAAAGCTATAGAATGGGACGAAAGCTGTGCTTGAGCATTCGCCAAATTGAAGGAGTGCCTCTGAACCCCGCAGCTCCTCTCCAAACCCAAGGAGGGGAACCCCTGAGCCTGTACCTGGCCAGCACCAGAGAGGCAGTGAGCTCGGTGCTGATCAGGGAGGACGCTGGGGTGCAACGGCCGGTGTACTACACCAGCCGGATCCTGAGAGATGTGGAGGGACAGTACGTCCCGGTAGAGAAGTTAGATTATGCCCTCGTCCTTTCGGCGTGGCGGCTCCGTCCTTACTTCCAAGCACACACCATCCTGGTCCTGACTGACTCTTAGCTCGAGCAGAACCTAAGAGGTTTGATTGGATGTGGAGGATGCTGAACTGGGGTGTACAGCTGAGTGAGTTCGACCTCAGATACAAGCCGAGAATGGCCATCAAGGGATAGGCGCTAGCAGACTTTATTGTCGAATGTACCATTGACGACGGAGCGCGTCCCGACATGATGATCCCAAACACGGTAATGCCTCAACCCATATCTCTCCTTTTGGCTGATACCGTTCCCAGTGATCAAGCAGATGGCCAGAACATATGGTAGTCCATATGGACGGGTCAGGGACAAAGGCAAGAAGTGGGGCCGTCATCATCATCCGGTCCCCCGACGGGAACACGGTCGAGTATGCCCTTCAGTTCGAGTTCTCAGCCACCAACAACGTGGCCGAATATGAAGCCGCCATCAATGGCCTGTAGCTGCCCAGAGTGCTGGGGGCAGAGTCCATACGCCTCCTCAGTGACTCCAGTCTCATCATCAGCCAACTACAAGGGGACTACATAGCTTAAGAAGAGTCAATGCAGCGCTACCTAGCCTCGACCAAATCCGAGCAATCAAAGTTCAAGCACGTCGAGACAATCCATCTACCAATGTCAGAAAATTCTAACACAGATGCCCTATCAAAGCTGGCCTCTTCCTCCCTCAAGGAATTGGGTCGCGACATGTAGTCGAGAGCCTCCGAAACTTTAGTACAAAAGAAGAGGATATGATGATCATCGACGTCGAACCTTCCTGGATGGACCCAATCGTTCGGTACCTTGCTGACCATGAGGCCCTGATAGACCAGTAGGAGTGCCAGACATTGGAGCGGAAGGCACTCTGATACGTGCTCCATGAAGGTCCGCTATACAGAATGTTGAATATTGGACTCCCCGGATTTGGTTTTGGATGATGAGCAAACATAAATAATTCATGAACTAACAATTTGTGAGCGCAGTATTGGAGATCGTCGCAAAAATCTCGAGAACATTCAAAGCGACATCTCAAGACTTCTCAAAGCACGTATTCATTGCCTAAAGCTTCGTTGAAGCTCTTGCACCGTTTTGGAAGTCATGAAGAATTAATCGAAGCTCTCGAAGACCATTCTTTAAGGTTTTATTTATAGTATTTTTAGCTTCGATATATAGAATGTTAAGACTTGAGTATATCTTACGATTCTAACTTCATAACGCTCATATCGTAGCTCTAGGATCTTAGTACAAGTTCATTCTAACTTCCTCGAAGCGTCGCGCTTCGATTCAGACTTGTTTGTGCATGTTAGTTGGTATAAGAAGAAGTACTGACCGACTAGATGGTGATCTAGTCGGTCAGCAACTCTTCTTGGACCGACTAGTGTGATTCCTTAATTTCTTGGACTTTACTGTTTACAGTTAGTCGGTCTACGTTGACTCACCGACCGACTAGTTTGTGAACTAGTCGGTCAGTGATGCTTCTTTGACCGACTAGTTGTGACTTACTGTTCATGCTAAATTTCTCCTAAGCTACTGTTTATCGTTAGTCGGTCTAAGAACGTTTGGTGACCGACTAGTTGACAATCTAGTTGGTCAACTTTTGTTCTTGGACCGACTAAGTCAATTTGTATTCAGACTATTTCATTTTGCCTCTTAGTCGGTCTACGTTCATTGACTGACCGACTAGTTGTGAAACTAGTCGGTCAGAAAGTCTTCTTGGACCGACTAGATTTCTAGGTCTGAATTTCTATCTTTTCTCAGTTCCTCACTTAGTCGGTCCATGTTGTTTGACTGACCGACTAGTTGATGAACTAGTCGGTCAGTGGTTGTTCTTTGACCGACTAGTTTCCTCAGATTTCTATCCGTTGGAATTTGACCTAAGTTGTTTTTATGGGACCCTATAAATACGAACCTAGGTCATTTCTATCTAGGTTAGAGCTGCCATTAAGAGATTCATTGAGATAGAAAGAGATAGCCATTCTCACTCATTTCTAAAGCTCTCTTCCTCACAAGAAACCCATTCTCTCACATTCTAGATCTAGAATCCATCTTGAGAGAAGCTTGTTCTTGGTGAGCCCTTCAAGCTCTAGCTTGACTCAAGTCTCCAAATCACTCCTAGGCACCTATTACTGGTCATTTCCTTGGTGCTAGGTCTTGGTGACTTCATCTTCCTCAAATCCTTCCTTTCACCTATTTGGTAAGAAAAACTCAAGGTATAGGATTTTGTGGTAAGTTTGCTTATTTCAATATAAACTCATTTATATTGCTTGTTGATTCTCTCGGTTGTGAGAGAAGGTTGTGATCCCAGGTTGTGGGATTCACTATTGCCATTGTTGTATGATTTGATCTTGTGAAGGTTTTTCACAAGATATTCATAGTGGAAATCTTGGGTTAGGGTTTCTAACCTAAGTATCCGGAGGGGATCCGGGTGGTTGGGACGTATGATCACCGGGAACAAGTCGGGGAGACTTGGGTGGATCCGAACCCATTAACATCATTTGTTTGCATTGTTAATTTTGTTGTTGTCATTCAATTTAAGCTTCCGCAAATTGTTTTGGTAGTTGTTTGCACAATAATTTGGAATTATACTCCTTGTTATTTTTAAAGTACTATTCACCCCCCCTCTAGTACTTGTGCAGTAGCTTGTAGGGCATTACATTTGGTATCAGAGCCAGATACTTAGCTATGTCTTCCAACGACAACAAGACCGTGCGTCCACCTTCCAACTATGACACCTTCAGGAACCGAGAAGGAGCATCCTCGGTGATGGAAGGACATTCCTCTACGAGGCCTCCATTCTTCAACGGTACCAACTACGGGTACTGGAAATGCCGGATGGAAACCTTCCTCCGGAGTGCATCCTTATGGAGGACTACAATGAAGGAATACATCGAGCCCGAAGAAGAAGACTTTGAGAAATGGACTACCGCGGAGATCGCCGCAGAGGTAAGCAATGCCAAGGCAATGAACGCCTTGCAATGCGCATTGGAGCCCGAGGACTTCAATAAGATATGCACATGTAAGAGTGCATATCAAATTTGGAACTCCCTCCTCATACTTCATGAAGGGACGAGTAGGGTAAGAGACTCTAAACTCGTAGTCGTAAACAGAGATTACGAAATGTTTCATATGCAACAGGGCGAGAAGATGAAGGAATATTACGCTCGCTTCGTTGACATAATAAACGAGTTAGAGGCCCTCGGCAAGTCCTACACTCAAAAGGAGAAGTGCTCAAAGCTTATCGAAGGACTTCCTTCTTCTTGGGAGAAACGTACCTTCGCCATCGAGGAAGGTAATGACATGAATAAATATACCGTAGTTCAAATGATGGGTACTTTGATGTCATACGAGGTACGCAAAGATATCAAGGTGAAGTTACAAGAAAAGATGAAGTCCTATTTGAACCAAGACGCGCCTAAGAAAAAGGCAATTGCATTCAAGGCGGCTTCATCCACCTCTACCGATGATGAGGACTCGGAAGAAGAAATGGACATGGAATCCATTGCACTCATGGCAAAGAAGTTCAATCGCTTCTTCCGAAAGGGTAACTTCAAACAAAAATCTAAATTTACTTCTACTAACGCCTCTCCACCTTTGTGCTTTAAATGCAATAAGCCAGGACACATCAAAGCGGATTGTCCTCAAAACAAGCAAAAGGAGAAGTGGAAGGCGCCGAAGTTTGACAAGTCAAAGAAGTACAAAAAGGGACTTGTCGGAGCAACATTCATCGACTCCAAGGATTCCTCAAGCGGAGAGTCGGACGATGAGAAAGTGGAGCAAGCGCACATGTGCTTCATGGCAAGAGAGGAGCATGATCAAGGATCTTCCTCCTCCGATGATAGCGACGACGAAGGCGATGAGGTAACTATGGATGATCTTAGGGATGCTAACTCTCATTTATGGTCTAAATACACTAAATTAGTAAATAGATATACTAAAGTAAAAGATGACCTAGTTAGCATTCAAACCTCGCCTAAGACTATCATCACCAACAACGACACCGTTGTTGAAGAGTTAAGAAATGAGATTGTTAATCTCAAATCTAAACTTGAACATGTTAGCATTGATGATCTGGAAGAACATAGGATAGCGGATTTGACTTCTCAAAACTCGACTTTGAGTATTGAGAATGAGAATCTTAAATCTCGTGTTTATGTGCTCACATCGCAAGTATCTACTTTGGATACTTCTATGCGTTCTCTCAAAGAGAAATATGAGAACACATTAGGCCGAATTAATAAATTCAATAAGGGTAAGGACCATTTGGATAAAATCCTAAGTGACTTACTTCCGGCCAATCACCACATTGGTTTGGGGTATACGATGGGATGTCCATCCAAAGCGGCCACTACTTTTGTTAGGCCAACTTCCGGTGACTCTACGAGTGGTAGCAAACACTCTATTGGTAGTTCATCTACCAATGGTGCTTCCACCTCGTCCACACCCTCTTTTGGAAAGAAACCCACTTTGGGTGGACCTCCAAAGAAGGGGCATGCTTATATGTACACCAATACCATGCCACGTAGGAACACACGTCCTACTCCACCGTCTCACACATATGATGATTTCTATGCTACACGTGCACGGGCACGTGCACACCATGTGAGACACCCTCACGCACGTGTTCCCACACATGCATATGTTCACCCACCTCATCATATGAATAATTCTCGTCGTGCACCATTCCATCATGTTCCTTATGCCTATCCACGACATGCATCACGTAGAAACCAACAACGCATGCATGCACCCAATAGGATGAGGGCTCCCAAGATTTTCACTATTTGGAGCCCAAAGGACACAAGCATGGATGAAAAACAAGTGTATATGAATGCTTATTTTTCGGATGTTGTGCATAGTAGAAATTATGTGGGGAAGTCAAAGTCCAATTGGACTTGGCTTCCAAAGGTCTAACCTTTGAGGACCCAATGACCTTGGGTACCATGATATGAATGTTTCTATCTTTAGGTACTCAAGGAAAAGAAAAAGAAAAGGAGCAACAAATTTAAATTTAGCTCCAAAGGGAATTGGATACTCGATAGCGGGTGTTCAAAACACATGACGGGTGACGCTCAATTGCTCTCCGGAGTGGTTCCCATTCCAAATGGAAATCGCGTCGTATTTGGAGGCAACGAGAGCGGAACAATCGTCGGTGTTGGTAAAGTGGGTAACCCTTCTAAACCCTTAATTAGTGATGTCTATCTAGTTAATGGTTTAAATCATAATCTTATTTCAATAAGCCAACTTTGTGACAAAGGTTACAAAGTTAGCTTTGCGAAAGGATTGTGTCATATTTCAAATGATAATAATAAATTATTATTTTCCGGCACACGCCATAAAGATATTTATATTTTGGATCTTCCTAAGTCATATGAACAATGTCTCGTTGCCAACACAAGTGAACAACACTTATGGCATCGACGCTTTGGACATGTGAACTTTGGAACACTTTATAATCTTTCGAAATTAAATTCCATTAAAGGTTTTCAGAAGCTCGTTTTTGAAAAGAAAAGTTTTTGTGATTCTTGTCAACGTGGCAAGCTTCCTAAATCTTCATTTAAACCTAAGAAAAGCATTTCTACGAAACGGCCACTAGAGCTATTACATCTAGATTTATTTGGGCCAACTAGAGTTGCTTCCTTAGGAAATGCAAGATATGGACTAGTCATCGTTGATGATTATTCAAGATTTACATGGGTATTTTTCTTATGTAATAAAAATGAAGCTTTTGAAAACTTCACAATATTTGTGAAGAAAGTACAAAATCTCATCGGAACCACCATTGTCACTATTCGTAGTGATCATGGGGGTGAATTTGAGAATGAGTCTTTCTCAAATTTTTGTGATGATCTTGGAATTACTCACACGTTTTCTTTCCCTCGCGCACCTCCTCAAAATGGTGTTGTTGAGAGGAAGAATAGAACGCTTGTGGAGTGTGCTCCACTATGCTCGAAGATAGTCAACTTGGTTATCAATTTTGGGCGGAAGCGGTACACACCGCTTGTTATGTGTTTAATAGAATACTTTTGAGGCCCGGCACCAAACAAACTTGCTATGAATTGTTGTTTGGTAGATTGCCTCAAGTTAAACATTTTCGTGTTTTCGGCGCAAAATGTTTTATTAAAAACACATATGATAATTTGGACAAGTTTGATCCGAGATCGGATGAGGGGATATTTGTTGGGTATTCCTCACGTAGCAAAGCCTACCGGATATACAACAAAAGATCCTCTACAATCGAGGAATCACTTCATGTCTCTTTTAATGAGAATTTTACTAATTCTAGAATTTCAAATGACAATGATTCTATGGATGTTTTATGTGATTCGTTTGAAAATTCTAAGACTATTGATTCAATTGATCCTATTGAGACTAACCCGACTAATGAAGTTGTTGAGAATGTGCCTAGTGATCAAGGTATTCCCAAGCGGCTTCATACCGTTCGCGACCATCCCCATGAGCAAGTCATTGGCAATATTAATGATAGTGTCAAGACGAGATCTCAAGTCCACCACTTCGCCAATTGTGCCTTTGCCTCATCGATAGAGCCAAAGAATATAGTTGAAGCTTGCGAAGATAGTGCTTGGATCCTTGCCATGGAGGAGGAACTCATTCAATTCGAGAGGAATGAGGTATGGGAGCTTGTTCCTTTGCCATCGAAGAACCACACTGTTATAGGGACAAAGTGGATCTTCAAGAACAAAACCGACGAAAACCAAGTCGTCGTCCGGAACAAAGCTCGGTTAGTTGCTCAAGGCTATCGCCAAGAGGAAGGTATCGATTTCGAAGAATCCTTCGCTCCGGTAGCTTAATTAGAATCAATTAGACTTTTATTGTCTTTTGCATGCCATAAAAATTTTAAGTTATTTCAAATGGATGTTAAAAGTGCATTTTTACACGGAGATGTTGTTGAGGAAGTTTACGTTTCTCAACCTCCGAGCTTCATAAATGAAAAATTTCCAAATCATGTTTTTAAACTAAAGAAAGCTCTTTATGGTTTGAGACAAGCTCCTCGAGCTTAGTATGATCGCCTAAAGAATTTTCTTTTGGATTTGAATTTTAAAATGGGCGAAGCCGATTCTACACTTTTTGTTAAGCATGTGAATAATGATATTTTATTAGTTCAAATTTATGTTGATGATATCATTTTCGGTGCTACTAACTTCACTCTTTGCGAAGAGTTTTCTAATGTTATGAAGGAACAATTTGAGATGAGCCACATGGGCGAACTCAAATATTTCTTAGGTCTCCAAATTCGCCAATTGAACGATGCAATCTTCATCCACCAAACGAAGTATACGGTGGAGTTGCTTAAGCGATTTGGAATGGAGAATGCTTCCGGGAAAAAGACTCCAATGAGCACGACTACGCATCTTGACAAGGATACGGGCGGTAAGGATGTAGACATTCGTCTATATCGAGGTATGATAGGTAGTTTACTTTATCTTACCGCAAGTAGGCCCGATATTATGTTTGCCGTATGCATATGTGCTCGTTATCAGTCTCAACCTAAGGAGTCTCACTTAGTAGCGGTAAAACGTATTTTCCGTTATCTAAGTTATACACTTGATTTTGGATTACTTTATCCAAAATCTAGCACGTAAGAGTTAGTCTCATACAGTGATGCCGATTATGCGGGATGCAAATCCAACAGGAAAACTACTAGTGGCACTTGCCATTTTCTAGGAAATTCTCTTGTCTCTTGGTTTTCCAAGAAGCAAAATTCCGTATCACTTTCAACCACCGAGGCGGAATATATTGCCGCCGGTGTCGCTTGTGCCCAGGTTCTTTGGATGAGACACACACTGAAGGATTTTGGTATTCATTGTGATACTAGCCCTATCATGGTGGATAACCAAAGTGCTATTTGTCTTTCAAAGAATCCGGTGCACCATTCCCGATCTAAACACATAGATGTCCGACACCATTTCTTAGATGATCATGTTGCTAAAAGGACATCATTTTAGTGTACGTTGAAACCCAAAAGCAAATCGCCGATATTTTCACAAAACCCCTAAAGGAGGACTCCTTTGTGCGGTTGCGTCGAGAATTGGGGATTATGGGTGAATCCGAGATATAGGATTCATATTTCATTCAATTATCTTGCTTGCTATTTGATTTCGCGATATTTCGTTCATGCTAGCTTTATTGAATTTTTGGGAATTTTATGTGATTTGTTTGAATTTTTGCTCGAATTCTTATTTGAATGTCGTATTTAAGATTTCGACGTTTTATGGGGTAATTTAGATGACTAATGAGAGTGTTAAGATGTTTCATCCAAGTGGTTTGTGAAGAGAACTCATTTTTCAATTTTTGGACTCTTCTAGTCGGTTTCAGTTCATTAGCCAACCGACTAGATGCTCATCTAGTCGGTCAGCTAGTGAACTCAGACCGACTAGATCAAGCTTTAATCTAACTCTTATCTTTTTCTTTCCTTAGTCGGTCACAGTACACTAACCGACCGACTAGATTGAAAACTAGTCGGTCTGTGTGTATACTGCGACCGACTAAATCTAGCCCTAAAAATTCCTGTTTGCCTCTGTTTCGACTTAGTCGGTTCAAGCTCATTGACCGACCGACTAGATCGTAATCTAGTCGGTCAGTGTTTGAACTGTGACCGACTAAGTATGTTAGGGCAATTGTGTCTTTTCGCTTTCCAGACCGACTTAAGTCGTTTTCATCCGACTAAAACTCTTTTTAGTCGGTCTTCTTCTCCTCTCCAGCCCGCAAAAACCCAAAAACCCTCTCGAGCCCTTTCATTTTCCCGTCGTCTCCGGCCAATTTTCCGGCCATCTCCGCCGTCCGCCGCCGTCGACCTCCTCCTCCTAGGTATATCTCCTCCTCCTAGGTCTCGATTCCTATTCTAGGGTGTGATCTTGCTTGATTTCTCTTCTAGGGTTTCGACTTTGCTTCTAGGGCTTGTTAGTTTCGGTTTTTCTTTCTTAGGGTTTGTTGTAGGGTTCTAGGGTTTGTATTAGGTTGCTTGATCTAGTCCCGTCGCTTGCTTGTTCTCGTCGTGCCACGATCATGGCAAAGACGCGGATCCCTATCACTTCATCTGGGGCTTCCCCAATGTCTGTAGAGCCTTCTAACCCTAGGAATCCGTCTAAGCCCAAGCGTCGTGCTAAATCAACCCAAGCTTCTCCGTCTTTGCCTCCTCTGAAGAAGCAGAGGACGGCGACGGTCAAACCCCGAAAATCTAAGTCTAAAAAGCCCATACTCCACTCTCCCTCTACTCCTCCTGATTCCGATACTGAGTTTATCCCTGAGGATGAGTCTGGCCATAGGGAACCTACTCCTCCACTTCGTCCTAGGTCTCGCCAGCCTAAGGGAAAGGGCCCAATGCCAGCGGGTGGTGTTGACATATCGTTGTGTCGCGACGACCCTATGTGTCTAGCGGCCTACAACCGTATTGAACACTGCCCGATGCTATTGGAGCACTATGTTCAGTTTTCAGATTTCCTTGGCTTAGCTGATCTTCTCTCCTATAGTGGCCTATTGGATTATCTTCGATTTGACGCTAAGGCGAATCCCAGACCATATCCTCGCCTGGTGAAATTGTTCTATGCCAATCATGTTCGGGGCCTGTACGATGAGAGTCACTCCATCGAGACTACTGTCTTGGGAACTCCTATAGTTCTCACGGCAGAAATCTTGGGGGAGATACTTGGTTGTTCGTCGTCCGGTCTCCTTCCTTCTGACATTTCCGTCGATGATATCGCCTCCTTGGATCAGTCCGTTCTTTCTGATATCTTCCATGTGATCCCTCCTGCCTTTATTGGAGTTCCTTCGAAGTCGTTCAAGCCAAATGCATGGGTACTAAATCTTATTCTGAAGTCGTGCTTGCTTCCCAAGTACGGCTCATCTTCTCTGCCATCCCAGCCTTTTCTCAAGCTGATTTACGCTCTGTTCTTGGGTTGCGAGATTAATTGGGCTCGCGTTATACTCGATAAGATGGACTCTTTCGAGTGTATACGCAAGACCAATAAATCTGCGCATATCCCTTACCCGTGTCTGTTGACCCTGGTTTTCCGTCATTTCCGAGTCCCTCTCCCTCCTGACGATGAGCGTCCCTTGGGTCCTCCTCTGAACGCGACGGCCGTTAAGAAATCTCTTGCGGTGCTTCGTCACGTGCAGAGGTCGACCGCATCTGCTTCCCAGGCCACTCCCTCAGCTGCTGCTGCCCCCACTCCTCCTGCTACATTAGATGATGTCGTACGCCTTCTTCGTCGGCACGAGTCGCGTTTGGCTCGTACCGAGGAGGTCGTCTGCCGTATGGCTCGTATGATGGGCATTGATCTTCCTCCTTCCGTGTCTGAGGCCGAGGAGATGGACGATGAGGATATTGACGATCTTGTCACTTCCTTGGCTCGTGGCGATGAGGCCACTGCTGCTACTGCTGCTACCACTTCAGCTCCTGGAGTTGGCACCACTTCCGGTGCTCCAGAGACTTCTGCTTCAGTAGTTCAGACTTCTGAGGCTGCTGCTGTTCCTATTGATGAGCCTGCTCCTGTCTTACCTGCTGATACTCCTGTTGAGACCCCAGCTGTTGAGCCCGTCGTTTCCACACCTGCCCCGACGATCCCGTCTGTTGACACGCCTCTCCTCCCTGCAGAGCCTGTGTCCACTCCGTCGACTGGACCCACAGAGACTGCAGATCCAGCCACTTCCTCATGATCGTCAGTTCCGAGGACTCTCCACTACTCTTTGGATGATATATCTTTTTGAGAGTATTTTGGGTTAGGATGGAGTTTGAGGGTTGTTCTGATGTATTTTTGAGTTTTCTGGATGTCGGTGTTGGGTATTTTGATGTACTTTGGTTGATGTTGTTGTACTTTTTGATGTTTATATAGATGATGTGTCGTACTTGATATGATGTACTTCTTGTATTTGATATCTTTTTGGATGTACTCATGATGTTTCTATCTATATATACATCGATGTTCATGTTGTGATATTTTCTTCTTCGTGCACATTAATTCTCATTCAATGTCCATGCTATGTGAAATCGTCGCTCGACGATTGAAAAACTTGGTTAAATAGATTGAAATTCTATAATTGTATAGAATTGTTTTCCATGCACAAATTTAACCAAGAATATTGAATATTGAAGGGTATGTTTCTTTATTCAAGAAATGAACAATTATTTGGTATTTTTGATGATTTTGATTATCGCTTTTTGATAATGGACAATTTGGCACACCTTGATTTGATTTCATAATTTTTCCCTTGGTGTCAATTAGGTCCATCGTCATTGTCTACGACTCCCGATGTTGGATTTTCCATTTCCTAGTTGTTGTCGTTGTATGCCCCCAATTTTTGGGATAATGCCAAAGGGGGAGAGATAATGATAATAAATAGGGCAAATGAAAATTTAACTCAATTTCCAAGAATCTAGTTTGATATGTTAGATTCAGGGGGAGTTAAGATATATATAAGGATTTTCAAAATCCGATATTTCAAAAATCGATTCTCTTTATTTATCTTACTCGTCTGATTGATGCAATTCATATATATTCATTTTGAAATTAACGTGTCATCAATGCAGGGGGAGTAAGTATTTTACATTTGAATCATTATTTTTTATTATTATTTATGTTGGTTTGTCATCACCAAAAAGGGGGAGAATGTTGAATATTGGACTCCCCGGATTTGGTTTTGGATGATGAGCAAACATAAATAATTCATGAACTAACAATTTGTGAGCGCGGTATTGGAGATCGTCGCAAAAATCTCGAGAACATTCAAAGCAACATCTCAAGACTTCTCAAAGCACGTATTCATTGCCTAAAGCTTCGTTGAAGCTCTTGCGCCGTTTTGGAAGTCATGAAGAATTAATCGAAGCTCTCGAAGACCATTCTTTAAGGTTTTATTTATAGTCTTTTTAGCTTCGATATATAGAATGTTAAGCCTTGAGTATATCTTACGATTCTAACTTCATAACGCTCATATCGTAGCTCTAGGATCTTAGTACAAGTTCATTCTAACTTCCTCGAAGCGTCGCGCTTCGATTTGGACTTGTTTGTGCATGTTAGTTGGTACAAGAAGAAGTACTGACCGACTAGATGGTGATCTAGTCGGTCAGTAACTCTTCTTGGACCGACTAGTGTGATTCCTTAATTTCTTGTACTTTACTGTTTACAGTTAGTCGGTCTACGTTGACTCACCGAACGACTAGATTGTGAACTAGTCGGTCAGTGATGCTTCTTTGACCGACTAGTTGTGACTTACTGTTCATGCTAAATTTCTCCTAAGCTACTGTTTATCGTTAGTCGGTCTAAGAACGTTTGGTGACCGACTAGTTGACAATCTAGTCGGTCAACTTTTGTTCTTGGACCGACTAAGTCAATTTGTATTCAGACTATTTCATTTTGCCTCTTAGTCGGTCTACGTTCATTGACTGACCGACTAGTTGTGAAACTAGTCGGTCAGAAAGTCTTCTTGGACCGACTAGATTTCTAGGTCTGAATTTCTATCTTTTCTCAGTTCCTCACTTAGTCGGTCCATGTTGTTTGACTGACCGACTAGTTGATGAACTAGTCGGTCAGTGGTTGTTCTTTGACCGACTAGTTTCCTCAGATTTCTATCCGTTGGAATTTGACCTAAGTTGTTTTTATGGGACCCTATAAATACGAACCTAGGTCATTTCTATCTAGGTTAGAGCTGCCATTAAGAGATTCATTGAGATAGAAAGAGATAGCCATTCTCACTCATTTCTAAAGCTCTCTTCCTCACAAGAAACCCATTCTCTCACATTCTAGATCTAGAATCCATCTTGAGAGAAGCTTGTTCTTGGTGAGCCCTTCAAGCTCTAGCTTGACTCAAGTCTCCAAATCACTCCTAGGCACCTATTGCTGGTCATTTCCTTGGTGCTAGGTCTTGGTGACTTCATCTTCCTCAAATCCT
The DNA here is from genome assembly GCA_030789695.1 of Scilla litardierei. Classification (NCBI taxonomy): domain Eukaryota; kingdom Viridiplantae; phylum Streptophyta; class Magnoliopsida; order Asparagales; family Asparagaceae; genus Scilla; species Scilla litardierei. The sequence goes on from CM061133.1 coordinate 183,943,689, forward strand.
TCCTTTCACCTATTTGGTAAGAAAAACTCAAGGTATAGGATTTTGTGGTAAGTTTGCTTATTTCAATATAAACTCATTTATATTGCTTGTTGATTCTCTCGGTTGTGAGAGAAGGTTGTGATCCTGGGTTGTGGGATTCACTATTGCATTGTTGTATGATTTGATCTTGTGAAGGTTTTTCATAAGATATTCATAGTGGAAATCTTGGGTTAGGATTTCTAACCTAAGTATCCGGAGGGGATCCGGGTGGTTGGGACGTAGGATCACCGGGAACAAGTCGGGGAGACTTGGGTGGATCCGAACCCATTAACATCATTTGTTTGCATTGTTAATTTTGTTGTTGTCATTCAATTTAAGCTTCCGCAAATTGTTTTGGTAGTTGTTTGCACAATAATTTGGAATTATACTCCTTGTTATTTTTAAAGTACTATTCACCCCCCCTCTAGTACTTGTGCAGTAGCTTGTAGGGCATTACACAGAAGGCGTTGGACCAAAACCGACGTCCTCCCATACATCAAATGCCTCGGACCACAGGAGGCTAACTATGTCATCCGGGAGGTCCACGAAGGGCTTTGCAGGAACCACCATGGGGGCAAGACGATCACAATAAAGATCCTAATGCATGGGTACTATTGGCCAACCTCGGTCGAGTACGTTCGAAAATGCCCGGTGTGCCAGAGGTTTGTGAAGATCAGCTCGACCCCCCTGCCGAACTTGTGCCGATAATCAGCCCCGTCCCCTTTGCCAAGTGGGGGCTGTATATCCTCGGCCCAAAGGGACAAAGGAAGCACCTGATTGTGGCGGTGGACTACTTCACCTATTGGATTGAGGCTGAACCCTTGGCCACCATCATCTGGAAAACAGCAAAAAGCTTCGTATGGAAATCCATCATTTCCAGGTTCGAAATCGCTCAGTCCATCGTCACAAACAATGGGAAACAATTTGATTGCGCGGGGTTTAGATAATTCTACACGGAATGGAAGATCAAGCTCTTGTTCGCCTCTGTGGCCCACCCCAGACCAATGGGATGGCCGAGGCTGCCAACAAGTGCATCCTCGAACCCCTTCGCAAGAAAGTAGGGGAAGAGCATGGAGACTGGTTGGAAGAGCTTCCTGGGATACTCTGGTCATACTGAACAATGCACAAAGAGGCCACGGTGAGACACCCTTCACTCTCACATATGGGGCCGAGGTAGTAGTGCCAGTCAAGGTGGGTGAGGAATCACTCTGCCTCCGGCACTTTGACGAAGAAGGGAACTCGGATGGCCTAGAGATCAACTTGGAGCTCATGGACGAGCGGCATGACTAGTCTCTGGCCTCGATCGTCTGACAAAAACAACGAGTGGCTGGCTACTATAACTCATGGGTCAAAGGGATGAGCTTTCACCAAGGAGACCTGGTCTTGAGGAAAGCAATCTTCGCCCCAGAGGTCGCGTGCAAAGGGAAGCTCGTCGCCAAATGGGAAGGGCCCTATGTGATTACTGAGGTCCTCGGCCCAGCCATGTACCGACTCTCGACTCTAGGCGGGAAGACGCTCACTCACACCTGGAACGCAGAGCACCTGCATAAATACTACCAGTAAATGTATGCCCACAGCCTAGATGATTGTACTGAAAGAAGGGAAAATATCTGAAATAAAAAAACTCTCTTTCTAAGTCTAGACATCTCCCACACCGTAGGTTAAGCTCGACCGTAAGGCTGGGGCACTCCCCCAGCAGGCCGATCATTTGATCGACCGTAAGACTGGGGGTAACTCCCCCAGCGGGCCGATCGTTCGACTGACTGTATGGTTGGGGGTAACTCCCCCAGCGGGCCAATCATTCGACCGACCGTAAGGCTAGGGCAACTCCTCCAGTGGGCCAATCATTCGACCGATCGTAAGGCTGGGGCAACTCCCCCAGCGGGCCGATCATTCGACCGACCATAAAGCAGGGGGCAACTCTCCCAACAGGCTGATCATTCGACCGACCGTGAGGCTGGAGGCAGCTCCCCCAGCATACCAATCACTCAATTGACCGTAAGCCAGGGTTAGCACCCCCAGCTGTCTGACTGACCCATCGACCATAAGTCTGGGGGTAACTCTCCCAGCAGACCGATAATTCAATCGACTGTAAGGCTGGGAGCAACTTTCCCAGCAGGCCGATCACTCGATTGACCATAAGCCAGGGGTAGCGCCTCCAGCTGGCCGACTGACCCGTCGACCGTAAGGCTGGGGTAACTTTCTCAGCAGGCCGACAATTCGATCGACCATAAGGCTGGGGCAACTTCCCCAGCAGACCGATCACTCGATTGACTGTAAGACTGGGGGTAGCTTCCCTAATTGGCCGACCAACACACCAACCATAAGGTTGGGGCAACTCCCCCAGCAGGCCGACACCATATCGACCGCAAGGCTGGGGGCAACTCTCCCAGCAGGTCTATCATCAGATCGACCAGGAGGTCGAGGGCAGCCCCCAGAAAACCGGTCATCTGACTTACTACAAGCGAGCCCATCGACCCACAATTAGTATAGCTCCCCCAAACCAGGCTGCTCGGTAACTAAAACCTAACCATGGTTAAAGGAGGGGGCACAACATCGCAAACATCACAGGTGTTATCATCAGACGAGCATAAGTGAACCTTTACATTGCAAAAACTAGCAGACGAGCACAAGTGGACCTTTACATTGCAAAAACTTGGTGAAGGCCAAAGACCGTTTACAAGGCAAAAAAATAGGAATACACAGAAGGGGCTAGGCCCCTGCTTCAGGGTGGGTAACCAAGGCGGCGGTAGAAGTATCCTCTGGCTAGACGATGTCCTCTGGCCATTCAAGCTGGGTGACCGAGGCGGCTGCAGGAATGTCTTCTGGCCGGTCAACATCGACCCCCCATCGTCCCCGGAGATCATCTTAAGCTCCTTGAATGAAATTCCCAAGCATGGGAATTTATGCATGATCTCGCGCTGGCAACAGAGGAACCCTTCCTCAAATGCCTTAAACATCCCATGTGCGATGAAGGTATCTGCGTACTCATCCACCATCGCCCGGGCAATCTGAGCGGGCTCCACCTCTTCCAATTCCTTGATCCGGGCCTTGAGGGTTGCAACTTGGAGCTAGAGCCTTGATCTCTCCCTCTCGTTCTCACGAGAGACTTTGTCGAGCTCTACCGTAAGGGCATGCTCCCTCTCCTCTACTGCCTCCACCAGCTCTTCGAGCTCCTTGACCTTGGTCTACTCCGCGGGGCCCCTGAACTCCCTTACTTCGACAGCCCTCTCTAGCTCGGTAACCCTCTCCTCGACCTTGGACTTTGTAGCCATCGCCACTACACTTTCCATATCTGACTTCTCCAGGTCGGTCGAGAGCTCGGCGATCCGGGTCTCCATCGACTTCACGTGCGTCTCTGCCTCCTGAGCCGCCTCATCAGCGCCCTCCACCACCACTGATTTCTCGACGAGACCCGCCTCCATGTTTAAGAGTACAATGAACTGTCGCCTCATTGAAAGGTCAACCAAGGACAACTGTGCCAAAGGAATGATGAGTCAGAGATAAACACAAAGGACAACACAAAAATGCTACAAATGGCCTACCTGCTGGCTAACTTGCACCACAAAGGCAACGAGCCTATCGCCCCTCACCCCGTCCAATACTGATCGGTCTTGGGGCAAGTAGGAATTTTCGGCCAGCCAGGTCGCGACCTTGCAATCCGAGAAGACGGACTCCTTCAGCCCCACAGGAAAGCAGGAGCGGAGCAACCCGTCCCCAAGCCACGTCAGGTCAGCCTCAGACGACCTAAAAGTACCCAGGGACCTCTCGTAATCTGTTGGGAGCGGGCTAGAGAAAGAAGGGGAGAAACTACCCCAAGGCCACTCGTCCCTTCCTGAAACAAGGCCCCGGGCTTTCTTTCCTCCAGTTCTTCCCTGATCCGACGACGCATGCTCCTTCACCCTGTTTGTCCTGCCCCCAGAGGACCCACCCTAAGGCCTCGGTCGAACTTCCAAGACGTGGTCCATCCTCCTCGAGGGGGGTCCGGGATGGTAGACAGCGGACGCGGGGAAGAACCTTGGACGAACCCACCTGACAGAACGAAGGTAAGGGGATGGCCAAAATCGAAAGCTACAAAGAAAACTGAACCAGAAGTGGGACTTATCGACGGGCTACACTATCTTCCTCAGGGTATAGTCCGAGAAGAGGACCTTAATGTCCCATTCGTAAGCAGGGATGGCAGCCAACTGTCCCTTGCAGCAAACTCCACGTTGATAAGGCTCCCCAGTGTAAGAGTTAACGAGGGCGGATTACCCCAATGAATTGGAAAATCCACTTCCTCAGGAAGAGACACGAATACGTAGTCCTCCTTCCAGTGCTTCAAAGAGGTCGACAGTCCCAACACCAGACCTTTTCCCTTCCAAGAGGTGATGTACAGCCAAGCACCTGACATATGGTGGCTTAGCCAATAGAAATGGGTGAAAAGGCCAAGGGTTGGCTCGACCCCCTTGAGCAAGCACATCACGATGAACCCCACTAAGCACCCGATGGCGTTGCAGAAAAACTAGCATAGGGCAAGCCCGTGGGCCCTCAAGAATACTGCCATGAATGGGTGAATCGGGAACCACATCCCAAACTTCAACCCCTGCACGTACACCCCGACCTCGCGGCTACCGGGGAAGCAGACCCTCTCATCCCTCTGGGGGGCCTGGCACGATAAGGGGGAAGGAGGTACTTGGAGCGGAGTGGCCCTATGGAGATGGCACTGGTCTTTGACACCCTCCCAATCACATATGAGGGCACGCAAGGGGGATTGCCCCCGGCCAGCTAAATCACGGCCCCCGCCCCGGGAGGCATGATGGGCACATCGGTAGACGCTGGACGCCCTGCCCTGGAGGTAGCAGAAGAAGACGATGAAGGACACATGCTAAAGCACTGGCGAGGGTAAAGGTCTGGTGCAAAAGCAAGAGAAGGAGAGATAGCACTGAAAGAACAGAGCTTCAGCCAGAGAGGCAACTGCCTTGTTTATACCGCTTCCCCTGAATCCTCCGGCTCCATCGCCAGCCGTTCACTCACACACACGTGTCAGAATCCTACGAGGGATGGCTCTTCGAATCCCGCACCCAAAAGGTCGAGAGGATTCTCGGCATCCAGCGCTATGATGGCCTTTATTTAATGCGTTGCCTAGACTGATGCGCCTGTCCAATCCACACAGATCACCCCCGGACCGAACCGTCAGAATCCGAACGGCCCGAGTGATGGGGGCAATTGATACAACTCTCCTGAATGGGCTAAGGCAGAACGGGCTAATTCCATGAGTCGGGAAAAGATTAGGCCCATGCCCAGAGGCCCTGCGAGTACTTCTGAGGACGCCGGCCCAAAAAGTCGACATTAAGGGAACCGCTGACCTTCGACAATTAAGGAAACTGCCCCTCAGATTCCATCCGCTTGAATCACCATTATGCTCGCCTTCATGGCCCATCAAGGGACCATGAAAGAGGCATAGACGCGGGGGTGAAAGGCGGGGAGGATGAGGGAGACGTGGGTGGTTCAATCCCTACAAGAGACCCGGAGATTAAGAGACGAAGGGACCGAATTATGAATACTCGACACTCAGGTATTCTTCCGCATACGACCTTGTCTTCCACCTCAGAATTCTCCTCCACATCCCGGCCTGAGGATTCATGTATCGGTCTCCCCATGAACCGTACTCGATCCCACCAGGCATCCTTTAGATCATATCTGACTTAGGCATCGGAGGGGACTTGGTCGGAACCAAGGTCCGACCACCCTGACAAGCTTTCTCATCCGTGCAGGTCAAGAAGACTTCACCCCGCCGAAGCTACCATTCGGTGCTTCATCCATCGGAGTCGAACAGTCTGGATCCCTAGCTTGTTCGTCTCTCCACTCGAGGAGGCCGTCGTTCTCCCAAAGCTACCATTCGGGATACCGACGCACAGATCGGCGCATTCTGGACCGAGCGAACGTGCCACTACTTGATCTCGGAGGACGCACGTGTCTCACGCGACTACGTCGACCTCCGATCCTCGAGACTACCGAACTGTGGTGAGACAACACCCTGAAACAGTAGTCGACTACAGTTTAACTGGTAGTCGACTTCCAAAATAACTTTGTTCGACTACCAATACAACTATATCCGACTCTTTTGAGGACCAGAGAAATAACTTCTTTTTACCATATAAAGTAGTCGGCTAATATACAAAAAATAGTCGGCTATTTTTATGATGCATGGCAAAATAGCTCAAAAAATTCAGGAAATTATTTCAATTCTTTTCAAAAAAAATTCAAAATATTTTTACGAGTTTAAAAATGATTTTTAAATATTGCTAAGTGTGTGAAGCTCCAAACCTAAAGTCTACATAAAATCTAAGGACATGGATAACATATCCCCAATAAATGGCTTCTTGATGCACTACAATTCTTTCAACTTCATGCCTTAGTCTCTTTTGCTCCTTTGGCCTTGGATGAGGTCTCACCTTGGATGAGCTCTCACACTTCTCCCTAATCATTCCCTTGAATGTCTTTGACTTTGAGTAGCATTTGATCAAGATTTAATGCTGCATTTTTGGTCCTTCATGGCATGTTGATATTTCTTCACTTCTTTGACTTTGAACTTTATTTCTTTGGCTTTGAACTTTATATTTGATGTGACATTTAAATTCTTAAACTCTTGGTAATAATCACACCTATCATTTGCTTGATCATCATCAAAACTCAATTAGGTGTGACTCAATATCCAACAATCTCCCCCTTTTGGATGATGATAAACAAATGATATAAAACAACCAAATAATATGAAATTCATAAAATTCACTTACTCCCCCTGCATCAATGCATGATTTCGTAAGAGATAAGCAAATATAAAGTACAATTTCCATATTATTTTGCAAGTGTGTACAATATGAGTTCAGATTCATAGACATGAGCCATGAATAAATTCAAACTCATGAGTCAATCATAACATAAAGCATATCCAAATCATAAAGCATATCCAAATCATAAAGCATATATCATAATTCCTAAGCCATGAATTTTATATGCATTTCACCTTATTTCTCCCCTTTGTCATATCAAAAAGGAAATGGAGAAATGAAGTGTCTCAATATCAACCAAAATACATATGCTATTGAATAACTTTGAAATATGCATTCTTATGTCAAATATGATATGCAATAGTGTGAGTGACAAGTATCATGAGCAATGAGCAAAAATATGATATCAAAAGATAATCACAAAAGATTGTGAAAATAGGATATCATTCAAAGTCATGCAAGCTCAATACTCAATAGTTGCTCAAATGTGCATATAGTCACATATGCAAACATATCAAAGTATGCTCAAAATCAAGACATGATCCACCATATTATCCAAGATATAGCAATGTGCTCACAAGCAAAACACAATTTACACATATATTTTTAAAAACATAACATAAATCATGACATACTCAAAATGTGACAATTGCTTAACATAATTCATGACATTGATAATATGGGCCTAAATATCCCTGATACATCTAAATATATTACATAACCCAATGTATCAAAAGATTTACAAACATTACATAACCAAATATGTAGCAAAAGTGAAAAATACCAAATATTACATCACCAAATTGTTTTAAAGAGAATGAAGCATACACAATAACCAACCACACTCAATCTCACAAAAAATAGAAACACCTAACTAGGTGGAGCTTGTCCTTGAAGTAACTTCTTTATTGAGCAATCTCCTCCTGAAGTCTCAATCCTCTCATGGAATCTACTGAATTCATGTTGCATCTCAGGCTAGAACTCTTGCTTTATTTCTTCAAGCTTGTTATGGAAAATGGATTGGGAATCAACAAAATATTGAGGAGGTGATATGCATGGAGGTGGATACGAGGAGCGAGTGGGTTGTTCATCATCCTCAATATCTTCTTCTTCTTCACATTCTTTGGGATTTTGAGATGGGTCTCTGTGAAGTTTCATTCTTTTCAAGGCACTCTTATCAAATAGAATGATGGGTGGAGTGTCAAGGGTCTCAGATGATACATTGATCTTAAAGTACCTAAAATGATGGTAAGATAATAACCATGATGCAGAAATGATGCAGTACTGTGGGTCAGGTTATTATATATCAATCCTACCCAATTCAATTTAATTCCATCTACGGGGGCGTAAACACATTTTGCCTGGGTCTTGGATAGCAAAGAATAGCTTCCAGATCTTTGGAATGTGTTGTAGGGCAAGAGTAATGTAAGAATTCTTGTCCTAAGTAATAATGCACGCGTTGCTATACAAGGGACAAAGCTTTTTCCTTAGAGAAATATTTTTCAATGATAGAAGTGTCACTCATGAAAATTTCTCTAAGCGTAGCTCCCTTGCTAGGGATGCCTAAAATCTCTCCTATTTGTGATACAGAAAGTCTAATATGTTTATTTAAAACATTGGTTACGAACCCAATAACATTGGGATTGACTGATATATTTGTATAAAATAGATGCACTGGTCTAAGGTAACATCTACAAGAGCTTTTCGTATAGAATAACCTCTCAAGCCCTTAATAAGCCAAAAAATCCCTTATCATGTATCATCCAAAATCATCGATTTTAACGATTCTCTCAGTGAGGATTACTCTATTAGCTATGTGTTGAAAATGTGAAAGTAACTGAGGTCCATTCAAATATGAGAGAATGAGCTCCATATCTAGGCTGTGATGGAGTTGATTATGTAGGCTGAGAAGACGAAGATTGTGATCTTCTCTTCTGAGTGTTGGTCTCCTACTCATGTTGGCTAGTGAGTGTGAAGATGCAACTAACATGATGCAAATGTTATGCAAAAAGAAATGAGATCGAATGTAATACCTAACCAAGATTGAAACTTCACCAATAAACTTTTGAAATCCACTGAACTGAAACAACTAAGATGAAGAGCTTCAGGAAATTTGAGGAATTTCGTGGCTTAGGGTTCTTGAGAAATGAATGAGAGAAATGGGACTATTTTAGGGTTATAAGTTGAAGAGAATGAATCTTAGCCATATATATGAAATGGAGGTTTAAGATCATCTCATTCAAACATGTTTGAGTCATAAATATTCAATAAAAGTGGGTATGGACTCAAAACACATAAATCAAACCCACAAACCCGTGAAAAATTGAAATAATTTAAAGGTAGATCGGCAGAAATAGTCGGCTATTTATATAGCGGTAGTGGGCTATCCTTAATCCAGTAGTCGGCTACTACAGTGGACAGAGATCTGGTCCTGAAAGTAGTCGGCTGTAGTATTAATGGTAGTCGACTACAGTATATAGTATATAATGTAATCAGCCATCAACAGAAGAATTGCAGCTCAAGCTCAAATTATATCCTCTCTCACAACTAAATTCTAGTGGTTTCTAAAGCTACATACACACAATCAAATCAATCACACACATGCAATTAATGTCGCCTAATTATATGAGATACCAAGGGTTATTTGCAGGTATCTCACTTAGGTCTAAAACCCAATCTAGTCACATTAGGAACCAAATCCAATTGGATTTGGAATCCCCATCATATATATACTTATAGTCATAACCCGTGCCGTATGGCACGGTTCATTTTAATTTCCCCCCCAAAGTGAATTCAAAGTTACATATTTTCCCTCCTTTAGCTGTTCCCCCAACACAAAAATCAAAACTCATTTAAAGTTTTCCCCTAAGTTTTAATTTTCACCCCAATATGTTCCCCCCAAATTTCAAATTCAAATCATTTTCCCTATTATCATTGTCCTAGTCAGCATCCCAGTCACCAATATTTGTCCTAGTCATATTTTGGTGTCCACGTAGGACAAAATTAAAAAGTCCTCATTTGTATAATAGATAATTAAGTGGGTGGTGGATATCTTGTATAAATTTAATTACATAATCATTAACTGATTTTTGATTTAGATGCCTAGGAACCCAAATTTTAAGCATTTTTCCTTTATTATTGTTAGAAGTTGAAGGTGTTGCCTTTCTAATAAACGTTTGATTATAATGGGTTTTATATGTCCAAGAATTACTATAGTTGGGATTTGAAATAAAATCAAATCCATTATTATTATTAACTATTTGTGAACATATTAGAACATTTAATGTCTCTTTACCTTTATTAAAATTTCGAACATTCAAATATAATTCATTATACTTAGTTAATGATGCTTCTATCGCATTACCTAGTTTTTCTATCATATCATTTAAAATTTTAGAATCATTAAGAGGATTTTTATTACCAATTTATAATTGTTGGTTCTCCATCCTAATTATTTTGTTTTCACTATCTAGTTCTTGATTAAAAAGAGTTAGCTCTTCGGGGGATCTCCTTTAATTTCATAAGTTCTGATTTTAACCTAATATTTTTTTCTTCGACAACTTTTACATTAATACAATTTTTATGAAGTTTTTCTAGTTTACGGTACTCCCTAATCAATTTATCATGTGCCACACATAAATCATCAAATCCACTACCAACATCAAAATCAAAACTTTCACTATCATTATCACTACGATTGCTATCACTACAACTATCATATTCATTATGTTGGCTAGAGGTACTAACCTTTGAAGTAGAGGCCATAACACACATATGGGCTCGCTCTTCCCCTTATTCTTCCGATGAGGAGGATAATGATGATGATTCTTCCGAGTTATCATCGTCGTCACTACGATCCCAAGCCAAAAAAGCTTTCTTGTTGGGCTTCCTTATCTTCTCATTTTTATGACTCCTTCTTTTTCTTCTCTCATTGTCCTTCTCTTTTCCTTTCCCCTTTTCCTTTCCCCTTATCTTTGTTCTTCCCAATGGGCAATCTCTTCTCAGGTGCCCTGACTTATTGCATCTAAAACAAATGCTTTCATTAGTTAAACGAGATTTTCGTTATGAATACTTACCGTTAAGGTGTTGGGGTTTGATGAACCCTTAGGGTATAAAATCTACGTCCGTCCTACGTCAGACGGGCGATAGAAGCTTAAAAGGCAGCGAAATAAAATACAATAAACTATTTAATGTCAGCCCTAAAAGTTTCATGAACCTTAGCTAGGAAAATCTACTGTCTTTGGGGTGGGTCTGACCAAACCCAAAGAAAGTTCTAAACTATTGCAACATATATGAAAGCATAGTAAAAGAAAACATACCCGAAACTTCGTTTCCACAGAATAGAAAGTGTCTTCTTCTGCAACCTTTCTTTGGCCTCTGAAGCGATGCCCCGTATTGGGGCTGAGCCGCTTCTCCCAAGCTGAACCGCATCCCGAGCTGAAACACATCTCGAGACAAGTCAACACATCCCGAGCATCCCAAGACAAGTCAACACCATGCCTCCGAGCTGAAACACATCTCGAGTCAAGTCAACACAGTGCCTCCAAGACAACCACTTGCAGAAGAAATTTTCACTTAAGCAGGACCCACGTCAAAGACTTTGGATCTGATCCAAATCTCCTCCTCGTCTTGCTAGGACTCGAACGGAGGAACAGAAGAATTTTAGGAGGAGTGAATAAATTTTGAGTCTTACTTCAAGCGTGCTCAAAATTTTTTGGAGCTACTCAAAGCAGAGACTTGGTGCACATTTTCAATGGAAGGCTAGCCCCTATTTATACAGGGAGCCAGGCCCCTTCCTCGTCTCACGAGCAATGTGGGACTAAAGTTAATAGAGGAAAAATAATTTCAAGTTTGCCTTCCACAAAGGCCAAACTTTAGCGAATTTTTCATCCTTCATCGTTAAGCTTCAAAAGTGATATCATATATCAAATCGAAGAGCACTGAACGGAGAATGCATAGAAAAAACGACGCTCAAATCCGACTTCGTTTGACCCCTCAAACGATAGCTCAAAGTAGGCCAAAAACCACAAACTGCTAAAATTTCACAGCCGCCATTTCGGTTTCAAAAACTGTAGCCCTTGGCCCCATTAGTGGGGCCCACTTTTTCATTCAGGCATGCCTATGTGTGCATGCTGGTCAAACCAGCGCCCTAGCCCTTGGGCGCTGGCCCAAGCCAGCAACTGGGCACAGCCAGGGTGCTTGCTTGGGCCAGCGCATGGCTGGGCTTATTCTTTAGTGGTTTTTAATCTAAAAAACTTTTAAATAGATATTTAAGCTCAATAAATATTTAAACCACCTTTTAAAAATAATTGTAGCGTCCGTTTGAACTCCGATTTTAGCGCGGTTTTTTCTCCGACTTTCGTAGAAAAATCCTCTCTTCATTTCTATGTATCATATGTCCATAAACACTTTATGACATATTATAATCCCTATTTAATTATTTTAGACTTATTGTCACAAACCATTTATGACTTTAATTATTCCTGTGCACCCGAGTGCACTCCTCCTTTATTCTTCCTATTACTAAGACGTAAATCCTACTCGGTGTGAGACCCAACATCCTGACCCTACTATAGGTTGGGGCTTAATACCCCTAGAAGACAGTGACCTTGAGCAGCAGGTGTCATCCTTGTTTCGGCATCATAATTACATGATTGACCATTTGACTAAAGTATCGTTGGGATCACTCTGACTGTGTCCGTGATGAATACCGCAGTTTTAGTCCCTTTTTCATAACTATGTCGCTTAGCCAAGCCTAGTGTATGGTCAACTGTCAACCCCAATAGCTCAAAACCAGTTAGTCTCCATCGATCTTCAGTCAAATAATGTTGTACTTCTTCTAACATAATCTGGCCAGAGTTTTTACTAAAGACCGAACTAGCACGTGCGACACTAACTCCCATAAACGGGAGAGCCAAATCTTCTCTTGGTCATTACTCTCCTCGCACGCTTCAAGTGTCACCCAACCAAAGACTTTTCGACGAGCCTTGCCTTGAAACTAGGTCAGAGATCTGAGTGACACCGTTCACGTATAGATTCATACAATGACATGAAGTCTAAGAATCAACTTGCATTTCATCACTGAGAGTTATTATTGACAGATTAGTTAATGTTAACCATATGATAACTCTCGTGGGGTCGTTCAGTGAACTCATTCTCCAATGAGCACATGTGTCTCGTCTCCGACTTCGCTAAGTCGACCGACTATGAGATCATCGTCACCACTCCAAGGTGAAAACAAAGACACAATGGTCTTTTCGATGCATTGATATCCTTTTCGCAATTTTAGACTTATTCTTTAAACAGCCACGCAATTCTCCATGATCGAGATCCTCATCTCGATACTTGTTTGATCTCGCATCAAGTCTCTGGACTTTAACTAAGTTCTAATGTATACTACATTATTATTAACTTAGGCAAATTCTTACAAACAGCTTACTGTTATTTAGAACAAGATGTTTATACACATACACTGAGATAAATTTCCTCGAGGGCATACACATCTCCCAACATCTCCCACTTGCAGTCAGGCCCATTTATCTCGGTATATCATACCGCATTTACACATAAGTCTCTCTAAACTTCATGTGGTAGAGCCTTCGTGAGTGAATCAGCTAAACCCTCTTTAAAATAGACTTAATGAGTTTCTATGTTCATTTTAGACCATACATTTGAATCTCATCCAAATAATTTCATTGGTCTTTTGGAATCCATGACATTAACCTTGCCTGGATCTCATCCAGCTCATCGTTCTCACTTGAGACTTAAAACAATATCCTATATGTACCTCGAGCTTCCTTCCAGGTGACCCGGGACAGAGGTTTCGCCTCAAGCCACTTTATGAAGTAGTCGATAGCCACTATTACGTATTTTCATTGCCCACTCGCTGGCTTGAATGGGGCAAGGAGGTCTAGTCCCCAATTGGTGAAAGGAACTAGACTGACTATAGGGATCAGATCAGTTGGTGGGCTGAGCTGATCTCTGAGAACTTTTGGCAGGTCGAGCATCGTCGAACGTATTCGACGTCATCTTTGAACATCGTTGGCAAAAAATACCTTGTCTTACGGCCTTTAAAGCTATAGATTTTAATCGGAGTCCGTTGATGGCCGCTTCATATTCTGCACCATTATTAGTGGTTTGAAAATCAAAGCGAAGAGCATATTCAAATATATTGCCCGCTGATGTTTAGACAATTATTCTGGCCCCGCTTCTATCTTGTGTGGTCGAACCGTCGACTTGTACGATCCAGGTTCCGTCGTCTTCAATTGCATCTTTCGCTTTATTTAACGGATTGATACTTATTGAGGATGAGGGGGTAGCCTAAGGTAGTACGCTAGTTGCATATACCTCTTCCTGTGGACCATCATTATAAGTGAGTTCGACGATAAAGTCAGTGAGCCTGCCCTTTGATGGCAGTCCTTGATTTAAACTGGATGTCGAATTCTCTTAGTTCGACCACCCATTTCGTCATTCTCCCTGAACGATCGAGCCTCTTAAGGGTCTGCTTTAAGGGAGTGTCAGTGAGGACCAGAATGGTGTGCGCTTGGAAGTACGGTCGCAACCTCCTTGCGGATTGGACCAGTGCAAAAGCCATCTTTCGATCCTCGAGTAGTTGACCTCCTGTCACGCCCTGCTTCCCAAAATGACAGAAGCGAGAACGGGACGAAGGTCTGCATGAACTGGAGCGGTGAAGCTCGAGTTCATTAAGCGTCTGTGATAAAATCGCGCAGAATTCTTACTTGCATTTCAGAATAATAAAAACATTTCATTTAATTTATAGCCACATCCAGAGTTTGTACATGAATATTACAATAGGGCCCCAACATGGCCAAAAAGGCTACCAAAGGGAAAGTAAACCCTAAAACAAGATACTAAGGCAAATCTAGGTAAGCAGCAACACTCTACTCTCTAGCCCCCACTGGGAGTAACTCAGCGTCTACAGCAAACACCTGGCTCTCTAGGTCAAGCCTCTCAACAAGTCCCCCTAGCGACATGTCTCCTGATCTGACATACATTCCAGAAACATGAATGTATATCAGCAAGGGCCTGCAAGTAAAAGTAAGAAGGCCCAAAGCAAAGTGGACGAATAATAGTAAATTATGAAGTATTAATGTTTTTATACAAGGTGTCAGCAGCATTAAACATGGCGATTCAAAGCATGGTAAAGTAAGGTACTTCTAGCATGACAGTTCTAAACATTTTAAGTGTGAAGTAATCAGCATGGAAATTTTCTATTGACATGGTAGGAAAGTAAAAACAGTGCAAGAAAGTAAACGAGGCATGGCAATGGCCGTAGTGTGTGCTACCGGCTACAAGACAAGACCGTGTATGTCACGAAGGGTTCTCGTCTTACGGTTAGAGGGGGATCAAACCCTCTAAACCGTGCACACGCTCAACCCTACCCCAACCCAAGTGCACAAGACAAGTCTGGACAAAGGATCACTCTCTCTATTTTGGAGAGTGCCTTATTCACTGCTAGCTTATCTGGACAAAGGATCACTCATTCTGCTAGGTGAATGCCTTATTCGCTGCTAGCTTATCTGGACAAAGGATCACTCACTCTGCTAGGTGAGTGCCTTATTCGCTGCTAGCTTGTGTATCAAGAAACCGCTATATACTGGAACACGAACCAGACTAGTCATACATGACCCTACTGGAACACGGGCCAGACTAGTCATGTATGACCGACGGGAGTAACCAAATCAATGCAAGAGTTCACAAATTCAAGATCAACAAGATGTTCCATTAATGTCCACACACACGCACCCACAGATAATTGTTTTTCTGTAAGTTCAGTTTTAAAAGAAAACGCATTTAAAGCATTAATACTTCAATAATTTGTATAACTCGCACACTTGCCTGATAAAGTGATTTCGGGTGTCTAAGTGATTGCGACGAGGCACAATATATGTGTATGGTTGTAGTAGGCAGACACACGGCGAGGGGCAGCACGTCTGGTGGTCAGAGGTTGGCGGCGGGACATCGAGGTGCCTCAGGCAGAGCTGTGGGCTAGGGTGTGCGGTAAGTTGCAGATCGAGAGGGAGGAGAGTCAGTGCACGGTCACTGGCGGTGAAGAGGGTGGAGGCCTGGTGTTGAAGAGGGCTGGCCGGAAGTTGAAGGCGCCGGGAAGGAGAGGGGCTGTGCGGGTTGCGTCGGCGAAGGGGATCGTCAGATTGGAGGTGGTGGCCCGGCACGTGGACTGTAGCTGGGCATGAGTTGCGTAGGGGGAAGAAGGTGGTCGGGCACCTGGGGATGGCCGGACTGGGGCTGTGTGGTAGTAGAATGTCGGGAGGATGGCCGGAGGTTTTGTGTTGCATGGGTTTACACGAGAGTGCCCTGGGCTTCTCTCCTTGCACGAAATGGAATGAGAAAACAAATGCAGGTGGCTAGGTCATTGTTTGGAGTTTAATATAAGTAGGGCTAGAGCTCTTTCAGGCTTGTAGAGTTATTAGGGGGAGAGAGATAGTTCACGTGGGAAGAGGGATAAGTGCTGATCTTGTGGGATCCTTTGTGACGTGGGTTGAGAGGGGAAACATGGGAGGAGAGCCCAGGGGTTATTAAGATTAGATATCAAATAGGTTAAGATTTAACTGTTTTGATTTTTAAAGGATTAGGTTTTATAAATAGATTAGTTAAAAAATAGTTGATTTGATGAACTAAACTAACAGTAAAGTGCCAATAGTGATTGGGTTAGGGTTTTAAAAATAATTACCAATTTGAGTTTGTTTTTAAAATGTACAGAGCCTAAAAAACAAATTTTATAAAAACAATATTTTATAAACTAGTAATGAGTTAAGCAGATTGGTCCCTCGACGTCCAAAACTTACAAAGAAAATACTGGGGTGATCGCACCTCCGAGAGAATCGTGAAAACGGGGTTTGGTCGCACGTCTGAACTACAGAGAACAAAAATAAAAAAATCAAATACGAAAATACGCACATGAAACATCAATATGCACTAAAATACGTACGGTCGGAAGGTGACCGTTACACCTCCGCACCTCGGAGAACATGACTGACGTAGTAGATGGGCCGTTGTACCCCTGTGTCTTCTTTGACTAGCGCCAAACTTACGGCCTCCTCGGTGGCGGCCAGGTAAAAGATGAGCTGGTCATCTTTATCTGGCTTGGTCAGGAGTGGTGGGGTGTGAAGGTACTCCTTTAACTCGGAGAAAGCTTTTTTGCATCTGCATCCCATTCGATGACCCTCTTGCTGCTTAACACAGTGCTATCACCTTTCTCAACACTTTGAAGAAAGGCAATGACCTCTCGCTGACTTAGACAAGAATCATCCCAAGGCAGCTATCCTTCCATTCAGCCTTTGGAGCTCTCTGAGAGTCGAGGGCACCTTCATCGTGACGATGGCAGCGATCTTGTCGGGGTTGGCCTCGATCCCTCGATTCGTCAACATGAAATGAGATGGGGAAAATCAATCCTAGGTGATTTCATGTTTAATGGAAAATGTGGATTGGTTTTGGTTGAATTTCTCAAAGTTCTCCTTATGTGCTTCAATGTTTAATAATCACACTTACACGATGGTGTAGAAGTCTATATTATAATTTTCATTGAACTTGAATTGCTTATTACATGAATGTCTACATGCAAGTGCTAGTTGTAATTTATAATACTCTTTAGTTTGCATGTGGTAAGAATTTGACTTCATGACTATACTTTTGATGATAACAAAAGGGGGAGAAAGAATTGAGAGGATTTGGTGTGTGCATTAATGCTTAAATGTTGAATGCATGAATATTGATTTAAGGGGGAGCATAATAAATAATGAAACTGTGCTTATTGAATATATGAATATTGGCTCAAGGGGGAGCATGAATAAAGGGGGAGCATGCATACATGTTTGAATGCTTGAACATCTTTGTTTGCATGCTTGTATGTTGCACACCATTGTTGCACTTGTTGTATATTGCATACATCCTCCATCTCTACACTTCACACACACATGTCATGATGAAATTATATGAATCGTTATTGCTCAAATCTTATATTGGTTTGTCATCATCAAAAGGGGGAGATTGTTGGATATAATGTGTAGTTGGATACAACGATCGATGACTTCATGTTTGATGATAATAAACGTGTGTGAATGATTTAATGTGTGTGCTAAGTGTTTTCAGGAATGGCACTCTTGCAAATACTCAAAGAGAGACTAAGTAAAAGTGATGGAGAATGTGCCATGCATTAGCCAAGTGGACTAAGTCAAAGATGGAGATAATGGCTACAAATATTGGGCTAAGTCAAAGATGGGACGATAATGAGGAAATCAATTCAAATACATATTTGAATTGATTCAAATCAATTGGTGCAACATTCAAATCCTAAAGCCATGCAAATTGAAGACTTGGTCAAAGATGGAGAGATATGGAGAATCTCATGCAAATCAATGGTGATTAAATGAGATCTTATTTGGAATCCTATATCTACTAAAATTCCATAGCCATCAATATTCAAACTCCATATCCATGGTAATTCATTCAAATCCTAATCAAGTTAGGATTCGTTCCAATATCCATCAATTATGGGATTCTAATTGATTCTATCATATCACATCCTCTCCTATATAAATCCATATTCAAAGTGAGATTTTGAGAAAGAGGGCAAAGAAAAAATTTGACCAACACAAGAGGGGGAGCTATGGCCGCAAGTTTGCAAGGTGAGATCTAAATTGCGCAACATATGCTTCATCTCCTCCTTGCCAAAGATCCCAAGAAAAAGCCAAAGCCAAATCTCCAAGAGCCTCTCCTCATCTTCATAGCCGAACTCTCCATTGCCAAAGCTCCTTACATAGCTCCATACATATTGCGCAAGTTGCACATCCAAGGCCAAAACATCAAAGCTTCATCTCATATCTCCAAAGCCATTGTCTTCAACCTTGTGCAAGTTGCCATAGCTCCAAGAGTCCTCCTCAACATCCATGCATCAAGGCCACAACATAGTCCAAGGATCCAAGCTTCAACCTTCCTCCTAGGCCGAAACATCAAATGGTGGTTCATCTCTTCATTGCGCAAGTAGCAAGGGTCAAGCATATCTCCTTCAACCATTGTGCAACACCCTTGGAGAGCTCCTTCCATTGCCGCAAGTTTCATCCAAGGGGAGACACTTCTAGGGTGCGACTTTCAGAGGAACTAGCAGAGAGATATTAGCATCATCCGAGGACGTGACGTTGGCGACTACATCCTATCAGATACGATCTGACCTGAGCTGATTGACAGAGACGACTGTCGCTACACAAACTGATATTCTCTAAACTCTTTATTATTATATTTGTGTAGTAGTAGCGATCTTTGTAGGGGAAAGTTTACCATACTTGTTTTGAGGTCTTGTCTAGTGGGTGCTAGACAAGAGGGACTTGGCTAGTGGGGACTAGCCAATAGAAAGCTAATACTAGGATTAATTTTGTTGAACACAGGTGGAGTGGGGTATTGAGAGCTTGGTGAGTGTAGAGACGTGGGTTCTCTAGCTTTTACAGTTGTACCTATTATATTATTAATATAGTATCTACTTTGGGGGCTGGACGTAGGTCGTGGGTGCGACCGAACCATGGTAAATCTGCTGTGTACTCTGTGATTGCTTATTATTTACTATGCATCTGCTATAACTGCCAGTGATTGCTTGTGGGTTGCACGAGAATTTTTATTAGCCTAGTAAACCCCCTAGGCTTAGATCCAGATCCAACACCTCTTTTGTCATAAGTCTGGGCATTGAAAGAGGAATTACAAGGATTACTTGGAGTCCTTAGCGAAGAAGATGCATGGTGATGCATGCATCAACTTCAAGTATGTTTGACATTCAAAACATACTCTTTATTTCTTCTAATACTTGAGTATTAGATACTGGAGTAGATTCCCATACATGTAGTATTTTACATAGATTGAGAAAAAGTAGACGATTGAGAGTTGGTGAGATGACTCTACAAGTTGGGACTGGAGCAAGTCTTGATGTTGTTGTCATAGGGGATTTTCACTAAAGATTGCTGATGTGTCCATATTTTACATACATTTATCGCATCATTTCACGCCATTTTAGTCGCTCAAAACTCAAATTTGTCGCTTATTTGATTGTTTATCGTATTATATCACTTTTGGAGCTTTATTCTCATTTTCAGGAGTTTTGAGGTGATTTGGAGCAAATTGGAGTAATTGACACATCCGAGGTTGCCAGAGCATCCATAGTGTCGTCTCCTAAGTGCTTGACTTGGTGGAAGAAAAGAAGTGAGGAGAAGAAGGAGAAGAGAAGGAGAGAAAGAAGCGCAATGGGCGATTCAGTCAGTTTTCCCAGGCTGCTTGGTCGAGTGCATCAGCACTCGACCGAGCTGACACTCAGATCAAAAGAAAAGCTTTAGGACGGATACGCCCGACTCAACCGAGTAGAATTGCTACTCGGTCGGACCAACTCGGCCAGTTACAAATTATTTCCACACTTAGCCGAATTTCGAGAGCCCAAGACCACTCGATCGAGCAGAGCAGCTGCTCGAACGAGTGGAACCCAAACAGTACGATGATTTTGAGGGTTTCTCCAGCGACAGCGACTGTAGCTCAATCGAGTAGACCAACGACTCGACTAAGTACTTCAACTACTCGACCGAGCACGCAGGCTACTCGACCGAGCACAACTGCACTCGGTCGAGTAAGGCAAGCGCCTAGATTTTCAGATAGCCTCTCACTCTTTTGAGATATTATATTATTCCAGTTGGCAAAGTGTTTTTCTCATATTTTTCACGGATAGTAGACTTCATGACAGCTCCAATGCCACCAAGAACGCATCAATTGGAGGTCAAATGAATTCTACAGAAATTTTGCAAGATGGCACTACAGTGCTGAAATCTGCACTCGACCGAGTGCAGTTTATACTCGGTCCGTGTCAGCTGGGGTCCACCATTAAGTTGCGGCCAGATACCGTTTTGGGCCGAATTTCAGAGGGATTTTTCTGGGGTTTTCTAAGGTTATTTGCTAGGGTTTAAGGGGGCTATATATAGACTTTGTGGCCGCCATTAGAGGGGGATCCATCTTATTTTCTTGGGAGCTTTGTGGAGACTCTTTTAGGAGTTAGGCCATGCAATAGGCCCCTCCTCTTGTATCAAGCTAAGTAATTCTGTTCCTTTGAATTCTATTTTAGTTCTTATTGAATATCTCTTTGATGCATGAAGTTATCTATCGTTCTCATATCTATTGCGATCACGAATTCTATTGCTTTTATTGAATCTTTTGTTGATCTTTCCATGAATCGTGAGTAGTCTTATCTAGGGCTAATGGAATAGCCCTAGAATCTCAGGATTTAGATGTAAAGTTAGGATTTTTATGTTGTTTTGGTATAAAAGGGATGTGTTTTGGTTGACCCATCCAAGTTTGTAGGAGATTCCAAATATGGTTTGTGACCACGACAATGGCGCACATCTTGGACGGATATCCTATGGTCTTAATTGGCATGTTAGTGCATTCAATTGGAGTTTGTGACCATGACAGTGGTATGCACTTTGATGGTTTCCACTGGCGTCCTATACTACTGATTGACGACTACGACAATAGCGTCAATGAGAGCCACCAAATCACAGATCAAAGCTCTATCCACGACAGTGGCGTAAGTAGAGATTGAGAACAGTTGTCAATCGTAATGCACGGATCATGAGTGAGGCTATCCACGATGGTGGGGCTAAACACAGGATACGTTAGATGAGTGGCACAACGACAGTTGGTCATGAGTTCTACATGTTTAGATGCGACAATATCTCCCTAATAAAGCCAATTCAACATGTTTAGAGCACTGCCTCCCCCATGTTCGATACCCGCTCGTCGATATTCCGGGTGCTTGTGATAAAACGACATCGTTTCGGGAGTTTAATTCCAGTCCGATCAAGTTTTTGTCGCCGTTGCCGCGGAGGTGTATCGTCATATTATCTATTTATCACAATTAGGTTGATTAGACTATGGGGAAAAAAGAAATAAAAAGAGATTTTTCCTCGCCATCTGCTATTATTATTATCTTTATCTCTCTTTGTGCCACTGACGTCTTTTCCATGTTGCTCATTTCTGTGATTGTTCTGGTTCTATTTATTCGAAGATGTGGGAGAGTTACACTCCAATGACCCCAGAATTTAGCACAGTTGTCAGCTTTTCCCAAGCTGACAGAGAGAGTCTCTGCCAAGCTTGGGGGAGGTACAACGACCTATTATGTGGGTTACCGTATCGTACATTCAATGATGAAGAGCTATTTTGTCACTTCGCAAGAGGGCTAAAGGGACCCTCACGTGAGTTTATGCAGAGGGTGCATGTGGAAAAGTCAGTGATCTGCAGTTGGCAGCAGCCTTAGAACAAATGATAGATAAGGCTCGATCTACCAGCTCGTTAATCGTTATGGAAGGTAAACCATATGATCAAGTATTCATCGATTTCGTTATGGCTAATGTCTCTGGTGCAGGTACTATCAAAGACGGAGTGTATGTTTCGCTTAAAGGTGATCGTTTCCACCTTTACACCATCAACACTCCACAATTAGATACATCTGAGCTGCCAGAGGAGGACACATATATGGACCTTTTGAGAAGCATCGTGGACGTAGTTAGATCCATTGGTCCATTGACAATAACGACAGGTGATCCTTCTGAGTGTAAATTTCACAATTTTATTATTCATTGCATCTCTTCTGCAGGTACCATTGATGATGGAGTCCACGCTCGAGTTGAGGGTGACAAGATACACTTTTATACCGTGGTTGAGATACATAATCACATAGAGCAACCTGCAGCACCAGAAGACATTGTTGACGAGGCCATGCTAGCGGAGCTGGAGCAGACCATTAAGGAGGACACTACTCGAGATGAGGATGCATATTTTCACATGGAGCCCGAGTATTGCCCACCTTCAGTTGAGCTTCCGCAGCCACCTCCACCATTTACTGTGGCAGAGGACCACCCACCAGAGCTTACTGCTCCCACTCATGGAGATATTTTTACCCACTCCATTTCTAAATCATGTATCGCATTTGATATTTATTTTGATTCAGATCTTTTTGACACGTTATACCTATTGCATGACACTTACAATTATGGACCAAAGGTATGCTTGGATGTGTCCTTGCGTGAAGAACCTGACAAGCACGGTGAGGAGTCGCCTGATGAGGTGACATATACATTTGATCAGGATATACCTGAGAAGCTTGGAGATGACACCAGGGAGAGAGCAGACATGGAACTTGAGAGTAGAGATTTATTTCCAGGGAAGTATTGTCAACCATCCTTAATTCTAAATATTTATGTTGATGACCCTCTTTGGGAAACATTTGTTCAAGGGGAAAATCTTTCACAAGTGGTTAATGCATTCTGTTCTTCGCAGGATACAGGTGGACGCCTACGAGAAATTCTAGGAGATGCACCGCTGGAGTTCATTGGTGTTAGTGGGTACACGCAGCTGGTGGAGCCACAGAAGGTGCTAATAGGACATCTGGACGCACCACTGAAGATATTGGATCCACCATTTGAACCAGGTGTATTCTGATCCTAGTAGTATAGAATTTTATGCTTTCAATGAACTCGAGTCCTCTCGATAACGATAGGACCGTATAGGTTTATTGCTTTCTTAGTTTAGATATCTTGAATAAAAACAACCTCATATGTCTGCAACAAAAATCTTTTACACCCCAAACCCATTATATGATTTGATTGCCTTCTCCACATTATCATGCCTACCATTTTGCTCACCACCATCGAGCATTTTGTTCAAGTGAAATCTTACTTTCTTATTTGTTTGACTTGATCTCGCTTAGCGAAGCCGTGACATTTTTGATCGAGTCATTCGTAGGACTGTTTGGTATAAGCTTGGGGGAAGGCACTCTCATGTATCGTTGCATGTGCACGTAGTTGCATTAGAATTTCATGTCATTCATGTCATCATTTTTCCATTCACCCCCCATTATTATTATCGTTGTTCATCATATTTTTCCATTGTGATCATATTAAGAACACTGTGAAGTTTAAGCTTGGTAGAGTGCATTTCCATGCCATCTAGTTGCATTAGTTGAAATTTTTTTTCTTTATTTTTAAGGATTTTTTCACATTTTTGCATCATTTTATCGATTTTTCCATCTTATTTTCCTTTTATGTGGGCATGCATCATATTGTGTGCTTGTCTTTCTTTTCTTTCTTTTCTTTTATTTTTCTTTCTCTATTTTCTTTTCTTTCGTTTGCTAGTTGAATTCTCTGTGATGTTATGTCTTATGCTTTCATTGCTTTCACAATGCCTATTTTTCTTGTCACGCTACTTGGAGAATTTCATAATCTTAATCTTTATATGTACTTGAAAATATTCTTTTGATGATCTCTCTAAGTAAATGCATGAAGCTTATTGAAACTAGATGTGTAGAGTAGTATTTATATCCTTTCATTGGAAATACACCAAGATTCACACATCACTAGCATATCTGAAGCCCTGCTTTCATTTCTTATTTGCATTCTTGTTGCATGCTTGATATGATTGAAAACTTTACTGCTTAACTTCACTATTTGTTGATATGATTAAGAATATCCATGCTTACATATGAGTCTAGTTGATGTATTATTTTACCAAACCATTTGTGCACACTTATGAGTGAACCAAGCGTTACATTATTTCTTTCTCCACAGATATCTTTTTATTCTCTACTTGTCACTCGAGTTCACCTCTTATAGCTACTTATACCGCATCCATTCCCAAAAATCACATACAAAAGAAAAGCTAGCTTCAAAAAAAGTACAAAAAGCCAAAGAGGAACCAAAAATCAAAAATACAAATTCCTTTGCTCCTACAAAAATCCAAAAATAAAAATGAGAAGTAAAAATCCAAAAATAAAAGAAAAAAATCTCTGTTTCATTTCTTGCAGCTACAAAAATACTTGGAAAAACCAAAACAAAATTCCAATTTTATTCCTTTTGGATGCGACTTCTCAAGCTAAGCTTGGGGTTGAATTCTTTTGACCAAAATAAGTGAGCATGACATTAGAGTAGAGTTGTGCACGAATGGGGAAGTTTGATAATGCTGAAACTTAGCGAAATAATTTAGCTATGGAGATTTCCTATGATTTGACATGA
This sequence comes from Scilla litardierei, assembly GCA_030789695.1. Taxonomy (NCBI): domain Eukaryota; kingdom Viridiplantae; phylum Streptophyta; class Magnoliopsida; order Asparagales; family Asparagaceae; genus Scilla; species Scilla litardierei. Next base: position 183,968,551 of record CM061133.1, read on the forward strand.
GTATGTGTATGTCTTGATTTCTATTCTATTCTTTATTGCATGCCTTGTGTGAATTCTCTACGCTTCAGTTATAGGTTTTGATTGAAAAGGTGTCGCCAATGTTATGTATATTCGATGCTATGAAACATATGATGTGGATATAGGCCAATTGTATGAACTCTAGAGAGATCCCTTTTATTCGATCTTAACTCTCAAGTACTTCATTTATATAAGATATGAAATTTCTGTGGTAGCATGTGAGTTACTTTCTGAGTCGTTGTGTTATGTGGTGAACGGCGTGAGATCTGAGAGAATAATCTAGCGACCCCCTCCTCTTTGAATTCTTTTTCGTTTCCTTATTTTTACCTCCTGGTGAACTTCGTATTCGTCTTCCTCGAGGACGAGTAAGAGGTAAGCTTGGAGGATTTTGATGTGTCTATATTTTACATACATTTTTGCATCATTTCACGCCATTTTAGTCGCTCAAAACTCATATTTTTTGCTCATTTGATTGTTTATCGCATTATATCACTTTCAGAGCTTTATTCTCATTTTTAGGAGTTTTGAGATGATTTGGACCAAATTGGAGTAAAGGACACATCCGAGGTTGCCAGAGCATCCATAGTGTCATCTCCTAGGTGCTTGACTTGGTGGAAGAAAAGAATTGAGGAGAAGAAGGAGAAGAGAAGGAGAGAAAGAAGCTCAATGGGCGATTCAGTCAGTTTTCCCAGGCTGCTCGGTCGAATGCATCAGCATTCGATCGAGCTGACATTCAGATCAAAAGAAGAGCTTCAGGACAGATATGCCCGACTCGACCGAGTAGAGCAGCTATTCGATCAAACCAACTCGGCCAGCTACGAATTATTTCCACACTTAGCCGAATTTCGAGAGCCCAAGACTGCTCGATCGAGCAGAGCAGTTGCTCGACCGAGTTGAACCAAAATAGTATGATGATTTTGAGGGTTTCTCCTGCGACTGTAGCTCGACCAAGTAGACCAGCGACTCGATCGAGTACTGCAACTACTCGACCGAGCACGAAGGCTACTCGACCGAGCGCAACCACACTCGGTCGAGCAAGGCAAGCGCCCAGATTTTTAAATAGCCTCTTACTCTTTTGATATATTATATCATTTCAGTTGGCAAAGTATTTTTCTCATATTTTTCATGGATAGTAAACTCATGAAAGAACGCCGCCAAGAACGCGTCAATCGGAGGTCAGATGAATTCTACAGAAATTTTGCAAGAGGGCACTGCAGTGCTAAAATCTGCACTCGACTAAGTGCAGTTTCTACTCGGTCCGAGTCAGCTGGGGTCCACCAATAAGTTGCGGCCAGAGACAGATTTGGGCCGAATTCAGAGGGGTTTTGCTAGGTTTTTCTAGGGTTATTTTCTAGGGTTTAAGGGGACTATATATAGACTTTGTAGCAGTCATTAGAGGGGGATCCATCTTATTTTCTTGGTAGCTTTGTGGAGACTCTTTTAGGAGTTAGGCCATGCCATATGCCCCTCCTCTTGTATCAAGCTAAGTAATTCTATTCCTTTGAATTTTAGTTCTTATTGAATATCTCTTTGATGCATGAAGTTTTCTATCGTTCTCATATCTATTGCGATCGCGAATTCTATTGCTTTTATTGAATCTTTTGCTGATCTTTCCATGAATCGTGAGTAGTCTTATCTAGGGCTAATGGATTAGCCCTAGGATCTTAGGATTTAGATGTAAAGTTAGGATTTTTATGTTGTTTTGGTATAAAATGGATGTGTTTTGGTTGATCCAGTCAAGTTTGTAAGAGATTCCAAATAGGGGTTGTGACCATGACAGTGGCACACATCTTGGACAGATATCCTATGGGTTTAATTAGGAATGTTAGTGAATTCAATTGGAGTTCGTGACCACGATAGTGGCATGCACTTTGATGGTTTCCACCGGCGTCCTATATTACTGATTGACGACTACGACAGTAGCTCAATGAGAGCCACTAAATCACAGATCAAAGCTCTATCCACGACAGTGGCATGAGTAGAGATTGAGAACAGTTATCGATTGTAATGCATGGATCGCGTGTGAGGCTATCCACGACGGTGGGGCTAAACATGGGATACGTTACACGAGTGGCACAACGACAGTTGGTCATGAGTTCTACATGTTTAGATGCGATAATCTCTCACTAATAAAGCCAATTAAACGTAAGAATTCTAACTTAGCATTGACATCCGACGATCTTAGTGGTGACTCTTATTGCCATAGTCCTTTCTTTATTTTATTCCTTTCTTTGTGGAGTTAGTGTAGGGTACTGTCCTTTGGGCATATATTAGTTAAGTTGGTAAAGTCAACATATATGTACCACTTCCCATTTGCTTTCTTGACTAAGACTACATTTTGCAACTACTCCAGACACTGGACTTTAGATTTGAAGCCTGTACTGAGTAGCATTCTTATTTCCTCCAAAACTACATTTTGTTTTTTAGCTCATATGCCACTCTTCTTTAGTCGAACTAGTTTGAAAGTTAGATCAATTTCCAACATGTATATTGCCACCTTGATTTATATGCCTAGCATATTAGAAAGGGACCATGTAAAGACATTTATATTGACATTTATAAATCAAACCAAATAACCTATTTGTAGTTTATCTAATAAACTCCCTGGTTGCAAGAACTTTTTGTTGGGGGGTACATTACATTCTTTAACCTTTCGATCGATGTTGGGTGAAGGGCTCGCATCATTTTCCTCTGATCTATCTTAATCGGTAAGCTAGGTGTCCTTCTTTGAGCTCTAACGAAGCCCTAAAGCATCCTTTTGATTCCTACCAATCACTTCCCACCTATCCAACTCCAATTCTACATTAAGAAGTTTATCATATAGTAATGTATTGACATTACCCTTTCTTGTTAAATCTATTCACCTATTGATGCTATTACAGGTAGAGGGTGAATTTACCACCATAAACTTTGCCCACAGAGTACATGTTCTGCCTACTTTGCTTGTTACATTGTTGACATGAGCGACCCATGATCCCTTGCAGAGACTTGTAAAAACTGTAAAGTTCACCCAAGCATGGCTCCAAACTATTACATCTGATTCCTATCTTCTCTAGGGCATCAATGAATTGGATGTCATATGGGCTTTCGGTATCTACCAACATCCTTTGCACCACCACCATATTACACTGATGAATATAGCACCATCATAATGTGTATGCTTCCTTCTAAGTCATGGCTTAAGAACTTAAACTCCCCATCACTCTATCGTAGCCTTTTGGTAGAGGTTCTATAGTAGACACGACACCAATAGCGCTCTGTCAGCCTCCTGTGTCTCTGGTTGTTACTTTCCTTCATCTTCCCTCGCCTCTATATGGATCTTTTATCATGTTATAGCATGGAACTTACTCTCCATGTACAACCATTTGTATGGATCAGATATTCCTTTACAACCATCATTAAAAGAGGACAAGGATAGAAATCTTTGAATCGACTCGTTAGACTGTATAGTGTGTGCCAATTATTGCAGCATAAAATATAAGGTGATACAATATACAATAAATAATAACCTTGTACATATGGACTATGGTACCTTTGAGTAGATAATGACATTCTCTCCTTGGCTGATGGCTCTATTTCAGCTACTCACATACCCTCATGGATCTAAACACCATCAATAGACAATAGTTAGAAAGAGATCTACATGGCTCTCGATCAAAATCCTCTCATGCTTAAGTCAGATTTAAACTGTCAATCATTAGAGCAATATAGTACTTGCATGAACCTGAAATATCATACCTGATCATGTAAAGCTTACTGACTTATACAACTAACCCTAGGGGTAATCTCATCATTATGAGATTAACCACAACCATCTTTTTCCGTTCATGTTCCTACTGGAACTCTTATTGTAGGTCAGTTGATGCCATCTTCAATGAGCTAGAGCCTACTGCGGTCTAAACAAAAATTGAAGATTCTTGTATGGACCACATCCAACTAAAGCATATCACTCATTGGTCTTTCAAACTTTAGTCCAACCTTCTACATCATGCCAACCCATCCAAACAGGCTGAGGCCTCCTTTATCGGTCCAATGTGGGTTTCTATACTTTGAACTTGTTTAGAACCTACATGTAACACATGACATTTAGCCCAAACAAAGCACACAGAGAGATAAGGTCGCATACATGTAAAGCAATGGCCTTTAGAACCACTTGTTCATACATATTTATATTAACCACATGCTCATACAATTATACATCAACTTATACACACCTGTCTTATCTCTTCTCTTGCCCATATGCCAACAAAATAAAATTAATAATCACAACCTTAGCCATTCATATCGATACAAAGAAATACACACATATAATAAGTTGTTGGTATAGAATCAAAAGAAGACATGCATCATACAAGTGTTGCGAGAGGGAAATCTCCATACACCAGTAACTAGCGATTGTACGATCATAGAGCACCGAAAATCTACCATGGAAATTGATTCTATCTAATGAAATGGCATGTGGCTCGTAAGAAGGAGAAAAAAGAGCTCAAGCTATAGACTTTAGGCCCTAATCGATTACACTTTCAAATCATAGTCTCTATGATAAATATACATTTACCTTGATTTTTATCCTCTTATTTATTTGCCCAGATAAATATAGTTAATATTTCTTCCAAATCAAACGGAGGGAAAAGAAACATAATGAATAATGGAATCAGGGCTTGCTTCAAGTAGGTGAGGTATTAGAGTGAATCTTATTCGCTTGTTATGATAAAGATGACAAGGTCTATGGTTAGCAAGCAAGATTTGGAGGGTGAAGACCATGTTGTGGCAATTTATTTTGTCAGAAACTATAAGAAGCAAAAATAGAAAGTTTTTAATAAACAACAAAATAAATAACAAACAAAAATAGAGAAGGGAAGATTTAAGAGATTTATAACAATCAACATAAAGATACATGAATGAGCTAAACAAATGCTAACTTGATATTTACAAAGTAAAAGCCCTTCTAGATTAGCTATATCAATAAAAATATATGATTGTTTTGAGAGATGCCTCAATACTCATGCAATTATAGATGATATAACTAATAAATATATTGCTTTTCATGTTAACATATTTTATTGTCCACGGGTTATTACACTTTCTTGTTTTTTAGTATAAGTAGCTACGCGTTTTGATATGAAATTATAACACCTTTTTCTCCATTTGATACTCAATGACTAAAATTAACTTCGGTTGTTTAATTTGATCAACTCATCATTAGTAAACAAATCGATGGTTTTCATAATGTAACTATGTGTATTTCATGTGTATCTTACATGCGGGGTTTTAAAACTCCATTAATTAACTTGGATTATATAATGATATGGTTTAGGTTGTAACGATTGCATGATTTGGTGTAACTGATTATTCTTTACCATGTGGCTAAAATTGGTTATTAGATAGTGAAAAATTGTTCTAGGCATGCCTCAAGCTATTCATATAATAGATTGCTTTTGGTTAGGCTATTATATGGAAAGGATAGTGTGGGTCAATCTTCTTTGACCCGTATTTATAATTTGAACACTTTTATTTTGTTTTTTCTTACTATTGTATTTATCTTAACAAACTTTCTAATAATATATGAAAGGTCAGTACCTAGGATTCAATCACATAAAACATGAAAAACAGATGGAAAGCACAAAGAACACATGTTAATTGGTAATGCAGTTTGGTGATATCACACCAACATCTGCGGGGCCACGCCCAGATAAAAATAAACCACTATCTCAAAAGCAAGATTACAATCACTAATTTTGCAGCCACATTAGGAGAACAACCTCCCCCTCAATGCAAACAAAAAATAGGTGATTCCAATCAACACAACGGAGTAATCCTAGCAAGATCCACTTGCAAAAACTGACTGAATCAAACTCCCTTTGACCCCTACCACTGTAGCTATCAGTATCCTTCACCGGGATGAGAAATCAGTCTGTCAAAGAAACCCTAGCAGATATGCTTAAGAGCCTTGAATCTCCAAAATAAAAGTCAAAGATCTATTTAGGGTAAATAGACCAAAGAATAAGCTCAAGCAGTTATTTCCACCCATCAAAACAGGAAAAAACGAGATTCTGGGCGTCAAAATAGGTTTGGAAAATAGAAACTAAGATCCCACAGTCGTAACTCTCATGACATGAACGATGTCATATAACATGACTCATAACATGACCTCACAACCTGTACAAAAACAGTGCAGACTCCACAAACAGAACAACCCAGACCTATTATCACTAATGCCAACATGTAACAACAGAAAATCAACCCAAAAAACTCCCCCTTTAGCATTATGTGGCACAACCCAAGCACGGGCAAAAGTGCTCACCAAAAACAACAAAAGCACAAAATCTTGTCCTCTCCCATTGAACCACAATAAGCCAAAGGATACCTTAAGGAGTCGTAGCTGGATCAGAGGTGCATGTAGATGAAAAAGAAGCCAAAATACCCCTTAGAGCCTGAGCTCTACTTCAAATGTAGCTGTCTGGGCTTGTAAAGCGGCAATCTGACGATCAATATCTCTGGATGCAGCTTCATAAATGGCAATGTCAGCTCGAATGTATGAAGCAGATGGATGCACTAAGTCAGGAACAAGAGCAGTAGAAACAGCAGCGGTGGAGGCTGGCACCGAGGAAATATCATCCACCTTACCAGCAATAGTTCGTGCAGTGAAACCGATCACCTCAGAAGAGACAACCAATTCATTCGGTTTAAGAACAACTTTCGAGACAATAGTAGCTGAGAAATAAGGCATGGATGAGGGAGGATAGATGAATCAGAAGAGGATTCAGCATGCATAACCATCGAATAAAAAACAAGTCTGCTCAAATTTATGGGTCTCTTGGTGCCTAGACAGAATAAGAGCTTGCTCATGTCCTTCGTTACTACAGAGGCATTGGAGGTGGGAAGCCAATTCCAAATAGCAACTTAATAAAGCAAAAAATACTTAGCCGAGAGAGAGACGAGGCTGCAAAAGAGGTAGAATTTGGCCATTGGAGAAGCTTCCCAGCAGTAACCTCACGGATAAAAGCATCAAAATCACCAATCTGTGCATCATCATATAAGGGCAAAGTAGAAGGACACTCCCAATGAAGTTGTTTGTTAAGCAACTCAGGAGAAAAGGCAACCACTTTGCCTCGAACATAGGAGTGGAATGCCCACCCAGATTGCGAGTCTCTGACTGATCTGATAAATTGCAATAAAATTCCATCACTAGGATTGGATGAAAGTGTTTGAAGCTTATGGCAGAATGAAATAGCTTCAAATTCTTAAGGACATGAATGAAACCAGTCTTAGATAAGGCATCAATAGACAAATGCTTCTCTGCAAACACAGACCGATCAACAATATTGTCCACCGATCTATACAATCTTAATCAAAAAAAGTCTCGTTTAAAGCAGCAGAGGCAGTGAAGAGGGTCGGTGAAGGTACCAATGATTCTGCAACAACTCTGGCATTCTTAGAAGCTTGCTTTGAAGGAGAGGCAGATGGAGGACTCAGTTAAGCAAAACTTTTGTTTGGGGGAACGACGACGCACAAGATGAGGAGCTCCCAGCTCTGCAGGAAGATCAGTAGGGTCGGAAACTAAGTCAGGTAGATAATGCTCACAAACAGAAGCAACAAAAGCATCAACAAGTGGAGTAGAAGCAGGTGTCATGTCCTGTGTCGAAACTTGTTCCATAACATGAGCAACATGAGACTCAGCTGAACCGTTATGAGGTGTCGACTCCTGTGTCATAACATCTTCTACAAGATGAAGATCAGCAGAAGAAACACGTTCATCAACAAAAGAACCCGACAACCTGACATTAAGAAGGTCCATAATATTTTCTAACCCACCAAACACATGTTCTTGGCTATTTGCACCATGTGGATCTAAGGAATCCACACCATCTTTTGGATTTTCACAAACACCATAAGATATAGACTTGGAAGAATCTGAGTCATCCAAGTTGACAATCTCAATCAATACCACAGAAGAAAGTAGGGGACCAGACTCAGTGGTCGATCATAAAATTGTATCTTCATCGATAAATCTAATAATTTCTAGCTGACCTCTAATATAAGACAAGTCCACATCTCCAATAGTTAATCCGGAACAATCAAATCGAAAAACATCAAGATGCTCTACTGGCTCTCTCATTCGACAAAATAAATCAAAAAAATCCACAGGCACAGTAGAATCAGAGGAAGAAGGGTGTACCTCACACCTGATGGTGGACTGCTAAAACGGAACAAGTGCAGTCAAACTCTGAGAGATCAAAACTGTCACGGGCGAAACTGACAAGGTCGAATAAGGAGGTGGTGCAGGCGGAGAAGCAGCGGTGGACTGAGTGTCCTTTTTTGGAAACACGAATGGCGGTGGAACTGGTAGAGAAGTGGGCGAAATGGACGGGGAAGAAGCCGGAACGGGCATGGAAGCGGCCGGGACAGGCGGATCAACGACGGGTTGCTATTCCACTGGAGGTGAAGCAGATTGAGGGGAGCGAGAAGATGCGTCGGTGCTGGCAAAAAAGCGGCGAGAAGAGCAGTGAGGTTGGAAGGAGGGACCACCACAGGTTCAAGCCATGGGGGAGAGGAGAGAAACAAGATGGAGGAGAGTGATAGTAAAAACCTAGAATATGCCTCCTTTTCACCCTTTTTAACAAAAAACCGCATATTCAAATAATAAATCCCCAACTCCTGCCTCAACTCTTCAAATCTCCCAGAGTCTAGAGGTTTTGTTAAAATGTCTGCCAATTGTCTTGATGTCGTAACATAGTCCATGACAATAACTTTCTGCTCCACTAATTCTCTGATAAAATGATGCCGAATATCAATGTGTTTTGTTCTTGAATGTTGCACAGGATTCTTGGAGATGTTTATGGCATATGGTTGTCACACATCACCATCAATACTCCTTGTTGTATTCCACAGTCCATCAGCATCTGCTTCATCCATAAAAGTTGAGTGCAACAACTACCTGCAACAATGTATTCTGCATCTGCTGTCGATAAGGAGATGTAGTTATGCTTATTACTGTACCAGGAGACTAGATTGTTACCAACATAGAAGCAACCACCAGTAGTTCTCTTTCTGTCATCTGCATTACCAGCATAGATAGCATCACTATATCTAGAAAGATGAATATTCGTATCCTTGGAGTACCATATTCCATAGTCTACAGTGACATCAACATATATGATAATCCTCTTGACTGCTGTGAGATGTGATTCTTTCGGAGCTTCTTGGTAGTGGGCACAAACTCCCACACTAAAACAGATATCAGGTATGCTTGCAACGAGATACAAAAGGCAATCATGCTTCTGTACAGAGTGACATCCATAAACTTTCCGCTGTTATCCCTAGTCAGTTTTTCACTTAAAACATATGAGTCTGAACATGTCTGGAGTTTTCTAGCCCAACTCTCTTAACCAAATTCCCGGCATACTTGCTCTATGAAATAAACAAGCCATCCTTGTGGTCCTTCACCTGTAATCCAAGGAAAAAATTGAGTTCACCAACCATGCTCATCTCAAATTCGTTCTGCATTAACTCAACAAATTCCTGAACTAATTTCTGCGAGGTTGAACCAAATACAATGGCATCAACGTAAATATGTGCAATGATCAAATCAGACTTTGTTCTCTAAACAAACAGAGTTTTGTCAGCTCTCCCTCTTTTGTAGCCTTTCTGAAGCAAGTACTTATTTAGTCTTTCATACCAAGCCCTTGGTGCCTGCTTCAATCCGTAGAGAGCTTTCTTCAATTGATATACATGATGAGAGAAATGAGGATATTCAAATCCTTTGGGTTGCTCAACATAGACCTCTTCATTGAGAATACAGTTCAGGAAGGCACTTTTCACATCCATTTGGTAGAGCTTGAAATTAAGGCTGCAAGCAAAAGCAAGAAGAAGTCTGATAGACTCCAGGCGAGCCATCGGAGTGAAGGTTTCATCAAAATCCACACCTTCTACTTGTGAGTAGTCTTGGGAAACCAATCTTGATTTGTTTCGTGTAATGTGCCCCTTCTCATCCGTCTTGTTCATAAGGATCCATTTTGTCCCAATTACATTGATACCATCTGGTCTTTCAACGAGAGTCTACATGTCATTTTTTTGAAACTGATTGAGCTCTTCTTGCATAGTAGACACACAGTACTCATCCACAAGAGCTTCCTTCATATTCTTTGGTTCAAGTGATGAAGTAAAACACACATACCAGGCAAGATCACGATAATTGATGAGATTTTTGCCTCTTTTTCGACGTTCTTCAAAAATATCTCCTATAATCAGCTCAGGAGGATGATTCTTGAGAATTCTGAAGGAAGATTCATGAGAATTTGTAGCATGTTGCTCACTTTGATTGTTGGGAGGAGATGTCGTTTCTTGTGTTATAACATCTGGAGCAACATTGTTTCGTATCGTATCCAATGCTATAACATCAGTCATGACATGAGGTGTTTTGTCGGAAGCTGCAATGTTCAGTTCTTCGTTCATAACACATTCTTCAATATTTTCTTCTTGTCTATGATTTCTTTCATTTGTGGATGTATCTCATTGCTGTTGAAAATCATCGACGACGACATTTATGGATTCCATCATGGTTCTGGTTTGCTTATTACAAACATGATAAGCATGACTTGATGTTGAGTAGTCCAGAAAAATTCCTTCATCACTTTTAGCATCAAATTTCCCTCTCTGAGTGCGATCATTCAAGATATATCACTTACTTCCAAATATATGAAAGTATGACACATTTGGCTTTCTTGCCTTCCAAATCTCATATGGTGTCTTCTCAGTTTTTGGACGAAGATACACTCGTTTAATAGTGTAGCAAGCTATATTTACGGCTTTAGTCCACCATTACACGCTTACTTCTTTAGCGTTTAGCATGACACAAGCCATCTCTTATAAAGTTCGATTCTTTCTTTCCATAACTCCATTCTGTCGAGGAGTTTTGGGGGCAGAAAATTCGTAAGTAATCACCTGTGAATTACAGAAATCAGCAAACACATGATTCTCGAACTCCTTACCATGTCACTTCTGATCCTCCCAATTTTACTTATGACACTCCCTTTCTCATTCTGAAGGCGAATGCACAGCCTCTTGAAAGCTTCAAAGGTGTCAGATTTTTCTCTGAGAAAGTTCACCCAAGTAAATCTAGAGAAGTCATCAATACAGACAAATATATAAAGCTTACCTCCAACACTTGTTTCTGACATAGGACCAATGAGATCCATACGAAGCAATTCCAGCACTCGAGAAGTGGCTATGTTCTATAGCTTCTTGTGTGATGTTTCCTGCTACTTGCCAAGTTGACATGGGCCACAGATACCATCTTTTTGCTTATTCAGAATAGGCATGCCTCTAACTACCCTAAGCTGTGAAATTTTCAGAAGATTCTTGAAGTTAAGGTGTCCGAGTTTCTGATGCCACTGCTCACATTCATTAGCCACAGTTCTCAGACAAGTACTAGAGTCTTGTAGCAGATATCAATTGTCAGTAGACCTCTTGCCCATCAGAATACACTCTTCATCAGCATTAAAGACAATGCATTTCTCTTTAGTGAATCTCACAAATAATCCTTGATCACACAGTTGACTGATACTTATTAGATTGACTTTGAGATCTTCAACATGCAAAACATTCTTAAGCTTAGGAAGTCCAAATACATTCAGATCACCTTTACCAAAAACTCTGCTTCTCTGACCATCACCAAACGCTACACGTCCCACTGTACTAGCTTTGTAGTTATCGAGGAACTCCTTGTTGCCTGTCATCTGCCTTGAGCATCCACTGTCAAAATACCACATATTGCCTGAAGATGCTCTCAGTGATGTATATGCTACCATGCTATATAAATCAGCCTTCCTGACCCACTATCTTTTCACTCTCCTTTCACTGTAAGATTTACTCCTTGACCAACTTTTCTCCTGCTCAGAAAACTGACTTTTCTTCCTTCCATAAAGTGACGCATAAGGCTGAAACAGTTCCTCTTAGAATGACCAATCATCCTCCAATATTCACACACTGGACTCCTTCCTCTGACATGTCTGGCCAACGTCTTCTTATCATCATCAGTACAGTGCTTGCTTATTTTCTCAACTTCCCTAGTGAACTGCACCATTTTGGTAATAAGACTGTTAGAGTTTGATCCTCTATAATAGACCAATTCATGGTGATCTCCTGCAGCTTTACCCATGCTCAAGATGTCATCCGGTTTTGCTTTTCCTGAATTCAACTTATTTAAGTGGTCTCAGCTTTCTCTGCCCTGAGAAGAGTATTTCTGAAGCTGCTTTCTAGCTTTCTATAGTTTTCCTCAATATCCAGATATTTGCTGTTGACTTCTTCTTTTTCTTTCTTCAATTTTTCGTTTTCTTCTTTCAACATTTTGTTAATGTTGTAGATCTGCCTCCACTTTTCGTACATCATCTGATATGCGGTCTAGATATCTTCTTCACTCACTTCCTCATCGCTGTCAACTTCAGAGTCTGATTCAGCCGTGGGTGTCATGGACGATGTCATAACTCTGGATCTAACATTGTCTAATTTGGTGATAGATGTCATAGCGACGTTGCAACATCAAATCTAACAATGCTGCCAGTGTTGTAATCAGATCGTTTCTCTAGAGAGGCCATGAAAGCCACATAATTACTAATGATTTTCTCTTATTCAACAATGCCTTCTGAATCATCTTCACTCCAGGTACTAGTCAAAGACCTCTCTTTTTATTTCTTTAGAGTGTTTGCACATTCAGCCTGAATATGCCCATACCCCTCATATTCTCTACACTGAATCCATTTTCCCATCTTCTTCCGATCATTCTTCTAATTCTGGTTGAAAATTTTTCCAGTCGAAGTATTATTAGGTCGAGTCATATTATTTTCAGTCCTGAAGTTTTGCCCTTTACTTCCAATTTTCTTGAGCATCCTGCTGAATTTTTTGGTCAGCAAGGCTATATCCTCATCTAAACCAGATTCATCATCTTCCTTAAAAACATTTCCAACTTCAACCTTTAAAGTCGATCTTTTATCCCTTTGTTCTGATTCTGATTCATCTCATTAGTCTAAAGAGTCCCTATTGGCTCATCAAGTCTCATGGTAGAAATATCTCTTGCTTCCTCAATAGCAGCCACCTTAGCCGAGAACCTTTCAGGAAGAGAACTTAATGTCTTTCGCACTAACTTGAACTCCGAATATTTCTTACCAAGCTGATAAGCCTTATTGATCAGTTTTCCATTCAACATAGCAATAGTCTCATCATCACCCATTCTCAAGTCTTCAAATTACGAAGCAAGCATTTGAAGTTTTGTAACTATCACCAAATTGATTCCTTCATAGACATTTTGAAGAATATCACATGCCTCTTTAGCAGATTCATATGTAGAAATGAGTTTGAATTGTTCATCGTCCACTGCTGTGAAAACAACATTAACAGCTCTAGAATTTCCCAAAGCAGCACGTTCTTCATCCGAACTCCAATCCTTTGGATTCTTAAATGATTCATTCCCATCTTTGTCTACTTGAACAGGTGGAGACCATCCTTCAACAACTACAATCGAAGCCTTTTCATCAAGAGATCTGATAAATGCACGTATTCTCGCTTTCCAATATGTGTAGTTGGTTCCCTCAAGCAAAGGAGGACGAGTAACGGAAGCACCTTCTCGAGTATTCATGATTGATGTACTGATAAGCCAAGATCACACCATCTTTGACAACAAAGCACCACGGATGACCTTGCTCTGATACCAATTGAAAGGTCAGTATCTAGGATTCAATCACATAAAACATGAAAAACATATGGAAAGCACAAAGGACACACGTACACGTTAATTGGTAACATAGTTTGGTGATATCACACCTATGTCTGCGGGGCCATGCCCAGATAGAAATACTCCACTTCTCAAAAACAAGATTACAATCACTAATTTTGCAGCAACATTAGGAGAATAACCTCCCCCTCAATACAAGCCACAATAAGTGATTCCAATCAACACAATGAAGTAGTCCTAGCAGTTTCCCGTGCAAAAACTGATTGAATCAAACTCCCTTTGATCCCTACCACTGTAGCCATCAATCTCCTTCACCAGGATGAGAAATCAGTCTGTCGAAGAAACCCTAGCATATATGCTTGAGAGCCTTGAATCTCCAAAATAAAAGTCAAAGATCTATTTAGGGAAAATAGACTTAAGAATAAGCTCAAGCAGTTATTTCCGACCATCAAAACAGGAAACAACGAGATTCTGGGGGTCAAAATAGGTCTGGAAAACAGAAACTAAGATTCAACAGTCATAAGTCTCATGTCATAAACGATGTTATATAACATGACTCATAACACGGCCTCACAACCTGTACAAATATAGTTCAGACTCTACAAACAGAACAACACAGACCTAGTGCCACTAATGCCAACAATATGTAAGCAAGATATTTCAAGTGTTTATGGCTTTAAAGAGTGCATAAAAGGTAGATGATAACTATTTGAAATTTAACAAATATCATATCACGATATGGCTTTAAAGAGTGCATAAAAGGTAGATGATAACTATTTGAAATTTAACATATATAATATCCTTAAGGACCAATTGTATGTCATTGCTACAAATAGGACTATTGGAAAATAGATAAGACATGTTTTTTTTGATATTCAACTCCAAAGTAATGAATTACTTTATTTGATACAAACAGTTGAAGTAATTTTTCAAAGAGACTGTGTATTATGAGAGTACATTGAACTATTGATTTGGCATACAAATATGGGATTTTATTATCACATTGCAACTTGCAGCCACATGTGTCACCGCATCAGCCGCCACATAAATCTATATAAATCTTCATATGTAATTAATGACATGTTGGTTTGCTTAAAGTGAATCTTTTCTATTATTGCAACATAAAATTTGCATACAATAAAAAATAAAGAAAGCAAAAATATAGCCGATTGTATCTTAGATACGACATACCCTCATCCAATCTAAACAAGATAAAATCGTATCTTCCGCCATAAAATCTATCATTTGCACAAATGGTTAGTCTTGGTTGGGATGGTTCTCGACATACAGCTCTCCGACGATCAAGTTAACCTTTCCTTTAAATAACTGAAATATACATAATGTATCTAGCGTTTTCCTTGCATGCCTTTACCGTGCCATACTTTATCAGTAATCCACACTTTAATCTTTATGGATGAATGTGTGAAAAAGTAGGATATGTCATCCTTAAATCCTTCCCCCAATCATTGCACATGTCTGCCACCGCCCAAAAGACCCCTTACTTATAGATTTCAAGACTTATATAGTGAAATCTAGCTACCTAGCACAGTTCTATTTTGTATTAAACGCTTCAATTATAATTAGTTGCTATTTTAATGGACTGAGGCTCGCCTTGCTCGAAACAAAGCCGAAGCTTCCTAACATGGGCCGAAGCCTCTATTCAAGACATTCATGGGCTTTCACCACTATACCTACCTAATCTTTCATGTCTTAGGCCGAAACCTGTTTAAGTAGGCCATGGTCTCCTTTCCAAGCTTTGGGTTAGTTCAGAAATCTTTGCATAAGAGCATCTCCAATCCAATCCTCCATTTTTGGGGGTTGGGTTGGAATATTCCGAGAATATTCCCTATATGGAGGGTGGAAAATGGAGGGAGCTCCAACCTAACCCTCCATAATTGCTACATATACACAATAAGCAATTTTTAGCACTTAAAAATACCCCCTTCAACCCTAAAATAGAGTGTCGGTGGTCATTAAACCGTGTACATTTAGCATTTGCACACACACAAAAGAAATGCAGGTTGCTACACTGACCCTCCAAATTTGGAGGGATACTGTAGCATATATGCAAATTTGCAGATTTTTTGGAGTGTGATTGGAGGGCAAAACACTGCAAATTTGGAGATATGGTGTGTGGTTGGAGATGCTCTAACAATAGACAATATCTCTGGATTAGTACAAAGCTATGACATGCACTAGAAATTCTCTACAAGATGTTTATGGAAAATTCAATTAGCCAGGCAAAATAAAACAAGAGCAAAACCTTGGTGAGATCAATCCATCCAGGTGATTTATATTGAGCCCCAGCACGCAAGCAAAACGTACCCCGGAGGGCAAGACCAAAGTTGTTAAAAACTGGCAAGATCCTCTCCCGACCTAATTGCTTGGCTAAGACTTCTAAAGTAAGCGACGGCTGACATCATCGCTGATGTCGTGGCTGGTGGGATTAGCCGACACCGCCCATGATTTATAATTATTTTTTGATCAAATCGATGGAGCAATGACGATGTGCAAGAAAAATATAATTCTCAAGTTTACACGGGTAACATTTTATAAGCAATGTAATAATAGTCTTGCTTTGGATAGGCATGAAGAGACCCCTGCAATAAAGAGCATATTACTGTCAGTACCGTGAGCAAAGTAAAGCTCCTCAGAGAGAGAGAGCGAGAGATGGGATCAGAGGAAGAAGAGCATGATATTGTGATTGTGGGAGGGGGGATAGTTGGGCTTGCTACTGCTCTTGCCCTTCACAGGTTCTCTCTTTCATTTGCCCTTCTCTTTTTAGGCTTTCTGGTTCATTATATGATGATCTATTGAACAGCGTATTAAATTTGTTTGATGTAAAGAACCAAAAGGAATTGTTTTATGGTCTTTTAAGGCTTGAGAACACAAATTGGAAGGTAGGGTCTAGTTCTTGATTAATTGAAGAATGCGAAGAACAGTGAACTCCTGTCTTGATGATGCTAGTGGAAACCCAAACTTGGCTTCCTTAATCCGACATCAATGATGGACCCACGATTTCTTGATGATCATTGTTGAGATTTTGAGAAGATATTTGTATATATATATATTTTTAAAAATTACATTGACAAAAGAGGAGAGCACTAGCTCTCTCTGCTCCAACAACGAGCTGAATTGTGACCGTCCCCGCTCTTAACTGAAAATTGCTGAGGAGGATGAGATGAATGACATCTGGTCAACATTGCTCTTGTCTCCATTCTTCTAGGTCGAGTGGTGAATCATCATCGCTACCGATTTGGTCTCGTTCAGTTTTTCTGGATATTTCACAAACCCATGCCCGATTGAACCACAAAATCAAGCGTAATATGGCTGATTCCAAGCACCCAAATCACTTGGGCCGAAACTAGATTCTGCTGTTGCTAACTGGACCGACTGCATCATGGCTGCATCTTGCTGGCTGGATTGAGCAGTGCTGATTGGTTCATGGTGGATCAACTGTTCTCCTCCTCCCCTTTTGGCATCATTTCTCCCAAGTTAGGTTTTGCTTGACCCCCAAATCTCTCATATCATGTATATCCAATATAGAAGGGGATGGACTTAGTGGAATCTACTATTGTTCATATTTCTCGTTTGAATTAAAATATAACCATTAATATGGGTTCGGTGGATGAGGGGCAGACTGCTTAGTGCTTACTTGAAGATATAATGGCAGCAAATGCTAGGATGCTATGGAAGCGTCTATTAGCCGAGCTAGATTTATGGGTCTAAAGCAACGTTAGTTGGACGCAGAACACATGTCAAGTGTCCGAGCATCCTAAAGAGTGCACTTGAAATAATAGGATATGAGGAGATGGCTATACATACATAACACACACATGCACATACAAACACACAACACATGTCCCTTATTTAAGGAGCAATAGACTATATTTTGTTCTGCTTGTTTATCTATCATGACATCAACATAATTTAAAAAAGAACGTGACATACTTGGATGTCGGTAAGTAAGAAAATATCACAAACATTAACAGTTCTTGTTTCAGTTCCTACCTTATTTTGATATGGATTCTCTTTAGATATTCATTCTAATGTTGTCCTATTAATACAATGATATACTATTTTACCCTGCCTCTTTTTCATGGGCCATACCCAAGTCAAGGGACACAGGGTTCCAAGTGTCCTAAAGCGTCTTGAGTGTCCACCACGGCAATATTCCATAATAATAGAGTTTCCTGGAAATGCTATCTTAAACTTCATAGGAATTCTGCTAGTAGACCATTCTAGTTACATTTGCAATGGAGACTGAAATGCTTGAGTTACTACCATACGTCTTTGAGATACTTCAACATGATGAGAACACATTTCTACTTAAAACTGTTAAAATTCAGTATTTCGCAACACATATAATTTCATTGCTCTAAATATATTTGGAATGAACAATCTCCTCCTTCGAGACAGCCATACTCATGGGCGTTACCCAGGGCAAGAAAAAACAAATTTTCTAAAAATATGTGTATCTTTCCAGGGTAATCAGGTGAGTCTGTTATTATTTGATGGTTACCGGGGAGGTTTGGGATGCTACACAGGGGTTACATTGTGTGCCCTATCCAGGGTGTGCAAGTGGGTCATGTTTGCTTGGACTCTGGGGGACTTGAGCTAGGCCGGTCCAGGAGTAATGATTATCTAGTATGATACCGTTGGAGCTGAGTTTGCTTAAACTTAGTTTGACATGTCAAGCGTGCATGCATATCATTTTGGATTCAAGGATACGCCTTACAAGATGCATTTTGTGTCCATATTATATGTACAATTAGTAAGAGTTTATAATAAGGTAGCCTGGCCTTTCTTTTTCTTCCGCCAGTCTTCTTAATTATATTTAAGCATAAACAAGGCTTTAAACGGCATCTCCAGTCTTCACTTGGGGTTGCACATGCATGTAGCTCCCAGATCAGCAAACCAAGCACAATAATCCATATTTTTCTAATCTAGACTGGTTTCTATGATGATCTTTCTGCACATCCACCGTTTTCTCAATCCAATCCCAACCCTTTTAATTTCTTTACATTAGAAAAATCAGTGTCAGATTAGGGGATACGGCTATCATTGTTATTGCCATGCTAAAGGAGACTTTCTTCGTTTGCTTTGATTCAACTGTTGCTAAAAGTTGAGTGTATATGCATTTAGTCATGGTTTTAAAATTAAAGTTGGGAAAGATCAATTTAAAATTATGCTTTATAAATATTATAGGCAAGGGTGTCCTACAAAACCACAACAATGGAGGAGGAGAGAAATAATGTCCTATAAAAAGACTAACATAGAACTTTAAACGGTAACCAAAAACCCAAAAACCTATGTAACCATTTCGGCATTTCATGAGTTCGGGACTAGAAATTTAAACCCAAATTCTTTTCAGGTTGGATTTGGGTATGGCATTTCCACGCATGCAAATCTAATAACAAACCTGATAACAAAACCAAAATTGTATTACACTAACGAAAATGAAGCTCATTGTGATAAATTTTACTATAATTTAGTTCATAAAATTATTAAAAACAAAACTTCATACTGATGTAAAACAGTAAAATTCCATTAATTCTCACATATTAAAATGAAACTATCACTTTAAAAACAATTTCAATTGTACAAGTTCAGTTCAAACCCGGATATAACCCAAACCCAATAAGAAATAATAGATTTCATCCTGAACCTAAGAGTCCGAGTCCGAATATCTTCTTGGGTTTGTGTTGGGATCCTACATGAGTTTGAATCTGGATATGAATGATAGTTGAGTTCGTTTCACGAGATAATCTTAAAGGTCGACTTAGATAAACACTTTTTAATATGCTATATATCATATTTTGAATATATTTATGATACTATTTTGTCAGTATTATAAATATATAATTAAAGCACTCTTAGCGTTTAACTGTTTTTGCTTTAGTATTTTAAAATAGGTTTCCTTACATATATTTTTGCCCAGGGTAAAAATTTTCTAGTTACGCTGCTGGCCAAAGCCGCCAAACTATAGCATCTAATGTGGTTCTAATATAAATGCAGGAAAGGAATACAATCCATTGTCTTGGAGAAATTTGACAGCCTAAGAGCTACAGGAGCAGCAATCGGTGTTTTTGTCAATGGCTGGCGTGCACTTGACCAGCTTAATGTGGGCACAGCACTTCGAATGAAAGCTATACCTATCTTAGAGTATGTATTCGATATGCATTTATACATTTTTTAAATTGCTTGCTTCCCCTGTTAAATATCTCACTACTGCAGCATGCATGATCAGAAATTCATATGCAGACATATTTATTAAGTTGATTCTTAGATTTGATGATTTCAACTTTTTCCAGGATGCATGATGCATTGGTTAATTGGAACAGGACACGAGCAATGTCATGCAGGTACAATGCAGGAAAAAAGATGAGTTTTTATTTTCTAATCACAGATGTTCATTCTGTTCGATAATGCCAAGTTGGATATTCTTTTATAATTGTTTAGGTCCATACATATATAAGGTTGTTACTAGAGTACTAGTTCGCATCTGATACCTGAGATTCTAGGATCCAGTTTTATCACCATTAAATTCAAGATACAAAAGTTAGGCAGATTATGTCAACTTAATATCAAGTCGTTCATGAATGTCAGAATGGGGAAGAAACTACACAGTACACCTACACAGTTCTGCCTACATTATCTTTCCATCAGATGCCTTGGGTTTTTGGATCCAGTTGTTTAATGATTAAATTCAATATACTTGTATACACAAATTAGGCTGATTATGTCAGATCATGTGGCGCCTGTCGTGAATGCAACAGTAGAGAAGAGCAGACAATTACTCCCGCCGATTCACAGCTGTTCATTCGTTTCTCCAATACTGCCAATTTGCTTATACATTTGTGAATACAATACTAATTTCGTAAACGAGAAACTATTTCATCTTTATCCAAAAACGAAACTTACTTTCCACATGAGAGAAGGTTAATAGAACATATCTTTGTAGGTTCCCCCTAATAGGAAGATCTTGTTGAATATTGGACTCCCCGGATTTGGTTTTGGATGATGAGCAAACATAAATAATTCATGAACTAACAATTTGTGAGCGCAGTATTGTAGATCGTCGCCAAATTCACGAGAACAATCAAAGCGACATCTCAAGACTTCTCAAAGCTCGTATTCATTGCCCAAAGCTTCGTTGAAGCTCTTGGACCGTTTTGGAAGTCATGAAGAATTAATCGAAGCTCTCGAAGACCATTCATTAAGGTTTTATTTATAGTCTTTTAGCTTCGATCTATAGAATGTTAAGCCTTGAGTATATCTTACGATTCTATCTTCATAACGCTCATATCGTAGCTCTAGGATCTTAGTACAAGTTCATTCTAACTTCCTCGAAGCATCGCGCTTCGATTCGGACTTGTTTGTGCATGTTAGTTGGTACAAGAAGAAGTACTGACCGACTAGATGGTGATCTAGTCGGTCAGCAGAGCTTCTTGGACCGACTAGTTTGAGTTAATCTTTTCTTGTTCAGTACTGTTTACAGTTAGTCGGTCTACGTTGACTCACCGATCGACTAGTTTGTGAACTAGTCGGTCAGTGATGCTTCTTTGACCGACTAGTTGTGATTTACTGTACATGCCAAATTTCTCCTAAGCTACTGTTTATCGTTAGTCGGTCTAAGAACGTTTGGTGACCGACTAGTTGATAATCTAGTCGGTCAACATTTGTTCTTGGACCGACTAAGTCAATTTATATTCAGACTATTTGCTTTTGCCTCTTAGTCGGTCTACGTTCACTGACTGACCGACTAGTTGTGAAACTAGTCGGTCAGAAAGTCTTCTTGGACCGACTAGATTTCTAGGTCTGAATTTCTATTTCTTCTCAGTTCTTCACTTAGTCGGTCCATGTTGTTTGACTGACCGAATAGTTGATGAACTAGTCGGTCAGTGGTTGTTCTTTGACCGACTAGTTGCCTCAGATTTCTAACCGTTGGGATTTGACCTAACTCGTTTTTATGGGACCCTATAAATACGAACCTAGGTCATTTCTCTAGGGTTAAGAGCTGCCATTAAGAGATTCATTGAGATTGAAAGAGATAGCCATTCTCACTCATTTCCAAAGCTCTCTTCCTCACAAGAAATCCATTCTCTCACTTTCTAGATCTAGAATCCATCTTGAGAGAAGTTTGTTCTTGGTGAGCCCTTCAAGCTCTAGCTTGATTTAAGTCTCCAAATCACTCCTAGGCACCCATTGCTGGTCATTTCTTTGGTGCTAGGTCTTGGTGACTTCATCTTACTCAAATCCCTCCTTGCACCTATTTGGTAAGAAAACTCAAGATATAGGATTTTTTGGTAAGATTGTTTATTTCATTATAAACTTGTTTATAT
Organism: Scilla litardierei; assembly: GCA_030789695.1. Lineage (NCBI taxonomy): Eukaryota > Viridiplantae > Streptophyta > Magnoliopsida > Asparagales > Asparagaceae > Scilla > Scilla litardierei. Next base: position 183,990,643 of record CM061133.1, read on the forward strand.
TGCTTATTGATTCTCTCGGTTGTGAGAGAAGGTTGTGATCCCGGGTTGTGGGGTTCACTATTGCCATTGCATGTATGATTTGATCTTGTGAAGGTTTTTCACAAGATATCATAGTGGAAATCTTGGGTTAGAGTTTCTAACCTAAGTATCCGGAGGGGATCCGGGTGGTTGGGACGTAGGATCACCGGGAACAAGTCGGGGAGACTTGGGTGGATCCGAACCCAGTAACATCTTTTGTTAGCATTGTTAATTTTGTTGTTGTCATTCAATTTAAGCTTCCGCAAATTGATTTGGTAGTTGTTTGCACTATAATTAGGAATTATACTCCTCGTTATTTTTAAAGTATTATTCACCCCCCCTCTAGTACTTGTGCAATAGCTTGTAGGGCATTACAGATCTGCGAGAGGAATTCTTCTTTTGTGCTGTCTTATGTGTGTCTTCCATTTCCAGATCGGCCAACGTAGGATCTGCTCAAGGACCTACTGGTTTAGGTAAATATCTAATGCGTTTCCCCACTGGAGAGGTCATTTTTGGAGGAGAAACTATGCGTTTTTGGGATCTCCGCGCTCCCTGGTTAGAACCTCTAAGGGGTCGCCGGGGAGGTCCGAGAGGCGGTGGTTTGCCATGTGGCGGATGTCAGCGGTTCGAGTCCGCTTATCTAAAATCATTGGGTTTAGACATTACTTCGGTTTGCATTGGATACACATGTTTTAGGATCCAGTTGTACCAACATTAAATTTAGTATGCACGAAACACACTAATTATGTTGGACTATATTGGGCATTTTATAACCTTGCTCCCTTATTCCATTTCTTCCATTTTTCAAGTGTAAACATCTTGGAAGATTTTATTGTATGCATGTAAACTTTCTCTCACTGCCATAAGGACTAAGTATTAGGTGCCATAAGGACTAAGTATTTAGGGGCGTACATTTGTACCCTGAGATTTCAAAGATCTTCAAAGAAGCCATTAAGATCAAGCCAAAATTATATGCATTGGCATATAAAGTTATATGGTTGGTTGAAAAAAAAGATGTGTCAAGCTTTTTTGGTTTCTTGCAACCAACAGTTACCAAAAGTCAGACTTAAGAGATGATAATGCATGGTTGATGGAAAATACTGTCTGAGATATTGCAATTGATAGGCTAATACGTATTTTATTTAGACTTAGATAAAAAGTTCATCATACCACTGTCTGTGCCAATATATGACACATTATATGTTCATAATAAACGTAACTTAAAAACAACGAAGATCATCAAATTTTTTGTCATTCAAATTTATAAAACTATGTGGAGTACAACAAGATTTCTGACTTTGTGCAAATAATTGAGTGTTTTAATTTCAGGAGATAAGATAATTAGAATTTTCCTTCTTGTTTCGTCAGGAATGAAGCACTCCGATGCTTGAAAAGGAGTGATATTGTTGAAGCCTTAGCTAATGAATTGCCAGCCAAATCAATTCGATTTGGATGTCACGTCGTAGCTATTGGGACAGATCCACTGACATCCCTCCCAGTTGTTCATCTTGACGACGGAACAAACATCAAAGCTAAGGTAAATCAGAGAGGAAATCAGAGATATAGGTCAATATTAAATCACACAAGATGTCGTAGAATGCCTTTTGGAAAATGGAAACCATTAAAAAATATTTGTTTCATTATTGATACTCATCATTTATACAGCAAATAAATACATAATTTTACTGACTATTTTGGCTGCGGAGAGTCGTCAGGATTTGCTCTTGTAGCATTAGAAAGAAACCGTTGTAGAGTATGAATACCACCGTAACCGTAGGGATATTAGTACAACTGCTACTCCGATATTAGTACAACTGCTACTCCGATGTTTTGAACAGAGACAATGGTTCCTTTGATTTTATTTCATTGTTTTTTTGTTTTTTTGTTTTGTTTTGTTATGTTTTGTTTTGGTTTTTTTTTTTTTTTTTTGTGGGGGGGGGGGGGGGGGTTCCTATTCCCATGTTTTGAACAGAGACAATGGTTCCTTTGATTTTATTTCATTGTTTTCTTTTGTTTTGTTTTGGTTTGTTTGGTTTTTTTTTTTTTTTTGGGGGGGGTGACTCCTTAAAGCATATGATAATCATGCTGCCATGTCTTTAAGCTGAATTCTGGAAAACAAATATACATAAATTACAAGCTACAAAATTTTCTTTTAAAAAATCCAGAGATTCACCCCCCCAAGACATAACCTTAAATTTTGATCATTTAAGTTACTTATTGAAATGATGGCCTAGATTTGCTTTTCTCAGTACCATGCACTGCAGAATTTATAATATCTTAAAAAAAATTTCCTCCAAATCTATCACCATTTTGAAATCTATCACCATTTTGTTATTTCTAGCCTCAAAAATTGAACAAGAGTAACCATACATCTCTTGGGAAGTTGCCATTTCTCCTATTTGAATGCTCTACATTTTATTTTAAGTTTATTTATGTATTAATCTTTGAGTGATAGTCAACACCGGGCCTTTAAGTCTAACCTGAAGTAGATGTCAGATTGAGATTCTCTGATTTCGCTCTCATGTTGTACACTATAATTAATTACTTTGAATTGTCATTTACATCTAGCAAGTTAGTATATGAGATAAACCGATTGGGGGTATCGCAACTCATAATTATCTTTACACATCTTTTTTTTCTTTCTGGGGCTCTTTGCAGGTTCTCATCGGTTGTGATGGATCAAATTCAGTTGTAGCAAGATCACTGGGACTTGAGACCCCAAGGCTCTTCCCCATATATTCAGTGCGTGGTTTCACAAGTTATCCAAATGGTCACATCTATGGTGGTAATGGGGTTCGGCTTAGGAAAGATCAGATTGTCTTTGGCCGAATTCCAATTGATGACAAGTTAGTATATTGGTTTGTAGCCTGGCGAGCCCAAACTATAGGTAATGCCAACTGTGGATATTTCAATTTGAAGTGTCATGTGATATATAATTTCTCAACATGTTAATGACTTGCCCCATAGTTTCAAAGGAGAACACTGCGTCTTTAGTCTCTTTATGCCATCAAACTCCTTTTTACCATCTAAATCGCAATAATTTATTGTTTTCAATTCATCCATACAGCTTCAGTTACATTTTCGACTGCATTAGTCTGTTACAGCCTAATTTAAAGTACTTGCAATTCCCACTGGCACTCTGTCAGAGATTAAATTTCAAATCAATGATTGCTATGATAAGTCATCCTATTTGATATCACAATTAGTTTATAGTACTTGCATTGCATTGCATTGCTTAAATGACAAATCCTTGTGTAGGATGTTAACAAATGATATTGATGATGACACCAGCTATGTGTGGAACCAAGTGTCATACGACCATAGCGCCAATAACTGTCATACGACCATAGCGCCAATAACACGACGATGTGGAAGTATCCACATTTTGAGTCTGTTGGGGCCATGAGGCCATCTCAAAGTCCACGGGATCCATCTTCAGAAGAGGCTCACATTGTTGGAGATAAACTAAATTGTATGGCGAAAACCATCACCAAAACAACAGGAACATTCATATAAAATCTATGAGAATATACTAAAAATTAATCCGGAAGCGTACCTAAATCCATAATGATTAATTCTAGTATCTGCGTGGTTTGTCTTCAAAATCAACACGAATCTTCTAATATAGATTTCCTTCAGTTTTCTCTACATATCTATCGATGGTATACAGAATAGAATTGAAACTTCGTTCGTGCGATGCGGGGACCATGACCACTATATATAAAGGCAACTGTCCTGTTGCCTTTAAGATTTCTATTTTAGCATATCATTAAAATAGAAAACTCATTAATTCTCTCCACATTAAAGGCCAACGCCCTATCAGATACATTAAAGATCGATACCTAAAACCTTAACAATTCACTTTTACTTGGGCTTAACTTAATATGACAGCATGTAATACATAATTATTTAACATATAAGACTAACATTGAATTAATGATCCAACAATTTCCCACGTAAGCTATATGTCAAACCTTATAATTATGCTTTGCATAAATAACCGACTGAGCTCAACTTTGCTGTCATTACTGAAATGTATTAATAAACCAATCCGGTCCATCAATTATACCAATATAGGATCAAAGCATTCGCCATATCTATCGTAACTCGACCCATCAATGGTCACATATATTGATACAACTGAATGCCATGGACCATGATGTGGATGTGTAGCATATAAATTTCATGTAGTGTAATCTTAATATGCTTATTTCCAACGGTCCTCCCTTAACCTTGGTAAGATCAAACCATACCAAAATTGGAATGTAAATAAACCAAAACATTAATATTGCAGAAAATAACCTCAAAATCCTTAAACTGAAGTAATTGAAAATGTCTATATCATATGGGCACCCAAAGGAACAAGCTCACACTAAAACTAAATATCCTTAATTGATATGACACCCATATAACTAATATGCTCATAAAACCTTTTGGATGACAATCCCTTAGTAAGCAGATCCAGAATCTTGTAGTGTGTTCTGATATGCTTTAAAGACAACTGTTACTCTTAATTTAACAATCGGGAACTTATTCTCTATATACCTTGCCTTCATCGAGTTCCTGTTGTTGGAATATGAAACTGCAGACTTATTGTCACAAAATAATCTGAGTGGTCTATTAATACCATCTACCATCTGTAGCCCCGTGACAAAATTTCGCGGTCATACTCCATGATTGGATGGCTCATAACATGCTATAAACTATGCAACCATGGTGAAAGAGGTTATACAAAACTGTCTAGCCCTCTTTTCAGGAGATGACACCTCCAGCTAGCAGATAAAAATAGCCCGACATTGATTTCACACAATCTTGGCATCCAGCAAAAATCATAGTCGGTATACCAAATAATCTCAAACTTTTCTGACGTCTGTTATATGAACATGTAATCTATTGTTCTCTGTAAATACTGTAAGACCCATTTGGCTGCTATCCAATGGTCCAACATTACTATAACGTACGCAATATCCTGACGCGTACAAACTTGAGCATACAGTAGACTCTCTACTCTTGAGTCATAGGAAATCTTCTGTATTTTTTGTTTCTTAATGTCATTCTTAGGACACTGATTGAGACTAAACTTGTCTCTCTTAGCCATAAGGTATCACTAAAAAATGTTTGATCCCATAGAATTTATGATACATACATTCATCGACTAAATTCAACTCAAAACCGAATGAGATGAACACTTGATGAAATTTGATATACCATTATCGAGATTGAATGTGCCATCAATGCCATTATAGTCCTGAAAGAGTCTTTCAAAGAAATCGAAGAGAAAGTCTCTTTATAGTTGATGCCTTATTTCTATAAAAAGTCCTTTCTGACATGCCGTACCTTATATCTTTCCACATTACCTTTTGAATCCTACTTGATTTTAAATATCCATTTGCAACCAATGGGCTTCACACCTTATGGCAGTGAGACAAGATCACAAACGTCATTATCATTCATGGACTTAATTTCCTTATTCAAGGCATTAATCCACTTTAGAGGGTTAAAACTTTCCGTGGCTTGATGAAAGTTGATTGGATCATTTTCCATCACTCTAATGTCTACCTCATATTCTTGGAGAAATATACTTCAGTCATCTGGCACTACACTTCTCTCTCTAATAGATCTCCTTAATGATATAGGTTCTTGAGGTGATATAGTTTACTATTCCTGAATAATTTCTTGAATAAGAAGATCTCTGACATAAGACGATTTGTGTGTCTGGACTAAGTTTAGAAATGAAATCTAGATCAATGCCAATAATACATTTGGGAATATCAACATATTCCTCTTCAGAGACAAAGTCTAACTGGATCTTCACCCGCAAACTCGGCATCATCAAAGAACAGTGCATTTCCCGACTCGAAAACAACTTAGTTGTGGGATCAAAATACGTGTACACCTTGGATCTTTCAGAGATAGCAACTCATTGTCCTTGTGTCTAATTCTTTTCATTAGGCGTAGAAGGCCTTGCCTCAGCTGGACATCCCCAAACATGCGAGTTCATTATGAGAGTTTGGTAGTTACATGAGTTGGAACTCTGTTAAGGATATATGCTGCAATGACTTTATAAATGAGGTATATGTAGCCATATCTAAAAAATAGAATATGAACATTATAAAATATTGGTGACCATTTTCCACAACCAACCATAAGGAATGACCAACAAATATCAGTATGTATAAGTTCTAAGACGTCCAAATTATTATTGGCTTCAAATATCCTTTTATAGTTTGTTTTTCCTTCATACAATTAACACAAACATCAACATTTGTGAAATCTAGGGATAGAGAATTGCGTTAAACACAAGTCTTTGTTTCTCCATCTAGAGATGTCTCAAACTCTTGCGCCATAATGTAGTTGAATTCTCATTTGTTAATTTTCTCTTTATACCTCGTGTACTTAAGTGCATGGATTCTTTAAATGGAACAATTGTGTCACATAAATACAGATTATCGTAAACTGATAAAGAATTAGAACCAACCAATTTTGAACCATGAGACAAACTAAAATTTTCTATTTTCGAATGAATAAGAATAACCAAGTTTGTTCAAAGTTGAAATAGAAATTAAATTCCGTTAAAACGGTACAATAAATCTCTCATCAAGATCCAAATACAACTTGTCTTTAACAATAATCTAATTTTTTTTCCTCAACTTGAACCGTCTTGCCATCACCCATATGGATGTTTCTTTCATCATTATTTGGCTTTTAGCATCTAAGACAACCCTGCATAGACACACTGATGTGAGTGGTCGCACCAGAATATATCTACCATCTGTTTATAGGTAACGAAGTTAAATTAACCTCAGAATCAAACCAACTTAAGAAGCATGCCTTTCTTATCACGCCATGCATGATAGTTGGTGAATTTATTCTTTATATGCCCTTTAGCTCCACATAAGAAACAATTATTACTTTCTGAATTTTCAGTTCCTTTTGTTGTTTCTTTTAAGATATTGTATCTGCAGCTTTCTTGTTCTTCTTTTTCTTAATATAGAAGGTTGAGGTTAGGTAAGCACTTTCTGTTTTATCTTACTTACGCCCTTTCTCTTCTTAGACATAATGTGAGATGAGCTCATTCAAAGACCAAGTCTCTTTTTGAAAATTATAGCTCAATTTTAACTGACTAAACCGTGTTAGAAGAGATCAATACCAAATGCACTAGCAAATCCTCAGAGAGTTCGAGTTTAAGCGCTTTCAATCAAGAAGCAAGATGAGTTATCTCCAAAATGTACTCCCTGATGTTCCCATTACCTTTATACTTTAATGAAATTAGGTTTGTCAAGAGTGTACTAGTTTTAGTCCTTTCATTCAAAAAGAGATCAAAACCAAATGCACTAGCAAGTCCTCAGAAAGTTCGAGCTTAAGCGCTTTCAATTTGAAAGCAAGATGAGACATCTTTAAGATGTATTCCTTGATGTTCCCATTACCGTTATACTTCATTGAAATTACGTTTGTCAAGGGTGTACCAATTTCAACCTTTTCATTCTTGACAAACTGCTTTTCAATATTGAAAAGTAACTCCTTAGTGGTGGTGATTTTTCAGATGTTGTGCTCCTGAATTCTTTTGAAATGGCCTTCTTCATATCATTATACACATACGATTTGATTTCTCCCACATTTTCATCTTCCTCTTATCATCAGATGTACTCTTTTCCATAATATGTGGGGAAGAATCAGCCGTTAATGCAAGTTCAAGATCTATAACCCAAGAACTATTAAGATCTTCTCTCGTCATGATTTGAAGTTTGAGCCATTTAGCTTCGTAATTAAATTTATGGTGACAAAAATATTAGCAGGAGTTATAGCTGCAAAAGAGAACAATAACAAATACAACAAGCCAATATAAAGTCTCAAAAATTCAAAAATATATTCATATAAATACAAACCCCATCACAGGATACCGGGTGCTCCATTAATATTTTATCTTTGGACAAATATTAACGTATAAGTGATGTTTCAGAGTGTTTTCTCACTACAAAAGCGTTGACCGTGGACTGCCCGGTCAACGTGGTCAAGGGGCCGATTTGGGTCCCTTGGGTGCGTCGAGCACGTGTAGACGCGACGCGAATCGGAGATGCAGTCGACGCCGAGCACGTCAGCTGGGCCGGGTCTGGATCCTCGGCCTCAGGGGGGCTGAGGGGAAGCCTCGGCCCGGTATGAGGTACTCGGCCTCGGACGGTCGGGCGACGAGGGGTAGCCTCGGTCGCCTTGGCTTGGCGTGCGACCGACGCGGAGCTGAGGGGAAGCCTCGGCTCGGATGGGCGCGCTCGGCCTCGGTCGGTCGGACGACGAGGGGTAGCCTCGGTCGCCTCGGTTGATGCGCGGCCGGCGTGGAGCCGAGGGGAAGCCTCGGTACTTGGATCTAACGTCTTCTTTAGCGCGCCGAGGGGTAGCCTCGGCGGGACGATAACCTTCGGGATCGGTTGAAGGCGGAGTCGCTCGGTGAGAGACGCGCGGATCCTCGCGTCGGCTCGGCGAGGGGTAGCCTCGGCGGAGCGACGTCCTTGTTGTGTTGGAGGTGAACGGGCTCGGGGACGAGGGCGTTCGGCTCAGGTTGGAAGGACGCTGAGGGGTAGCCTCGGCGTCGCTGGATCTCCTGGACCTGAATAGACGAGGGAGCTCGTCAGGGGGGTCGGACCTTGGTTCCGACCAATTCCCCTCCGATGCCTAAGTCAGAACGGATCTGTGTAGGAGCTCGGTGGGATTGAGTATGGCTCGCGGAGAGACCGATACCCGAGTCCTCAGGCTGAGCTTTGGAGGAAGAATATTATAGGTGGAAGAAGGTGTAATAGTGATAGTTTACCATACCATCGTTGTAGATCGCAGAGATCCGGCCCCTTTCAAATGACGCCCGCCTCCTCCTCATATAGACGAATCCTGCTCATAATGTGCCATGACGTGACATCATGGCCGCCATTCATGGGGTCGTGCAAATGGGGAAGTGTTGACCCCCTCTAATTGCGCCCACTTGATGACGCCATGAAGGTGGAGTCATGGCCATGAGTGATTGCCATAATTGGCGAGCCATGAAGGCTGGAGTAATGGGCATTGCGGTTGCCATAATTGGCGGGCCATAATGGCGGGGGAGTGATGGCCATTAAGCCTGGCCATGAAGTCGAGCCTTGATGACTAGATGGCCATTTAAGTCGGATCATCATTGGCAAGTTATGGCCATGAAGATGGTTGCCATGTCTTACGAGCCATGATAGCTAAAATGATGGCCGTTAAGTTGGGCCATCATTTCATCCACTATGAAAGTGGGTAATCTTTTTGGGCCTTCGTATTGGGGGGAGAAGTGCGGCCCGCCCGTAGGATCCTTGGGCCGGGGCCCCAAGGCCGTAGTAGACCCGGCCCGTTCAGGCCCGGTCAAAATAGCCCGATCAATTGCCCCCATCTTCTGAGCTCTACCATTGTTAAGGTGGAGGTCGGGAGATGTAGTAGAAGGGGGGAGAAGATGCTCCTTTTGTAAAATCGGTCCGGCTTGCTGAGCCGACTAGTGACAATAAGCTGTTGCGATTTGTTCGGTGGCGAGGGGAGTTGTCCCTCGGCTTACGGCCGACGAAGGAGATTCGTTCGGTGGCGAGGGGAGTTGCCTCTCGGCTTACGGCCGACGAAGGGGATACCAGCCGACGAAGGGGATCCGTTCGGTGGCGAGGGGAGTTGCCCCTCGGCTTACGGCCGACGAAGGAGATCCGTTCGGTGGCGAGGGGAGTTGCCCCTCGGCTTACGGCCGACGAAGGAGACCCGTTCGGTGGCGAGGGGAGTTGCCCCTCGGCTTACGGCCGACGAAGGAGTGCTCGGCCTGCTGGGGGGTTGCCCCCAGCCCTTTGACCGATACATTCGTTCGGTTGCGAGGGGAGTTGCCCCTCGACTTATGGCCGACGAAAAGGGTGAAGTCCATGTGAAGCCTTTCGAAGATTCCATGGTGGCACTCTGCCACTGCTTCGTCCAGCTCGGTGGATGCAGGAGTCGTTCGGCAAGCGAGGACCCAGCAGCACGGTCGGAGGAGCGATCTGGGTGCCTGAACTTGGACGGGTGTGCTTCGGCCAGATCAGCTTGGCCAGGAAGAGGATGACTTTGTGAGTTTGACAAGGTGGCTCGGAAGCTTGGAAAGGTTGTCCGACTCGTCTGGTCGGACTGGTCGGCCTCCTCTGGGGTCGGCCTCGGCCTCGGCCTGAACTGGTCGGCCTTGGTCGGAGGAGCTGCTTGGTTGCTCGAACTCAGACGGTGGTGCTTCGGCCAGATCGGCTCGGCCACGGTCGGAGGAGCGGTCTGGATGCTCGAACTCGGACGGTGGTGCTTCAGCCCGGCTTGCGAAGAGAGCTCGGCATGGCGGGCATCTCAGCTTTGAGCTTGGATTATACTGGATCAATGGGTGCCTGGACTTGAAACCTTCCCTCACATCTTGAGGTGGTGAACATCTCTCAGGTTTGATCATGGAGATGAGGAGCGACGGACATCTCCCCGCTCAGGTGGCTCTTGGACCCGAGATGCTCAAGAACCTTGAGATGCCCCTTGAAGCGTTGATGATGGAGTGCGCTTCGGGCGAGCTTGGAAGGCAAAGGTGGTAGGGTCCTCCTATGCACATCATTCCTTGCCCCTTTCCACGTCTCGGGTTTGCCCAGGGAGATGGAGAGCTCGAGTCACTGGAAATCACGTCGGAGCAGATCAGTTACATGGCTCGGCATCCCCTCCTTGATGACTTCGTGTAGTCGGAAGATCGTCTAAGGGAATGGAGCAGGGAGATCACTGGCTGGTCGGTCTCCTGAGTCGGTCGGCGTCGTCGAATTCTAATGCACCCTTGGATTGGATGGAAGAATCGTGCTTGATATGAAGCTCGGATCCTCGGATGCTTGGACGAGTCGTGAGCTCGAAGATTGGAGCCGGCTAGGGGAGCTCGATTTGCTCGGCATGCACAGAGATGGCATGCTAATGCTCGGCAAGCTGGGTCAAGCTTCCTCCGGGATCGGGCAAAGGAGGATGGCGATGCCCGGGATGAGGACGGTGCCTGACAGGAGCTCTCGCTGAGAGATGAGCGGATGCATCTAGCCTTGGACATGGAAGGATCTGGCTGGTGCTTCGCTTCTCGGATGTACACTGGGTCCAACTCTAAGCCGATCTTTCCCCTCTTTCCCCTGGTTAGTTGGATGATGGGTCGGCATCCCCATAGGCTTGTCTGGATCAGCTTAACAGGGTTGTCGGTTCGGCTCGCCTCGCTCTTGAGCTTTTTTGTCGTATACCTCAAATTGGTAAGAAATTGGAGGAAGGAGAGTTGTTAAGAGAGCATCTGTAGTTGGTAGACGAAAATCAATTAATTAGCAACGATGGAGTGGGTAGTTTGACCCTTTTTTTTGCCATGGAGGCTTTGATATCGGTTCGGTTGCTGTGACATGGTTCCTCTGAAGTTTGGATCCACCTTGAGGAAGCTCGCCGACGAAGTCCAACGCCCTTGAGCTCGGATCGATCTTTGAGGAAGTTCATCGAGATCGCTCGGTGCTCTAGAGCTCGGATCGATCATGGGAGGCCAGCGATCCGAAGTCGCGTGCTTCGTTAAAGAAGCCGTGGGCTAACCCGTGGAGGGGATTCGGTCCGTAGGTCGAGCGCCTTCCCTGTGGGTCGCCCGTCTGATCTGAGGTTAGCTCCGATCGCGAGTGTCACCTTCATGTGTCGTTCGGAGGATCCGAGTTCAGCTTCGATCGGAAGCAAGCTTCGGTTGATGGCCAGGAGATTCCGATCGGTGGCTGCGAGCAACGATCGACCCGCGGCGGGCTTCAGATAAGCAATGGGATTCAGATCGGCGTCTGGGAGCTTAGATCAGCCCTGGGCGAGGTCCGGTCGAATATTCAGAGTGAGCTCCGACGAAGAGATGTTCACGCTGGTTTTGTTAGCCCGAAAAGCTGAGCCATGCGCCGAGGATTGGGCGGAGTTCGGGACTCGACGCTCGGATGGGAGAATCGATCATGGTCCCTGGTGAATCGCGACGCATGCTCACGGATCCGAAGCATCACGCTTGGGCGAGCCTTGAGCCCGGCGCTCGGAGCTCGGAGCTCTCAGGTCGCGGCCAGGTCGGAGGCGCCGGTCGGAGCACAAATCGGAGACGGTCGGAGCACAGATCACGGCCGGTCGGAGCACAGATCGTGGCCAGGTCGGAGGCGCCAGTCGGAGCACAGATCACGGCCAGTAAGAGCATAGATCGCGGCCAGTCGGAGCTCAGATCGGCACCGGTCGGAGCGCAGTCGGAGCGGATCGAGGCACAGATCGCGGGTTCGAGCACTTCTCCACCGACCGGAGGAACTCGGACAGATCAGCTCAAGCCCGGAAGGAGGAGCTTGTCGATTACTTGAATGAGCTCGGCTCACTCGAGCTCGCCCTCGGTTGGCATGGATCGAGGCAGTCCGCTTCCATCCCCGGGTGACGATGACGAATTTGGTGACAACCTTGCCGAGACCCAAGTCGCAGGGCGATGGTCGCCTTCTCCGTGAGTCGTCTCCATCCGCACCAACCAAGACCCTCCACGGAGGCGGGTGATGGCTCCTTGCTCAAGCCAATGGCCGGCGGGAAGGCATCCATCCTCGGCGAGTCTGAGGGGCAGATCGTGAGTGCCTCCGACGGTAGCTAGTCGGACGAGTCCTTCCTGTATCCAAGAAGAGTGGGCTGATCCACCGCCTCCTCCTCTTTGGTGACTCGTGATCCACCATCCCCGACCAGAGGAGCTTTCCAGGCATGCCATAATTTCATTAGGAGAGGGTTGCAATGGTCGATGGAGTGGTGGGAGATGGCAGAGGTCAGATCAGCGTTGGAGGCGGGGAGCTTGCTTACGACCATCTATACCTCTCTGCCGCCGTTGCTCTGACTAGCGGTTGGTTGACCATGGCCATTGGGTACAACAACGACGGGGTCTTGGTCTTCGTCGAACCCCACCATGGCGAGTTCACCACTGTTGCCGAGGGTGCCGACACTTTAGACAACGAGGAACTCGTTTGGCAGCCAGATGTGAGTTGGTCTATCATCGCCACTGGGACAGCGATGGCCCCGTTCGGCATGGCTCTGGTATGCGCCAATGGATCCCACATCGATATGGACTCCTTAATTTGGCTGCCAACTGGGTGTTGTGTGAACCCGTAGGCGACTTGCCCAGTGAATGGGAATCGCCGAAGATCAGGTCGCTGATGATGAGTCTGGGCCATGTTGAGGGCTTTGTCAGATCGGCCGCCCCTCAAGATTGGCAAGGACAACCGCTCGGCTAGATCATGTCGGGCCTTAACCCTCTCCCTCTCCATTCGCTTTGATTTCTTGATCATCCTCGGCAGATCGGCGTCTTCGACATCCTTGGTGGGATGACGAGAGGCGAATTGATTCCTTCGGCTTCTCGGACAGCGAGCGGAGTGCGGCTTGTGACATCGGATTCGGGCGGTGCGAGGTTGGAGGGGGTTGAGAAGCCCTCGATCATGAGGCGAACGGGGTCACTAGCTCGATATCCGAGGGTTCTTGATCCGATGTTGTCATATCCTTCTACGATCTCGGGGGAGAGAAGGCGATCTTCATAATGTCGAAAGAACTCTGATCTCACTCCATTCGATCTCCTCAGACGGGAAACCGAACAGAGAGATTTTTACTAAAGGAACGAATCATTGCCAATGTGGTTCACTTGGGGATGTTGACTCGTTCCCACAGACGGCGCCAGATGTTTCAGAGTGTTTTCTCACTACAAAAGCGTTGACCGTGGACTGCCCGGTCAACGTGGTCAAGGGGCCGATTTGGGTCCCTTGGGTGCGTCGAGCACGTGTAGACGCGACGCGAATCGGAGATGCAGTCGACGCCGAGCACGTCAGCTGGGCCGGGTCTGGATCCTCGGCCTCAGGGGGGCTGAGGGGAAGCCTCGGCCCGGTATGAGGTACTCGGCCTCGGACGGTCGGGCGACGAGGGGTAGCCTCGGTCGCCTTGGCTTGGCGTGCGACCGACGCGGAGCTGAGGGGAAGCCTCGGCTCGGATGGGCGTGCTCGGCCTCGGTCGGTCGGACGACGAGGGGTAGCCTCGGTCGCCTCGGTTGATGCGCGGCCGGCGTGGAGCCGAGGGGAAGCCTCGGCACTTGGATCTAACGTCTTCTTTAGCGCGCCGAGGGGTAGCCTCGGCGGGACGATAACCTTCGGGATCGGTTGAAGGCGGAGTCGCTCGGTGAGAGACGCGCGGATCCTCGCGTCGGCTCGACGAGGGGTAGCCTCGGCGGAGCGACGTCCTTGTTGTGTTGGAGGTGAACGGGCTCGGGGACGAGGGCGTTCGGCTCAGGTTGGAAGGACGCTGAGGGGTAGCCTCGGCGTCGTTGGATCTCCTGGACCTGAATAGACGAGTGAGCTCGTCAGGGGGGTCGGACCTTGGTTCCGACCAATTCCCCTCCGATGCCTAAGTCAGAACGGATCTGTGTAGGAGCTCGGTGGGATCGAGTATGGCTCGCGGAGAGACCGATACCCGAGTCCTCAGGCTGAGCTTTGGATGAAGAATATTATAGGTGGAAGAAGGTGTAATAGTGATAGTTTACCATACCATCATTGTAGATCGCAGAGATCCGGCCCCTTTCAAATGACGCCCGCCTCCTCCTCATATAGACGAATCCTGCTCATAATGTGCCATGACGTGACATCATGGCCGCCATTCATGTGGTCGTGCAAATGGGGAAGTGTTGACCCCCTCTAATTGCGCCCACTTGATAACGCCATGAAGGTGGAGTCATGGCCATGAGTGATTGCCATAATTGGCGAGCCATGAAGGCTGGAGTAATGGGCATTGCGGTTGCCATAATTGGCGGGCCATAATGGCGGGGGAGTGATGGCCATTAAGCCTGGCCATGAAGTCGAGCCTTGATGACTAGATGGCCATTTAAGTCGGATCATCATTGGCAAGTTATGGCCATGAAGATGGTTGCCATGTCTTACGAGCCATGATAGCTAAAATGATGGCCGTTAAGTTGGGCCATCATTTCATCCACTATGAAAGTGGGTAATCTTTTTGGGCCTTCGTATTGGGGGGAGAAGTGCGGCCCCCTGTAGGATCCTTGGGCCGGGGCCCCAAGGCCGTAGTAGACCCGGCCCGTTCAGGCCCGATCAAAATAGCCCGATCAAGTGATATCTTAACGTAGTAATCAAACACTGATAATAAATAACATGTCGAACAATAAATATACCTTTTGGGCCGATTTATTATTCGCATGTAAAATCAAAAAATCATCACATGTTTATTAGCATAGGTGCGCATGTAATTATGTTAAATACTGATATTCCTTTGGGTTGGTAAATATTCACATAAGATACATGCTTGATAAATATTCACATAAGATACATGCACACAACTTTTTATATTTCAAAATAAAATTAATTTCCACAGGAGAGCCCACTTTGGTGACTTGTTTCAATTAATTTATCTCAAAATATATGTAACCATGCAAATATATGAATTTATAATTGAACCAAAATTGCACTAAATTTATCCTTAAAATAGGAATATATATGTGTATATATATGTATATTTATTCCTTTTATTCCCTTTTGTGCATAATATATTGCTGCAGGCTTAAGCCCATAGTATTTTATTTTCTGTTTCAATTCATGTGCTTATGCCCGTGAAAGCAAAAATGCAAAAGCCCAGCCTAGTGGGTGTCCCAGCCCAACACTTCTCAGTTTCTTATTTGTTTTGTTTTTGTGTTGTCCAACAGCCCAACAGACTGCGGGCTGAAGTAGGCTCTGCGCCTGTTGCTAGTTGCAAAAAATAATGGGGCGCTTTTTTCGTGGGCTTTCCAGTACTGCAGTACTCCACCAATGTGTCCCATTTTTAAATTAGGCTTTAAGTTGTGGCACTTTTGGTCATGGGTTGGGCCCGTAATAAATTCACCTTTCGGGCATTTACCCTCAGGCAAAATAAGCCCAACTTTGAACTGGCGGGCCATCTACAAAAGACACGGGGTTTAGGGAACTTGAACTTGGCAGTGATTGTATCTTGGGCCCCGTCCCTTTGCCACCATCCTTTGGCGGTTCGATGGCCGACCGGCCCCGCTCCACTGGCGGTCTGGCGGCCGAACAGTCGTCGCCCCTCAGAACCTTATTTTACGGTTAAATCAATTTTCGAAAATAAGAAAAACTGAAAATTCCTAAAATTGCAAATTAATTCCCAAATTTCCGAAATTAATACTAAATTAGTTCCGAATTTCCAAAATTTAATTCCAAAATATTAAATCTCAAAGATTTATCATGAATATGGTTCCGATACTAATTATTGGAGATAAACTAAATTCTATGGCAACAACGATCTCCAAAACAATAGGAATATTTATATTAAATCAATGAGAATATACCGAAAAATAATGCAGAAGTGTACCTAAATCCATGATGATTAATCCTTAAGATCTCAAAATGAACACAAATCTTTCAATAGAGAATTCCTTCAGTTTTCTCTACATATATTTCTGTCGAGGGAATGCAGAATTGAATTGAAATGTTCGTGCAATCTGGGACCATGACCAGCATATATACTATATATATATGAATGCAACAGTCATGTTGCCTGTAGGATTTCTATTTTAGCCCATCATTAAAATAGAGAGCACATTAAGTCTCTACACATCAAAGCCACACATCTTATCAGATATATTAAAGCTCAAATACTGAAAATCTTAACAAATCACTTTTAATTGGGCTGTACTTAATATAACAACCTGCAATACATAATTATTTAACATATAAACCTAACGTTGGAATAATGATCCAACACATTACATGGATGTTGGACATAAATGGCATAATGGAGAATGTTACAACTCGAATTTCAGATAGTCATGTTTCAGTTTGTTTTCTCACCGTGAGTATTGATGGTGGGAAGCCCAAAGAACATGGCTGACATGGTAGACGAAGTCGACCTCGAACAAACTCTGGAAAAAGCGAGCTTCGAGTCGAGCAAAACTTCGGCCGAGCTATCTCCTGAGCGATCTGCAAGACAGAAAGCTCATCAGGGGGTCTGATCTGGATTCCGACCAAATCTCATCTGATGCTTAAGTCAGATCGTGACTAAAAGATGATCTGTGGGATTGATTCCGACCTGTTAGGAGGCTGTTCATTAGTTTTTGCCCGAGCTATATGTAGGAAGAAATATATTTGGTTGATCAGATCGAGTGTTTAGGAGTAACTGAGTGTTAGATCTCAAAGATTCGTCCCGTCCCTCGTTGGAGGAGCTATTTATTGGCGACGATTCCTTCAAGATATTCTCGAATAACGCCCGAGCATTAAAGGTGCTTAATTACACATGATCCTGGGCTCCCGCCTCCGATGGAGGGTCCGTTGATCGAATCATGAATGCCCTCATTTGATGGCGGGTGCTGTGCTCGGAGCGGTTTTAAGGATCCTGGCGATCGACTTGATTGGAGCTTCCAATGGAATGGGCCCATGCCTCGAGTGTGAGTCCTTTGGTAGTTGGGTTGAGACGATTGGCTTTACTCTGATTATGGGCCTTCGGCCCATTTAGGTGGGTAATTAACTCCGGGGCCGGCCCAACACCATGACAATGGCACTCATCACCCTAGCTCAACCGTTGGACGAGTCGAGGTCGGGTGATGTGATGTGTATGGGTGGGGATCGGCAGTCGAAACTGAAGGGTTTTCTGGATCTTTAGGGCTATAAAATCGACGTCCGGCCTAAGTCGGGCGGACGACGAAATCAATAAAAGCAGCAAAAAACAACTTAAAACATTTTTAAGTCTAGCCCTAAAGAATAAACCCTGGTCAGAATCTCTACTATTTCGGGGTTGGGTCCGACTAATCCCTAAGGATAGATCTATAACACTATTGCAATTATAAACACATGAATATTAAACTGCATACCAGTCACTTCGCTTCCGGGCAAAGCGCCGTTTTCAGCAATTTTTCTTTATCTTCGAAGTGATGCCCATCGTTGGGGCTGAGCCGCTTCTCCCGAGCCGAACTGCGTCCCGAGGCGAACAATCCCGTTGTCGCCTAGCCAACTACACGCTCCAGAAAGTTTCACCTTGAGTGGATCCTCCGTCAAGGCTTCGGATCCCATCCGAACTCCTTTGTAGCTTTGCTAGAACCCGATAAGGAGCAAGGATGAATTAGGGAGAAAAAGGGAATATTAATTTAAGCTTGGATCCGGGCTTGCTCACGTTTAATGGAGCTACTCGGATATGGAGCTTGTGTAAGTTTCAAGGAGGGAGGTTGGCCCTTATTTATATAAATGGCTGACCCCTCCCCCTTTCTCCATTTTTGACGTGGGACTAAACTAATTGGAGAGAATCAATTTCAATTTTGCTTTCCACGAAGGCCCAACTTTGATGAATTTTTCCTCCCTCACCGTTGAGCTTCGCAAGTGATATCATACATCAAATTGAAGAGCACTGAACGGTGATCGCATAGAAACAAACGGTGATCCATTCCGACTTCGTTTGACCCCTCAAACGTCGTCTCAAAGATGGCCAAAACCCCCGCATTATCGCAAAACGTAGCCCCGGATTTCAAAAGAAACCCTAGAGGTGGGCCCCATCGTGGGGCCCACCGCTGTTGCGGGTGTGCTACGTGCACTGCACGTGCCCACTAGGAGGGCCTGTGCTGTGCCCGCGCCCGGCAGGCTTGGTTCTTGCCCCTAATGGGCGATTTCCTTGTTTTGGCATTATATTGCTTATTTGGAGCCCGTTTTTGGATCCGTTTGAACTAGGGTTTCAACCGGGACACTCCCGACATCCCTGCAACTATTTTCTATGCCTTTATTATTTAAAATACGCTCGCAAACACTATACGGCATATTTAAATACTTTTGTATCAAATGAAATTAATCCCACATCTTAATATTCTATATCTTATATCGCAAACTATTTGCGACACAATAAATTCCCATGCATCCGATGTATTATCTCACTTAAGACTTCCTATTACTTGACGAAGGTCTTACTCTGTGTGAGACCCTACAGCCTGACCCTACTACAAATGGAGCTCGAAATCCCAGACAGCAGAGACCACGAGCAACATGTGTCGTCTCTGTTTCGGTATTATAATTATGAGGTTAACTCATTGACATGAGTATTGTCGGGACTACCCTGATTGTGTCCGTGATGAATATCGCAGTTTTAGTCTATTCGTCAAAACTATGCCGTTTAGTCAAGCCTAGGATATGGTCAACTGTCAACCCCAATAGCTCGAAACCGGATAGTCTCCATGGATCTTTAGTCAAATAATGTTGGACTTCTTCCAACATACTCTGGCCAGAGGTTTTACTAAAGACCGAACTAACACGTGCGACACTAACTCCCCATAAGCGGGAGAGACGAATCCTCTCTTGGTCATTACTCTCCTTGCATGCTTTAAGTGTCACCCAACCAAGGACTTTTCAACGTGGCTTGCCCCGAGGCTAGATCAGTGATCAAAGTGACATCGTTCACGTACAGGTTCATACAATGACATCAAGTCAAATGACCAACTTGCATATCATCACTGAGAGTTATCATTGACAAATTAGTCAATGTTAACCATATGATAACTCTCGTTGGGTCGTTCGGTGAACTCATTCTCTAATGAGCTACTGTGTCTCGTATTCGACTTTGCCAAGTCAAACGACCATGAGATCACCGTCACCATTCCATGGTGGAGACAACGACACAATGGTCTATCCGATATGTCGATATCCTTTTCTCGAAACATCTACGACCACGAACGTTTTTAGACGTATGCTACAAACGGTCAAGCACTTCTCCATGATCGAGATCTCCATCTTGATACATGTTTGACCTCGCATCAAGTCTCAGGACTTTGCCTAAGTTCTAATGTAGACTACATTATTATTAACTTAATAATAATTACCAGACAACTTACTGTTATTTTGAATAATATGTGTGTATACATATACAGAGATAAATTGCCTCGAGGGCATACATATCTCCTTACATCTTCCATCTGCACTCATGCCCATTTATCTCGGTATCTCATACCGCTTTTACACATAAGTCTCTCTAGACTTCATGTGGTAGAGTCTTCGTGAGTGAATCTGCTAAATCTTCTACTATATAGACTTAAGGGAATCTCTGTTTCTACTAGATCACAGATTCGAATCCCATCCAAATCGTTTCCTTGGTCTCTTGGAATCCATAATATTTGTCTTGCTTGGATTTCATCCAGCTCATCATCCTCACTTGAGGCAAAATAGTCACTGGTCATCCGCACAGTTTATTATAGTTTGTGACAAGTGTCAAATTGTTTGACCACTTTGTCAAAACATATGTATCAGCTCATTGATGCCTCGCATGCCTTTTATTCGCTCTCACTGATATTGAAAACTCTATAAATTTGTTTTTCTAAATCATATTTAGAAAACATACTTTGCATACGTATTCCAGTTTTCATGGTCATCATGAGTATTGTCATCTAGTCTGATCCGAATAAATCTATACTCGGCTGTTGGTGAGAAAATTTCATCACAATCCATTTATAGGAGTTCTGATGATAACTGTTCTCAACCAGCATAACTTGTACTTCACTATTTTCTATTTGCAATAATCTTCTGTCTTGAAGATTCATTTGCAGCCAAATGAAACACTTCCATTGGGCATGTCTTTTAAGATCCATACCTTATTCACGTGCAAGGACCCTCACGGATTGCATCAAGCCAGTTTTCAGAGTCTCCACTCTGAATGGCATCTTGGAAGTTTGCTATGCCATCATCAACTATGATGTTTTACTCAACTCCTTCGTCTCACGAGGCTCGAGTAATCATGTGACTTCCTAACGATTGATTTGAGGAATATCATATTGGTAAGGTCCTCACAGAACCTTATCAAGAACCTAGGTATTATTTTTTGGGGCTTAACCCAAAAGGAGGATTGTAACTCAGAGTCACCAGTCATGTATCACATCAAATCTAACAAAGTGTGATTCATTCATTCCAACACAACAATATGTTAAAAGACTTGATCTGAGAGAAAAATCTCATTTTCTTTTAATTACGCAAGAATTATACAGCTAAGTATTTGCCACTTCGATCTAATCGAAGTAGATCAAATACTTCTATCATTGTGTTCTTTATTTTATTAGACTTGTGTTTCATCAAAAACGCGTGTCGTAATAAGATAAGAATATCATATCTTTGCTAATTTAGACTTGGGTTCGGATGCATTCGTATGTACGAGACCATGATTTCTCCAACTCATTCTCCTACTGTCTTACAGAATGAGTTTTGGCCATTATACCTTTGAGACAAGACTCACAAGTGTCTTTCGACTCGTAATACGAGAGGTCATCAGACCCTTCTTATTGGACTTGTCATGCCTAGTCTCTTTGGTACGGCCTAGTCTATTTTGCATTAGATAATTTTTCTGTAACTTGCGCATTTATGTATTGACACTTATTACAATATTATTCTGAAACTTTAGACATCAAACATGTCACATTTTCAGTTCATCCTAATATGCCTTTTCTCATGATAGACCAAACATTATTTCTCAATGAATTTTCCTTAGTGCATTCTCCTTTCTAAATTACATTTAGACATTTTATGTTCTAACATAAATATTAGCTGTGCAAGCATCACATGCATCCAAACACATGAGCTCTACAACCTTAAGGAGACTCAACAAGTTGTTCGTCTTAAGATCTAATTTGGATACATGGTCATGCACCGCTCTTATACTCATCTTCGAGTCAAACAGTTTGATCGAAGTTTCGAACCTTGCGAATTAAAATTTTTTTCCACACAACTTTATGGATACTCAATAAGTTATAAGGAGAAACGTGCTTTGAACATCAATATGTTCCAGCTGTCCCTGCTCGCTGAAGACCATATTGAGGACCATCCAGGCAGATGGGGTGGTTTTCTGGTGGAGCTACGCACGTTAGCAGGAGAGGGTGGTGCTGCGGCTAGTAGTGGGGGCAGCCGATTACAGGGGAGGTGCGGACGTTGCATGAGCAGTATGAGGGTTTTCAGGAGCCTCAGGGACTCCCCCACCTAAAGACCACGAGCACGCTATAGTTCTGTGGGATGTCGTGTCTCCCATTAGCGTAAGGCTCTATCGCTACACACCGGCACAGAAGGATGAGATCGAAAGGATGGTCTAGGCTGGTGTTATCCAGCCCAGTGTTGGTCCTTTTTCTAGTCATGTGCTGTTGGCTAAGAAGAAGAATGTGAGTTGGTGCTTCTGTGTAGACTACATAGCATTAAATAAGGAGACAGTGCCTGATAAGTTTCCCATACCTGTAATTGACGAGCTCCTGGACGAGGTGCATGGTTCAGCCATTTTAACGAAGATTGACCTCAAATCTGGCTACCATCAGATCAGGATGCGAGATGAGGATGTGCCCAAGACTGCCTTCAGGACGCATGAAGGCCACTATGAGTTTCTAGTCATGCCCTTTGACTTGACTAACGCACCTTATACCTTTTAGGCAGTGGTGGAGCCAACGGGGGGCAAGGGGGCAATTGCCCCTCTGACATCTGTAGCCAGCGACAATTGCCCCCCTTTTAAGTGTCCGCCCCTTTTGAGCGACAAAAGCCAGTGAAATGAATAGACTAACTTTAATAATATAAAATCCAAACCAAAAACCAAGACAAACAGGAGAGCCTGATTATTTCGATTTCGAATCAACATTCAGACAGTCTAGTGCTCAAAGACTTGTCAGGTGTGGCCATCAAAGACCTCTGAGTAGGCTTTTACCAAAGAGAGTGCATAGGGATGGGTCTATTTGCTCTGCAACATGAAAAAGCACAGCATAATCCAAAGCGTAGGGATGAGACCATTCCTTTTTTTGATTGGTCACTTCATAAAAGACTTTGTCATCCATTGCAACATTGCATATTATCCGCTGCTTTCTGTTACTCCATATAACAAGTCAACAACATGAAGAATTCTTCAACCCCCAACGACAAATCTTTTATCTGCATGACACCAAGCCAAATACCAAAGCCCAAACACTCGATGCTCGTACCAACAATTATATTTTTTAAATAAATAAAATAAAAGGCATGGGTGTTATATTTGGTAAATTATATACACACTTCAAATTATCGTTACACACACATTCAATATTTCTTTAAAACTAAGTTTTTTTACTTAACACATACATTAATTCCAAAATTAACACTCTTTTTTATCTTTCTCCTTGAAAAATCCTACCACTTTTCGCCTCTGCCTACTGTTGGCATCTTCTACGGAGCCAGGGGCAAAGGGGGGCAATTCTTCGGCATCTTCTTTTATTATGTTTTCGCCCCCCCAAAAAGTTTTCTGGCTCCGCCACTACTTCCAGGCCTTGATGAATAAGGTTTTCTGTCCTTACCTTAGACGATTTGTATTGGTGTTTTTCGATGATATCCAGGTGTACAATCGTTCCTTGGAGGAGCACTTGGACCATCTGCAGGTAGTCTTTTAGGAGTTGCAGTACCATCAGCTGTATGCAAATAGGAAGAAGTGTCTTTTGGGCAGCCACATGTAGAGTACTTGGGACATGTGATGTCCTCAGAAGGGGTAGCAGCTGACGGGGCAAAGATAGCAACGATGCTGACTGGCCACGCCCCACCACTCTCAGGGTGTTGAGGGGGTTCCGTAGACTTACATGCTACTACCGGATGTTCGTGCATGGATATGACACAATCGATTGGCCACTCACGGATCTGCTAAAGAAGGACCAGTTTGTTTGGATTGACGAGGCGACACTAGCATTTGAGGCCTTGAAAAAGGTCATGACTACCGTACCAGTGTTGGCGTTACCAGATTTTTCTATACCTTTTATTATGGAGCAGATGCTTCGGGACATGGACTAGGGGCGATGCTTATGCAGGATCAGCGACCTATTGCATATTATATCCAGGTACTGACAGTAAGGTCCAGATTGAAGTCTGTTTACGAGAGGGAGCTGATGGCTATTAGTCTTATCCGTTCAGAAGTGGAGGCCATATTTGTTGGGACGGAGCTTCTTGGTTCGCACAGAGCAGAGGCGTTTCAAGTACTTGTTGGAGCAGCGCATCATTGCAGAGGAGCATCAGAAGTGGCAGCGAAAGCTGATGGGTACAGATTTGTGATAGAGTTTAGCCCAGCACTAGAGAACAAGGCTGCAAATGCACTGTCATGGCGGGATGAGGATATACATTTGGCATCTTTGTCGGTTTCGGTGCTACAGGACTGGGAGCCCTTATAGCGGGAGGTTGAGGAGGACCAGGAGTTAGCAGACATCCGGGCAGCACTTTTGCAGGGGTCATCAGAGCATCCAGGCTATGCTTTGCAGGACGGGAGATTGTTATATTTGGGGCGCATGGTTCTACCAAGGACATCCACACACATTCCATCTATACTCCTGGAGTTTCACAGCAGTGTCGTGGGCGTACATTCTCGGGTCCTCAAGACCTATAAGATATTGGTGAAGGAGATATATTAGAAGGGTATGAAGAAGGATGTTTCGAAGATGGTGGCGGAGTGTGACGTTTGCCAGCATCACACGTACTTGGAGATGGCCCCTGGAGGTTTGCTGCAGCCATTATCCTTGACAGAGCGGGTCTGAGAGGATATGTTCATGGAATTCATTAATGAGTTGCCTAAGTCTGGAGGGTTCACAGTAATACTTGTCGTGGTAGACCGCCTCAGCAAGTATGCACACTTTATACCACTTAGTCATCTTTACGATGCAATATCAGTGGCGGAGGTATTCCTGAGAGAGGTCATTCGCTTACATGGGCCGTCTAAGTCCATTGTCTCAGATATGGACAATGTGTTCTTGAGCAAATTTTGGCAGGAGCTTTTCAGGCTGCAGAGTATGGCACTGAAGCGGAGTACGATGTACCACCCTCAGACAGACGGCCAGACTGCGATCGTCAATAGGAGTATTGAGACCTACTTACGATGCTTCATTTCAGAGAGCCCGAAGGAGTGGATCCGTTGGCTAGCATGGGCAGAGTACTGGTATAACATGTCTTATCATACAACAACACAAACGACTCCTTTCAGGATACTATATGGTCGGGATCCTCCACTTGTTGCATTATGGGCAGGAGACAACACCGGTAGCGGAAGTGGAGTTGTACTTAGCTGAGAGGGACCGTGTTTTGGAGGAGCTGAAGCTACATCTGCTTAGAGCTCAGTAGATCATGAAGACTAGGGCGGACCTATACCGCATGGATGTGCAGTTTGACGTGGGAGATATGGTATATCTGAAATTGCAGCCTTATAGACAAAAATCCCCGGTTCATAGGAGAAATAAGAAGCTATCCCCCAGATATTTTGGGCCTTATGAGGTAGAGGCCAAGGTGGGACCTGTAGCCTATAGATTGAAGTTGGCCACATGCCGATCATCCATCATGTTTTCCATGTGTCCCAGCTTCGTCAGGCAATTGGCGAACATACACCCTCTCCTACGCTTCCAGTGACATTGACATAAGATATGTAGGTGATCTTAGAGCCTAAGGAGTTGAAGGATGTCTGCAGGGGGGAGCAAGAAGTACTGGTAAGATGGAAGGGCTTTCCTGAGCACACGAGCACATGTGAATTGGTGAGCGTCATGACGCAGTAATTTCCAGACTTCCACCATGAGGACAAGGTGGCTATTTTGGAGAGGAGTAATGATGAGCTCATCACCAATGTTCGGCAACGCACTAAGGGGAGGCCGGGCACATCCACATAAATCAGGGGCGTTTTCGCATCTCTTGGCCCTTTTGTTTTATTTTACTTGCTATAGGGGCATTTGGGTAAATTGCTAATTAGTGAAATTGTATTAGGAGGAGGGTTGTGGCTGGCCCTAATCAAGCTTTGATTTGATTATTGTGTGAGATTTTTCAGAGGAGACTGCGGACGTCCTCTAGACCGACGTCTTGGCAGGGTGGTTGTCCCTATAATTGTAGCCAAGTTATCTCTTTTATTTCGATTATTATCAATAAATTTCATATTTGTATTCGAGTTCTATCAGCTGCCCAGTCCCTCGCGTCCTGTGGAGAGAAGTTAGCAAGACCTTGATTGAGCCTGGTTGCCTTTCACCTTTTTGACCCACTGGGGGATTTGGAATTTGATCATTTGATAGAGAGTCGAGACCATGGCCCCGACCGAATTGAGTGGTCGACCAATAATCCTGTTGTAAGCCGACTCGATCTTTACCACGATGAACTTTGTCATGAGAGTGATAGAGTGAGAGTGCTCTCCGAGCGTCACTGGAAGGCTGATCATTCCTGCGATAGGGGCGGCACGTCCTGTGAATCCGATGATTGAACCGGAACATGTCTTTAGATTGTCTGTGCGTAATCACAATCTTTCCAATGTCAACGAGAACATGATATCACACGAGCTGCCCATGTCGACGAGCAGCCGTCACATTACAGCCGTATCGATGACGTCGTTGATGACCAGAGCATCGTCATGTGGTAGCTCGATCCCGTCTAGATCTTCATCTGTGAAGCAGATGGACGGGGTGGCGTTTCTCGATCTCTTTTATCATGTCTGCAGTCATCACCTTCCGAGCGTGCGATCTTTGGGCTTGGGGGTTTTGCTCACCTGACAAGGGTCTGCCGAAGATTGTGTGGATGACCTCGAGGACATATGTAGCGGCCATAGGCCTCTCGGCCCCCTCAGTAGTGGAACGAGTCATCGTCGATATGTTTGATGACGTGGATGCTGACTCGGTTTCTGCGGACGGTGCTAGATGTTTCAAGGTATTTTCTCACCGCGTGTATTGATGATGGGAAGCCCGAAGAACATGGCAGACGAAACCGACGTTCGGGGATGCTGATCGAATGAACTTTGGGAAGAGTGAGCTCTGAGCCAACCAATGTATGCCGAGTAAAGCTTCGGCTGAGCTATCTCCTGAGCGATCTGCAAGACAGAAAGCTCGTCAGTGGGATCAGATCCGAGTTCCGATTAAATTCCCTCCGATGTTTAAGTCAGATCGTGACTAACGGATTTTCGGTGGGACTGATTCCGACATATTGGGAGGTCGTTCACTAGTTCTTCGCTCGAGCTATATGTAGGAAGAAATATATTTGGTGGATCCGATTGAGTGTTTAGGAGTACCTGAGTGTCAGATATCAGAGATTCGTCCCGTCCCTCCTCGTTGGAGCAGCTATTTATAGGCAATGATTTCCTTCAGGATGTTCTCGAATAACGTCCGAGCATTAAAGGTACTTCATTACGCATGATCCTGGGCTCCCGCCTCTGATGGAGGATCGTTGATCGAATAATGAATGCCCTCATTGATGGCGGGCGTCGTGCTCGGAGCGGTTTTAAGGATCCGGTCGATCGACTTGATTGGAGATTTCAACGGAATGGGGCCCATGCCTCGAGTGCGAGTCATTCGATAGTTGGGTTGAGGCGATTGTTTCCCTCGGCTTGTGGGCCTTGGGCCCATTTATGCGTGTAATTAACTCCGGGGCCGGCCCGACACCGTGACAAGTCCCCAATGAGACGAGGTAAATAAGTTGTCTCATTGACTTCAATGACGAATAATAGCCATCTTTTTGCAAAAGAAGATAACCATGGTCAAGCGTGATCAGGTTGGAGTAGGACTAGGATGGCGACCTCTTTGGAAATCCTCGCTATCCACTAAGGAATTATATTCTGATTAGACTTGGACTTTCGTCAAGTGCTTTTATGTACATCTTAATTTCTATTTGAGATTTAGAAAGGTTTGCTTGTCTATCTTTCATAGCATTACTGCAAACCAGTCTTGGTTGTCACGTTACTAAAAAGCCCTCTGCGTAAGGCTGCCATATTACCATAAAGATTGCCAGTTAAGCAACTTTTCTTTAAAGATCTATCAATGTCATAATTAGCAGATTGTGCTAACTTCTTTCCTTAATTGAAATGCCAGATTCAGTAGGTGAGATGGTTCCTCAACAGATCAGAGATTTAAGTCTAGAGCATCTAAGGGAGTTCCCTGCAGATGTGGTTGAAATTGTGGAACAATGTGATCTTGATTCGCTAAGCTTGACACATATCAGATACCGAGCTCCATGGAACTTTCTTTTCCGGAACTTCTGGAGAGGCACGATGACAGTTGCGGGGGATGCAATGCACGTGATGGGTCCATTCCTTGGCCAGGGAGGCTCTTGCGGGCTGGAAGATGCAGTCGTGCTAGCAAGATGCTTAGCTCGGGAGATGCAATTTATAATTAGCCGGGATCGTGGAAGTAATGACCACGAGTTCAAGCAAAGAGTTGCAGTCGCACTTGAAGACTACGTGAACCAAAGAAGGCTCAGGGTGTTAAGGTTGGCAACTCAATCTTATCTTGTGGGTTCGATGATGGTGGCAACGACATGGGTCAAGAGATTAGTGTGTCTTGTCATTTTAATAGCTTTCTTTGGTGGCATGTCCTTTAGCCACACCCGCTACGACTGTGGCTCTCTCTAGTATGAAAAAAATGTCACAGTTCTTTGGATCTATGTTTTCTTTGAGAATACAGGATGAGTTCATTAATCTCTTGTCAGTTCTTTATGTTGTTCATACTTGCTTATTTGTTTGGATGATAAGGTATTCATGATTTTAATGTACATTCAAAGATGTTTTATCTGCAAAAGCAGTGTGCAAGATAAATGTTTGCCCTTAAGCATGGCATTCTTGGCTCGGAACATTTTGTGCGACGGAAGCAGCTTCAAGACTGAACTCTCTGTGCATTCATCTTCTCCCCATGTTGCAGTGGTTAAGAAATAGCATTGGTGTCAGGAGTGGAGCCATATCAGGTATGTTTATTGAATACTCTTGATGCTAAATGTGGACAATTCTATTCTAGTTAAATGTGGATGTTTCTGTGTATAGGTTAGAGGCTGCAATGTTGGTGAGCGATGCTTGGAGGAACCAGTGAACTTCTACTTTATCCTAGAGAGATAGAGATGAATGTGTGCCAACATGGTAATACTCCTGACTATTCTCAACTGGATACTGGGTTTCTATGCTTATCTTCTTTTCCTAATATTGATATTGGAATTATTGAAGATTAGGAATATTTGTTATATTTATCTCTAAGCCAATGGCCATATTTATATTTGCATTGAGGACAAACTCGGGGGGGGGGGGGGGGGGGGGGGGGGGGGGGGGGATTATATGATAGATATTAAATTTAGATAATTGTATCAAAGGCAGAATATCCTTATCCTTAGAATATCTTTTGATACTTCCCCTCAAGTTGGAACGTAGAGATTAGCCAAGCCTAGTTTGTTCAAGAAAGATAGGTATATAAGGGAGATATCACTTTCTTGTGGATCTTATCATGTATGAAATAACAAGTGTTTTCTTCACTCATGAAACATTGGATTATCACATGTGGATTGCTGCTTGATTATCATACTGTAGTAAAAAGATTATTGGTCTGAAACTAAGAAGCCAAGTGTTGTTTGATACGGTCAATACCATGTGAATCACTTACTGTGATTATAAATAATGTCATCCACGTACACACCAAAAGGATCACTACCACATGAGCGCTATGATGTAAAAATTTTAAATGATCTGCCATGTTCCATTTGACTCTATGCGAGCAGACAACCTTGCTAAACTCATCCAATTGGTCTTGTGATTGTTTGAGACCATAAAATAATTTATCTAAGTGATATGCTAGATGCTCGTATCATTAAAACATAGGTTGCTGCTGCATATAAACAGTCTCTTTAAGATCTCAACGAAAAAACACATTCTTAAACTCTAACTGATAGAGACGTAAAATCAAACACATTCTAGATGCATGTCATATTTCCGTTTCCATTAACTTGTAGTCGTGAGCCTTAATAATTTCCTTTTGATTCAATTGCTTTCGGATGTCAATATATTTATCTAGGATAAATTCCGCTAACACATCCTGAAATATGATCAGTGTGTTGCTAAATGCGACTAAACTATGACATTAATAAAAACTATTCTTAAAAGGTAGTAGACACTTGCCATGTCTTATTGATGTAAGAGCACTAACACCCCATACTTGATGGTAATTCATGTTAATGTCATAGTTCAGATGTGTTTATGACATAATCATAGTACAATGGACGTTAGTGGAATTTACCCATTTATCTATTCTTGGTTTCTACGTTCGTTAGTCAAGTTGAATGAGAAAACTATGGCTAGGATTCACTCCTTATCGCATACAATTTTGGAACAATTTATTATGCTATAAATGTTGAATATGCTTCAAACTGAAGTTCTAGGGGTTGACACGGTCAGTGCAAAGTTGCCGTGCACAGCCAACAGACTGCCCAGTCTTTTGGTCAAACTGTGCACGGCCATGCCGTACACTGCACAGCCGTGCCGTACACTGCACAGCCGTGCCAAGCCAACAAAGAGTTACTGTCTTTCCTGATAGACTGAACACGACCGTGCCAGATCTTGCACTGCCGTGCACTGACAACATAGAGTTATTGTTTTTCCTGGCAGACTGTACACGGCTGTGCCAGATCTTACACGGCCGTGCATAGATAACAGAGACAACTCAGATTTCCTGGCAGACTGTGCACGATAGTGCCATATATCTGTATGGTCGTGCCGATGTGTAGAACCCCTAACTCATCCAGATTTCGACTTCTAATCGGGTATATTAATTTGTTTTGGGGTTAAATCGGATGAACATGATTTAATACGTCCTCTACTACCTTAGGAATGATCCCTATGATGTAAATACCAAGAGATACATTGTTTGACGACACACGACACATACGAAGAGAATTTGAGAGAATTCCTTGCGTATTCTTGAGTAAAGATGATCTTTTGCCGGTGACAGATGACGAAAGTGCTTTGAGGCGATTACGAGCTTTGGGAGAGGAGGCATTCCTTGTTCTAGAGTATCTGGTGAGATCTCTCCATTGGTTGTGTGCATGAGACATTGTAATTGCTAGAGCACTAGAGTTATTTTGTCGAGAGGGCACATATTGTTTGGAGGATAGTTTGTAGTCAGTGTATTATCTGATTTATCATCTCTGATCTGGTGGAAACCATGACAACGGAAGATTGGATGTAGGCTATAGGTTGGGCCGAACCAGTATAAATCCTTGCCTCTCTATGTGACTTTCTGATTTTGATTCTGTGATAGTTCTTGCGCTTTTTATGATTCTTTCAAGATCCCAACTCTGCATTGATTTAGTTGGCGACATTTTATCTATTTATTCTGTTGTGCACACTTTGGTGTTGATTGTTATTGTGTCAGATTTTCAACAAGTGGTATTAAAGCTATTGGTGAGAAAGGAGTAAGAAGTCAAGATGTCGTCTAACACGTCATTCAAGATGGACAAGTTCACTGGGAGAAACTACTTCAGTATTTGGAGGTTAAAGATGAATGCTTTTCTTATGAGAGATTAATGCTACCAAATTGTCTTTGGGAAAGACAGTTTGATAAGGATTTCACGAGGCACAGAAGGTTGAGATGGAGCGAAAGGTGTTGAGCGCACTGCAGTTATCACTTTCAGATGAAGTGCTCAGAAAGGTGTCTGAGGAGGCTACTGCGGAGAAGTTTTGGAAGAAGTTAAATGTGCTCTATGCAAAGAAGAATCTGACAAGCATATTGTATCTGATGCAATAGTTATATGTGCTGAAGCTGAGAGAAGGCACACACGTTAATGATTACATCGATTCTTTCACGAAGATTGTGTCTGACTTGCGGAACATGTGGGTGAACATCGAGGACGAGTAATTGGCGATGCGATTGTTATATTCTTTGACGGATGATTTTGATCCATTGGTCAGGTCCATGGTATATGGGCGTGAAACATTATCTCTGGAGGAGGTTGAGTTTGCGGTACACTTCGAGGTTCTTCATGTTAAAGTCACTGGTCGAGAGAGTAGTGATCAAGGGGATGCAATTTTTATCAAGGGACATCAGGATTCCAAAGGCGGTCAAGATTCTAGGAAGGACAAGGGTCGTTCAAGATCTAAATCACGGGACTCAAAGGTAGGTGTCATTTGTGCAAAGAGACCAAACATTGGAGAAGAGACTGCCCTAAGCTGAAGAAAAATGGAAAAGGAAAGGATGAAGCTTCTGGTTTCTCTTCAGTGGGAATTATCAGCAAAGACATTGACGACGATGAGATTCTGATGGTGACTACATATGGAGATTTAGAAATCTCATGGCTTTTGGATTCGAGATGCTCCTTCCACATAACACCTCACAGGAGTTGGTTTAGTTTGTATTGTTCCAAGGAAGGCGGAAACATTCTGATAGGGAATAATATGGCTTGCAAGAAAGTGGGAGTTGGAGAGGTGCGGATCAAAATGCATGATGGAGTCATCAGGACGCTTACAGATGTACATCACGTGCCAGACTTGAAAAAAGAGTCAGATTTCTATTGGTGTTTTTAGCTGGACTTGGGTGCAAGACTATCATTGAAGGTGAACTACTTACGGTGTCCAATGGTGCTCTTGTTGTGATGAAGAGAAGGAGATCACAGAACTTATGTGCGCTGCAAGGGCACACCGTAGAGGGTGATGCTAGCATCTCTCAGGGCACAGATGGTGAAGGATCGGCAAATCAATGGCATCTTCGCCTAGGACATCCAAGTGAGAAGTTATTGGAAGTTGATTAAGGCCAGAGATGAGAGAATGGTGTTTTGTGAGAAGTGTGTTGAGGGTAAGCTGACAAAGAAACACTTTGGGACTGCAAAGCATAGCAGCAAAGGGCCACTTGACTGTGTACATTCAGATATATGTGGGCCAACTTCTGTACCTACCATTAGGGGAATGAATTACTCCGTGGCATTCATAGATGACTACTCAAGGAAGGAGTGGATCCATTTGATGAAATCTAAAGATAAAGCCTTCGAGAAGTTCAAGGCCTGGAGAGCCTTTGTTGAAAAGAGGTTTGGGACAGCCGTCAAAGTGTTGAGATCAGACAACGGTGGAGAATACACATCAAAGGTGTTCAAAGAATTCTGCAGATCAGGGTATTTTACGGCACTACATTATGCCTGGAGATCTACAATATAATGGTGTTGCGGAGAGACTAAACTGCACACTGATGGAGAAGTGCCGATGCTTGAGGCTAACTGTTGGACTTCCTAAGGAATATCAGGGTGAAGCTGTGACTACCGTCGTGCATCTCGTGAACAGACTACCATCATCAGCGATCAATTTCAAAATTCTTGAGAAGTGGATAGGGAAGACTGGTGACTACTCGTACTTGAGGGTATTTGGATTTCCTGCCTATGCTTTGCAGAAGGAGGACAAGCTAGATTTGAGGGCCATGAAGGCCATCGTGCTTGGATACCAAGAGGAAGTTAAGGGATACATGTTGCTAGATCCTATGTCCAAGAAGACGTTCACCAGTAGGCATGTCACAATTGATGAATTGTCGATGGTCAGGCCAGCAGAGATGAATCGGTCAAATGATGGACAAAGTCTAAGGAGCCCGACGCTGAGGTTGAGCTACATACACTGGAGAAAGAGACATGAGATGCTAAGACAGGTCAGGACCTGACTGTGGAGGGAGAGCAGATACAGACAGATCAAATTCAGACTCATGATGAGGTTCCTGACGAGGTTCAACTGGAGGTATTGAGGTCATTGAGGACTATGAGAGTGGAGCTATTCCGCTGCTATGTTTGCATTCGAAGACATGCATGCATACGCCCCAAACAAAGAGCACAAAGAGCGATTGACCTTTGATGAAGCACATACATCGAGCACAGTTTAGATTGGCAGCTAGCGATGAAGGATGAGATGGAATCCATGTACAAGAATGTCACTTCGGAATTGGTAGAATTGCCCAAGGGCAGAAAGGCCATTGTTTGCAAGTGGGTATACAAGCTCAAGGAAGGAGATGGCGATGATGTGAGGTATAACGCTCGGCTAGTGGCCAATGGATTTGCATAGAGAAAGGGAGAAGATTACATTGAGATCTTCTCACTTGTGGTGAGGCACACGTCCAGCCATGTGTTATTGGCCTTAGTTGCAGCTCAGGACTTAGAGCTGAAGTAGCTGGATGTTAAGATGACGTTCTTACATGGAGAGCTTGATGAAGAGATCTACATGAGCCAGCTTGAAGGCTTCGTGATGGAGGGGCAAGAGTAGAAGGCATGCAAGCTGAAGATATCCTTATACGATTTAAAACAAAGTCCAAGGCAATGGTATAAGCGATTTGACTCCTTAATGATGAGTATTGGTTTCGAGCGGAGTATAAAGGACCAGTGTGTTTATGTTCGCACACATGATGGTGGGTCAAGTATATACTTGCTTCTGTACGTTGACGATATGCTGATTGTGTGTAACGGTCGCTTTCCAACCTTATGGATTTTCTGCGTGCACGTGCTTTATCGTGCACGTATTTTATTTGGCACTTTCTGGATTCCGAAATATGTGATGTGATATGCCGTTGTGATCGTATGGGAGTTTAGAATTTTATAGTAATTTTTGAGAACGTCATTTCACGGCTCGTTTACTCGCTAAACGACTTGGAATGATATGGGCGTTTTAGTCTTTTGTCTTA
The DNA here is from genome assembly GCA_030789695.1 of Scilla litardierei. Classification (NCBI taxonomy): domain Eukaryota; kingdom Viridiplantae; phylum Streptophyta; class Magnoliopsida; order Asparagales; family Asparagaceae; genus Scilla; species Scilla litardierei. The sequence goes on from CM061133.1 coordinate 184,025,060, forward strand.
AAACGCAGTTTCCGATTTTGCGTAAATTCTTGGTAGGCGTAACGCACGATCAGACTCCGTAGCCCCGTGCGTCTCGTCTCCACGATCATCCCGGTATTTTCGGATTATTTTTCCGACGCCCGTAGCGAGAGTTATTCCCCGATTAAATCTCAACCGTCGATCTTCCCCTAATCAATTTAAATTTCAAATTGATTATCAGATCTTAGCAAATCCCTAAGTATCTTCATACGTATCTTTCCAAATAATCACCATCTATTGTTCCCTAGACTTTCCCCTAATTGTACACCCTCTAACTCTATACCTCCCTCCCTTAACTCATTAACCTATATCTAAATATCAAAACTTATTATTTTTAAAACCCTACCTAACCCTAACTTTTTCTTCCGTGCAATCAAACCTAGGGTTGAACTGTTCTTCAGCCGCCATCAACTCCAACCCGAACGAAACCTCGAGTTCTCTTTCTCCCTCTCGCTTCAACCCACGCCGGCGACCGCACCCGACTTCCGACCGCGCCCCGACCTCCCCCGGCGACTGCCAACCGTCGCTGGGTCGCCGTCCGCCGCCGTAGTGCACGCGAGGCCGCCGTGCTGCTGACTTCCGACGCCGAGCAACCGCTGCGTTACTGCGGTATCCTCCGGCACCGTTCGATCTTCCGACCGCTGCTCCGACCACCTGAGGGACCCGTCCGCCTGAAGCCGCCCCCGACGGCCTCCTCGCCATCGCAAACACAGCCGTGCGACTGTTCCTCCACGCAACAGCAGCGACAGCAGCGGCAACCGCCGCTGCTGCCGTTTCCGGTGCCGCCCAACGCCAGAACATGCCGCTGAGTACCTGATCGCGCCCCGGATACACGTCCCGGAGCGACGGTTGTAGTTTTACCGCAAGCGCACGGTAAAGTGGCAAGCGGGTATCGAACACGAGGAGGTGGTGTTGGCTCCAATCTATCCTAGGTTGGTTTGACTACGAATGTTTTATTGGTGAAGATGGCTATAGTATGATATAATGGAAATGGTGGTGGATGTCTGTGTCGATGATAAAGAAATCGGTCAAATATCGATTCAAATACAATATAATAAAAGAGGGAATTTGCCTTGCGGCGATCCTGTCACAATCGTCGGGCAAAGTATGGGGATATAAAATCAAATAAAGACGTCTAGGGCTAGGGAATTCTCACTACGGATCGTCATACATCATCGTAAATAGTGACTCTCAATATTACTAGCCTTGCATTGAGGTGAACTAGTCGTAACTGAATAGAGAACCAAGCTCACGCTCTCGCGCTATTGCCGGTTTATAGCAACCTAGATTAGGGCCCAATCTCTTGCAAACCCTAACCTAAGCCGCTAGCATGAAGATCGACGTCGTCGTCCAATCGCTCCTCGAGCCCACTCTCGTGCAAACTCGAGTTACGATCTAGGTTGCGATAGTTCGTATTCGTCCAATCTCTTGCAAACGAATATGTGTATAGATTTACAATTAAAAATCCTAGCTTTGGTCCAATCTCTTGCAAACCAAATCTAGAGAAACCCAATTGTAAACCTAAATCGAATATCTAGGCCTTCCCATCGATTAGAACCCAATCTCTTGCAAATCCCAAATCGATGGAAATCCCTAGCTATCCGTAGTAAATCAATCACAACCTAACCTCCTAGCAATTCTAGCAATTTGGAAATTCATTCATCACAAATCTGAAATTAGATCCATAGGGTTCATCCCCAAACCCTAGAACAACAAATCTACTCTAGCATAGCAACAAGGATATATGAATCAATAAAAATCATTGCTTGCATACAAAAAGATAGAAAAACAAAGATTCAAATAAAAAGAAGAAAATACTTAGCTTGATGAAGATCTTCAATCCAAAATACAAGCTTTTAGATCCAAGAGGGGGCCTAGGGCATGGCCTAACCTCTAAAATAATCCTAAGAAAAACATATATGGGGGCTAAGAAAACATGGGGGGATCCCCCTCTAATGGTGGCTACAAACCCCTTAAATACTCTCCCAAAACCCTAGAAAATAACCCTAGAAAACCCCTCAAATTCGTGCTCAAAAACAGCCCAAACCGCAACTTAAAATCTGGGCCCAGGCCGCACTCGGCCGAGTGGAACATTTGACCCGGCCGAGTGGGAATTCCAGCACTGCAGCATCAACTTGCAGAAATTCTCCAGATTTCATCCGACCTCCGATTTGCGCGTTCTTGGCGGCGTTGGAACCTTCATGAAGTCTACTATCCATAAAAAATATGAGAAAAATACTTTGATTGCTGGAATGATAGCAGATTTCAAAAGAGTGGGAGGCTGTCTGAAAATCTGGGCGCTGCGTGTCCTCGGCATCACTCGGCCGAGTTGACTTCTCTACTCGGTCGAGTGGGCTTCTCTACTCGGTCGAGTGGGCTTCTCTACTCGGCCGAGTGATAGACCCTGTAAAATTCCAGTAAGTCTGGGGTCTTGGGGGGTCTGTCTTCGGAGGTGACTCGGCCGAGTGGCTTTACTCATTCGGCCGCGGGGAAATCGGTACTCGGCCGAGTCGGAACCCTCAATCGCCTGACGGATTCCAGTAAGTCTGAGATTTTTGCTTGCCGTCGTCTTGATGCCACTCGGGCAAGTGGTGTCTCCGTGCTCGGCCGAGTGGGTTGGCGATGCTCGGCCGAGTGCACGCTGATACTCAATCTGCTGCGTGTCCGATCTGGCCGGCCGAGCGGGCTTCTTTGCTCGGCCGAGTTACTCCTTCGCTCGGCCGAGTGGCATGCTAAAATGCCCAATCTTCTCCGTTTCTCCTCCCCGTCACTCCTACGGAGTTCCTTCTTCTTTCACCTGTCTCCCATCGCCGAATAGCCCTCAAAAGAGCCTTGGGTGACGCTCCGGAGTGGGTGCAAGTCCCTTAAGCTCATTTTTGCTCCCGATCGCTCCATATTTCCTGAAATCCGACAAAAACAAGAAATAGTGACAAGTAACACAATATCATCGAATAATCGTGAAAATCGCAATATGAGCAACCGAAATGACATGCAAATATGTAGAAAAAAGGTGTAATATATGGACCGATCAAAATCCCCCAAGCTTACCTCTTACTCGTCCTCGAGGAAGAAAAGTAGAGAGACGAACTCGGGAGATGAAGACAAAGAAAATGAAATGGAAAAGAAAGAACACGAGGTGGAAGGGGTCGCTAGATTCTTCTCTCAGATCTCAAGCCATAAGCTACACATCACGATAACTTGGAAAATACGAATCACATGCTATAAACGATTTCATATCTTACATAAACATAGTACTTGCAAGCTTTTAAGAACAACAAAAGGGACTCTCTAAATTCATACAATCAATTCATATCCACATCACGCATTTCATAGAATTTAATATACAATTGTTGGCAATGCACTTTTCAATCAAGAGTTATAACTGAAGCATATAAGAATCACACCAAGCATGCAATAGAGAATGGAATAAATCATGACATTCACATATTTATATCAATTCATAAGAAATCTCCATAGCTAAAGTAATTTGCTAAGTTTCAGCATTATCAAACTTCCCCATTCGTGCACCTCTCCACTCTAATGTCGTACTCACTCATATGGTCAAACGAGTTCACCCCCCCAAGCTTAGCTTGAGGCATCGCATCTGAAGGAATATGATAGTGGAAAATGGGATTTTGGCCTTGGTTTTCCCAAGTGTTTTGTGGCTCCAATAATGAGATAGAGAAACATTTTTCTTTTTTTCTCTTTTTGAACTTTTTGTTTCTCATTTATCTTTTTGGATTTTTGTAGGAGCTATATGATTTGTATTTTTTGGCTTTTGGCTCCTTTTTGGCTTTTTGGACTTTTTGGAGCTAAAATTTTCTTTTGTAGGGATTTTTTTGTTTGGGAAATAGATGCGATATAAGTGGCTTTAGGAGGTGAACTCAAGTGACATGTAGAGAATAAAAAGATATATGTGGAGAATGAAATAATGTAACACTCGGTTCACTCTAAGATGTGCACGAACGGTTCAATAAAATAATACTTCAACTAAAACTCATATGTAAGCATGTATATTCTCAATCATCTCAATAAAAAGCGAAGTCAAGCGGTAAAGAGTACTTTCATATCAAGCATGCAACAGAAGGTGAATAAGATAATAAGGCAGATGCTTCCGTTATACAATTGATGCGTGAATCTTGGTGCATTTCCAACAAAAGCATACCAAACACTAATCCATACATTCAGCTTCAATTAATATCATGCATTCATATAGAGGAATCATCAAAAGAATATATAAGCAAGCACATGGATAGCAAGACTATGGAATACTCAAAGTAGCATGGCAAGGAATAATAAGCATCGTGATGGCTACTAAAGCAATAAGAGATATCATCATACAAAACTCATCTAGCGGAAGAAGAGAAAGGAAAATAAAGAAATAAGAAAAAATAAAAGAGAGGAAAGAAAAGAAAAACAAGCACACAACATGATGCATGAACACACATAAAAGGAAAATAAGATGGAAAATTCAAAAAGATGAAGCAAAAATTTTGAAATTTTTTTTAAAAAAACCCTAAAATAAAGTAAAAATGCAACTAATGTATCTAAATGGCATGGAAATGCACTCCCCCAAGCTTAAACTTCACAATGTCCTCAATGTGATCATAATGAAAGAATATGAGGAACAACGATAATAATAATGGGGTGAATGAAAAATGATGAAATGAATGACATGAAATCCTAATGCAACTACATGCACATATAATGATGCATGAGAGCGCTTTCCCCCAAGCTTATACCAAACAATCCTATTCAAGTGACTCAATCAAAAATGTCATGGCTTTGCAAAGCGTGATCAAGTCAAATGAATGAGAAAGTGAGTATTCGCTTGAAAGAAAAGCTCGATGGTGGTGAGCAAAAGGATGTGGCGTATCAAAATATGGAGAGGGGAATTAATATATATAATGGGTTTGGGGTGTAAAAGATTTTTGTTGCCATCATATGAGGTGATATTTATTCAAGCAAATCTATACGGTCCTCTCGCTGTCGAGAGAATTCGTGTTTATTCAAAGCATAAAAATTTCTACACTACTGGATTGATATCACCTATAGCAAAAGGCGGATCCAGTATCTTTGCCGGTGCAGGCAACTGCTCCAACTGCTCTTTCCGTGGCTCCGCTAGGTGCATGCATCCACGAACACCAACGAACTCCAGCAATGCACCCTCCAGCATTCCCACAAGGACTCCACCTATACCCTGCAGAGAATAGGATGCATCAGTTCGACGCAAAAAATTCACCCTCATAATAAAAGTATCCCAAAGAGAATCGTCTATAGAAATGTATGGAATAAATAATGGTGGACGATACTTCCCTGGAAATAATCCAATATCCTCATGTGCCGTGATAGTTGTCTCCACGGTGTCTTCTCTATGCTGCTCAGGTAAATCTAGATCATAGGTGTGGACCTCATCGAGATGCTCCTCATCATCGTCAGACTCATCCCAGTGCACCTCTTGATCATATTCATATGCGTCCATGGGTGCTAACTCCTCGCTCTCCTCCTCATATACGTCCCATCGTACCTCTTGATCGGATGTACATGAATCCTGCAAAATGCACGATGAATCATAAAAAACATCATACACGGGAGGGAAATCAAAGATAAAGGGCGAGGGAGTAAAGAGATCTCCCTGAAGGGGGGCCAAAAGCTCTGTGGGGTAGTCCTCTGCGTCAGTGGGAGGATGAGGTGGCTGCGGAAGCTCTAATGGAGGAGGATAGTGCTCGGGATCCTCATGAATGGATGTGTCCTCGTCCCGATGCACGACCTCCTCGGTGATAAGCTCTGGCTCTGTGTGTAAGGCCTCCTCAAAAGCATGCTTTGACTCCGTATGTGAGGCCTCCTCGGCAATATGCTCTGGCTCGATAGCGTGCTCCTTTGCCTTCTCATCAACTATCAATGTAGGCCCTCTCTAGGATGGTGATGCTGGCTGCTCAGGTGTGTCAACTTGTGGGGATGTATCATGTGGAGGGGAATGCCCGCAAGCAATCCGAAAATATAGTCTATCCCCCTCAAGACTGACATGGATGTCCTCCTCTATTGTTCCTGCAGCTGAAACACGGTTCATAACAAAATCTGCAAATCGTAGCTCAAATGCATCACCTGCTGTAATGCTCTCTGAACCGGTGAACCTCACTAACTCCAAGAGACCCTCCAATAATCTCTGAAATGCGTCATCCTCTGGCTGCGCATATGACTCAGTTTCTGCTTCCTTCACTGCCTCTTCGTCCATCCACTCTTCATATGCAATAGATGTATCGTAGGAAGTGGGATCGACGACGGCACATTCTGGCTCTGGTAGTAAGTCTGGCGATGCTTCTTGCCCATAAAATGAAGAAGCAGAACTGATATCTTTGGAAATCCCTTCAACCTTAAGCATGAGCATATTCATTTCAAGTTGCCTCTTCACCCGTTCCAATAGAAGGTTACCCTTTTCAAGCCCGGCTTGCACTTCAACCTGGTGTGCATGCATCTCATCAAAAAAAATCCTTTGTCTCTCATCAAGCTCGGGCCAGTGCATCTCCTCAAAAAGGTATTCGCCCATCTGAGCACTTTCATCAAAATAGTACTCTCCCATCTGAGCACTCTGATCATAATAGTATTCTCCCATCTGAGCACTCTGATCAAAATCTGTGGCCCACGTAGTATAATCCATAGCACCTGATCAACAAAGATAAATACCTGGAGAAAAATATCAGTGGTACAAAAGAATATAGAAATGATAATAATGGTGGCGGGGGTGAAAATTTCCTTTTTATTTGTTTTTTTTCGTAGTCTAATCAACCTAATTGTGACAAATTGGCACCCAACGGAAACACCTCCCCGGCAACGGCGCCAAAAACTTGATCGCGCCCCGGATACACGTCCCGGAGCGACGGTTGTAGTTTTACCGCAAGCGCACGGTAAAGTGGCAAGCGGGTATCGAACACGAGGAGGTGGTGTTGGCTCCAATCTATCCTAGGTTGGTTTGATTACGAATGTTTTATTGGTGGAGATGGCTATGGTATGATATAATGGAAATGGTGGTGGATGTCGGTGTCGATGATAAAGAAATCGGTCAAATATCGATTCAAATACAATATAATAAAAGAGGGAATTTGCCTTGCGGCGATCCTGTCACAATCGTCGGGCAAAGTATGGGGATATAAAATCAAATAAAGACGTCTAGGGCTAGGGAATTCCCACTACGGATCGTCATACATCATCGTAAATAGTGACTCTCAATATTACTAGACTTGCATTGAGGTGAACTAGTCGTAACTGAATAGAGAACCAAGCTCACGCTCTCGCGCTATTGCCGGTCTATAGCAACCTAGATTAGGGCCCAATCTCTTGCAAACCCTAACCTAAGCCGCTAGCATGAAGATCGACGTCGTCGTCCAATCGCTCCTCGAGCCCACTCTCGTGCAAACTCGAGTTACGATCTAGGTTGCGATAGTTCGTATTCGTCCAATCTCTTGCAAACGAATATGGGTATAGATTTACAATTAAAAATCCTAGCTTTGGTCCAATCTCTTGCAAACCAAATCTAGAGAAACCCAATTGTAAACCTAAATCGAATATCTAGGCCTTCCCATCGATTAGAACCCAATCTCTTGCAAATCCCAAATCGATGGAAATCCCTAGCTATCCGTAGTAAATCAATCACAACCTAACCTCCTAGCAATTCTAGCAATTTGGAAATTCATTCATCACAAATCTGAAATTAGATCCATAGGGTTCATCCACAAACCCTAGAACAACAAATCTACTCTAGCATAGCAACAAGGATATATGAATCAATAAAAATCATTGCTTGCATACAAAAAGATAGAAAAACAAAGATTCAAATAAAAAGAAGAAAATACTTAGCTTGATGAAGATCTTCAATCCAAAATACAAGCTTTTAGATCCAAGAGGGGGCCTAGGGCATGGCCTAACCTCTAAAATAATCCTAAGAAAAACATATATGGGGGCTAAGAAAACATGGGGGGATCCCCCTCTAATGGTGGCTACAAACCCCTTAAATACTCTCCCAAAACCCTAGCAAATAACCCTAGAAAACCCCTCAAATTCGTGCTCAAAAACAGCCCAAACCGCAACTTAAAATCTGGGCCCAGGCCGCACTCGGCCGAGTGGAACATTTGACCCGGCCGAGTGGGAATTCCAGCACTGCAGCATCAACTTGCAGAAATTCTCCAGATTTCATCCGACCTCCGATTTGCGCGTTCTTGGCGGCGTTGGAACCGTCATGAAGTCTACTATCCATAAAAAATATGAGAAAAATACTTTGATTGCTGGAATGATAGCAGATTTCAAAAGAGTGGGAGGCTGTCTGAAAATCTGGGCGCTGCGTGTCCTCGGCATCACTCGGCCGAGTTGACTTCTCTACTCGGTCGAGTGGGCTTCTCTACTCGGCCGAGTGATAGACCCTGTAAAATTCCAGTAAGTCTGGGGTCTTGGGGGGTCTGTCTTCGGAGGTGACTCGGCCGAGTGGCTTTACTCATTCGGCCGCGGGGCAATCGGTACTCGGCCGAGTCGGAACCCTCAATCGCCTGACGGATTCCAGTAAGTCTGAGATTTTTGCTTGCTGTCGTCTTGATGCCACTCGGGCAAGTGGTGTCTCCGTGCTCGGCCGAGTGGGTTGGCGATGCTCGGCCGAGTGCACGCTGATACTCAATCTGCTGCGTGTCCGATCTGGCCGGCCGAGCGGGCTTCTTTGCTCGGCCGAGTTACTCCTTCGCTCGGCCGAGTGGCATGCTAAAATGCCCAATCTTCTCCGTTTCTCCTCCCCGTCACTCCTACGGAGTTTCTTCTTCTTTCACCTGTCTCCCATCGCCGAATAGCCCTCAAAAGAGCCTTGGGTGACGCTCCGGAGTGGGTGCAAGTCCCTTAAGCTCATTTTTGCTCCCGATCGCTCCATATTTCCTGAAATCCGACAAAAACAAGAAATAGTGACAAGTAACACAATATCATCGAATAATCGTGAAAATCGCAATATGAGCAACCGAAATGACATGCAAATATGTAGAAAAAAGGTGTAATATATGGACCGATCAAAATCCCCCAAGCTTACCTCTTACTCGTCCTCGAGGAAGAAAAGTAGAGAGACGAACTCGGGAGATGAAGACAGAAAATGAAATGGAAAAGAAAGAACACGAGGTGGAAGGGGTCGCTAGATTCTTCTCTCAGATCTCAAGCCATAAGCTACACATCACGATAACTTGGAAAATACGAATCACATGCTATAAACGATTTCATATCTTACATAAACATAGTACTTGCAAGCTTTTAAGAACAACAAAAGGGACTCTCTAAATTCATACAATCAATTCATATCCACATCACGCATTTCATAGAATTTAATATACAATTGTTGGCAATGCACTTTTCAATCAAGAGTTATAACTGAAGCATATAAGAATCACACCAAGCATGCAATAGAGAATGGAATAAATCATGACATTCACATATTTATATCAATTCATAAGAAATCTCCATAGCTAAAGTAATTTGCTAAGTTTCAGCATTATCAAACTTCCCCATTCGTGCACCTCTCCACTCTAATGTCGTACTCACTCATATGGTCAAACGAGTTCACCCCCCCAAGCTTAGCTTGAGGCATCGCATCTAAAGGAATATGATAGTGGAAAATGGGATTTTGGCCTTGGTTTTCCCAAGTGTTTTGTGGCTCCAATAATGAGATAGAGAAACATTTTTCTTTTTTTCTCTTTTTGAACTTTTTGTTTCTCATTTTTCTTTTTGGATTTTTGTAGGAGCTATATGATTTGTATTTTTTGGCTTTTGGCTCCTTTTTGGCTTTTTGGACTTTTTGGAGCTAAAATTTTCTTTTGTAGGGATTTTTTTGTTTGGGAAATAGATGCGATATAAGTAGCTTTAGGAGGTGAACTCAAGTGACATGTAGAGAATAAAAAGATATATGTGGAGAAGGAAATAATGTAACACTTGGTTCACTCTAAGATGTGCACGAACGGTTCAATAAAATAATACTTCAACTAAAACTCATATGTAAGCATGTATATTCTCAATCATCTCAATAAAAAGCGAAGTCAAGCGGTAAAGAGTACTTTCATATCAAGCATGCAACAGAAGGTGAATAAGATAATAAGGCAGATGCTTCCGTTATACAATTGATGCGTGAATCTTGGTGCATTTCCAACAAAAGCATACCAAACACTAATCCATACATTCAGCTTCAATTAATATCATTCATTCATATAGAGGAATCATCAAAAGAATATATAAGCAAGCACATGGATAGCAAGACTATGGAATACTCAAAGTAGCATGGCAAGGAATAATAAGCATCGTGATGGCTACTAAAGCAATAAGAGATATCATCATACAAAACTCATCTAGCGGAAGAAGAGAAAGGAAAATAAAGAAATAAGAAAAAATAAAAGAGAGGAAAGAAAAGAAAAACAAGCACACAACATGATGCATGAACACACATAAAAGGAAAATAAGATGGAAAATTCAAAAAGATGAAGCAAAAATTTTGAAATTTTTTTTAAAAAAACCCTAAAATAAAGTAAAAATGCAACTAATGTATCTAAATGGCATGGAAATGCACTCCCCCAAGCTTAAACTTCACAATGTCCTCAATGTGATCATAATGAAAGAATATGAGGAACAACGATAATAATAATGGGGTGAATGAAAAATGATGAAATGAATGACATGAAATCCTAATGCAACTACATGCACATATAATGATGCATGAGAGCGCTTTCCCCCAAGCTTATACCAAACAATCCTATTCAAGTGACTCAATCAAAAATGTCATGGCTTTGCAAAGCGTGATCAAGTCAAATGAATGAGAAAGTGAGTATTCGCTTGAAAGAAAAGCTCGATGGTGGTGAGCAAAAGGATGTGGCGTATCAAAATATGGAGAGGGGAATTAATATATATAATGGGTTTGGGGTGTAAAAGATTTTTGTTGCCATCATATGAGGTGATATTTATTCAAGCAAATCTATACGGTCCTCTCGCTGTCGAGAGAATTCGTGTTTATTCAAAGCATAAAAATTTCTACACTACTGGATTGATATCACCTATAGCAAAAGGCGGATCCAGTATCTTTGCCGGTGCAGGCAACTGCTCCAACTGCTCTTTCCGTGGCTCCGCCAGGTGCATGCATCCACGAACACCAACGAACTCCAGCAATGCACCCTCCAGCATTCCCACAAGGACTCCACCTATACCCTGCAGAGAATAGGATGCATCAGTTCGACGCAAAAAATTCACCCTCATAATAAAAGTATCCCAAAGAGAATCGTCTATAGAAATGTATGGAATAAATAATGGTGGACGATACTTCCCTGGAAATAATCCAATATCCTCATGTGCCGTGATAGTTGTCTCCACAGTGTCTTCTCTATGCTGCTCAGGTAAATCTAGATCATAGGTGTGGACCTCATCGAGATGCTCCTCATCATCGTCAGACTCATCCCAGTGCACCTCTTGATCATATTCATATGCGTCCATGGGTGCTAACTCCTCGCTCTCCTCCTCATATACGTCCCATCGTACCTCTTGATCGGATGTACATGAATCCTGCAAAATGCACGATGAATCATAAAAAACATCATACACGGGAGGGAAATCAAAGATAAAGGGCGAGGGAGTAAAGAGATCTCCCTGAAGGGGGGCCAAAAGCTCTGTGGGGTAGTCCTCTGCGTCAGTGGGAGGATGAGGTGGCTGCGGAAGCTCTAATGGAGGAGGATAGTGCTCGGGATCCTCATGAATGGATGTGTCCTCGTCCCGATGCACGACCTCCTCGGTGATAAGCTCTGGCTCTGTGTGTAAGGCCTCCTCAAAAGCATGCTTTTACTCCGTATGTGAGGCCTCCTCGGCAATATGCTCTGGCTCGATAGCGTGCTCCTTTGCCTTCTCATCAACTATCAATGTAGGCCCTCTCTGGGATGGTGATGCTGGCTGCTCAGGTGTGTCAACTTGTGGGGATGTATCATGTGGAGGGGAATGCCCGCAAGCAATCCGAAAATATAGTCTATCCCCCTCAAGACTGACATGGATGTCCTCCTCTATTGTTCCTGCAGCTGAAACACGGTTCATAACAAAATCTGCAAATCGTAGCTCAAATGCATCACCTGCTGTAATGCTCTCTGAACCGGTGAACCTCACTGACTCCAAGAGACCCTCCAATAATCTCTGAAATGCGTCATCCTCTGGCTGCGCATATGACTCAGTTTCTGCTTCCTTCACTGCCTCTTCGTCCATCCACTCTTCATATGCAATAGATGTATCGTAGGAAGTGGGATCGACGACGGCACATTCTGGCTCTGGTAGTAAGTCTGGCGATGCTTCTTGCCCATAAAATGAAGAAGCAGAACTGATATCTTTGGAAATCCCTTCAACCTTAAGCATGAGCATATTCATTTCAAGTTGCCTCTTCACCCGTTCCAATAGAAGGTTACCCTTTTCAAGCCCGGCTTGCACTTCAACCTGGTGTGCATGCATCTCATCAAAAAAAATCCTTTGTCTCTCATCAAGCTCGGGCCAGTGCATCTCCTCAAAAAGGTATTCGCCCATCTGAGCACTTTCATCAAAATAGTACTCTCCCATCTGAGCACTCTGATCATAATAGTATTCTCCCATCTGAGCACTCTGATCAAAATCTGTGGCCCACGTAGTATAATCCATAGCACCTGATCAACAAAGATAAATACCTGGAGAAAAATATCAGTGGTACAAAAGAATATAGAAATGATAATAATGGTGGCGGGGGTGAAAATTTCCTTTTTATTTGTTTTTTTTCGTAGTCTAATCAACCTAATTGTGACAAATTGGCACCCAACGGAAACACCTCCCCGGCAACGGCGCCAAAAACTTGATCGCGCCCCGGATACACGTCCCGGAGCGACGGTTGTAGTTTTACCGCAAGCGCACGGTAAAGTGGCAAGCGGGTATCGAACACGAGGAGGTGGTGTTGGCTCCAATCTATCCTAGGTTGGTTTGACTACGAATGTTTTATTGGTGGAGATGGCTATGGTATGATATAATGGAAATGGTGGTGGATGTCGGTGTCGATGATAAAGAAATCGGTCAAATATCGATTCAAATACAATATAATAAAAGAGGGAATTTGCCTTGCGGCGATCCTGTCACAATCGTCGGGCAAAGTATGGGGATATAAAATCAAATAAAGACGTCTAGGGCTAGGGAATTCCCACTACGGATCGTCATACATCATCGTAAATAGTGACTCTCAATATTACTAGACTTGCATTGAGGTGAACTAGTCGTAACTGAATAGAGAACCAAGCTCACGCTCTCGCGCTATTGCCGGTCTATAGCAACCTAGATTAGGGCCCAATCTCTTGCAAACCCTAACCTAAGCCGCTAGCATGAAGATCGACGTCGTCGTCCAATCGCTCCTCGAGCCCACTCTCGTGCAAACTCGAGTTACGATCTAGGTTGCGATAGTTCGTATTCGTCCAATCTCTTGCAAACGAATATGGGTATAGATTTACAATTAAAAATCCTAGCTTTGGTCCAATCTCTTGCAAACCAAATCTAGAGAAACCCAATTGTAAACCTAAATCGAATATCTAGGCCTTCCCATCGATTAGAACCCAATCTCTTGCAAATCCCAAATCGATGGAAATCCCTAACTATCCGTAGTAAATCAATCACAACCTAACCTCCTAGCAATTCTAGCAATTTGGAAATTCATTCATCACAAATCTGAAATTAGATCCATAGGGTTCATCCCCAAACCCTAGAACAACAAATCTACTCTAGCATAGCAACAAGGATATATGAATCAATAAAAATCATTGCTTGCATACAAAAAGATAGAAAAACAAAGATTCAAATAAAAAGAAGAAAATACTTAGCTTGATGAAGATCTTCAATCCAAAATACAAGCTTTTAGATCCAAGAGGGGGCCTAGGGCATGGCCTAACCTCTAAAATAATCCTAAGAAAAACATATATGGAGGCTAAGAAAACATGGGAGGATCCCCCTCTAATGGTGGCTACAAACCCCTTAAATACTCTCCCAAAACCCTAGCAAATAACCCTAAAAAACCCCTCAAATTCGTGCTCAAAAACAGCCCAAACCGCAACTTAAAATCTGGGCCCAGGCCGCACTCGGCCGAGTGGAACATTTGACCCGGCCGAGTGGGAATTCCAGCACTGCAGCATCAACTTGCAGAAATTCTCCAGATTTCATCCGACCTCCGATTTGCGCGTTCTTGGCGGCGTTGGAACCGTCATGAAGTATACTATCCATAAAAAATATGAGAAAAATGCTTTGATTGCTGGAATGATAGCAGATTTCAAAAGAGTGGGAGGCTGTCTGAAAATCTGGGCGCTGCGTGTCCTCGGCATCACTCGGCCGAGTGGACTTCTCTACTCGGTCGAGTGGGCTTCTCTACTCGGCCGAGTGATAGACCCTGTAAAATTCCAGTAAGTCTGGGGTCTTGGGGGGTCTGTCTTCGGAGGTGACTCGGCCGAGTGGCTTTACTCATTCGGCCGCGGGGCAATCGGTACTCGGCCGAGTTGGAACCCTCAATCGCCTGACGGATTCCAGTAAGTCTGAGATTTTTGCTTGCCATCGTCTTGATGCCACTCGGGCAAGTGGTGTCTCCGTGCTCGGCCGAGTGGGTTGGCGATGCTCGGCCGAGTGCACGCTGATACTCAATCTGCTGCGTGTCCGATCTGGCCGGCCGAGCGGGCTTCTTTGCTCGGCCGAGTTACTCCTTCGCTCGGCCGAGTGGCATGCTAAAATGCCCAATCTTCTCCGTTTCTCCTCCCCGTCACTCCTACGGAGTTCCTTCTTCTTTCACCTGTCTCCCATCGCCGAATAGCCCTCAAAAGAGCCTTGGGTGACGCTCCGGAGTGGGTGCAAGTCCCTTAAGCTCATTTTTGCTCCCGATTGCTCCATATTTCCTGAAATCCGACAAAAACAAGAAATAGTGACAAGTAACACAATATCATCGAATAATCGTGAAAATTGCAATATGAGCAACCGAAATGACATGCAAATATGTAGAAAAAAGGTGTAATATATGGACCGATCAGTACCCCCGGAGCCCGTACCGTCGCTGTTGATCTCCCCTAGGTCGCCCCCTCTCGACTGCAGCCTCTCACGGGCTGTTTTCCCATGCAAAACGTAGCAACGGCAGCCGAGAGCCGCTGCCCATGTTCCGAAGCCATTAGACGCCTCCCAGACGTTACTTTGCCCGCTGTTTTTGCTGTTGATCTGACCGTGCTCGCTGCCCGCACTTCGTTCGCTGTCCGGACGAGTCTCACTATGCTACCCGTAGCCGAGACGCCGTAGACGACGCAGATCTCCTACTGTTCAGACGCTACGTCCATCCTACATCAAACACTAGAGAGGTTGGTCCCCCGAACTCGTAGCAAACCCACACCGTAGCAAAATCTAACCCGAAACTAAAATTTGACAACTGGAACTAAATTTACTTTCAGTATCTGTAAAACGCTGCTCACCGTAGAAAGATCGACAATCGGACAATTTTTTTGTGCACATAGGGTAGTAGTCGATCTAGGTTGAACGAAACACCAAAACGTAACTTGGACGAATAGGGTAGTCCCGACAATCTAGAAACAAACCCTAAATAGGACTTATTGAAAACGCGACCTGACACCGTCGCCGTGACCCTATTTCAGACGGACTACCGAGGACGCGACGCTCCGGACGAACGACACGCTCGCCACCGCAGGCAAGTGTATTCACTTGCTCTTTCGACCGTGCCTAGGCCTTAGACTGCTAGAACTGTTAAACTGTGAACAAAGAAAACCGGATGTGAAATGATAGCGTCCGGGTCACCCTCGACAGTGTAGACTTGACGACGAAGTCTAAGCTCGACAACAACTTTTGACATCGTAGGGTTATCTTGTGTGTGTGCGTGTGGACCCCCTAGAATAACAAATCCTTGCGTGTCATGTCCTGTTACACAAAAAGCCTCCGGGCGTTTCGGATGCTCTCCACGCGAGAGTGATCCCTGTTATACAAAAAGCCTCCGGGCGTTTCGGATGCTCTCCACGCGAGAGTGATCCCTGTTATACAAAAAGCCTCCGGGCGTTTCGGATGCTTCCCTAGTGGGAGTGATCCATGTACCTTCTTGTCCTGAGTTCCTGGGTTGGGGTAGGGTTGAGCGTGCGCACGGGGAGAGGGTCTGATCCCCCTCGAACCGTAAGGCGTGAACCCTTCGTGTCACACGTGTCTTGTCCCGTCTTTTCCCGTCACTCCTAAGATAGTCCCGTAGTCGATAGCACACGCTACGACTACTGCTTGCTACGCTTTACTTTCCTGCTGCGTTACTTCCTTTTTGTTACACTGTTATAATCCCAACATGCTAATCAACTAGTAAACTGATGTTTAATAGTTCGGTACACTTGCAGTAGAGTCTGACCTCTTTTGTAGACTTTACCTGACGTACAGTTCCTTTCTTTTGGTGCTGTACGTCAGGTGTCGAGCCAGAGTACGTTGACGAGGCGGACCTACCGGAGTACGTAGAGCCGGAGGACGTTGATCCCGAGTACGTGCCCGAGGAGGACCAGAGCTAGAGGTCTTCACGTTGCTGTTCCCGATTTCTCACTGCTGATTAGTTGGGTGCGTAGCACCTTCTACTTTCTGTCTAGGTTGGGTGCTTGCACCGGTAGTTTACCTTCAGTTTTGTAGCCGTGTCAAGCCTTGTTGGACTCTCAGTACTCTGGATTGATAAATTTGGAATAAAATGAATGCTCTTCTTTTTCAGTACTTTTATTTTTCTGTACTAACATGCAGGGACCTGTTCCTTCGTCTTGGAGTACCACACAGACGCTTATTGGGTCCGAGCTTCTCAGCTCCGGCCTAAGCGGGCCTCAGTCACGCTTCGCCTCCGTTGTTTTGGGAAGCGGGGCGTGACATTGTGTCACGAGACAAGAAGGAAATCAATAAGTTGAAGGGAAAGCTTGCAAAAGAGACATGAAGGATCTAGGGACTGGAAAGAAGATCCTTGGTATGGAAATCAGCAGGGACATGAAGATGTGGAACTTGAGGTTGAGCCAGGAGGGCTATATCAAGAAGGTCCTAGCACGCTATGGAATGGAGAAGGCGAAGCATGTCCCCACACCGCTAGGAGCTTACTTCCAGATTTCTGCGAGACTGTCACTGAGCACTGATGAGGAGGCACAATGCATGTATACAGTTTCATATGCTAGTGTCGTGGGAAGTTTGACGTATGCCATGGTTTGTACACGCCTAGACTTAGACCATGCAGTTGGTGTCGTCAGCAGGTACATGGCGAATCCAGGGAAGGAATATTGGTATGCTGTGAAATGGATATTGAGATATCTGAAGGGAACGGTCAGCGTTGGGTTGTGTTACAAGAACAGAGATGGGTTGGTGATATCTGGATTCTCCGATTCAGATTATGCAGGTGACGGAGATAAGAGGTGATCTACGACTGGATATGTGTTCACTTTGGGCACTACTACGGTATCCTGGAGATCGGTCCTTCAGTCCATTGTAGCACTGTTAACCACAGAGGCAGAACTTATGGCTGTAGTTGAGGCGATCAAAGAAGGCAAGTACCTTAGAAGTCTACTGAGAGACTTGGGAATTCCACAATAAGTGACGACGGTTTATTGTGACAGCCAGAGTGCAATTCACTTGGCGGAGCATCAGGCCTCCAGTTTGAGGACCAAACATATAGAATTGCTAGACTTCTTTCTACAAGAGGAGAAGAAGGTGATAGCACTGAAGAAGGTCTCGACATATCATAATCCTATAGATATACTCATGAAGGTTATTGCTACAGTCAAGCTCAGGCATTGCTTGAGCTTGATCTATACATGGTGAGTGGTTGATGATTTCCCGTTGTTACGAAAGTTTCATAAATTCTAGATATGGGTAGAGATGTTTGGTATATGGATAGAGTTGCTGTAGAAATTATGAGCATGCCATGGTTGTTGGAGAAAGTTTGAAGCATGGTAGAGTTTGTTGAATATGCTTCAAACTGAAGTTCTGGGGGTTGATACGACCTATGCAAAGTTTGTCACGACTGTACACAACCAACAGAGACTGCCTAGTCTTTTGGTCAGACTATGCACGACCGTGACATACACTCCATGGTCATGCCAAGCCAACAGAGAGTTACTATTTTTCCTTGCAGACTGTACACGGCCGTGCCAGATCTTGCACGACCATGCACTGACAACATAGAGTTACTTTTTTCCTTGCAGACTGTACACAGCTGTGCCAGATCTTGCACGGTCATGCATAGATAACATATATATCCTAGATTTCCTGGCAGACTGCGAACGGCCGTGCCATATATCTGCACTGCCGTGCCGATGTGCAGAAACCCTAAACTGCTTAGATTTCGACTTCTAATCTGGTTCGTTGATCTGTTTTGGGTTTAAATCAGATGGACATGATGTAATATGTCCTCTACTATCCTAGGAAGGATCCCTATGATATAAGTACCAAGTGATACACCTTTTGATGGCACATGGCACATACAGAGAGAATTGGAGAGAATTCGTTGCGTGTTCTTGAGCAAATTTGATCTTTTACCAGCGACAGATGGAGATGAAGAAAGTGCTTTGAGGCGATTACAAGTTTTGGGAGAGGAGGTATTTCTTGTTCTAAAGTATCTGGTAAGATCTCTTCATTGGTTGCGTGCATGAGACATTGTTATTGCTAAAGTGATATAGTTATTTTGTCAAGAGTGAACATGGAGGAGATTTTGTAGTCAGTGTATTCTCTAATTTATCCATATCTGATCTAGTGGAAACCGTGACAACGAAAGACTGGACGTAGGCCATATGTCGGGCCGAACCATTATAAATCCTTGCATCTCTGTGTGACTGTCTAATTTGATTATGTGATAGTTCTTGTCCTTTTTTATGATTCTTTCAAGATCCTAACTGTGCATTGATTTTGTTGGCAACACTTTATATATTTATTGCACACTTTGGTATTAACCAGTATTATGTCATATTTCCAACAATAAAACCATGGACATTTTTCTGTGAGTGCAAGTGGTATGTTGCTTGGCATTGGAGTGAGAACAATTTTACTTCAAAGATTCCGTCCAGAGTGATTTATTCGATTGTTTTGTGTTAATTTTCTATTGTAGTTCAACAGGATTCAATCATTGACATCACAGAATCAATTAGGATTACTTGGAAACAATTCTTACCATAAAAGATAGCACACCGTATAATTTGATATAAACAATCCGTTTGTGATAAAAGCAGAAGATAACAATAGTTTACTTTTAGTTTCTGTTATGAATATGTGCAGCAAAGCCATGTAAAGTTCAGTATTAGGTCTAGATAGATCTGATACACTCCTAGCTACATGTCCTAACATTGTTGTCTACCTCAACAGTTGGCATGCGCTCGACCAGCTTGGAGTGGGAGGGCAGCTGCGTGCAAATTCTTTTCCTATAACAGATGATGCACCATCTTCCTCTACAATTATGCTTCATGTTAAACCCATTTTGGCTCAACAGTAATTTGGGGGCTGAAGATGGCTCCTTCGCCGGGATGGAGCCTCGTCAGCGGTTGAAGTGGGACCAATGAACAAGAGTCTCCAACATTGTTGTCTACCTCAACAGTTGGCATGCGCTCGACCAGCTTGGAGTGGGAGGGCAGCTGCGTGCAAATTCTTTTCCTATAACAGATGATGCACCATCTTCCTCTACAATTATGCTTCATGTTAAACCCATTTTGGCTCAACAGTAATTTGGGGGCTGAAGATGGCTCCTTCGCCGGGATGGAGCCTCGTCAGCGGTTGAAGTGGGACCAATGAACAAGAGTCTCCGGGTCATGGTGAGCTAGGATTGGACTCCACGGATGGATGTTGGCATAGCTTCGTGATATCTCCATTATCATGCATCATAAGAAGTCGTTAGTGGGTCGGGGTTGGGGCCCGACCGATTTCCCACCGACGCACAAGTTATCTTCAAATGGAGGAAAAATAAAGGGAAGAATGAAAGAGGAATATAAATGAAAAATCTTAGTATGATACTTAGTCCTGTTTGAGATTTGGCCTCTCTTGTCTCATTGTCATGTGGACTCCTTATATCCTCCTCCTGTAACCGCCCACTTATGAAGTGGTATTTAGTGGGGATCATGGCCACCTGGGAGTAACTCCCCCCCTTCATGGCTTGCAACCCCTTACTCATGAAGTGGTCTCTCTCATGTAACCGCCCTCATCAATCATGCTATTCATTGCTTGATTGATGGCCATTGAAGTGGGCCATGATGTAGTTGTAAACATATACTATTCAAGGCTCTTCATGAGGGAGGTGTGAGTTGACTCATTCTACCCAAGTGCTATGGGCCCTAGGCCTTATTCAGCTGGTAGAATTTATCTACTTGCTTAATGGGCATGACCTATGTATTTAACAATGGCCCCCCATCGCCCGAGTTCAACCACTGTAAAGGTTGAGGTCTGGTGATGTGCTAATCAAGAGGAAGAATAAACTTTGGTCGATCAGTTGGGTTGGTTTGCAAGGAAATTAACCTCACGACTTTTAGCTGGTAGGCGAGGGATGTTGCCCCTCGGCTTACAGTTGATGTCGAGCTATGGCAGCGTATCATCCCGCATTTGTGTCGTCGGCCCCGATCACTTAGTTTGCTTGTCTTATGAGGAATAGGACTGCATTCATATAATCATTTCTCGGGTAGCAAGGGGGTGGCCCTTCGACTTACGGTCGACAACAGATGTCGACGGCCATAAGCCGAAGGGGCCACCCCCTCGCAATCGAACGACCATCCTCGTCGACGGCCGTAAGCCGAAGGGGCCACCCCCTCGCAACCGAACGACAATCCACATCGTCGGCTGTAAGTCGAAGGGGCCACCCCTTGCTACCGAACGACATTCCTCGTCGTCGGTCGTAAGCCGAGGAGGCCATCCCCTCGCTACCGAATGACAAACATCGTTGTCAGCCATAATCCGAGGGACCATCCCCTCGCCACTGAACGACCGTTGTCGTTAGTCGTAAGCCAAGGGACCAATCCATCTCCACTAAATAACATTCACATCATCGGCTATAAGTCGAAGGGGCCACGCCCTTCGCAACCGAACGACATTTGTCGTTGACTGTAAGTCGAAGTGGTCACACACCTCGCTATTGAACGACACCCTTGTTGTCAGCTGCAAGTAAAGGGACCTTTCCCTCGTCACTAAATGACCGTCATCATCAGCCATAAGTCAAGGGGCCAACCCCGTGCCACTGAACGACATCTGTCGTCGACCGTAAGTCGAAGGGGCCACCCCTTCGCTACCCGACGAATGACTATACGAATACAGTTTTATTCCTCGTGAGACAAGCAAGCTAAGAGATCGGGGCCGACTACACAAATACCGACCGATCCGCTGCCATAGCTCGACATCAACTATAAGCTGAGAGGCCACATCTCTCGCCTACAAGCTAAACGTCGTGAGGTTAATTTCCTTGCAAGCCAACCCGACTGATTGACCAAAGTTTATTCTTCCTCTTGATTAGCACATCACCCGACCTCAACCTTTATAGCTGTTGAACTCGGGCGATGGGGGCCATTGATAAATACATCATCCTGCCCATTAAGCAAGTAGATAAATTCTTCTGGCTGAATAAGGCCCACGGCCCATAGCACTTGGGTTGCATGAATCAACCCCCACCTACATCCTAAAGAGCCTTGAATAGTGGATGATTACAACTCCATCATGGCCCACTTCAAAGGCCATGAATTAATCAATGAATAGCGGGATTGATGAGGGCGGTTACATGAGGGAGACCACTTCATAAGTAGGGGCTTACAAGCCATGAAAGGGGGGAGTTACTCCCAGGTGGACCATGCTCCCCACTAAATACCACTTTATAAGTGGGCGGTTACATGAGGAGGATATAAGGAGTCCACATGACAAGGAGACAAGAGAGGCCAAATCTCAAACATGACTAAGTATCATACTAAGATTTTTCATTTATCTTCCTCTTGCATTCTCCCCTTTATTTTTCCTCCATGTGAAGATAACTTATGCGTCGGTGGGAAATTGGGCGGGCCCAGTCCCGACCCCGTAACGATCTTCTTATGATGCATGATAATGGAGATATCGCGAAGCTAGGCCAACATCAATCCGTGGAGTCCAATCCTAGCTCACCATGACCTGGAGACTCTTGTTCACAGGTCCCACTTCAACCGTTGACGAGGCTCCATCTCGGCGAAGGAGCCATCTTCAGCCCAAATTACTGGTGAGCTAAAAATGGATTTAACACTTCCTTACCGCCAGTACATGTTGGGGCTGATTAAGATCACCTCTCTTGGGCTCCTATGCCCTCTTGATGGGTTTATCAAGAAAGCACCTGCCTCACGGAATTCTAAGATCATTTAACCAACTGATAAAGCTGATGACTTTTCTACAAAACCAATAACACAACAATATATATGAAAGACAATGCAAAACAAAAGATAAACACGCACCGACATCAAAATTTATATTGGTTCTACCCAATATTTGGTGTACGTCCAATCAGAGAGATCACTAATGCTTCAACAATCTTAAATTACAAGTTATATCATTTGGTTCAAGGGAATAACCAAACCTGCTATGGAATTCGGAGAATAAATCAATGGGAAAAACTCTATTTTGGCTTTTAGACAACCCTCACTTGGCCCTCAGTTTTCCCGCTGTATTTTCTATCGGTAACGACAATGTTCTTTAGGAAATCCCCTCGGAAACCACACAAAAACTTGACCGAAATGAGGATAAATACCGTTATTAAACCCAACCAGGTTTGAGCTGAATCCAGGTTGGAATCTGATTTGACCTGCTTTCCACTGTGATATGTGCCCGCGCCACTTTCATCCGTTGGATCTGAGGTGTGATGGCCTCTCCGTGTCACGCATGGTGTTGTTGCTACCGTTCGCTCGCTCGCTCGCCGTGTGTCACGTGCAGTGCACACGCCACGCGACCTACGCGTGCATGCACTGTTGGGAGCAATGATCTAGGATCTTGGTTTGATGATGACAAACATGTCGTTATATCTGACGTGTGTGCTTAGTGTGTTTCAGGGTTGGCGAAACGATACATCATTCGCTATTTGAGAAATTGCTATTCGTATAGCTATTTGGGTGTGTGAGGGAGCTTTGGACTAAGCAAAGTGGACTTAGTCCAATTTGAGATAAGAAAGTGGACTTGGTCCAAAGAGACAAAGAGATTGAGACAAATTTGAATTCTAAAGGGATTTCATCAAATCTATTTGTTCTACCCAATTCTCCTATTCAAATACATTATCTCATTAGGACTCCAATACAAAGATGGCTTCAAATCTTTCCTAAATACTAGGGATCCTATCATTGTCAACTACATCTTCCTATACCCTATATAAGGTCTCCTCTCAACCCTAATGTTTGAGAGCGTGCGGCATACACCAAAATAAAGGAGAAAAGGGCAACGAAAAATAATTCCTATGTGCTACATGTTCTCTTCTGTCCTTTAATAAATCCCAAGCATCAAAAGTTAGGGCAGCCAACAAAAATAAACTTCACGTATTTTTCTCCGCAAAGCAAATATCATAGACATCATCCGCTATCGTGCTTGCTGATCGAAGTTCTCTAGCGCCACATAGTCTCGCTGCCACGCATCAACGAAGGCACGCAACAAGTAAGAGACCCCCACTTTGCCTTCGTCGACCGCTGTGAACATCGCACGCCAAAGAAATCCGCCGACGTCTCTGTTCTCAAGCATCGCCGAAGAAGTCGACTCACATCGGAGGAAAGCCACTCGCCGACGAGATCCCGAAGACGTTGCCGCTGCCAGAACGTCGCCATCGCCGTTAAGCGCTGCTACAGCCGGAGCGACGCCGTACGTCATCAAAGAAGGAGAGCTCACCGTTGGCCAACTCAATCACATCATCGCTGTTGAGATCCTCATCGTTGTCGAGGTCGAAGCGGGTGTCGCCGTGAAGATCGCCACTACACGTCATCGTTGAAGAACTTGCCGCTGCCGATCGCTTCGAAGCTGCTGTCGTGGCCGTAGATTGAAGACGTTGCCGAGTTGCCGTTGTGACTTGATTTTTGCCGTCACCGGTGTGAGAAGCGAAGAAGTCGGAGCACTGCCTGAAGAGATCGCTGCCGTCGCCCCCATCGAACGTCTTCGTCGCTGCATGCCCTAGGAGAAACAAAAGCGAACGAAGGAGGAGAGAACACGGGCTGACGTGGCGCTTCATACTCCATAAATCAAAAAGATTGAACGGCCAAGATTAAGTCCCGTGCGAAAGCGTGCGAATCAAAACGAAGCCCAGAATTAATCGCTGACGTGGCTGAAGATTTAATGGGAGTTGCTTTGCGCACAGCTGCTTAATTAAAAGGATCTGAACTGTTCTGCTTCACACACCGACCGCTTGATTTAAAGGAGCTGCTGAGCGCACAGACCAGCCAGTTTATAAGGATTTGAACTGAATTGCTTTGTGCACAGACCAGTGCATAACTTGACATCCAGGAGTCAGATTGAGACACCGTTTGCGTCAGATTGGGCTGACGATGTGCTGATTGACAGAGACGCCTACACAGACACAAACTGAGCATTTCTAAACCCTTAAACTCTTTTATTTATGTCTTAGTGTAACGTTCTCTGTAGGGGAAACTTTACCTATTTTTGTTTAACTATTTTGGGACTTGTCTGGTTGGGGCTAGACAAGTGGGACCCAGCTAGTTTGGGACTAGCTGGTAGAAAGTGGTACTAGGATTGATAGTGAGAGAAAACACTGTATGTGGGGTACTGAGAGCCTGACGAGTGTAGAGACGTAGAGGGTGCTCTGAGCGTGCTCTAACTTGTGGTTTTGTACCTATTGCTCTATTCAATACTAGTTCTGCTTTGGGGGCTGGAGTAGGTCGTTGGGACGACCGAACCAGGGTAAATCTACTGTGTACTCTGTGTCTGCTTTTTATTTACCCTGTTGCTGCTATAACTGCGTGTGCTTATTCGTGGGTTGCACGAATTATTTTTATTAGCCTATTCACCCCCCTCTAGGCTAAGATCCAGATCCAACAAGTGGTATCAAAGCAGGTTTTAGGATCTAGCCTAGGATTGACCATGAATAACCATATGGATAGTGCTTTTACTGAGGGTCAGTCTGTTTCCCTCCACCCTAGGTTTAATGGAGGTGATTATGCTTATTGGAAAAATCGAATGAAAATCTACCTTATTTCTGTTGATTATAAAGCTTGGCAAATAATTGAAAAAGGATAGAAACTGCCTGTTATTAAAGTAGAAAATGTTGAGATTGAAAAACCAAATGACAAATGGGATGATAATGATTGGAAATCTTATTCTTTAAATGCTAAAGCTATGAATGCTCTCATTTGTGCACTTGATAAATCTGAATATAATAGAATCTCACATTGTTTAACTGCGCAGGAGATATGGCACACTTTGGAGATGACGCACGAGGGAACGTCACAGGTAAAGGAGTCTAGACTGTCTCTTTTGAGTGCAGAGTTCGAGGGATTTCGCATGCTACCATCAGAGAGCATATCAGAGATGTATGCGAGGTTCACCGACATAGTCTACAAGTCTAGCTCGCTTGGAAAGCCATATGATAGCCTCGATCAAGTGAGGAAGATCCTTAGAGCATTGCCAAGCTCTTTCAGACCAAAGGTCACCGCCATCCAGGAAGCAAAGGTATTGTCACAATTAAAGGTGGAGGACCTTATTGGTAATTTGATGTCCAATGAGTTGGAACTGCAAAATGTTGAAGCAAGAGAGAAACCTGAGGAGAAAGAGAAAGCCATAAATCCCCTTGCTCTGAAAGCTGACGAAAGTGAAGATGATGATGACGACATAGCGCTAATGGTGAGAAACTTCAGAAAGTTCATCAAGACCAAGCATTGGAGAAACGAAATGGCACCCAGGTTTAATCGTTCTAACTTTAATAATTCTTCCAAGCAATTTAATGATCAGAAATCTACTGATAGAATGCAATGTTTTAAATGCAAAGGAAGAGGACATCTGATGAAGGATTGCCCAAATGAAACTGCTCAGCTCACTAAAGGAAAAGGAAAAGCGAAGGTATTAACATGGGATATGGATAGCGAAGCTGAAAGCGAGGATGAAAATGAAGCCCATTCTTGCATGGCTTTGATGGGGATCCAAGATGAGAAACCGTCAGGTAGCAAAGCTGAACTTCTTAAAATTTGTGAAGAAATGCAAAATCAAATAGTAGATCATGAGTTCACTATTGAATGTCTCCAAAATCAGAACCATGACATGCAAGTTAGAGATGATAAGGTGTTTAAAGAGAATGAAAAACTTAAAACTGAACTAAATGCATGTAAGTCTACTATTGAAGTCATGAAGAAGGAAAAAGAAAGTTTTGATGAAAATGCTCCTTGTATTTCTTGTTCCTCATTATTAAACCAAATCAGCATGCTTAAACTTGATTTGATTAAGCTCGAAACTGAAAAAGACTATATGATTAGAGAGCTTAATGATAAATTCTGCATGTTGGATAATGACTTTAAAAGAAAAATGATTGAATTTGAAAAGAAGGAAGAGGAAAACAAGAGAGATTTTGTTAGTAAATGCACGATGCTTGTGGAAGAAAATAAACAATTAAAAACCAAAGTCACTCATCTTGAAGTGGCCATTAAGAAATTCTCTATGGGAAAACAATCGTTGGACATTATTTTAGAGAATCAATTATATGGCAATAATAGAAGAGGACTTGGTTTTGGTCTGAAAAACTTTGAAAAGCAAAAATTCAAGAAATTCCACAATGTATCCTTTATTGCAAAGAACAAATACGCAAAGTGCTTTACTTGTGATAGTGTAGGCCACACGTCATATTATTGTAAATTTAGGAACACAAATATCAAGTTTAAACAAGTTTGGGTTCCTAAATCTTTAATGGCTAACACTCGTGGACCTTGTTGGATTCCAAGGTCACACTTAACACCTTTCTTGTAGGTGTGATGGAGGCTTGGCGAGGAGCAAATTTTTATAGTCTCATTCTATTTCTAGCTCCTTAGCCAAATAGCGACGCGAAGGTATAATTTCTATCCCTCTTTGCATTTCATTGCATACCTTCATAGATTGTTTGTGTGTGCTTGTTTTTATTTTGTTTTGTGTGCTTGCTTGCATGATTTTTAATGTTTTTATTTCTAAAAAAAATTGAAAAACCAAAAACAAAAAAAATTGAGCTTAAATACCCTTTATGTTTTATCCTAAGTGGTAATGTATGAATGATCAAATCTATCCCTTGTAGAAGTTAATTCATTATTGTTGTAGCTACAAGAACATGTTGTTCTCTTTTTAGTAGCCATGCCATGTCTCATAAATTTCAAATTTGACTTCTACACCTACATTTGCACTTTCACGATATTTGACTTCATAGTACTTTTGGAGATTCTTTTGAAGAATAATGGAAAGTGAATGTAGGAATGATTAATTTCTGAATTTTCTAAGGGATATGAAGTGTTTAGCCATGAATTAAAATTGAGCACAAAAGAATTGCAAAGAAAAAAATGAAAATTGCTCCGTATGAAAAATGGATACACTTCATGGCTAATACACAGCCCACGAGTATCCAACTTGTGCTACATGTGTAATCATTAGTGTTGGTGTATATAACTCGTCAAGCAATGCCACTCCACATTTAAAAGTCCTTTTAGGCGATGTTTTGGGGTTTGGTAACTTGAACTCATCTTTGATGAGGTGGGAAAAACCAATCCTAGTGATATTCATGAAAATAGGAAAATGTGGATTGATTTGGTTGATTCTCTGAAATTGAATCTCCCTTTGTACTTTATTGTCTATATCACTACACTTACACAAAGGTGGAGAAGTCTTGTTATGAAATCCTATGAGCTTGGATTGTCTATTTTTTTTGGAAAACTCATGCAAATTGCACGCTACTTCTAATAATGGTTTATTTTTGCATGGAATAGTGTTGTGGCTTCATTAATCCATTTTTGGTGATTACAAAGGGGGAGAAAGAGAAAAGAAAGATATGTTTGTTGTTTATATGTGAGTTGTTTGTTGCTTTGTAATTAGTTGTCGGTATTAGTTGTTGAAGGGGGAGCATGAAAAATAATGTTGAAGGGGGAGCTTGAGAGAAGGGGGAGCATGCTCTTACATTTACTAATTGTTGTGCATGCTTTGTAACGTTTGAATGTCTCATGCCATGATTCATATTGCATTACACCCTTCAACACACTTCACACACCCATACCTATTGCTCAAATCTTTTATGGGTTTGTCATCACCAAAAGGGGGAGATTATTGGGAGCAACGATCTAGGATCTTGGTTTGATGATGACAAACGCGTCGTTATATCTGACGTGTGTGCTTAGTGTGTTTCAGGGTTGGCGAAACGATACATCCTTTGCTATTTGAGAAATTGCTATTCGTATAGCTATTTGGGTGTGTGAGGGAGCTATGGACTAAGCAAAGTGGACTTAGTCCACTTTGAGATAAGAAGGTGGACTTGGTCCAAAGAGACAAAGAGATTGAGACAAATTTGAATTCTAAAGGGATTTCATCAAATCTATTTGTTCTACCCAATTCTCCTATTCAAATACATTATCTCATTAGGACTCCTATACAAAGATGGCTTCAAATCTTTCCTAAATCCTAGGGATCCTACCATTCTCAACTACATCTCCCTATACCCTATATAAGGTCTCCTCTCAACCCTAATGTTTGAGAGCGTGCGTCATACACCAAAATAAAGGAGAAACGGGTAACGAAAAATAATTCCTATGTGCTACATGTTCTCTTCTGTCCTTTAATAAATCCCAAGCATCAAAAGTTAAGGCAGCCAACAAAATAAACTTCACGTATTTGTCTCCGCAAAGCAAATATCATAGACATCATCCGCTATCGTGCTTGCTGATCGAAGTTCTCTAGCGCCACGTAGTCTCGCTGCCACGCATCAACGAAGGCACGCAACAAGCAAGAGACCCCCACTTTGCCTTCGTCGACCGCTGTGAACATCACACGCCAAAGAAATCCACTGACGTCTCCGTTCTCAAGCATCGCCGAAGAAGTGGACTCACATCGTAGGAAAGACACTCACCGACGAGATCCCGAAGACGTTGCCGCTGCCTGAACGTCGCCATCGTCGTTAAGCGCTGCTACAGTCGGAGCGACACCGTACGCCATCAAAGAAGGAGAGCTCGCCTTTGGCCAACTCAATCACATCACCGCTGTTGAGATCCTCATCGTTGTCGAGGTCGAAGCGGGTGTCACCGTGAAGATCGCCACTGCACGTCATCGTTGAAGAACTTGCTGCTGCCGATCGCTTCGAAGCTGCTGTCTCCGCCGTAGATTGAAGACGTTGCCGAGTCGCCGTTGTGACTTGATTTTCGCCGTCACCGGTGTGAGAAGCGAAGAAGTCGGAGCACTTCCTGAAGAGATCGCTGCCGTCGCCCCCATCGAACGTCTTCGCCGCTGCATGCCCTAGGAGAAACGAAAGCGAACGAAGGAGGAGAGAACACGGGCTGACGTGGCGCTCCATACTCCGTAAATCAAAAAGATTCAACGGCCAAGATTAAGTCCCGTGCGAAAGCGTGCGAATCAAAACGAAGCCCAGAATTAATCGCTGACGTGGCTGAAGATTTAATGGGAGTTGCTTTGCGCACAGCTGCTTAATTAAAAGGATCTGAACTGTTCTGCTTTGCACACCGACCGCTTGATTTAAAGGAGCTGCTGAGCGCACAGACCAGCCAGTTTATAAGGATTTGAACTGAATTGCTTTGTGCACAGACCAGTGCATAACTTGACATCCAGGAGTCAGATTGAGACACCGTTTGCATCAGATTGGAGCTGACGATGTGCTGATTGACAGAGACGCCTACACAAACACAAACTAAGCATTTCTAAACCCTTAAACTCTTTTATTTGTGTCTTAGTGTAACGTTCTCTGTAGGGAAAACTTTACCTATTTTTGTTTAACTATTTTGGGACTTGTCTGGTTGGGGCTAGACAAGTGGGACCCAGCTTGTTTGGGACTAGCTGGTAGAAAGTGGTACTAGGATTGATAGTGAGAGAAAACACTGTGTGTGGGGTACTGAGAGCCTGGCGAGTGTAGAGACGTAGAGGGTGCTCTGAGAGTGCTCTAACTTGTGGTTTTGTACCTATTGCTCTATTCAATACTAGTGCTGCTTTGGGGGCTGGAGTAGGTCGTTGGGACGACCGAACCAGGGTAAATCTACTGTGTACTCTGTGTCTGCTTTTTATTTACCCTGTTGTTGCTATAACTGCGTGTGCTTATTCGTGGGTTGCACGAATTATTTTTATTAGCCTATTCACCCCCCCTCTAGGCTAGGATCCAGATCCAACATGCACATCACACATGCAGGATGTGCCTATGAACCTCCAACGTTGGCTTTTTACTGTTCACAGAAAATCTAAGAATATTCAACTGGGCCGGGTGATGCGTGTTTATTGTATATAGTTGTTCCCTCATTTTCATGCACATTTTACATCGTTTTCTTCACCTTTGCTCCCGGTTTTTTTCTGTTTTTGTTTTCTCTTTTGCTTTTCTGGTCCCACCTATACTTTGCAGGAAATATGTGCTGATTAGGGACCATACAGCGAGAATCTAGTGCCAAAAGGCGAAAGAAGCGAAGCCACGGGATCAAAGTGTGCAAGAGGGAGAAGTTTGTGAAAAACTGAGATCCACGCGGCCGCTCGATTCTAATACAAACAGCCGCATCCAAGAGCCCCAGAACCCAAATCTATGCGACCACGTCAAGTATATCCAAACGGCCGCGTCGATGAGGAGAAATATTGAAGACATGCAACCGACGCGACCCGTACAACATAATATGACGCGGCTGCGTTACTGAAGACCAACCGACCAATCCATGCGGCTGTTTTGAAGTTGATGCAGCTGTCAAAGCCCCATTCGACGTGGCCGCGTCCTTAACGATGCGACCACGTCGCTGAAGCCTCCGCGCCCTAACTTTACGCAAGGAAATGATGCGACCGCGTCATTTTCGACGCGGTCGCACCGAGTGGATTTCAACTGCCAGATGGGCACGATCTGGGAGCAGTTGTGGGGATATTTTGGTCATTTTGGCTCATGTATAAAAGCCCTTCTTCCTCCTCCTGCGAATCCATCTCTTGTTATTTGCTGTTTAGGTATTTTTAGGGTTTTGGAAGGTTTTGTAAGAGATTATAAACTCTTTTATTCTGCATTATTAGTTGCTTTAATTAGTTTTCTCTTGTAATAAACTAGTTTTATCTAAAAGAAATTTTCTCACTTGCTATTGCTACTGTGTTTTATCATCTGTTGCTTATTGAATCATCATCCATGGCTTTCATAGCTTACCCAATGCTTGAAATCTCTTCTAGCTTAATGGACAGTGAGTAGTTTTCATCTAGGGCAATGGGTTGAACCCCATTAGATTAGGGCAATGGGTTGGATGACTTGATTAACTTAATTGCTAGGCTAATTGAGATTACAGAGACATTAGGATGATTATTTTCGTCGTAGATTCGACCCCCTCCCTTCGGGGCGATTTGATTGGCCGTCGATGAGAGTCGGGATCAATCCGGGGATCCGATCCCTACAATGATCCATGCTATCGGTGTGGCCGACGATAGTCGGGTACCGATTAGAGCCCTCCTAATGTAGGTCTAATCCCCGAACGCCACTGTGGTCGGGAGGAAGATTGGGGATGTTCATCGAGTGTAATGCGCTCGACGTACACCGATGCATCGACGAGAGTTGGCATCTGTGTAGGTTGGGTAGGCCTATCATTGCATTGCGAGAGCGGGGAGGGGGATGATGATGTAAGATAATACCTTATCATGCACCACGAGAGTGGGAGGTATGGGAATGCCCTTAGATCGCACGACTCTCTCGAGTCCCGATGAGTCCAACAACCAGTTAATTATTAATCTAATCCTAGCCTTAGTCCAATGGCGGGGATTCCCCATGCGCTAGAGTCTTTATCTCTTGATTCACCCTCTTTCCTAATTCATCAACCAATCACCGAGACAGTTGCGTAGCTTTCAAACAAGGAACTATAAATCGATACTCATTGACTGCATCCCTGTGTTCGACTAGTAGCTACACACGACTCGTGCACTGCGGTAAATTTATATTAGCTTCGCGTGAGCGAACACCGGGCTTTATAAATTTAGGGTGTTGGGCTCCAATAAATCTCCAATAAATCTCCAAAAAGCCTCATAAATCCTAGATTCATTTTGAGATATTATTGATGTTTTGTGTCATATTTTTCAACACTACATATTGTTACAAACACACCATAAAGCTCGAACCAAGCCAAAAACTCCATTTTCTCAACAATAAAAAATAAACCACCTTATCATAAGGCCTGACACTTAGCTAGTGAGCTTCGTACTAAGCATTACCAACTAACCGAGTGTCCAGTGGATTCCTTTCAGATGATGAATATCTGAATCCTTCGTATCTCCTACATCCATCCTTAAAGCAAAATATGTAGTGTCTCCCCGAGCCACCTCATGGCACCATAGCATCTCCTAAGAAAAATAAATTTGTGCCCTGCTCAAACTTCACTTCAATCTGTTCACCATCGGATTCTCCTTCTTATGAATTTCCTTGGGATGCACTATAATGTCAACATCTTTTCTAGCACACACCACCCTGAGTTTACGTCCAACCTCAATGCATCCACCTCAAACCTATCATCTGTAGGATCTCCATATGCATGCGCAATGCATAAGCTAAATTCATGTAGTTCTCGTAGCGAGATGGGGCCTTTACAATGCGACACATCATTCTTGGATCTCCATGCGCATGCAATGCATAAGCTAAATTCATGTAGTTATTGTAGCGAGCTGGGGCCTTTACAGTGCGACGAACCATTCTACTAGTAATAGGGTCATTCACAATGGCTCTAGCATCTCCACCTCAACTAGAACTCCTACTACCATCGCTGCCTGTAGTAGTAACCTCATGTGGACTCTTTTCATTAACCACCACTTTTTAACAACATTAATGCAGATCCTGTGGTTTGGAATAAGCATCTCCATCTCGTTTGGCACGTCCTTGCCTCCATCTGTTTTAGTACTTACTGAAACCTTTCCTTGTAACACCATTGACTCATCAAATATCACCTGTCAACCAACCAAAATTCTTTGAAAACCCCTAGAGGGGGGTGAATATGGTTTATGGCACAAATTAAAAATCAAGTGCAGAAGCAGAGTCACATAAATCACATATTTTAACAGAGCTGGCTCCCCGCATACTCTCCGACTTCTCCTCAAGGATTTAACCCTTTTCAAAACCACAAAAGAACCTGATCACACTTACGGGTGGTGATCAAATAGTTACAGTACCTGATCACTATTACGGATGGTGATCAAACCGTTACACTAACCAGTTCAGCAAATATACGCTCAAAGATACCCTCTGTATGACGATATACAAAAAAATGTAACCTCGAAACAAAATAATGCTAACAGATTTAAAATTGAAGTTATAAATCAGAAAGATATCGCCATGGCGTAAGTCGTAAGATCGTGATCATGTAGGCAAAAACTATTCGTTAATCGGAGTCCTGGATTGGAAGATATATCAGGGGTCTATTTTGCAATTTCTGATTTGTTCTGAGCTTTTCTGAAAAGTTCTTGCATTCTTGATTCTTTACCCAATGGGGTGCTGTGCAAAGCTCGGCCTGGGTCTGGCTCGGTGATGGGTTGGGTCTGGCTCAATGCTGCATGCACGCAACTTAGCCAGAACCAAACTTGGTTGCACCCGACCACAGAGCAGGTCCTTGGGCTACCCGTGTTGCACCTGAAGCAAAGGAATCTGAGCTGGGCTCATGTCTGCAGGCTAGCTGGGTCCGGTCCTTTGGTGCTAGCCTACGCCCTAGGATGAAGACTGCAGAGATGAGCGGGGCTTTGGGCTAGCTATATTGCGCCCAAAGAGAATATGATGCCGAGCAGTGGCTTGGATGTGTTGTTGATGACTATGGCCGACCGAGCTATGTGGATTTACTTGTAGGATCGTCCTACTACCTGCACTCCTAGGCAACACACACTAGAGGAAGGGTGAATAGTGTAATGGTAAAAATACAAGCAAATTAAAAACATCTTGCAAATGCAGAATAATAAAGCAAGATAATTAGCAATCCATAAGAGACAAACAATCACAAACACAACGATATATTCTGGTTCAGTAAATGCCTACTCCAATCCTACACTCTTTCCAGAATCTTGTGGTTTTCCACTATAAAGTCTTTTCCAAGGCAGAGCATACAAACTCTTCCGAGATACATCTTACACATTTTTTTCCAAGAGCCACACTCTTTTTCAAGTGCACGCTATCTATTCCAAGATAGCTCACCCTATTCCAAGGGCTACACCTCTCGTTCCAAAGAGAACACTCTCACAACCAGGAAGCAAGGTTTCCAAATGAAACAAATTGATAATATACAATCTTCCTATTGACTTGATTAGATGTACTTACTATCATGAAGTGCAGAGGCAAGGAAAGATTAATGTCTAAGTGCTAGAATGAAGCTTGATGCACTAGTGGACTTCCCTTGAGCTTGGAGTTCAAATCAACATCAAAGACGCTTTAGGGGTTGGGAGAGAAGACGAAAGTTGAAAGCTTTTCTCTTAGTTTTGGCTCACAAATGAATCTCTATAATGTGTGAATTACTGCCAAAAACTCCCTTACAAAGGTGTATGCGATGTGTCCATATTTTCCATCTTTTCATAGCATCATTCCATTGCATTTCATATCATATTCGCATCCAAATCTCATATTTTCCTAAGCTATTGCAATTCTAATGCCATATTGGAGTTTCGTAGAGCTTTGTGGATTTTCAGGGATTTTGGAGCGATTCGGGACCCATTTTGGATATGTACACATCCGGCATACACTGGATCCCGTTGGCGCATCTCGACAGGAGTTCGTCGAGTTTTGGAGGCCTATGGGAGGAGTAGAGGAGATTGCAAGGAGTGGTAGAGAAGCTGCAAGAAGAATCTCAGAATTTTCCAGGCGACTCGACCGAGCAGAGCACCTGCTCGGTCGAGCAGATGCAAGATGAAGAATGAGAGCTGATACGCAAGCTGCTCGGACCGAGCAGTATGGTGACTCGGTCGAGCAGCTCCTATTTTCGAAGTTCAATCAACCTCCTACTTGAGCCGAGCAGATCTCATGGCCACCGAGTCAGTTGGATGCTCGGTCGAGCACGGCTGACTAGGGCCGAACAGACAGAGTGAAATTTTTATGGAGGAGCCCGACTGACTGGCGTACTCGACCGAGCAGGAGGGCTGCTCGACCGAACAGCCTGACCGAGCAAGCCTTTGCTCGACCGAGTCACAGACTCGGTCGTCGACAATGAAGGCCATTTTTGGAATTTCTCGTGGCCGTCTGATGCGCGTAGGGGAGTGAAGTGTGGATCTGGGTATTGCGAAAGAGGGGAGTTCATTTCTTTGGTATATTTTTGAATTACGTTTGAGGAAGAGAGGAGATTAGAAACAATTGTTGTTAGATCTAAACCTAATTTTTGGATATTATTGAATTATTTTTGGAGATCTATTGTTCTTTGCGTTTTGGAATCTTTGGGATTTCTTCAGATTATTATTTGCTGCTATTTCTCTTCGCCTTCGGTACGTAAGCTATTCAATCCTTATTCGATTAATTTGTTACGATGTTTTCTCTTATAAAAAACGTATTTTTATTTGTCAATATCACCATGTGTGAGTAGTTTCTTCTAGGGTTGATGAGTTAGCCCTAAGATCTTAGGGGGGAGATGTAGATCTGGATCTCTAGGTTGGATTAGGAAGAAAGGGGAGTATTTCGGTCGATCCTTCCGAATCCCTAGGATAACTCGCACTGAGATCATGCCCATGGTCTGTGGAATTGATGAGCTTAAGGGGATCCTTGGGATTTAAATAGGAAAATCGGTGGATCCAACCAAGGCTCGTGACCATGCCCAGCTCGTGCCTTGAGGGGATCCGCCAACGAACTATATCGCTAAATTGACGGCTACCGTCATTGCGTCAATGAGAGCCACCGAAATACCTCAAAATTCTAACCCACGAGAGTGGTATGAATTGAAAGATTAATCTCATAAACCTAATGCAACGTAAAGATCCCATTCCAACATCGATCTCCGACGGTCTTAGCGGTGATCCCTAAATCCCTAGCTCTCTTTATTATCAAATCGACAACAACATCAAAACCAAACTTTCTCAACCGACAGCTATCTCACTTCGAGATATAAAAATGATCTGAGACCTCAAATACACTGTCACTGTCACTGTGGGATCCGACATCTTTTATACTATAATTTGACACCGTCTGCTTGCTGATAGAGCCCGAAATTGACACCTAGGGGCCATACTATGCTTAGCGACCGTGACATCGCTAGGTGGAATTTAGGTGTAGGTTCCGGGTGCGTCAAGTTTTTGGCACCGTTGCCGGGGACGTGGGAGTAGTGTATCTCAGTTTATTTTTATTTTGAAGATTTTGCTAGCGAATCTCACTATTCCTTACCTTACCACCCTTTTCATTCTTTTAAATTATTACCTTGCTATTAATGGTATGTTTCTGAGCTGTTTTGGTGCATGAACACTTGTTTTGGGGCATTTAATCAAGAATTATTATTCGATCCTGAGATCGAGAAAACAGCAAGGGCTCTGAGGGCATCAAGTAGAAATCAATCTCCCTCTGGGCAGATGGCAGACAGTACCACTGCCCCACATCGCATTGGGTCCATTCGGGACCACATGAAGCCTACCTTTGGAAATAATTCTTCCATCTTGAGACCGCAACTGGTGGCAGCTAGTTTCGAGTTGAAGACGGGGCTTATAAATTTAATGCAGCAGGATCCCTTCCATGGGTATCCTCATGAGAATGCCAACCACCACATCGACACTTTCCTGGCAAAATGCGATACTTTTAAGGCTAAAGATGTGAGTGATGATGCCATCAAGTTGAGGATTTTTCCCTTCACCTTGAGGGATAAAGCTTCATACTGGCTACAGGCCCATCCACCCAACCATTTTACTACATGGGAGAAACTGGCACCCGCCTTTGTGGACAAATTCTATCCATCCTCAAAGACGGTGTGAATCAAGGGGGATATCTCCAATTTCAAACAGCTTCTGCAAGAGTCTCTTTACGAGGCCTGGGAAAGGTTTAAGGACCTTCAACATCAGTGCCCTCATCACGGGATCCAGTCCTGGGATTTGGTTCCGAGCTTCTATAATAGGCTTCAGCCCAGCACCAAAATGATAATTGATGCTGCCGTGCAAGGTGCTCTGTTGGACAAATCGCCTGAGGAAGACATCGATCTGCTCGAGCATATGGCGGCAAATAATCAGCAGTGGAGCAAAGAGCGAACCATTATGACCAGAACCCCCGAGGTAAAAGCTGCAAGCCACCTTAATTCTCACATCGAGACGTTGTATAACATGTGGCCAGAATTGAACAACGTTTGGACTCCATCACAATGACCACCAGCACCTCTGCTTAGCATCCTTCAGAGGAATATGGAAAGCACATTTATGTTCCCAATGAGGGACACTATGATGCTGTCGAATCATCTGAGTCCGTGCAATACATCCAAGGATAGGGACGTAACCAATGGCAACACCCGGCTGCTAGAAATCATCCGGGATTTTCTTACGGAAACCCAAGTGGAGGGCTGCAACCTCCACAGTTTCAGAGACCGACACCCCCTCCTCAACAACAAGGGCAGCCACAGAATCAACATCAGAGTGGGTTTAGGCCAGCCGGGCCATATCGACCACCAGGCTACCAGTTCAATCGCCCACCTTAGTAGGGCTATGCACCAAACCCGCCTCGATCCAATCTGGAGGCCATTATGAGTGGGCAAGCCAGGTTCAACCAGGACACATCCGCTCAGTTTAAGAATATAAACGCATCGCTCGATGAGCTGAGGGGCCAGATGTCCCATTTGCTGAAGAACCAAGGGAGGTTGCCTTCGCAACCGGAGCCGAATCCGAGGGCTCAAGCCAATGCCGTGGTCTCTGTTACCACACGTGGAGGACGGGCAACCGACCCTGTTATGATTCCAGTTGTGAACAAGGAACAAGTCATAACTGAGGAGGTCATTATTGAAAGTGATAGAGAAGAGGCTACGGAAGAGCCTACAAAGAATGAGGAGAAGGCAGATTCACCATCCACCACACCCACAAACAACGCCGTCTCCTAATGATGTCACAAGAAGCAAAGGAAGCCGACCTCCCCTGTCGTTTCCATAGAGATTGGCATTGGCAAAATGGAGAGGAAATATTCCAAATTCACGGAGATTCTGAAGGGCATCCAGCTTAACATCCCATTCATGGATGCCATCACGGAGATTCCCATTTATGCGAAGTTCTTAAAGGACCTTATCACAGGGAAGAGGAAGAACGAAGAGATAAAGCTTATGGAGGACTCTACCTCCATTATAAAGAATCATCTCCCGCAAAAGCTACCGAATCCGGGAAGCTTCACTGTTCCATGCTCTATCGGAGGCATGCCCATCAGCCGTGCTCTGATCGATCTAGGAGCGAGCATCAGCTTGATGCCACTCTCTATATTTGAGAGACTGCAGTCCGTAAGTGAATTGGAGCAGACGAACATATCCATACAGCTAGCGGACCATTCGATCACATATCCGGTAGGCATTAACATGGACATTATTCTGCAGATACCTCCTAGGTTGTGTGTGCCAGTAGATTTCATTATTATGAATATGCCTGAGGGAGGGAGTTCCTAGCTTATACTTGGCCGCCCTTTCATGGCGACGGACGGCGTCTTGATAGACGTCCGTGAAGGGACTCTCTCGTTGAATGTCGGTAATATTGAAGCTGAATTCAGGCTGCAGAAACCCATGTGGGAGCATGCTAGAGGAGAGGGAGCATGCTATCTGGAGCTCCTAGAAGATGATGCAGTAGAGGAACATGCCACTGAAGGGGTCATGAAGGACCCGATAAGAATGAGTGTTGATGATGACGGCGACCCCATTTACAACAAGGCGATTTCCGCCTATCTTCGCGTGTTGGATGAGGAGCTCTTGGATCATTCTTTGCACCACGAGAAGCCGGAGGCCATCATTTACGCCGCTGAGAAAAAGCCTGGAGTGGAAGGATGCCAAATACCGCCGCACGGTATCGTTGGCAAGAACGATGTGCGAATCTCATGCGCACCAAATAACTACTGATGAACCCGAGGGAGTCGAGCTCATAACTCAAAACGAGCGCTTATTGGGAGGCAACCCAATCTTTTATATCTTGGATGCTCTTTTCCAAGTTTTCTTATGTTTTACTTTATCTATTTAAGAAAACCAAATAAAAACGCTATTTATTTCTTTTAAATACACAAAATCATAAAAATTTGATGGGTTCTTCCTTTTTACAGGTTGAACATGAAGGGGCACATAAATCGACGTTTTAAATAGGAAGAAAGCTAGAGGAGAGTAGCTAATTTGAAGAGTAGACCAAAGGAGAAGGGTCACAAAGGGACACAGGTGACTCGACCGAGCAGCCACTCTACTCGGTCGAGTAGCGCAGGCACGAGAAAGAAGCACAGAAACATCACTCTGTCTACACAGGCCGCATAGCTTTTGCTCGGTCCGAGGAAACACCGACTCGACCGAGTAGCCACCTACTCGGTCGAGTAGCACATGCTCATGAAAGCAAGGAAGAAACGACGTTTTGTCAACGCAGACCGAGCAGCCTCTGCTCGGTCCGAGTAGCGATCTGCTCGACTGAGCAGACCATGCTCGATCGAGCATATGAGGGAGTGCTCTAAAACTTTTTTTATGTTTGTCCGACTCGTCCGAGCAGCTTCGCTGCTCGATCGAGTCAGTTTATCCGAATTTTTGCGAGCCGATTCCAAACGAGTTGGGTTATTAAAACCCAACTCGTTTCACTTTTACCCTAAGCTTCCTCGTTACTTCAAAATCTACTGCCCGAGCAAACCCCCTACCCTACTCGATCTACCCCCGTCGACGTTCACTCTTCCATCGCCCGCGCCACCGCCTGCGCCGCTCGTACGGTCAGCTCCCTCTCCCTCTCCACACGCGCTCTCTCTCTCCCCTCTCTCTCTGCCCCTATTCCCTCTCCCCCCTTTTAGATCGCCGACGGCGCCGCCCCCCACAAAACCCCCCCATTCATATTAAAATGCCCCCCAACATCCACTTTCCTCCACCCCCCTCTCATCGTGCATCACCCCTATTTCCCTGCCGCCGCTGCCCTAGGGCATCTTCGACGGCTCGATCGAGCAACCATGGTGCTCGACCGAGCAGCTTGCCTCCTCTCCACCATATTGACAGTGCTTGACCGAGCATAGTAAGTGCTCGGTCCGACCATCACATTATATTCCAACGAGCAGATTTTCTCGACCGAGAAAGGCTAGTGCTCGGTCGAGCAAATGCACATATCCCTTGTTTTATTCTTCAGCTCATCCTCTGATATTATATTTTTTTCTATTTCAGGTAAGCTTTGCCTACGTCAGAGGACACTTCCAGGATTAGCTTGGGGAGACTTTCGCTGCGATCACTCTGTCGGTACACTCTTTACCCTATTTACCTTTACGCCGACATTTCAGCCTTGCACGATGGTTCGCACTAGAGGAGCCCCCACAACTCCCCGACGTGAGCAAGTGGCCGGCCACTGGCGCCTCCTCTTCTCGACCTACACGACGCCCTCGCCGTGCCACCACCCCCACCGCTAAGGAGGAGCACGTAGGCGATCCGTCGTTCGTGTCCGACTCTTCTCCCCGCCGCCTCACACACACACACCCGCCACTTCTGCACCTGTCCCCACCACTGCACCTCCCACACCTCCCGCCGCTCCCGCCACTCTGCCGCCCCGTGTGCGGACATACGGCATCACCTTCCGTGACGACGAGCACCGCGACCGCTTTGTCCGGCTATCGCAGCATCGTCTCATTCCCACACTATTCATAGACATCCCCACTCTCCGATCCCTTGGACTCCTCCAGGGAGTCCATCTGCTTTACTACGCGATTGTCTTCGATCGTCTCCTAGCCGTCCACGCCCCAACGTACTCTCACCTCACCCTGGAGGCTTTGAGCTCCATCACCCGCACTGAGGTCGGTGATGGCATTACTTTCTATCTGATGGATCACGACTTCACGATCACATACGCCCTGTTCCGCGACCACTTCCACTTCCCAGCCATCCCTGACCCCTGAGCCACCTTCTCCCCAGACTATGACATTGGCACGTTCGATGCCTCAGCTTTCTGGCATCGCATTTCAGGTCTGGACCACTACCGCCCTAGTTGGGCGAAGGCATCATGCATTATGCATCATTGCCTTGACACCTTGCCACCACCATCTTTTGCAGGCCAGAGGTCGGGACCATTTCCTTACCCGAGCTTACCCATCTTATGGGGATGACCCGACCGATGCGCTTCCACCCCGATGGCTCCCTCTGCCCCTTCGTACTTTCTGACGCAGCCCACTGGTTGTGTCATCGCCTTATACAGACCGCCTGCATACACTACTCCACCGATATCTGCTGCGGCAGATTTTTCACCATTTGCACGTATGCTTGGTATTAATCTTTCCGATGATCTGGTGACCCCTCCTGGCCCCACACGCTTGACTCTAGGTGTGCTTAAGCACATGCATATCATTAGGCCTTGTGGAGCCAGTCACTGGACCTACCTTGTTGGCACCCACCACACGCCCCACTTCGTCCTTTCCACCCCTTACCTCACTACCATAGCACCTGTCCAGTAGAGTTGGATGATTGATATGGTCGATCCACTTCCAGCACTCCACGTACTCGAGCCACCAGGAGCTCCTGTCGAGGCAGCCGCCGATGACCGGGTGCCCCGCTCTTCCGAGTACGACAATCATGATCTGGAAGCCATTGCGGCTGCCCTTCCAGCATAGCCTGCACACCCACCGCCCCCAGTATGCACTTCTTCTTTCACCTCTGTCTCTTCCACCTCCACCACAGTTGAGACCTCGGGGACTGTCACCACCTTCTGCCCCGAGGCCAGTGCTGCTGTCTCTTCTGTACCCATACCTGAGGGCGCTGATATTTTGTCTACTTCAGAGCCTAGTGCTCTAGCCTTCCCTGAGCACGATCCAGCCACCACCCTTCCACCTCTTATGGACCTTATAGCTTCACTACCCATCTCCTTAGGGCCCCACATTCCACTCGCTGGCACCACTTCGTCACCAGCAGTAGCTATCCTTACCGAGAGCATCTCAACTTCTGTACACACTTCTGTGTCGATGACTGCTCTACCTCCGGCCACTTCCACTGTTGAGATCCCATCGAGTTCGCCCTCTCTGACCTTCCAGCCCATGCACCGTAGATTATCTCCACGGGACCGCTTTACGAGAGTGGTGTCTCACGGTTCTCATCCTTCCCTCGACTCCCGTACCACTGACGGTTGTCTGACTGCGTTGGAGGAGTCAACTTCTTGCCTTCAGCGGGATTTCGACGCCTTCGTCCGCTCGATGGCCACACATCATGAGAGAATTGAGGCAGACATAGTCTCCATCATTGACATGCTTCGGACATGTGGCCCACCTCCCGTGATCCTAGCTCACGCCCATCCACCCCGGCCAGCCCCTGAGACGACCGTTGCACCACTCAGTGCTCCACATTCCCAGGCTTTTGCAGAGCTTGCCTCTTCCACACCTGAGGCGGTCACCACAGTCCAGTCCACCACTGCTATTGTCCTATTTTCGACCGCCACCTTCCCTATTACACAGCAGCGGGACCCACCACCACCTCCAGAGGATGGTGCCCCTGCTTGATGCTGTCCTTACACACTTTTTGCTTCCCTCATATTATATTGTGCCCATCTATCTTTTTGGGGCCCTGGTCTTACATAGCTTGGGGGAAGACCCATCATGCATCATTTCTTGTATACACATCATCGTTTCAGCATTGCATCATATCACGTCTTATTTCTTCTATACAGTTTTATTTCTCATTCATTTTCTATCCACCCACACCCTCTCTAGCATCATCTTCCGCATACTAGCGTTTTCTCAGCAATGAGGACACTGCTGGGTTTAGCTTGGGGGATAAGCGCTATCACTTTATTTTTATTTTTCTTTTATATTTTTCTTCTTTTTTTTCCAGCTTTTTAGTTTACTTTTCCACCCATTCTCTACCTTTTTATCTTTTTTCTCATTCAACATCACGTTTTTTATTTTTTGCCATGCATGCATCTCTGTTTTTCATTCTTTTTTTCCTCCACCCTTTTCTCTTTTTGCTAAGGTTGTTCTGCATGATGATACTTCTCGTTGCCCTCAGTAGCTTCTCACGTTGCTTATTATTTGATGACATGCTATTTAGGGTAGTTTCAGTGTTACTTTTTATATGCGTTCCTATTTTTTTGTTGATCTATCTAAATTAATGCTTGTTATGAATTGAAAATCAAATGCATGAAATAGTATCTAGTATGCGCTATGTTGGGTAATACACCTAGGTTCACGCATCACAAGAACACTTGGAGCATCTGCTTGCTATCTCATTCACTTCTGTTTGTATGCTTGATGTTATTGTGCTTATTACTGATGGTTTTCAGTATTCCTCTAGATGAATGAAAATATACATGCTAGTTATGAGTTTAGTTAGAGTATTATCATATCGAATCGGTGTGCACTTCTGATGAGTGAACCGAGTGATTCATTATTTTCATTATCCACATATCTTTATGATTCTCTACATATCAG
Source organism: Scilla litardierei (assembly GCA_030789695.1). Taxonomy (NCBI): domain Eukaryota; kingdom Viridiplantae; phylum Streptophyta; class Magnoliopsida; order Asparagales; family Asparagaceae; genus Scilla; species Scilla litardierei. Next base: position 184,068,741 of record CM061133.1, read on the forward strand.
TTGGTTTCACCCCCACAGCTACCCTTACCGCATCTTACTTCCCAAAAATCCCAAAAGAAAAAAAAGGATAGCTTCTAAACAAGATGAAATGAAAAAAAAAGAAAGAAAACGAAGAAAAAAAATATAAAAATGAAAGAAAAAAGAAAGAAATAAAATTGTTTTATATCTTTTATTAGAAGCTATCACAAACACTTGGGAAAAGACAAAAATTTTCATATCCTATTCCTAGATGCGACGCCTCGAGCTAAGCTTGGGGGGGGGGGGGGGGTGAACTAATTGATCATATGAGTGAATATACCATTAGAGTGGAGACGGTGCACAACGGGGAGATTAGATGATGCTTGAACTTTACGAAATATTTTAGCTTTTGGAGATTTTTCATGATTCGAAGTAGATATTTGAATAGCATGTTTCCTTTCCATTCTTTATTGCATGCCGGTGTGACTTCTATATGCTCCACTTGTATCTATTGATTGAAAAGTGTATTGCCAACTCTTTTTATACTAGACTCTATAGATTGCATGAGATTGATATGAGTTAATGGCATTATTTTAGAAGATCCCTGTTTTTTGTCTCTATTGCATGCTAGACATATGATTAGTAGAACTTGAAAATACCATTAGCATGTGTTTTTACCATTCAGAGCATCGTGACATACTGCTGAGGCTTGACATCTGATTGAACAATCTTAGCACCCTCCATCCATCTCTATTTTTTTATTTTTATTTTCTTTTGTTTATCTCCCGGCGTATCTAGTATTCGTCTTCCTCGAGGACGAGTAAGAGGTAAGCTTGGGGGATTTTGATGTGTCCATATTTTCCATCTTTTCATAGCATCATTCCATTGCATTTTATATCATATTCGCATATAAATCCCATATTTTCCTACGATATTGCAATTCTAACGCCATATTCGAGTTTCGTAGAGTTTTGTGGATTTTCAGGGATTTTGGAGCGATTCGGGATCCATTTTGGATATGGACACATCCGACATACCCTGGAGCCCGTTGGTGCAGCTCTACAGGAGTTCGCCGAGTTTTGGAGGCCTATGGGAGGAGTAGAGGAGATTGCCAGGAGTGGAGGAGAAGCTACAAGAAGAATCTCAGAATGTCCCAGGCGACTCGACCGAGCAGAGCAACTCCTCGGTCGAGCAGATGCAAGATGAAGAATGAGAGCTGATAAGCAACTGCTCAGACCGAGCAGTTTGGTGACTCAGTCGAGCAGCTCCTATTTCCGAAGTTCAATCAACCTCCTGCTCGAGCCGAGCAGATCTCATGGCCACCAAGTCAGTTGGCTGCTCGACCGAGCACGGCTGACTCGGGCCGAGCAGACAAAGTGACATTTTTATGGAGGAGCCCGACGCACTGACGTACTCGACCGAGCAACCCGACCGAGTAAGCCTCTGCTCGACCAAGTCACTGACTCGGTCAGCGACAATGAAGGCCATTTTTTGGAATTTCTCGTGGCCGTCTGATGCGTGCAGGGGAGTAAAGTGTGGATCTGGGTATTGCGAAAGAGGGGAGTTCATTTCTTTGGTATATTTTTGAATTACGTTTGAGGAAGAGAGGAGATTAGAAACAATTGTTGTTAGATCTAAACCTAATTTTTGGAGATTATTGAATTATTTTTGGAGATCTATTGTTCTTTGATTTCTGGAATCTTTGGAATTTCTTCGGATTATTATTTTCTGCTATTTCTCTTTGCCATCGGTATGTAAGCTATTCAATCCTTATTCGATTAATTTGCGACGATGTTTTATCTTATAAAAATCGTATTTTTATTTGTCAATATCACCATGTGTGAGTAGTTTCTTCTAGGGTTGATGGGTTAGCCCTAAGATCTTAGGGGGGAGATGTAGATCTGGATCTCTAGGTTGGATTAGGAAGAAAGGAGAGTATTTCGATCGATCCTTCCGAATCCCTAGGATAACTCGCACTGAGATCATGCCCACGATCTGTGGAATTGATGAGCTTAAGGGGTATCATTGGGATTTGAATAGGGAAATCGGTGGATCCAACCAAGGCTCGTGACCATGCCCGGCTCATGCCTTAAGGGGATCCGCCAACGAACTATATCGCTAAATTGACGACTACTGTCATTGCGTCAATGAGAGCCAACGAAATACCTCAAAATTCTAACCCACGAGAGTGGTATGAATAAAGAGATTAATCTCCTAAACCTAATGCAACGTAAAGATCCCATTCAAACATCGATCTCCGACGGTCTTAGCGGTGATCCCTAAAACCCTAGCTCTTTTTATTATCAAATCGACAACAACATCAAAACCAAACTTTCTCAACCGACAGCTATCTCACTTCGAGATATAAAAATGATCTGAGACCTCAAATACACTGTCACCGTCCCTGTGGGATCCGACATCTTTTATACTATAATTTGACACAGTCCGCTTGTGAATAGAGCCCGGAATTGACACCTAGGGGCCATACTACGCCTAGCGATCGTGATACCACTAGGTGGAATTTAGGTGTAGGTTCCAGGGGCGTCAGTATGCATACTCTCTCAAACATGCACAAAACTATGAAAATGGCCCCAAAAAGTCGCAGTCTAACGGCTATAAACTGACAGAATTCTCAGTAATCAATCATCTGCAGAAGGGTTCCCAGACGGCTGATAAACTGTTCAGTCGTCTGGTCATCCTTCATCAGACGGCTGACAATGAGTTGGTCAAGAACAAAACTAAAGACCAATCTCCAAGAAAACAGACGTCAAGAACACTTGTCAGACGACTGATACATGTTTAGTCTTCTGGCCAGTCTACGTCAGACGTCTGAATAAATATAGTTGAAAAAACAGAGAGTTCAAAAAATAATACTCACCCTATTAAGCCGACTGGAGTTCATTGCCTAAATGTCTGGTATACTGTTCAAATGATGGTCTTTGAACTTCAGACGGCTGATCCAGCTCTAAGTTTTGGCCATCACAAAATGGATATGCCAGACGTCTGGTGACAGAATACCACACGTCTGTCTTGGTCCAAAATGCACATTAAAGAGTGTTTTTGCAAATGAACCTATTGGGTTGGGTTCTAGGAAGTTCCTATGGATCTCTAAGATGTAAATAGACATGAATGAATGTGTGTGTTCATCTAATCAAGGAATACAAATATTCTACTAAAGAAAGAGCAAAATACATAAAAAATCAAAAATGATTTATAATATACTTCTTAATTGTTCATGGCTTCAATGCATCCATTACTCCATGCCTTGAGTCCATCATCCCATCACCAATTGTTTTGTCTCCCGCTTGATATAAACATTGTTAATTAACTGAGACTAAAACAATTTGAGAACATTAGTCCACAAAATGTGGTGATCATCAACAAAACTATATTGGGCTTAATGGCCAATATCTAACAATCTGTCCCATTTTGATGATGACACCCATTATGTAAAAATACACAATAAAATCATACTAATGCTCCCCTACTTATAGGCATACCAACTATATACCGACAATTGAAATTTCAGTTAAAAATTAAAATTGAACACATTATGCATGTAATAGGCATTATGTAAAAACAATGCTCATGATACCAATTGCATTAATTCGTCAAGAAGACGTACCAATTGTAGATGTATGACAATTGCATCAAAACATAAGACAATGCTCATTATACCACATGTAAACATTCAAAACCAAGCATATTTTTACATAATCACTCCCTCTTCCCTTTGTCATTGTCAAACAGGTGGACAAAGAGAAGGTGGACATAAAGGTCTCTCTCACACAAATAACCTCTCCCCCAAACTAATCTCTCTCCCCAAAAATATGGAGCAAATGACATGAGAGACGGATATGTATGATACTAAATATGAAATTTAAGTGGGGGTATCATTTCATTATGCCATTCACCCCCTAGATCATAGAATATGTCAATATTTGACTCTGTGAACCAATAAAAAATATGGAGTCATTTGCCTAAATTGTATTAATGCATTGATATAAAAAAAGAAAGCATAGACATTAATACATGACATTATGTATATATTAAAAATCATACCAATAATCAACAATGCCAAGATCAAATTGAAACAATATACAGCAATATTTGGAAATATTTCAAAATCATCTAGAAGAGGAAATTATGCTTCAAAATAATTTGAAATATAATTATAGCATAAAATATCCCCCAATGTCATATACATGGATTGAAACATGCATATATGACATAGAAATCCCCCCAGGTCCCGTTTTCATGAAAATATTTGAAACATTTTTCAAAAACATGAAAATCACACATACATGATGGGCATGCTAATAGTATAAACAATCAAGCATCATACCCAAGCAATGAAACACATGTGTGGGGAATATAAGTATTAGGAAACCAAACCCAAGACGAGTTTGATTTCCTAATATAATCGCACAATGTGATCACATCCCTAACCATAGAGTTGATGTAAATATCCTTCTCTTGCACACTAACATTACTGGGAATCCAAAGAATCATGAATTTCCTAGGCAAAGGATTTTCCTTAGAAAGATGGATGGATGTGGCATGCATATGTGCAAAAAAAATTTCTTGGCATGTGAAATGTGAGGGGCTTGTCTCTTGGCATAAAATGATGCATATTTATTTTTCATCACCATCTTGTGTGTTACATGCTTCTTATGAGTGTTATTGTTGTATAAGAAAGCATGATGGTTCTTCTTTGGTGTATAAGCAATTGGTCTTGATTTAACACCAAAAGAAGATGAATAGCTTGGTTTAGATGCGAAATTAGGCTCAAAACCCAAACCCTTCCTATGATTTGCCAGATGTTGTTTTCCAAGCAAATCGTGGAGTGAATCCCTAGTACTCACGAAGCTTTTAAAATTACGGGATTCCTCTTCGCACTTCAACAAAAGTTGTTGATTGCAAGACTCTAAGCTAAGGTTTTGAGCTTTCAAATCGTCATTTATTTTGCGCAATTTCTTAACTTGAGAGAGTATTGTGTCTCTTTCACTAGTGTCACATACATGCATGGCATTATCATTGACACTAGTAGACTCAGAATCATACAATTTAATCATAGCGCTATCAAATTTAGATTGCAATGAAAAGTAAGCTTGCATGATTTTATTTATACCTTTAGCTAGCTCGTCATTGGGAAAAGTAAGCTCATCCTTTGATAGCTCAAGCACTTCATCTTCCTCATCATCGCTTGAGCTTGAGCTTGAGCTTGAAGCTGCATCATCATCATCCTCGAAGGCCATGAATGCCACATGCTCTATAGGTATATCAGAGTTCACCTAAGCTTATACCTCATCGTCTGTTGAGTAAGAGCAAATTCCTTCATCTATCGCCATGCAGCGCATGTGGACCTCCTCATTCTTGTGTACAGCTCATCTTCTTCATCACTTGAGCTATTGATGTGTCCATATTTTACTTAAATTTATCCCATAATTTCACGCCATTTTAGTCGCTCAAAACTCATATTTGTCGCTCATTTGATTGTTTATCGTATTATATCACTTTCGAAGCTTTTTTCTCATTTTAAGGAGTTTTGAGGCGATTTGGTGCAAATTGGAGTTATGGACACATCCGAGACCACCAGAGCATCTATGGTGTCGTCTCCTAGGTGCTTGACTTGGTGGAAGAAAAGAATTGAGGCGAAGAAGGAGAAGAGAAGGAGAGAAAGAATCTCAATGGGTGATTCAGTCTATTTTCCCAGGCTGCTCAGTCGAGTGCATCAGCACTCGACTGAGTGTCATGCACTCGACTGAGCTGACACTCAGATCAAAAGAAGAGCTTCATGACGGATATGCCCGAGTCGACCGAGTAGAGTAGCTACTCGGTCGGACAACTTGGCCAGCTACGAATTATTTCCATACTTAGCAGAATTTCGAGAGCCCAAAACCGCTCGATCGAGCAGAGCAACTGCTCGACCGAGTGGAACCCAAACAATACGATGATTTTCAGGGTTTCTCCAGCGACTGGAGCTTAACCGAGTATTCCCGTGACTCAACCAAGTATTGCAACTACTCGAGCACGAAGACTACTTGACCGAGCGCAACCGCACTCGGTCGAGTAAGGCAAGCGCCCAGATTTTCAGACAACCTCTCACTCTTTTGAGATATGCTATCATTCCAGTTGGCAAAGTATTGTTCTCATATTTTTTATGGATAGTAGACTTAATTACTGTTCCAACGCTTTCAAGAACGTACCAATCGGAGGTCAGATGAATTCTACAGAAATTTTGCAAGATGGCGCTGCAGTGCTGAAATCTGCACTCGACCGAGTGCAGTTTCTACTCGGTCCGAGTCAGCTGGGGTCCACTAATAAGTTGCGGCCAGAGACAGATTTGGGCCGAATTTCAGAGGTGTTTTCTGGGGTTTTCTAGGGTTATTTTCTAGGGTTTAAGGGGAATATATATAGACTTTGTAGCCGTCATTAGAGGGCGATCCATCTTATTTTTTGGAGCTTTATGGAGACTCTTTTAGGAGTTAGGACATGCCATCGGCCACTCCTCTTGTATCAAGCTAAGTAATTCTATTCCTTTGAATTCTATTTTTGTTCTTATTTAATATCTCTTTGATGCATGCAATGAAGTTTTCTATCGTTCTCATATCTATTGCGATCATGAATTCAATTGCTTTTATTAAATCTTTTGTTGATCTTTCCATGAATCGTGAGTATTATTTTCTAGGGCTAATGGATTATTCCTAGGATCTTAGGATTTAGATGTAAATTTCGGATTTTTATGTTGTTTTGGTATAAAAGAGATGTGTTTTGGTTGATCCAGCCAAGTTTGTAGGAGATTCCAAATAGGGTTTGTGACTACGACAGTGGCATACATCTTGGACGGATATCCTATGGACTTAATTAGGCACATTAGTGAATTCAATTAGAGTTCGTGACCACGACAGTGGCACGCACTTTGATGGTTTCCACCGACGTCCTATATTACTAATTGATGACTACGACGTTAGCATCAATGAGAGCCACCAATCACCTATCGAAACTCTAATCCACGACAATGGTGTCAGTAGAGATTAAGAACAGTTATCGATTGTAATGCACGGATCGAGTGTAAGGCTATCCATGACGGTGGGGCTAAACATGGGATACATTAGACGAGTGGCACACCGACGGTTGGTCATGAGTTCTACATGTTTAGATGCGACAATCTCTTCCTAATAAAGTCAATTCAATGTAGGAATTCTAACCTAGCATTGACATCCGACGATCCTAGTGGTGACTCCTATTGCCTTAGTCTTTTCTTTATTTTATTCCTTTCTTTGTGTAGTTCTTTGTTTGCTACGTTGAGTGACACAACCTTCGCATCCATCACCATCACGACACTCTATAATCCATATCCACCAATAAAACTCGCAGTCTAACCAACATAGGAGTAGATAGGTAGTATAGCAGTGCCTCCCCGTATTTGAAACCCACTCGTTGCTATATCGTGCGCTTGCGGTAAAACGACATCGTTTTCGGAGTTTAATTTTGGGCCGATCAGCTATCAGACGACGACGAATCATCTCAAGTTCCAATCAAGGCCATCTTCTTTTTGTCTTGTACTTGGCCTTGTAATACTTCTTCCATTTTGCCATATACATTGTCTCACTTTTGTTCGGGTAAGCGTTAGAGATGTGTCCTATGTAGGAAGATATATGCTCTCGAGGCATTTTATCCTAGAATACGTCTTGTTCAAATATATATGGTACTAATTATCCTAGTATGGTTAATAAATTTATTAAATACTTGGATAATTTCCTTAGAATTAAAGTAAGGGCATACACGTATCTAGATGTAGATCTCGATTGTGGGAAGTGTATGACTGATAGGAACTTGAGTCTCAAAACGTTCATGGTCATAGATGTGTCGAGAAAGGGATATCTGCACATCGGACAGACCATTGTGTCTTTGTCTTACCCTATAAGGGTAATGATGATCTCATAATCATTCGACCTGGAGAAGTTGGAGACGAGACACATGTGCTCATTAGAGAATGTGTTTACTGAACGACCCAATAAAGAGTTATCAAATGGTTAACCTTAAACAAACTGCCATTGATAACTCTCTAGTGATGATAGGCTAGTTGGTACTTTAGACTTAAGGACATTGTACGATCCTGTGCGTGAATGGTGTCACTTATATCTATGATCTAGTATCGAGGCTTTACTCGTTGAATTGTCTTAGGTTGGGTGACACTTGAAGCATATGAGGTAAGTAGTGACTAAGAAAGGATTTGTCTCTTCTGTTAAGGGAAGTCAGTGTCACATGCTCAGTACGGTTCTTTGTGCTAAACCTCGGCCGGGGTATGTTGTTGGTAGTACAACATGGACAGACAAAGACCGATGTATACTGACCAATGTTAGCTAGTAGGGTTGACGTTTTACCATACCCTAGCTAAGCAGTGACATAGTTATGACAAAGGGACTAAAACTGCGGTATTCATCACTAACACAGTCAGAGTGATCCCGACGACATCTTGTCAATGTGTCAATCACGTAATTATGATGTCGAAATAGGGGCGATACCTGTTGCTCGTGGTCTCTGTCATCTAGGGGTTTCGAGCCCCAACCTGTAGTAGAGTCAGGCTGTAGGGTCTCACACAGAGTGGGATTTGCGTCTTAGTAATAGGAAGGGTTCAGGAGGAGTGCACTCAGGTGCACAAGAATAATTGAAGTCACAAAGAGTTTGTGACGATAAGTCTTGATTAAATGGGATTTAATGATATCGCAAAAGATTTGCGATTTTAGCATTAGAAGGAATGATATAAGTGAATATTGCATGTGATGCAAAAGGATTGAAAATATACTGTAAAATGTTTACAATAATATTTTGCATTATAAAAGTAAAGAAATAGTTTGCAAGGGTTTTTGGAATGGTCTTATTCGAATCCTGCTTTCCAACTGTTCGAAAATCGGCTCCATCGGAGCTATAGAACTCAAGAAACATCCCAAAAGGCAGAACTGGGCAAAAGCCCAGTTCTAGCCCAGCCCAGCTTGGATGAGCGGGTCCAGACCCGCTAAGCGGGCTGAACCCGCCCGTAAAAGTGGGCTGGACCCACCCGCCATGCAGGCGGGTCTGGGCGAGCTCAACCCAGAGCTCGGGCGGGCTCTGGGTCGAGCCCGCCAGCACTACGGGCAGGTCTGACGCGCCTGCCCAATGTGGGCGGGCACGAGTTGGACCCGCGGGTGGGCCCGAGTTTTGGGAAAACCTAGAGTTAATTGCGACGGCTGCAATTAAGCTGAATTTGTAACTTTTTGCTCAACGTTGAGCAATTGTTTGAGGGGCCAAACGAAGTCAGAATTCATCGTCGTTTGTTCCTACACGATCACCATTCAAATCTCTTCGAACTGATAGGTAGTATCACTTCCGAAGCCTAACGGTGAGGGAGAAATAATTGATTAAAGGTTAGCCTTAGTGTAAGGCAAAACTAAACCTAATTTTTTCCACTAATTAATTCCCATATCAATTAATCCCACATTACTCGTGAGACGAGCAAGGGGTCCGGCCTCCTATATAAATAGGGGTCGACACCCCTTAGAAAAATTGCACCAAGTCTCTGAAATCGAGTAGCTCCGAAAAGTTTTGAGCACGCTCAAATTAAGACGAAAATTATTCTCTCCTCCTTAACTCTTTCGATTCCTTCGTTCGCGTCTTAGCAAGACGAGGAGGAGGATTGGATTTGATCCAAAGTCTTCGACGCGGATCGCTCTCAAAGTGAAACTTTCTTCAACGGTTGGTTGGCTTGGAGGCACGGTGTCGACTTGCTTCGGGTGGAGCAGTTCGGAGGTGCGGAGGCGGATAACTTCGGGGGAGGCCAAAGTCCGTTGCTGAAAACGACGCTTGTTCTCTGCAGAGGCAAAGTTCCCGGATATGTGTTTTTCTTAATGCAGTTTATTTATTTCATTACAGTAGTTTAGATCTATTTTGGGGCTGGTCAGATCCACCCAAGATAGTAGAGATACTGGCTAGGGTCTTTGACATTCTTAGGGTTCGTTATTAAATAGTTTAATATTCTTTTTCCGTTGTGGTTTTAATTCTTTCGTCCGTCTGACGTAGGACGTGCGTAGAATTATGCCCTAAGGGTCACTCAAACCCATCAGTGGTATCAGAGCATAAGTTTACTCCTGATCTAAAACTGCAATGATATGAAATGAATGTTTAGAACACTGATAATGTGATTATCTAGATTTAACATTATTCGATAATTGTTAAAGATGGAACAACAAAACTCTTGATGCTCTTAAATTATTTATGTGTTAAAATTTTAATATGCATTCTAAGAACATGTTAATCTGATTATCTAGTTTTTAACATTATGCGATAATTTTTAGAAATGGAACAACTCAATTTTAGATGCTTTAAAATTTTTATGTGATAAATTTTTAAAAATGCATGCTAGAATTTATGTGATAAATGTTAAATAGTTGTTCATGTTTATGTGATAAATTTTAAACAGTTGTTCATGTTAATTTAATTATGTGATAATTATTAATAGATAGTAAGTTAATTTTATGTGATAATTTTAGTTGGCTATCTGCATGAAAATTTTATAAGATAAAATTAGGTGACATTTTTAATGGTAGTTCTAAATTCTTGAACATTATATGATAATTCAAGAAAGCCTTTTAGGATAGCCATTAAAATTCATCTAAAACTTATGAGATAAATTTTAGATTGACATGCTATGTTTAAAAAATTATTACAACATTTTAAATTCCTAATTCCTGATTAAGGTAGCCCTTTTGCAATGATTATTATTTTAAACGTTCTAATAATAATTCTAATAAAAGGCTACACTTTAAATTGTTGTAAATTGAATTTATTAAAATCCTAATACTTGATTAGGATAGCACGTTGAAACTTTAAAACCATACAGTTAATAAGGACTCTAATAAAAGTTATTAACCAAATCCTAATAATTCCGAATTTTAGGATTCAACTAGTTGATAGGATTAACTAGTTTTAATGAAGTCACTTTAGTTGATGGCACATATATGAATGGTGAGTTTTCCTTCAATGGATCATGATCCGGTCTAGTATTTTTTGACTAGTGTTGAAGATCACCCTAAGCTTGTCTGGGGATAGTGATCCCGGCTTAGTTAAATCCCTGGCTGCGTTCCGCTGGACCGCAATGATGTGAATCATGATTATGTGACACCGTCAACTATATCTAGTCTAATACGTTAAAAGTCTTCTTCAAGATTAATCGTATCCCATCTTATTTTTGGACTAGGGGACTAATCGACGCATGTAATGGTTATTGAGTCTCCTCAAGCTATGACATGGTCTCTTTTTAGAAACCGACTCCATAATACATATGATGTAGTCGAGTCTTAAGCCAAATCGCCGCGTCGGGTCTCTCGAGTGTCGGTGTAAGTTAAGTCTGGACATGAAAATAAGGGTTCGACTATACTAGTCATTATGATTTGTTGAGTCTCCTCAGATCATAAGTGACTAGGGGAAAAAACATATAGGGATTCACATATGATGTGATCGATGAAGAGTTCATTTACCAATTTCAGAGCCGATCAACTTATTGAGTCTCCTCAAGGTGGTTGGATCCCACTCCCACATATTTTAATTATAATAAATTGTTCATTATTATGGCTTAACTGTTTATTAAAATAGTGGGAGAATATATTTTAATAAAAACCTCTTAAACTATATAAGAACATATTGTCACGCCCCGCTTCTCAAGTATGGAAGGCGAGATGTGAAGAGATCCGCTCAGACTTGGAGCTGTGAAGCTACAGTCTGATAAGCATCTGGTAATCTAATCCATTATCAGGTTCTTTGCATTACGACAAAATAACAATAATAATAATGGGTGATAGACAATAAAATTATCCAACATTCAACATTTACAACTTATATTTCAAACATTACAGAGAGTCATAAAGAAAAGCACAGAGTCCAAAAGAAAGGCCTAAGCATGGCCGAAACTACAACAAGAAGTGGTGCAACGCACCGAACAACCTAACAATAGCTACTAGTAAAGTAAACAACAACTAAAAGAGAGTCACTAGCTGAGACTAATGGTAGAACTTCGGGTCCTCAAACTGGACGTCAGCAAACTGTGTCCTCAGCAACTAATTCAGGCTCAAAACCTGACATGTGACACCCAAAGAGAAAAGGGCACATGTCAGCAAAAGTCTCCCAAGGGAAAACAGAGGACTTTTGCGCAAGGATATAATAAAAGGAAAACGACTAGCAGTTCTAATATAATATGATGACATGACATTTAAGGATGCAGCAGTTAAAAATGACATGATGAATATGCATGGACGTCGTAGCAGAAACTACGAAAACATTGTTTCACGAGTCATGAACATTCTCATTTCATATTGTGCACAGGGTTTACTCCTTACAGCTGAAGGAGCGGAGCAGGCATCATTCTACGCTACGTGACAGCTTAAACCTACCCCTCCACATGTATCGAGCCAAGGTTTTCCAAGTACATGAGCTCGCTTCTGGATCACGAGCCAGGAAGTGTTTTTGGGTTTGGCATAGGGTTGTGCCTGCGAAGCAGGTGCCTAGCATCAATAGTTACAATAAGTGTAGCATGTGCTACGCAATCACGATGAAACATGGGATGCATGACATGACATGGCAATGATCACTTAAAGTGCTTACCGTTAATTGAAATTAAACATGACATGGCAGCATGAATGAAAGCATAGTAAAAGTGTCGGATCTAGCTTCGTTGTCAAGCTAGATTTAGAAGGGGCGTCTAGGCGACTATTATTTCATCGCCTAGTCTCTTTTACGCTACTGTACAAAATGGCCTAAAACATGGCCTAAACAATTACTGGCAAGTATCACTTGCCTGAAAGAGACGTGCTGTAATCACAGATCAGGGAGGTCCAGAACTTCCTATGTGCTCAATCAACGCCCAGCCTACAGTCCCATATTATTAATCTTTGATTAGTAAGTTACACAAAGCAATAACATTACGGTTTTTAATCTTTATTAGCATGCAAAGTGGGGGGGGTTCCTACGGTTCAGAAATTACCCTTAGCATGACGTAAGAGCTACACTGACGTCGGTAACGACGTCAGGGGTTGGACTCCGGTAGCGCGAACGGTATGGCGGATAGCAGCGACGAACAAAGATCAACCGAGTAGCTGTACGATCACCGATCAGTGATACGAAGGGGATGGACAGCGACACAGCATCCTACGGCGTCAGGAAGGCACGGACAGCGGTACGGGAAGCATGGAAGATGGCTGACAGATCTGTCCGCGGGTTCGGTAGCACAGATCTGAAATGCGCACGAATCTGAAATTTGCACACACGTGGGAGGAGCTCTGGGGGTTGTAGCAGCTAGGGAAGGACCTGCACGGATAAGGGGAAGGCCCGAGGGGCAGCCGTTGACAGCGGGGTGGCCGGCGGCGACTGTACAGCCCGGGCCGTGGGGTTTGTTAGAGAAAACGACAGTTTTTTACGCGTATCCGGGTGTTTGCACGCTGTTTGCAGGAGGAGGAGGAAGAGTTATCGCGAGGAAAGCTAGGTGGTGATAGGGGACGTCATTGGGAATTCGCCGGGGGAGGGGGACGGCCGGCGGCGATAAGAATAGTGCTGGTCGAATTTTGCAAGGGGAAGGTGTTTGACAGTTTTTCTGGGGTATCTCGGTGTTTGCACGGAGTTTGCGGAAAGTGGAGGAGGAACTGACGCGAGGGGAGTGTACCGATGGCTAGGGGACATCGAGGGGAGTCTAGGCCGAAAGTTTGGCGGTCGCCGGAGGTCTAGAGAGGGCTGGCCGAATTTTTGAATGGGAGGGGTTGACAGTAGTTTTTGCACTGGGTTGGTTTTTGCACGAATTTAGGAGGAGGGGGTGGTTGACGAGGGGAAGGTCGCCAGAGGTGGGGGAAGTCGTGGGGAGGCTATGTCGGAAATTTGGTGGTCACCGGAGGTGAAGAGATGGCTTGCCGAATTTTTTTGATGGAGGTGGCGCCGCCAAGTTGCGTTGGGTTGTTTTTTAAGCCTAGGTTATGTTTTCATCTTAAGAAGATGGTTGTGGCTATATAGCTATAGGGTTTTGGTATTTTGTGTATTATAGGAGGAGAGAGGGTGAGATAGAGGGGTTTAGTTTGGTTAAAACAGTGGGTTGAATAGTCTATTTGGGTGAGTATAAAAAACTTGTTTTGATAAAGTGTTTTGAAAGGGGCTATGTTTAGGTGAGTGGAGAGAGAAGATGTGAGAGGGTGGGGGTAGACTTAGGCTTATATGTGATGGAGAATAGCTTAGGAAGTGATTCAACATGTGATACGATGAAGCCATATGGATTTGATTTAATTAGGTTGATTAAGAGTGCATTAGGAATAAGCTTGGGTTTAGAACACAAGTTGAAAGTGATTAGAGCGAAAGGCCAACTAAACGGTGTCCCAAAAATATAATTAAAATACCTGGACGACCGTGTCGACGAGAGAATCGAAACTAAGAAGATTGGTCACGGGCTAGGGCGACGAAAAACGGAACTAAAAATAAAAAGGTCTAATGATGAAGATGGAAGTTACGACACCTCTTCAAACAAAGTTATTTTGTGGGAGAACGATCCGTGAAATGACGTTCCAAAATAATTCCACAAATTAGTACTCTTCCGGAGGGTCACAACGGCATATCACATCGCACGGTTCGGATACAAGAAGAGGCAACTAAAAATACGCATATGAAAGGAAAGTACGCGCACGAAAACTTACGATCGAAAAGAGAACATGACACATATGCTAATTCAACTTCTATTAAAATGCAGTATGGAGTCTGGACTTAAATTCATTATCAAGAAGAATGGGCTAAACGATACAAATTACAAGGACTGGTTGAGGAACATCAAGCCAGTCCTCTCGTTTGTTGGGATAGGTTACGTACTGACAAAAACTACTCCGGAGAAGCCCTATGAAGATGCCACAAATGAAGAGAAGGAAATGTACAAGCAATGGCAAAGGGATTCAGAGAAGGCTAGGTGACTTACTCTGGCCTCAACGAATAATGATCTGCAGAGAAAGCATGAACATATGGATGTTCAGAGTATGCATTTGAACACAGAGAAATTGTATGGCAAGCGTTCTAGAGCTGCCAGATTTGAGGCCACATACAACCTTTGGGAGATAAAGATGACGACGGGCCCCGTCCATGATCATGTGATTAAGATGATGATGTCGTGGACAATGAAATTAGCGAAAAGCTCATGTCCACAGACCACCAACGAGCAAGAATTGCAACCACGATGCACCGAGACCATGCCATTCCCTGTAACGATATTCCAACTCTTGGGAAGAGGGGACGTCGACAAGGAATGCCTCTCCACGAAGCTCCGAGAAATAATGCACATCGATGCACCAGAGTCAAAGAGGACTCGTGCAGGAAATGTGCGCACCAAAACCACACCTAACAAGCAATTAACAATCAAACCCTAGTCTAGCAAGCAACCATGTTCAAGCAAACAACACCATCTAACAATCATAACCAGCTAGGAAGGTAACTGCTAGATTGAGGATTACCTGCGATAACCTCATCCACAGCCTCGCTCTCCACCGCGGTCATCAGAAAAGCCTGCCTCCTTGGCGGAACAGCCTGCTGGAAAGCCTGCCCCTGTGGAACAAGAGTCGCTCCACGTCTAGCAGGAACAGACGCTCGCTGCTGCAATGGCTGTGCTACAACAGGTGCCCTCCGCAGCTGATTCGCATGCCAACAATCCTTCGCGACATGAGAAACATCACCACAAACCAAACACTGGCCCAGAAACTTCCTACACTGATCCTTGATGTGGCCAGGCTTGCCGCAGAAATGGCAAGTCTTCTGAACAGGCCCTCCTGGCCTCTTAAACTGAGCTGGCTGATTAGGCTTGAAACCAGGCCTAACCACCGCCCTGGCCTGCTCCATAGGCCTCTTCCCAGCACCAGAAACATGCCCTCTCCTCTGACTCGGGTTCAGCTGCTGCCTCCTCGCAGCGACCAGAACCTTCTGATAAGAGTCCAGATCAGAGGAAGACACAAAACTCTGGAGCTCCAAAGCAAGTCCCTGCAGGAACCTCTGAGCCCTCTCATCAGCATCTTGCACCATCTTCGGTGCGAACCGACTCAGCCTAGTGAACTCTTGGTGGTACAGGTCCACCGTCAAGCTCCCTTGCTTCAGATCAATGAAGCGCTGCAGCATCTCCTTCCTAGCAGCCTTCGGAAAGAACTTCTCATCAAACCTGGACTTAAAGGTAGCCCAAGCTATCGGCTCCACCAACATCTTCTCTTTCGCATCCCACCAGTTCCGAGCGTTATCCTTGAGTTGCCTCTTCGCCAAATCAACCCATCCAGCCGGGGTGATCTTGGCCATCTTCAAATTATCCTCAATGTTCCGAATCCACTCATCGACAGCCAGAGGACCCTCAGACCCATCAAAATATGCGGGACCCAGCTCCTGAAATTGCTTCGCTCCCGGCTCGGAGCGAGGGACATCCGGAAGCGCCCGGGCAGATCGAGCAAGTGGAGCATTCTGGACTTGCAGGAGCACGCCCTGCTGCACTTGCATCATCCGGAGCATCATCCGCATCATCTCACCGTTGGTGGGTTCCCGCTCAGGCTCCTCATCATGAGGGAGCGCACCACTACCCCCACCACGGGTGAATCACCTTCCTGCCATCTAATGACACAGAAAACGAAGCAGATTAGACTCATAGCTTATGACTCGGACGTCGAACTTAGTTTATTGGATGTTCAAATATTATTATCGTTATTCCGATAATCGCAGTTACAGAAGAGGACCTGCATGGGCCACCAACAAAACCTGTCACGACCCGCTTCCCTAAAATGGAGGCGAGACGTGAAAAGGTCCGCCCGAGAGTGGAGCTGTGAAGCCCCAAACCCGATAAGCGTCAATAAAACGTAAGCAGGTCCCTGTAACCACAAACGAAACAACAATAATAACACAGGGAGAGACAGAAATAAAATTCTCATATCTCATAATTTGTCCAACATGAAAATTAAGTCTGACATCCAGAAAAGCCACCAGGCTAAAAGAAAGAGTCTAAAGGCCCAGAACAAGGCCAATAAAAGCAACAACATCACAAAGTATAGGTGCTACACACCGACAACAAAACAGCAGTCTAAAACAAAAGGAAAGCTCAACGAAGACACTAGGACTGGTCCCCAGTGTCCACGTACTCCCCGTCAAACACAAGCTCGGGCTCGGCGTCAGCAAACACCTCGTCCTCAACAAGGTACTCAGGCTCAGGATCTAACATGTGTCACCCAAAAGAGTAAAGGGGCACATGTCAGCAAGTCTAAAAGACTTGGGCAAGGAAACTGAATGTAAGGCAACTAGCAACCTAGCAGTTATAGTATGCATGACATGGCAGTTATAACATGAGTGCACAATCAAGACATGGCGAGACAATAAGTACAAGAGAACAATTATCGGGACAAGACAAGAGTAGCCAAGCTACTAACAATCTCGATCAATTCACTAATCACGTTTCAAGTTGTTTTGTAGATGTTTACGCCTTACAGCTGAATGGTTTAACATTCACACTGATTGGCCGCTTAACAACTACCCCAAAACCCAGAGTTTACGCCTTACCACTGCAGTTGCTGATCGGGCAGACTCCCAGTTGATTGGCCGCTTAACTCTTTCCCCCAATACCCACATGTAATCGAGCCAGGGTCCCCGCACACGAGCTCAGTAAATGAGCCAGGGTTGCCCCGCACGGGAGCTCGCATTCTAGTTCACGATTCATAAACAATTGGCGTAGGGGTGCACCTAGCCGGAAACTAGCAATTCGGGCATTGGCTATCAACCAACACATGGCCCGCTTCTGGAACACGAGCCAGGAACACAAGCATTGTAGCGAAGCTACGCATTCACGGAAACACTTTAAGAATGCAATGACATGACAATTAATTTGCGTACCATTAATAGAAATTAAACATGGCATGGTAATTGTGCAACATGATATATGTCGGAACTAGCTTCGTTGTCAAGCTAGTTCCCCAATTTGCGCCTAGGCGAGTATCATTTCGTCGCCTAGCCTCTTTTACGCCTACAACAAGCAAATGGCCTAAAACATGGCCTAAACCCTAAGTGACAAGTTTCACTTGCCTAGCACCGAGGATGACGATCAACGAGGGTTCGTCTCACGGATGCTAAACTACGGGGAAATCGCTGTTATGGAGAAACAATCATCAAAACACAAGTAATTTCATTAGGGTTTAATAAGAACACAAATGGGTTATGCTAAAACTAAAGAATCGAGTATTACCGTAGAGGGAACGGGAGAATAACGCCGAGCAACCACGGCGACGGAAGGAACGCTCCGGAGAACCTAGGGTTCAGATCTGGAAATGATTGGAGAAGTTTGGAGAAATAGGGTTTTGGGGGATTTTGGGGATTTGATGAGATTTTGGGGAAGATGGGAGGTAGAATGTGTTGAGGGAGAGTGTGGATGATGGATTTTGGACTTGGGATGAAGGAATAAGGGTTTGAGGAAGAAGGGGGCTCAATGGGGGAGAAACTAGGGTTTTAGGTCGTGAGGGAGGAGAAGAAAACGTTTGGGAGGGGTTTAAATAGGATGGGCTGGCGGCTGCCCAGAAATTAGGGGTTTAATACAGATTAGTCGGTCAAAGAGCAACCACTGACCGACTAGTTTGGAAACTAGTCGGTCGGTTGACCAACGCAGACCGACTAAGTGTAAACAGTAACTCCTGTACAGAAATAGGATTTAGATTTAGTCGGTCAATGAACAACTACTGACCGACTAGTTTGACAACTAGTCGGTCGAGAGATGAACTTAGACCGACTAAGAATGAACAGTACTGATACCAAAAATTAGTAATTGAGTTAGTCGGTTAAAGAAGCATTGATGACCGACTAGTTTGCAACCTAGTCGGTCAACCAACGTTCTTAGACTGACTAACGACAAACAGTAACTCCTGAATAATTTAGAAAGCCAACTAGTCGGTTCAAGAAGGCTTGCCGACCGACTGGATCGTCATCTAGTCGGTCGGTGCCCCTTCTTATCCGGCTAACGTGCACCAAAAGTTCCGATATGGAGCGCGGAGCTCTGAGATCGATTCCTAAGACTCCTAGGCTTGATCTAACAATAAGATATGACCGATACGAAGCCCGTCACGAATGACTTGTTCCGAAATCGACGACTCCAAGGAAGAAGCTAAGAAAACACAACGATACGATCGAAAATGAAAGTCACGGAGACGAAAACCACATATAAGGAGAAAATCCACCAAAACATATAATATAATATAATAAATCCAGATACATGAAAACCAGTCGTTACACACAGTCAGAATGATCCCGACGACATCTTACCAATAGGTCAACCACATAATTATGATGTCAAAACCGGGGCGACACCTGCTGCTCGTGGTCTCTGTCGTCTAGGGGTTTTGAGCCCCAACCGGTAGTAGGGTCAGGCTGTAGGGTCTCACACAGAGTGGGATTTGTGTCTTAGTAATAGGAAGGGTTCAGGAGGAGTGCACTCGGGTGAACGAGAATAATTGAAGTCACAAAGAGTTTGTGACGATAAGTCTTGATTAAATGGGATTTAATGATATCGCAAAAGGTTTGCGATTTTAGCATTAGAAGGAATGCTATAATGGAATATTGCATGTGATGCAAAAGAATTGAAAATATACTGTAAAACATTTACACGAATTTTTTTCATTATAAAAGCATAGAAATAGTTTGCAAAGGTTCTTGGGATAGTCCCATTCGAACCCTGCTTTCTAACGGTTCGAAAATCGGCTCCATCGGAGCTATAGAACTCAAGAAACAGCCCAAAAGGCCAGAAATGGGCTCTAGCCCAGCCCAGCTTGGACGGGCAGGTCCAGACCCGCTAAGGGGGGCTGGACCCGCCTGCTAAGCAGGTGGGTCTTACCCACCCGCTTATGCGGGCAGGTCAAGACCCGCCTGGGCGGGCTCGAACAGAGCCCGCCCGTGGGCAGGCGCCCAACAGCAGGGCTCGAGCTCGCCCGCCCAGCAGGCGGGTCTGACCCGCCCTCCCAGTGCGGGCGGGTGCGGGTTGGACCCACGGGTGAGCCCGGGTTCTAGAAAAATCCAAGAGTTAATTGCGACAGCTGCAATTATGTCGAATTTGTGTCTTTTTGCTCAACTTTGAGCAATTGTTTAAGGGGTCAAATGAAGTTGAAATTCGTCGCCGTTTGTTCCTATGTGTTCACCATTCAAAGCTCTTCGAATTGATAGGTTGTATCACTTTCGAGCCCAATGGTGAGGGAGAATTAATTGGTTAAAATTGAGCCTTAGTGTAAGGCAAAACTAAACCCAATTTTCTCCACTAATTAATTAACATATCAATGAATCCCACATTGCTCGTGAGACGAGCAAGGGGTCCGGCCTCCTATATAAATAGGGATCGACACCCCTTAGAAAAAGTGCACTTAGTCTCTGAAATTGAGTTTTTCCAAAAAGTTTGGAGCACGCTCGATTCAAGACGAAAATTATTCCCTTCTCATCAACTCTTCCGATTCCTTCGTTAGCGTCTTAGCAAGACGACATGGAGGATTGAATTTGATCCAAAGTCTTCGACGCAGATCGTTCTCAAAGTGAAACTTTCTTCGGCGGTTGGTTGTCTTGGAGGCGTGGTGTCGGCTCTCTTTGGGTGGAGTAGTTCGGAGGTGCGGAGGGTGGCTAACTTCGGGGGAGGCCAAAGGCTGTTGCTAAAACGACGCTTTGTTCTCTGTGGACGCAAAGTTTCAGGTATGTGTTTTTCTTAATGCATTTTATTTATTTCATTGCAGTAGTTTAGATCTATTTTGGGGCTGGTCAGATCCACCCCAAGATAGTAGAGATCCCAGCTAGGGTCTTTGACATTCTTTAGCTTCGTTATTAAATAGTTTAATAATTCTTTTTTCGTTGTTGTTTTAATTCTTTCGTCCATCTGACGTAGGACGTGTGTAAAATTATGCCATAAGGGTCCCTCAAAACCTGTCATCTTATTCATCGACACTTATAACAAGTAACAGATCTGTTAGAATTTTCCATAAACTTTAACAAATCCTTACCTTGAGCTTTCTTCATGTTTTTCATGAGTTGATGTGCAAGCTCCGCTATATCTCCATTGACCTTGCTCTTCTCATCATCTCCATCATTCTCACTTGAGACGATGTTGAACTTCTTTCTCCATTCAAATTTGTCCTATGTGGCCTTGAATGCAATCCCCTTCGCTTTATGCTTCTCATTGACTATAGAGATTTGAGGTTGTGCGTATTCCTTCTTATGTTGTAACCGCACTTCATACGCCATAAGGTTCCTTTTATGTCATCACCTTCCTGTAGCTTAAAAAGTTCATGTTTAGAACGAAAGAAACTTAGTTTAGATTGATTTACCTTCGAAGTGCATTTGTGGGTTACTTGGAGAATATGCCATATTTTGTTCCCCAACTCGCACGTGACTATGCGATTCAACTTATTGGGATCCACCGTCACCGTGCAATAAAATGTCGTCATCGCATTGACGTTATACTTGATGGTGTCCATCTCTGGATTTGTTCTCTCCTTCGCATGCTTAGTGGTATCCGCATAGTCCTCCTCGGCAATATCCCAAAGATCTTGACCTCTTAACCAAATCATCATCATCTGCATCCAATAGGGATAATTTGTTCCTTTGAAAAATGGAGGTCTAGCTGTAGATTGTCCATCTTCGTGAAAGCTAGATGTAGGAGCCGATGTCATTGTTGCCAAAGTGCACTAACCAATCTCTGATACCAACTATAGGATCGCCCTACTACATGCACTACTAGGCAACACATATTAGAGGAGGGTTGAATAGTGTAATGGCAAAAATACAAGCAAATTAAAAACTTCTTGCAAATTCAGAATAATTAAGCAAGATAATTAGCAATTCACAAGAGACAAACAATCACAAACACAACGATATATCCTGGTTCGGAAAATACCTACTACAGTCCCATACTCTTTCCAGAGTCTTGTGGATTTTCACTATAAAATATTTTCCAAGGCAGAGCATGCAATCTATTCCGAGATACAACTCACACACTCTTTTCCAAGAGCCACACACTTTTCCAAGTGCATACTATCTATTCCAAAATATCTCACCCTATTTCAAGGGCCACACCTCTCTTTCCAGAGAGAACACTTCTACAACCCGGAAGCAAAGTTTCCAAATGAAATGAAATAGATAATATACAATCTTCATATTGCCTTGATTAAATGTACTTACTATCGTGAAGTGTAGAGGCAATGAGAGATTGATGTCCAAGTGCTAGAATGAAGCTTGATGCACTTGTGGACTTCCCTTGAGCTTGGAGTTCAAATCAACATCAAAGAAGCTCTAAGGGTTTGAGAGAAAAGTTGAAAGTTGAAAGCTTTTCTCTGAGTTTTTGGATCACAAATGAATATCTATAATGTGTGAATTACTGCCAAAAAACTCCCTCACAAATGTGTATACACACTTTCTCAAACGTGCACAAAAACCAAGAAAACGGCCCCAAAAATTCGTAGTCTAACGGCTATAAACAGGTAGAATTCCCAGCAACAAGTGTCTGCTGTAGGGTTCCTAGACAGCTGATAAACTATTCAGTCGTTTGGTCATCCTTCATCAAACGGCTAACAATGAGTTGGTCAAGAACAAAACTAAAGACCAATCTCCAAGCAAATAGACGTCTGAAGAACACTTGTTAGATGGTTGATACACTATTCAGTCTTCTAGCAAGTTTACTTCAGATGGATGAATAAATATGGGTGAAAAACAGAGAGTTCAAAAAATAAGACTCACACTGTTAAGTCGACTGTAGTTCATTGTCCAGACATACGTATGGTACACTGTTCAACCGCTTGGTCTTTGAACTTCAGACAGTTGATCTATCTCTAGGTTTTGGCCATCACAAAATGGATACGCCAGACGTCTGGTGACAGACTAACAGACGCATGTCCTGGTCCAAAATGCACATTAAAGAGTGTTTTGGCCAATGAACCTATTGGGATGGGTTCTAGGAAGTTCATATGGATCTCTAAGATGGAAATACTCATGAATGAATGTGTGTGTCCATCTAATCAAGGAATACAAATATTCTACTAAAGAAAGAACAAAATACATAAAGAATCAAAAAAGATTTATAATATACTTTTTAATTCTTCATGGCTTCAATGCATCCATTGCTTCATGACTTGAGTCCATCATCCCATCACTAGTTATTTTGTCTCCCCTTTGATATAAACATTTTTAATTAACTGAGACTAAGACAATTTGAGAACATTATTCCACATAATGTGGTGATCAGTATGAAAAATATATTGGTCTTAATGGCCAATATCCAATAATACTTAGGTTGCTTCTTGGGTCTTAGGGAGGAAGTCCAGCCGAGCTTTGTTGATTTTTGTTGAAGCGAGGAGCTGGCCTACATGGTAGGGTCTTGATGAAGTATGTCTGCATGCGATCTGTGGATATGAAGCAAAGCTTGGCCCTTGTCTGATGATTCCTGCTTGCATGATGTGGCTGTCTAAGTTTGAGATGAAGAGCTTTGTCCACTTGCTTAAATGATTAGGAGAAGATGATGAGGGCCTTGCTTGCTTGATGTATAGAGGGAGGTAGCCACTTGCTAGATCAATGAGGAGATGACCAACTTGCTTCTTGCGTGAGTTGATGAGAGAGGGCCAACCTATTTGTTTGCTGGATGAAGATAGAGGTCGTCCTACTAGGGTAACTTGCTAGGGTTCTACTTTCCTCTCTCCTGAAGATAAGGGCCGTCCTACTAGTACGTGACTTTGGGTTGTTCATGAACTCTAGTAGCCAACTAGAATTTTTGGTGCATATGAACTCTAGATTGGTTTTGCATATGAACTCTTGGACAATCTTTAACTCTTGAAGACGTTTCAATTGATCATGAACTTTTGTAGCCAACATGAACTCTTGGAGAGATCCCAATTGCACTTGAACTCTTCCCACATGCTTTGAATTTCTACAGAACTTTGACCAAGGCATAATTACCAAATTTCCCTTCATCTTTTTCATGATTTGGAACTATAATTTTGAAGATATAATTCTTGGAGAATTATCTAATTGAGATAAAAGCATAGAGCTATGTCAAAATATGCACATGATTATGAACATGTCACAATGCTCCCCATATCTATGCGCTCTCATGAATATTGTGACATGCTATCCCTAAGTTCATGCGTCTCTCAACTTTTCTGTCTCTTCCCCTTTTGACATCATGCAAAAAGTACACGCATGTATCTCTCTCAACACAATGCTCAATGCTTTCCCTAACCCATGCGTCACACACATAAAAATTTTCATAAAATTTTCTAGCTCTCTCCCCCTTTGACATCAACCAAAAAGGATAGGCATGAACCAAAAAATATCATCAACTTCGTTGAAAGTTTTTAAGCAGTAGACATGAATCAATATTAGCATATCAAAGAAACACGAAATTGATAATGTCTTTCATATTAATATGTACTCCCCGCTAACTCAAAGTATACACAATGTCATGAACTTTAAAAGCATACCGTCATTACTCAAAAGTAAAAAGAAGACATCATCAAATAATTTACTTGAATAATTGGTACATGCTTGGAAGACTAAAAAATCAAATCCTTGTATTGCCTTAAACAAATTTTCCATATTCATTTCTTTGGAATAAACTATTAAGCGTAATATAGGGAGACAACCAACATATGATACCTTATTATTAAATTTCAGGTCCTTTAGAGATGACTTATGCTAAATGGTTACTTCATCTACCACGATCATGCGCAGTGCTCAAAATACCCCCGAAATCTGGTTATTAACTATGGTTATAAACAAAATACCATCTTTTCTTTATCTTTTTCACATTCTTTTTAACCATGTTTTTCTTTGGTTTGCTTTTTCTTTTTCTATGTTGTTGTCTCAAAATAGTGATGCATGAAGGCAACACCGTATTCAAATCTTACTACTCAATTCTCCAAAAAGAGTCATGTGTGTGTGTGTGTGTGTGTGTGTGTGTGTGTGTAAAGACAATACAAATGCTCAATGCTTTCACTAAACCTATGCATCAGACATATACAAATTTTCGTAAAATTTTCTCTCTCTCTCCCCCTTTGACATCAACCAAAAAGGATAGGCATGAACCAAAAAATATCAACAACTTTGTTGAAAGTTTTTAAGCAGTAGACATGAATCAATATTAGCATATCAAAGAAACATGAAATTGATAATGCCTTTCAATCAATGTGTACTCCCCGCCAACTCAAAGTATACACAATGTCATGAACATTAAAATCATACCGTCATTACTCAAAAGTAAAAAAGAAGACATCATCAAATAATTTACTTGAATAATTGGTACATGCTTGGAAGAATAAAAATCAAATCCTGTATTGCCTTAAACAAATTTTCCATATTCATCTCTTTGGAATAAACTATTAAGCGTAATATAGGGAGACAACCAACATATGATACCTTAGTGTTAAATTTCGGTCCTTTAGAGTTGAGGTACGCTAAATGGTTACTTCATCTACCACAATCATGCGCATTGCTCAAAACACCCCGGAATCCGGTTATTAACTGTGGTTATAAACAAAATACCATCTTTTCTTTATCTTTTTTCCCATTCTTTTTAACCATGTTTTTCTTTGCTTTCCTTTTTCTTTTTCTATGTTGTCTTAAAATAGTGATGCATGAAGGCAACAACGTATTCAACTCTTACTACTCAATTCTCGAAAAAGAGTCATGTGTGTGTGTAAAGACAATAAAAATTCTCAATGCTTTCCCTAAACCCATACGTCACATACATACAAATTTTCGTAAAATTTTCCCTCTCTTCCCTTTGACATCAACCAAAAAGGATAGGCATGAACCAAAAATATTATCAACTTCGTTGAAAGTTTTTAAGTAGTAGACATGAATCAATATTAGCATATCAAATAAATACGAAATTGATAATGTCTTTCATATCAATGTGTACTCCCCGCTAACTCAAAGTATACACAATGTCATGAACATTAAAAGCATACCATCATTACTCAAAAGTAAAAAGAAGACGTCATCAAATAATTTACTTGAATAATTGGTACATGCTTGGAAGAATAAAAAATCAAATCCTTGTATTGCCTTAAACAAATTTTCATTATTCATCTCTTTGGAATAAACTATTAAGCGTAATATAGGGAGACAACCAACATATGATACCTTAGTGTTAAATTTCGGGTACTTTAGAGTTGAGGTACGCTAAATGGTTACTTTATCTACCACAATCATGCACATTGCTCAATACACACCCGGAATCTGGTTATTAGCCGTGGTTATAAACAAAATACCATCTTTTCTTTTTCATTTTTCACATTCTTTTTAACCATGTTTTTCTTTGCTTTGCCTTTTCTTTTTCTATGTTGTTGTCAC
Organism: Scilla litardierei; assembly: GCA_030789695.1. NCBI lineage: Eukaryota > Viridiplantae > Streptophyta > Magnoliopsida > Asparagales > Asparagaceae > Scilla > Scilla litardierei. Next base: position 184,095,072 of record CM061133.1, read on the forward strand.
AAAATAGTGATGCATGAAGGCAACATCGTATTCAACTCTTACTACTCAATTCTCCAAAAAGAGTCATGTGTGTGTGTGTGTGTGTGTGTGTGTGTGTGTGTGTGTGTGTAAAGACAATAAAAAAGAATTCAATCTTTTAGAGCCTAAACATCATCCAATAATTTTCCATAAATTAAATGACTATATCAACTCAAAAAAATTTAAACAATTAAGCATGCTAACAATGAACAATCAATCATGCACAATTTGAGTAAAGGGATACTTCATCAACATAAAATATTATCATCAAAATCATATTTAATATTTCTAAAATTTTCTAATAAGTTTCATATCAAATAGCTCATCTAATCTTAATGATATGAATGACATAAATGTATGAATATCCAAAAGATGATGTCAATAATGATTCACATATATGCACATACAAAAGGTGAAGTTGCATATGATAACATGATCAAATAGAAATCTTCCAACGCCTCAAATATGCCATGAAAGATAATAAAGGTACATTGTATAACTTGCTACATGTATTTTCAAACTTTTTGCCTCCATTTGTCCCGATCAACACCGGTTTTTGCCAACGCGATATATGCTATCACCCGAATCCTATTAATGCACTTGCAAGATAAGATGTATCTTGTGGTATCCATGTTTCGGTTCCAGAAGTGTTTACAGATGATTTGCTTTACTTTGTTTGATATTAGGAACACGCATGTAATTCTCAAGATAAATACGAGCAAAGCAATCATGGATGACATGTCCTTTCTTATTACAATGAAAGCACATAAAATTTGAGGGCCTATTATTCAAAAAAGGCATGTTCACATCAAACAGAATTTGGGCAAAGGATAGACAGGTGATTGATTTACAAAACACAGTCGACTGTCACTTGAACATGCGCCTGTGTATAGTTCATCAGTAGCCTGTGCGAAATAATCAGAGAAGGCCCAAAACTATATTGTAATAGTCTGTGCATAACAGGCGACTGTAGAACAAAACACAGTCGACTGTTTTTGAGACATGCGACTGTAAACTGTTCAGCAGTCGACTGTTATAAACAATCCTAGCACAATCAATAAAGAAATGAATTGGGATCAAAGGACAATTGATCTAATGAAGTCATATGACTGAATGTAGATGTGTGTGAGTACTCCATCAAAGTTCTACTTCTAAGCTACATACTAGAAGAGATAAAAGAAAATTACATTGACGAATAATCTCTTCTTTCTATTGTATGAGCTTGAAGTCTTCACGGAGCGTCAATCATTATCTACGATCATCCAATTCATGTCATTTGCCTTCAATGAAGTTTGTGAGTCATCCATTGCTAATAGATCTTCATAAATAGCTTAGGCAATGGATTAACTGTAAAATAGGGGATTAGTCACAAGTATTTATGTTTGCTCATCATTAACACCAAGTAGGGAGAAGTCCAATACTCAACATTCTCCCTCTTTTTGATGAAGACAAACAAACATAAACAAAAAGATAAATAATTATGCGCAATGAAAACTTACTCCCCCTACATAGATGCCAATCAAGTTAGTCAACAAATATTTGGGCATCTACATATCAATTGAAGCAACTGAGAAAGAAATGCATGAATATAATTTCAAAAAAATCTAGGAATTACAATCCATATTCATTGTAATCTTACTCTCCCTGAATCTAAGGCAACTTCAATCTTAGATTCAAGTGTTAGAATATACTTAGCACATTCGTTATGAATCTTGTATGTTTATTTCTCTCCCCCTATGGCATTATCCAAAAAGGTGGGAGCAAATAACAAAAACAATAATAGTGCTAAATGCGAACTAACAACGATCAAGGAGTATAAAGATATATAGAATCAAAACTCATAAAATCACATCATATACATATGTGAGTAATGGAATTGAAGTCCAATATCAACATTTTAGATGTACACACAAAAATAGTTTCAAAAGTGATTTCACAAATGCATCATGCCAGAGATAGCATGGAAAATCGAATATCAAATTCATATATTGTTTCAAAAGCACATCAAAGAGAGTATAGCATACATGGAGACAACATAACATACATCACACATATAAGATAAGCAGTATAGCATAGTGTAACACAAGATAAACAGCAACATCATATATAGATATATATAAAAGATGAGTACATCAACGGATGGACATCTACATGTCCATCACAAAAATACATCATGATCAAGACAAAAAATACATCATCATGACAACATCGAAGTACATCACCATACAGAAGTGAAGATACATACATCATATCAAACCATCAAACATCAAAATACAACCATCAAAACACACTGAAGGCCCCACTCAACCCAACCAAAACAGACTAAAAAAATCTAGGTCGTCAGGTGAGTGAACACACAAAAGACAAGGCAGCAACTTCAGTCGATGTTGATGACAGTAGGGTCCGAGGGGCGACCAGAAGAGCGGAACAAGAGCCTCGCAGAGCTCGAGTAGGAAGAGCAGAAGTCTTCTGCTTGGACGACGATGCACGAGCGGCAGAAGATTTCGCAGGAGCATGAAGTGGAGTCTGGGCACCGGAGGTCTGGACTAGAGAGGGTTTAGGCGTGAAGCCTGGAGGAGGAGAAACACAAACCGGAGTAGTGTCCTCAGACGAAGCAAACAGAGCCTGAAGCTCGGTGGGGATGGGAAAACCATGATGCGTAAACGATTTTAACTGAAGCTTAAGCAAAAGAGAGAGCTTCACATCCAAAGAGTCGGAAAGATTTTCAAGTGCAGTGACTCGATTACTCAGCTGACGAAGAAGAAACTCTCGTGGGATACGAAAAGAGGAGTCCTAGGAGGAAGCTCAGAAGGCTGAGAGGGGATGGGGTCACTGTCAACAATGTGTAGAAATTCTCCCGAAGAAGGAGGAGAGGTCGGAACCAGAACCGGGTCAGGTTTTGGAGAGGGAAACGGCTCCTCGAGAAAGTCAAGTGACTCTTTAGAAAAGAAGCGATCGAACAGAGCCATGAGCTTACTCGAAACTAGGACAAGAAACGATTTTGGACGAACCCTAAAAACAATCGCACGAGAGTGAGGAGACGAAACGATTGAATCGGAGGATAGAGAGAGACGAAAAGAACAGTCTCTACGTATATATGAAAGAGGGAAATAATCTGGGCCGTTGGATCAAGAAATCGACGGCTCAGATCAAAGCAGTGAACCGTCACGAACAATAGACAGTCGACTGATGAACAAAAGTCAGTCGATTGGATGAAGTGATAACAATAAAGCTCAGAAAGATGGGCAGTAGACTGGCAAGTAACATGCAGTCGCCTGTCCATTGGACAGTCGAGTGTAATATACTCAGTAATCGACTGGCCGAGAATCAATACAGTTCATTAAAACAACAGAGAGCACTGTAAAATTTTGACAGAGAGAACAGTTGCCTGATGACTACAGTACAGTCGCCTGTTAAATAACAGTCGACTGAAAAACAATCATCAGTCGGCTGTGTGAAAGATACAAATTTTCAGACAGAGATGAAAGAGTAGGGCAGTCGACTGTCGAAGGAAAAACAGTCGTCTGTCCTGGTCCAAAAATGCACAGTGAGATAGAAATCCAAAGGATACGAACACTCATCCTAGGACCTATACTCTAATCAATAACTCATTATAAAAACAATTTAAAAACACTACATCAATTGAAACACAAATCACCAGAATCAATCTCAAGAAACTCAAGAAATCACATAGATCACAATTTGCCTTTCTTAAACACATATAAATGATATATCACAAGAAGATAGGGAACATGATGATATGAGCTCAAAAAATGTTATAACATGAAAATTGAGCTTCTAGATTTCAGATTCACACATAATTCCTAATTCTCCACGCAACCTCACAAATGAATCTTCTTTAAGAGGTTTTATGAAGATGTCGACAATTTGTTTTTGGGTTTCAATATACTCTTAGATGATGTCCTTCTTAGCTACATGATCATTTATAAAATGGTGTCTCACGTCTATGTGTTTGGTACGGGAGTGGTGTACCGGATTCTTGAAAAGACATATGGCACTTTGGTTATCAACCATGATCGAGAAAGTATCACAGTTGACACCATAGTCCATAAGAGTGTGTCTCATCCAAAGAACTTGTGCACATACAAGACCCGAGGCAATATATTCCGCTTCAGTCGTGGACAATGACACTGTATTCTGTTTCTTAGAAAACCAAGAAACTAAGGAATTTCCTAGAAAATGGCAAGTGCCACTAGTACTTTTCCTGTCGGACTTGCATCCAGCAAAGTCGGCATCACTATATGAGATTAACTCTTATGTGCTAGATTTAGGGTAAATTAACCCATAGTCTAGAGATTGATTGAGATAATGAAATATTCGTTTAACCGCAATCAAGTGTGACTCCTTAGGTCTAGCTTGATATCTAGCACAAAGGCAAACGGAAAACATGATATCGGGCCTACTAGCGGTTAAGTAAAGTAAGCTACCGATCATACCTCAATATAGACGAACGTCTACATATTTTCCGCTTTCATCCTTGTGTAGATGAGTAGTATTACTCATGGGAGTCCTTTTGCTCGAAGACGATTCCATCCCGAATCGCTTAATAAGCACCCCTGTGTACTTTGTCTGATGTATTGCAATCCAAGGCAGTAGGTGAGCTCTCCCATGTGGCTCATCTCAAACTCATCCTTCATAGACTTGGAAAATTCTTGACAAAGATTAAAGTTAGTAGAACCGAAAATAATATCGTCTACATAAACTTGAATCAAAAGAATGTCATTTTCATAATCTTTAATGAAGAGTGTAGAATCAACTTCTCCCATTTTAAAACCTAAATTCAAAAGAAAGGTCTTAAGTCGATCATACCAAGCTCTAGGAGCTTGTCTCAACCCATACAATGCTTTCTTAAGTTTGAAAACGTGGTTTGGAAATTTTTCATGAATAAAACCGGGAGGTTGAGAAACATAAACTTCTTCATTGACAAACCCATTTAAGAATGCACTTTTAACATCTATTTGAAATAGTTTAAAATTCTTATGGGATGCAAAAGATAAAAGAAACCTAATAGCTTCTAATCTAGCAATGGGGGCAAAAGATTCTTCGAAATCAATACCTTCCTCTTGCCGATAGCCTTGAGCTACTAACTTTGCTTTGTTCCATGTGATTATCTCGTTTTCAACCGTCTTGTTCTTGAAGATCCATTTGGTCCCAATGACTTGGTGACCACTTAGAAGAGGTACGAGTTCACAAACTTTGTTTCTCTCGAATTGCATTAGTTCTTCTTCCATTGCCACTATCCAAGAGCTATCCTCACAAGCTTCTTGGATGTTCTTTGGCTCAATGGTAGAGACAAATACGCAATGAGAGAATTCTTCAATTCTCGATCTCGTTCGAACACCCACACCAATATCTCCAATAATTTGGTTATGGGGATGATTGCGAACGGTCGGGTAAGCTTTGGGTATACCTGTATCACTAGGAACAACTTCAACAATTTCGTTAGAAGTGTTAGTCTCAACAATAGAATCATTAACCTTAACATTATTAAGAGAATCACAAAGAGTATCTACACCATCATCATCAACATGAGGAAAATCAAAATCTTCATAAAAGGATACGTGAAGAGATTCCTCAATCGTTGAAGAAGTTTTGTTGTATATCCGGTAGGCTTTGCTACGTGTGGAATATCCAACAAAAATTTCTTCATCGGATCTTGGCTCAAATTTGTCTAAATTACCAAATGTGTTCTTTATAAAATATTTTGAACCAAAAACATGAAAATATTTTACTTGAGGCTTTTTATAGTAAAACAACTCAAAGCAAGTTTTATTCGTTCGGGGTCTCACTAGGATCCTATTGAGCACATAACATGCCTTGTGCACCGCCTCTGCCCAAAATTGTAGTCCAAGATGACTATCATGGAGCATAGTGTGTGCACACTCAATAAGAGTCCTATTCTTTCTCTCTACAACACTAATTTGTGGTGGTGCCCGAGGGAAGGAAAAATTATGAGTTATCCCGGTGTCATCACAAAACTTAGTAAAAGATTCATTCTTAAATTCTCCTCCATGATCACTACGGATAGTGATAATGGTGGATCCTAAGAAATTCTGAATCTTCTTTGCAAATTTGGTAAACTCTTCATAAGCTTCATTCTTATTAGTTAAGAATGAAACCCAAGTAAATCTTGAAAAGTCGTCAACGACAACTAATTCATAATGAGCATTACCTAAAGAAGCGGTTCTAGTTGGCCCAAATAAATCTAGATGAAGAAGTTATAGGGTCCTCTTAGAAGTAATCTCTTCTTTAAGGTTAAATGAAGATTTACTTAGTTTACCTCTTTAACACGAATCACAAAAGTTTTTCTTATTAAAAACAATCTTAGGAAAACCTTTGACTAGATCATGCTTAGCTAACTTATATAAGTGCTTGAAATGAACATGACCAAAACGGCGATGCCATAATAGTTGTTCACTTATGTTAGCAACTAAGCAATGTTCTACGGTTTTAGGCAAGCTCAAATAATAAATATTTTTACGCCTAATACCGGAAAATAAAACATTTGAATCACAATCAACAATAGTACACAATCCTTCTCCAAAGTTAACCTTGTAACCTTTGTCACAAAGTTTACTAATGGAAATGAGATTATGACACAAACCACTAATAAGATAAACGTTAGTAATTAAGGGTTTGGAAAGATTACCAACGATACCTACTCCAATGATGGTTCTCTTTTGATTACCTCCAAAAGTGACCGTTGCACCATCCTTGATGCTAATCACTTCGGAGAGCAATGAGGGATCTCCTGTCATATGTTTGGAGCAACCACTATCAAGAATCCATCCTTTCCCTTTAGAGCTAATAAGACCTTTGTTGCTCTTCTTCTTTCTCTTGGGTACCTATATGATATACCATAAGCTTATGGTACCCAATGTTTGTTGGGTCCAAGGGGATTAGCCCTTTGGAAGCCAAGTCCAAGTGGACTTCCGCTTCCCAACAAAATTACTATTTCTAATCACATCATGAAAATAGGAATCAACATAAGCATTCCTATCATTAAGACTAGTGTTCTTAGGACCCCAAATAGTGTAAATCTTGGGAGTCCTTTTCCTAGTTGCATGCATACTTGTTTGATTTCTATGTGGTGCATGCTTCTTAGGAACATGATTTCAAGCATAGAGATGTGGTGGAGGATATGCATTGTACATTCTAGGATGATATGTATGCTTGGAAACATGCATATTATATGAAGCATATGGATCATGCATGACATGTGGAGGATGAGCATACATGAAAGAAAGATGTGTATGAGCATATGGGTGTATAAGAGCACGTACATGAGTATTTCTCATGTGTGGTTGTGTACGTGTCCGTGGATGCGGAACATAAAATGTGTCATAATTATCCACTTGTGAAGTAGGAGGTTTCCTACGTGGATGAGTGTTAGTGTACATGTAAGCATGGCCTTGCTTTTGGTTTCCACCCTTAGTGGGTATCTTGCCAAAAGGAAGAGAAGGTGAAGTGGTGACTTTCTTGGTAGGTTTGCTACCTATAGTGTCTTTGACACCACTTATGGATGCACCGGAGGAAGGCCTCACAAAGTCTATAGTGACACCACTATAGGAGGTGCGAGCATTGGATGCATTTGCTTTCACAAACCCAAGACCAACATGATGTGTGGCCGAAAATTGGTTTGCTAGCAAATCATCCAATTGTCCTTTTCCCTTATTGAATCTCACAATACGGAAGGACATGAGCTCATATTTCTCCTTAATAGAAGAAATATTGGTATCCAAAGTGGACACCCATGCTTTGAGCTCGTGCACTTGAGTTTTAAGAGAATCATTCTCTAAACTCAATTATGTGTGACGTATAACTAGATCACTATTATCCTTAGGATGTGTTTGATCTAGTTGAGATTTGAGGGAATTCACCTCATCTCTCAAAGTGACATTTTGAGAAGCTAAGTTTGCTTTCTCAAGAGTTAAAGTATCAACAATGGTGTCATTGTTGATAATGCATGGAATGGAAGACTTGCTAACATTTGATTTATTTAAGCTAGTATATCTAAGCATTAAAGATTGGTATTTAGCAAATAGTTCTTCATTAGCTATGCAATGTTCATCCATTGTTACCTCGGTGTCGTCCATGTCGGAATCACTCTCATCGGAGAGTGGGTCTTCAAGGGCCATGAAACACATGTGGGCGCTCTCACCCTTCTCATCATCGAAATCGCTTGATGAGTCATCACTTGAGTCGTTGAAGGTACCTACGATTCATTTCTTCTTGTATTTCTTGTTCTTATCGGACTTGTGATACTTCGGTGCCTTCCACTACTCTTTGTTGTTTAGCATTGGGCAATCCCTCTTGATGTGCCCTGGCTTATTACACTTATAGCAAAGAGAGAAAGTAGCATTAGTAGACTCAAAACGTTTATTTGAGGAAAACTTACCTTTGCGGAAGAAGCGTTGGAACTTCTTCGCCATTTAGGCCATTTCACCCAAATCCATCTCGTTCTCGGATTCCTCACAATCGGAGGATGATGAATTGGCGTTGAATGCCAAGGCTTTCTTCTTGGCCTCTGAAGGATTCATCATTGCTCTAATCTTTAATCGGTTCTCTCGTCTTACCTCATAAGACATGAGAGTCCCGATCAGATTTACCACGGTGTAGTTCTTCAAGTCATTGACCTCCTCGATGGCGATTGATCTTCTTTTCCATTTGGAGGTCATCCCTATGATGATCTTCCGTACCTTTTCAGGTTCGATGTATATTTGGCCAAGGGCTTCCAATTCATTCGTGATGTCGATAAAGCATCCGTACATCGATGCAATGGTCTCATTATCCTGCATATGAAACAAATCGAAGTTTTGTACGGCAACATAAAACTTTGAAAGCTTTACCTTGTTCGTTCCCTCATGGGTAACGATGAGATGGTTCCAAATTTGATATGCACTCTTACATGTGCATATCTTGTTGAACTCATTCGGGTCCAACGCACAATGAAGAGCATTCATTGCTTTAGCGTTGTTGACTTCGGCAGACTTCTCGGAAGTCGTCCATTTCTCGAAATCCTCTTTGGTGGGCTCAACGTACTCCTTGTGGATAGTTCTCCAAAGTGAAGCACTCCTAAGGAATGTCTCCATCCTACACTTCCAATAGCCAAAATTAGTACATTGAAACGTGGAGGACGTACCGTAGATTGACCTTTGAAAAGTGTGGACGCTCCATCACGATCGTGATTACTGTACGAAGGAGGCGGAGGTACGTTGGTGGTGGTGGATGCCATTGATATAACCTTGCGTGTTGATACCAATTGTAAGGACCATGTCTATGGGGAAAACACTAGAAGGGGGGTTGAATAATGTTTATGCAAATTTAAAAGGAATTTACGCCAAATAAAATGCAACCCAACAAATAGTGCGGAATAGAAAAACAACCCAAAATGAAACACACGCAAATGCCGAGATGTTTCAAGGGTTCGGATTACCCAAGTCAACTCCCGACTTGTTCTCGGTAATCCTACGTCCCTACCACCCGGATACCACCGAATACTCAAGTTAGAACCCTACAACCAGGGAGCAAGCAAAACTGTAACGGTCGGTTTCCGATCGTAAGTCCTTTGTGCACGTGTGCTTGACCGCACACGTATTTATTTTAGAATTTGTTTGTTTCCGAACCCTATCGTGTGATATTTCGTTGTGACCCTCTCTGAGAGTGCTACATTTGTCGTGTTGACTTGAAACGTCAATTCACGGGCCGTTCGCCCACGATTTGACCTTTTCCGAGGAGACGTCGCGTATCTCACTTTTGACTTGAGGCGTTTGTATTTTTAATTTTGTTTCCCGACATCAAAATTGTAATCCGTCTCTTCCGACTTCTTGCTCTCGTCGCTCCGGTCGCCCCGGTATTTTTCTTATAATTTTCGGGCACCGTTTGACCCTTGTGCACTAATAAAGCCGGTTAAATTACTAGAATACCCCTAACTAATTAACCCTATTAAACCCTAGCTAACCCTAATAGGCAGCCCCCTCACGTGTAAGCCTCCCCTTAGTCACGTGGGCCCCACCCCTATAAGAAAAACCCTAGCTCCCTAACTTTTTCACAGCCTCCACGCAATCTTCCTTGCGCCGCCAAAAATACCCACGCAAACCCTCTTCACCTTCGACCTGAGCGCCGCCAGAGGCCGTTGATCGCCGCCGACCACCTCCAGCAATCGCCCCCGACTCCCCTTTCTCGCCGGAGCTCATAGCCGCCGCCGGAAGCCGCCGAAAACCGCCGGAATCCGCGCACAGAAGCTGCAGCAGCCGCGACGACCGCCGCCGCCGCTGCCGCCGCCACCGGAGCCTCCTCTCCATCGCCGTGAACCCCCTCTGCCTCCCTTTCGCCGTTGACAGCGACCCCAGGCCGCGATACCCTCTGTAACAGCGAGTTTCCTCGCTGTTTTGCGTGTTTGGCGTCGTACCGACGCGCCGCCGAGATCTCGCCGCCTCTCCTCGCTGTTGGAGCCCTTCGACAGTCTCCTGCACCTTCTGGGAGTATTCATCGACATCCCGAACTCTTCCTATGACTCCCGACGTCGTAGGCGTTGGGTACGACGAACCGTTCATCTCGGTTGCCGTTGCAAGTTCTCCGGAAGCCGTAGTACGCCTACCCGACGCGCTGCTCGCTGTTCACGCGTCCCGTCCGCTGCCCGGAACGTGTCTGGCTACGCTGCCCGTAGCCAAGACACCGCTAGGAGACGATCCGTAGCCGTGCCAGTCAGATCGGTCGCCGTTCAGACACAACGTCCGCTCTACCCCAGACTCCGGACAGGTTGGTTCCCCTATCTCGTAGCAAAACCCCCACAGTAGCAAAACTGAGAACCTAACTAAAACTGGCAACTTAACTCACTAAATTTAGTTTCTGCTCTCTTAAATCGATGTATAACCGTAGGCCGACGTTTGGACTTTTGACTGTGCACATAGGGTAGAATCGTCGGATAGGCTGATCGGACAACTTGACTCGTGACAGTTAGGGTAGCCACGTTCAACTTAGAAATGAACCTAAATAGGAGTTGACGAAAATCGCGACTTGACACCGTCGCCGTGATCTCTTTTCAGACGGATTACCGTGGACGCGACGACTGGACGAGACGCCCCGGACAGACGACGCACCCGCTATTTCAGGCAAGTGTACCCACTTGCGATTTGACTGTGCTTTAGTTCTAGTTTGTAGAACTGTTAGATTGTGTGTGATGAGAACCGGACGTGAAATGATAGCGTCCGGGACGACCCGTGACGGCTCAGACTTGACGACGAAGTCTGAGCCTGACAACAATGAACTGCTGACAACATAGGACTATCTTGTGTGTGCGTGCGTGTGGACACCCTAGAATAACTTTCCCTACACTTGTCATGTCGTGTCCTGTCACACAAAAAGCCTTCGGGCGTTTCGGATGCTTTCCTTGCGGAAGTGATCCCCGTGATACAAAAAGCCTTCGGGCGTTTCGGATGCTCTCCATGCGAGAGTGATCCCCGTGACTGTTACCAAAAAGCCTTCGGGCGTTTCGGATGCTTCCCTCCGCGGAAGTGATCCCTGTGACCAAAAAGCCTTCGGGCGTTTCAAATGCTTCCCTTGCGGAAGTGATCCCTGTTATACAAAAAGCCTTCGGGCGTTTCGGATGTTTCCCTAGCGGAAATGATCCCTGTAAATCTTGTCCTGAGTTCCTGGGTTGGGGTTGGGTTGAGCGTGCACACGGCAAGAGGGTCTGATCCCCCTCGAACCGTAAGGCGTGAACCCTTTCGTGTCTTGTCCTGTCCGTCCCGTCCCGTCTTGTCCTGACACCTGTAGGTTAGTCCCGTAGTCGGTAGCACACGCTACGTCTACTGCTTGCTACGTTTACTTTTCCTGCTACGCTACTTTTCGTTACTCAGTTATAACCCCAGCATGCTAAAACAACCAGTAAATCATTGTTAAAAGTTGATACACTTGCAGTAGAGTCTGACAGTTTGTGTAGACTTTGCCTGACGTACAGTTTCCTTCTTTTGGTGCTGTACGTCAGGTGTGGAGCCAGAGTACGAGTACGAGGCGGACCTGCCAGTTGACTTGGAGCCGGAGGGCGCCGATCCGGTGTACGATCCAGAGGACGATCAGAGTTAGAGATCTTCGGTTGCTGTTCCAGAGATTTTCCAATTCAGTTTGAGTTGGGTGCGTTGCACTCTTACTTTCTTGTCTAGGTTGGGTGCTTGCACCATTAGTTTCCCTTTCAGCAGTTGTAGCCGTTTACGACATTTTTAGACTCTCAGTACTTTGATGATAAATTTGGAATAAAATGAAATGTTTCCTTTCAGTACTTTTATTATTTCGTACTAACTTGCAGGGACCTGTACCTTCGCTATGGAAAACTACAGACGCTTATTGGGTCTGGGCTCTTAGCCCCGGCCTAAGCGGGCCTTCGTCACGCTTCGCCTCCGTGTTTTTGGGAAGCGGGGCGTGACAGGTTTTAGTGGTGGCCCATGCAGGTCCCCTCTTCTGCGAGTACGGAATAATTGAAGTATTAAATTTCATTTTATTATTATCATCCGGACATTGTACGAGTCTAATCTGTGTCTTTCTGTCAATAGGATGGCAGGACGACGTGTTACCCGATCGGGGAGCTCTGGAGATGGGATTCAGGAAGACCAGGGCGGAGACTTCCGTCAGGTTCTGGGTGTGATGAGAGAGATGCTGGAGGTGCAGCATCAGTCGGTTCAGCAGTCCCAACGTGCTGCCCAGGCTGCTCCAGTTGCACCACCGCCACCTCCACCTTCCCCTCGAGGTGCTCCAGGAGTGAAGCAGTTCAACGAGCTCCAGCCGAAGACATTCTCGGGGAAGGAGGGACCCCTAGTTGCTGACGAGTGGATCCAGAGCACGGAGGAGAAGTTAGTTGCTGTGAAGATTCCAGACGATACCCGAGTGGAGATAGCGAAGATGCAGCTGACGGAGAATGCGAGGAACTGGTGGCGCCTTGAGGAGAGGTGCCTGTTGAAGCCAGTGGATTGGAAGACCTTCAGGTCTATGTTCAGGACGAAGTATTTCACCAAGACTACTAGGAGGGAGCTGCTGAGCAGGTTTATAGATCTGAAGCAGGAGAACATGACCGTCGAGGAGTATGAGGCGGAGTTCGAGATGCTGAGTCGCTTTGCTCCGCATATGGTGAAGAAGGAGGAGAAGCGAGCTGATCGCTTCCGTCAGGGACTGCGTCCGAAGATTCAGGCTTCTATGTCTTCGGCGAGTTTCACGACTATGAGAGAGGTGCTGGATGCTGCGAAGAATTATGAGCTTATTTCACTCCTACCTGACCCTCCAGCTGATAAGGGGAAGCGTCCTATGGAGCAGTACCGGCCACCTGCTAGGCCGGCGATGAGGCCAGTTCAGACAGTACCATTTAAGAGGCCTGGAGCACCCATTCAGAGCCAGAGCAAGGGACCGTGTCATTACTGTGGGAAGCTGGGACACGTTCAGAAGGATTGTCGGAAGAAGATGGGACTGTGCCTAGTTTGCGGAGATGCCTCGCATGCTGCGAAGGATTGTCCGAGAGCCCGTCATGCTGTAGTTGGAGCGCCAGCCCCGCTACAGATGAGAGCGCCCGCTCCAGTTCAGAGAGGACCTGCCGTTCGTGGACCACCCTTGGCGCCACAGAGGCAGATGTTTCAGAGAGCAGCGCAGCCCCAGAGGCCGGCGTACACCATGACTGCTGCTGAGACTGAGGAGCTGGATGGAGTCATTGCAGGTAACCCCTTAATTCTAGTCTTTCATTTCATAGTTTAGCTTTTAAATTGTTAGTCTTGTGTGCCTGACTTGTTTGTTAGAGTAGCTTGGTTTGACCGTAGTTTCCTTTTATTATCTTAGGCACCATTCTAGTGTCTTCTCACCCGGCCCTGGCCTTGTTCGACTCCGGTGCATCCATGTGCATCTTATCCCGAAGATTCGTGACAAGACACTCCATTCCCACCCATACACTTCCCAAGTGTTGGGAAATCACCACAGGGAACGGAGTGGTGATAGTAAACTTGGGATGTAGATCGATTCCTTTGGTGGTCAGTGGACACGAGCTCTTTGCAGATTTCATTGTCCACGACCTGCCACATTTTGATGCTGTTCTTGGCATCGATTGGTTGGGAGATTTCCACGCCTCGATCGATTGTCGCAGCAAGAGGGTGGTGTTCTGGATTCCAGACCATCCAGAGTTCGAGTTCCGTAGCAGAGATGAGTCGCTTGGACCCATCAAGTATCGGGCCACGCCGGTGGTGCCGATTGTTGCAGCTATGCAGATGGAGATGGAGATCGAGAGACCAGCAGTCGTCAGGGACTTCGACGACGTCTTCCCGGAGGATATCTCAGGTTTGCCACCCGACAGAGCTTTAGAGTTTGGAATTGATCTTATACCGGGAGCGCAACCGATATCGAAGGCGCCGTACCGTATGGCTCCCGCTGAGCTCGAGGAGCTGCGGAAGCAGTTGGATGAGTTGTTGCAGAAGGGTTTCATCCACCCTAGTGTGTCGCCATGTGGTGCACCAGTTCTACTCGTGAAGAAGAAGGATGGGTCCCGCAGGATGTGCGTGGACTATCGAGGATTGAATGCTGTCACTGTGAAGAATAAGTACCCGCTGCCGCGCATCGACGATATCTTTGACCAACTTGGGGGTTCGAGAGTCTTCTCGAAGTTGGACTTGAGGAGTGGATACCACCAGTTGAAGGTAAAGAAGGACGATGTTCAGAAGACGGCTTTCCTGACGAAGTACGGACATTATGAGTTCGTGGTCATGCCGTTTGGCGTGACCAATGCGTCGGCTGTGTTCATGAATTTGATGAATTTAATATTCTACGACTTCCTGGACAAGTTTGTTGTCATCTTCATTGATGACATTCTTATTTATTCGAAGTCTGAGGAGGAGCACAGCTGTCATCTGAGGACAGTGCTAGAGACGCTGAGGAGACATAAGCTTTATGCCAAGTATAGCAAGTGCGAGTTCTGGCTGGACAGAGTCGCATTCCTGGGACACGTGGTGTCCGGTGATGGCATATCTGTGGATCCGGAGAAGGTCAGAGCAGTCAGAGATTGGCCGACTCCGCAGTCAGCATCAGACATCAGGAGTTTTCTGGGATTAGCAGGCTATTATCGGCGGTTCATCAAGGATTTCTCGAAGATTGCGGAGCCGATGATGAAGCTGACAAGGAAGGATGTGGATTTTCTCTGGTCAGATGCTTGTGAGGAAGCCTTCAGTAACTTGAAGGCGAGATTGACCACGGCACCGGTGTTGGCAGTACCAGATCGAAGTGGAGGCTTCGAAGTTTATTGTGATGCATCAGGGAAGGGCCTAGGATGCGTCTTGCATCAGCATGGCCACGTGGTCGCGTACGCTTCTCGTCAGTTGAGGACTCATGAGAAGAATTACCTGACGCACGATCTGGAATTGGCAGCAGTGATTTTTGCACTGAAGATTTGGAGGCACTTCTTGCTAGGTGAGAGTGTGAAGATTTTCACCGATCACAAGAGCTTGAAGTACATCTTTACGCAGAAGGAGCTCAACATGTGTCAGAGGCGATGGTTAGAGCTCATGGCTGACTACGAGATAGACTTGCAGTATCATCCGGGGAAGGTGAACGTAGTGCCTGATGCCTTGAGTAGACTCCCTGCCGCGATGATGCATACAGCCGACTGGAGGATTCAGCAGGAGCTGAAGGAGATGGATTTGGAAGTTGTCCTACCTGGTGTAGTTCATTCATTCATGAATCTGCAGATTCAGTCCACAATCGTGGATCGGATCAAGGCAGCTCAGGCAGGAGATCCGAAGCTGCAGAGGATCAGGAGGCAGGTTGAAGCTGGTCTACGGACGGAGTTCGTGATTCATGAGGATGGTTCACTGCGGTACGGCAGTAGACTCTGTGTACCTGCAGGTGATGTCTGCGAGGAGCTGTTGAGCGAGGCTCATAGCTCGCCTTATTCTATACATCCTGGAGGCACCAAGATGTATAAGGACCTCCGTCTGAATTATTGGTGGATTGGCATGAAGAGGAGCGTGGCACGGAGTGTTGCCAAGTGCCTGATATGCCAACAGGTGAAGGCTGAGCACCATCGTACTGCCGGGTTGCTGCAACCGCTTCCTATTCCGGAGTGGAAGTGGCAACATATTACGATGGACTTCGTGACTGGTTTACCTCGGACCCCGAGGCAGAACGACGCAGTTTGGGTGATCGTGGATCGGTGACCAAGTCTGCGCATTTTATCCCTTTCCGAGTGGGCCAGTCTACGGAAGCTTTGGCGAGGAAATATCTGGAGGTAAAATTTCGTTTCTACTTTTACTTCCACTTTGATTTCCTCTTTGAGAGGGTCGTGATGTAGACCGTGTACGTGCAGGAGATTGTACGCTTACATGGAGTCCCTGTGAGCATTGTGTCTGACCGAGACACGAGGTTCACATCTCAGTTCTGGAGGAGTCTGCAGGAGAATTTGGGTACGAGTCTGAGTTTCAGCACGGCGTACCACCCGCAGACCGATGGCCAGTCCGAGAGGACTATTCAGATCCTGGAGGATATGCTGCGAGCTTGTACGCTCGATTTGAAGGGTTCATGGGAGGACCATCTTCACTTGGTGGAGTTTTCATATAACAACAGCTACCAGGCGGGCATTGGCATGGCGCCGTTTGCTGCCCTATATGGAAGGAAATGTCGTTCGCCACTGAGCTGGGATGACATTGGTGATTGGGAGCTGTTGGGTCCAGAGATGATAGTGGAAGCTGTGGATGTCGTGAGGGACATCAGGGAGAAGCTTAGAGTTGCACAGGATCGCTTCAAGCATTGGGCTGATGCCAAGAGGAGACCCTTGGAGTTTCAGCCTGGTGATTACGTCTTCCTGAAGATTTCTCCGAACCGCGGAGTTATTCGTTTTGGGAAGAAGGGAAAGCTGAGCCCGAGGTATATTGGGCCGTTTGATGTGCTAGAGCGTGTGGGAGCAGTGGCCTACCGCCTTGCTCTGCCACCATCTTTGGAGGGTGTTCATGACGTATTCCACGTATCTCAGTTATGTCGGTATGTCAGTGATCCATCGCACACTGTGGACTTCTCAGAGATTACAGTTCACCCGGATCTGACATATGACCAGCAGCCCGTGCAGATTTTGGACCGTCGACAGAAGCAGTTGAGGAATAAGATAGTCGACCTGGTGAGAGTGATGTGGCGTCACGGATCACCTGGAGAGTCCACCTGGGAGCGTGAAGATGATATGAGGGAGCGCTTTCCGCATCTCTTCCCGAGCGATGCTTGATGTTGATTCCGAGGACGGAATCGTTTCTAAGTTGGGGAGGATGTAACGGTCGGTTTCCGATCGTAAGTCCTTTGTGCACGTGTGCTTGACCGCGCACGTATTTATTTTAGAATTTGTTTGTTTCCGAACCCTATCGTGTGATATGTCGTTGTGACCCTCTCTGAGAGTGCTACATTTGTCGTGTTGACTTGAAACGTCAATTCACGGGCCGTTCGCCCACGATTTGACCTTTTCCGAGGAGACGTCGCGTATCTCACTTTTGACTTGAGGCGTTTGTATTTTTAATTTTGTTTCCCGACATCGAAATTGTAATCCGTCTCTTCCGACTTCTTGCTCTCGTCGCTCCGGTCGCCCCGGTATTTTTCTTATAATTTTCGGGCACCGTTTGACCCTTGTGCACTAATAAAGCCGGTTAAATTACTAGAATACCCCTAACTAATTAACCCTATTAAACCCTAGCTAACCCTAATAGGCAGCCCCCTCACGTGTAAGCCTCCCCTTAGTCACGTGGGCCCCACCCCTATAAGAAAAACCCTAGCTCCCTAACTTTTTCACAGCCTCCACGCAATCTTCCTTGCGCCGCCAAAAATACCCACGCAAACCCTCTTCACCTTCGACCTGATCGCCGCCGGAGGCCGCTGATCGCCGCCGACCACCTCCAGCAATCGCCCCCGACTCCCCTCTCTCGCCGGAGCTCATAGCCGCCGCCGGAAGCCGCCGAAAACCGCCGGAATCCGCGCACAGAAGCTGCAACAGCCGCGACGGCCGCCGCCGCCGCTGTCGCCGCCGCCGGAGCCTCCTCTCCATCGCCGTGAACCCCCTCTACCTCCCTCTCGCCGTTGACAGCGACCCCATGCCACGATACCCTCTGTAACAGCGAGTTTCCTCGCTGTTTTGCGTGTTTGGCGTCGTACCGACGCGCCGCCGAGATCTCACCGCCTCTCCTCGCTGTTGGAGCCCTCCGACAGTCTCCTGCACCTTCTGGGAGTATTCATCGACATCCCGAACTCTTCCTACGACTCCCGACGTCGTAGGCGTTGGGTACAATGAACCGTTCATCTCGGTTGCCGTTGCAAGTTCTCCGGAAGCCGTAGTACGCCTACCCGACGTGCTGCTCTCTGTTCACGCGTCCCGTCCGCTGCCCGAAACGTGTCTGGCTACGCTGCCCGTAGCCGAGACACCGCTAGGAGACGATCCGTAGCCGTGCCAGTCAGATCGGTCGTCGTTCAGACACTACGTCCGCTCTACCCCAGACTCCAGACAGGTTGGTTCCCCTATCTCGTAGCAAAACCCCCACAGTAGCAAAACTGAGAACCTAACTAAAACTGGCAACTTAACTCACTAAATTTAGTTTCTGCTCTCTTAAATCGATGTATAACCGTAGGCCGACGTTTGGACTTTTGACTGTGCACATAGGGTAGAATCGTCGGATAGGCTGATCGGACAACTTGACTCGTGACAGTTAGGGTAGCCACGTTGAACTTAGAAATGAACCTAAATAGGAGTTGACGAAAATCGCGACTTGACACCGTCGCCGTGATCTCTTTTCAGACGGATTACCGTGGACGCGACGACTGGACGAGACGCCCCGGACAGACGACGCACCCGCTATTTCAGGCAAGTGTACCCACTTGCGATTTGACTGTGCTTTAGTTCTAGTTTGTAGAACTGTTAGATTGTGTGTGATGAGAACCGGACGTGAAATGATAGCGTCCGGGACGACCCGTGACGGCTCAGACTTGACGACGAAGTCTGAGCCTGACAACAATGAACTGCTGACAACATAGGACTATCTTGTGTGTGTGTGCGTGTGGACACCCTAGAATAACTTTCCCTACACTTGTCATGTCGTGTCCTGTCACACAAAAAGCCTTCGGGCGTTTCAGATGCTTTCCTTGCGGAAGTGATCCCCGTGATACAAAAAGCCTTCGGGCGTTTCGGATGCTCTCCATGCGAGAGTGATCCCCGTGACTGTTACCAAAAAGCCTTCGGGCGTTTCGGATGCTTCCCTCCGTGGAAGTGATCCCTGTGACCAAAAAGCCTTCGGGCGTTTCGGATGCTTCCCTTGCGGAAGTGATCCCTGTTATACAAAAAGCCTTCGGGCGTTTCGGATGTTTCCCTAGCGGAAATGATCCCTGTAAATCTTGTCCTGAGTTCCTGGGTTGGGGTTGGGTTGAGCGTGCGCACGGCAAGAGGGTCTGATCCCCCTCGAACCGTAAGGCGTGAACCCTTTCGTGTCTTGTCCTGTCCCGTCTTGTCTTGTCCTGTCCGTCACGTCCCGTCTTGTCCTGACACCTGTAGGTTAGTCCCGTAGTCTGTAGCACACGCTACGTCTACTGCTTGCTACGTTTACTTTTCCTGCTACGCTACTTTTCGTTACTCAGTTATAACCCCAGCATGCTAAAACAACCAGTAAATCATTGTTAAAAGTTGATACACTTGCAGTAGAGTCTGACAGTTTGTGTAGACTTTGCCTGACGTACAGTTTCCTTCTTTTGATGCTGTACGTCAGGTGTGGAGCCAGAGTACGAGTACGAGGCGGACCTACCAGTTGACTTGGAGCCGGAGGGCGCCGATCCGGTGTACGATCTAGAGGACGATCAGAGTTAGAGATCTTCGGTTGCTGTTCCAGAGATTTTCCAATTCAGTTTGAGTTGGGTGCGTTGCACTCTTACTTTCTTGTCTAGGTTGGGTGCTTGCACCAGTAGTTTCCCTTTCAGCAGTTGTAGCCGTTTACGGCATTTTTAGACTCTCAGTACTTTGATGATAAATTTGGAATAAAATGAAATGTTTCCTTTCAGTACTTTTATTATTTCGTACTAACTTGCAGGGACCTGTACCTTCGCTATGGAAAACTACAGACGCTTATTGGGTCTGGGCTCTTAGCCCCGGCCTAAGCGGGCCTTCGTCACGCTTCACCTCCATGTTTTTGGGAAGCGGGGCGTGACAAAAACCACTCTCACAATCGAGAGCAAAACTCAAATAACGAGAGTTATGAAATAATGAAAACAACACGTACAATCACCTATGCCTTGAAGTAGAACTTGAAGGTGGAGTGTGATGTGTGTTGAAGAACTCTCTTGGAAGAGAGAAGAACCCCTTTCTCTTGACTGCACCAATTGCATAAAAGATCACTCTTTGGTTCTAGGTTGGAGAGCAAGAGAACAAGATTTGGAAATAATTAGGGCTTTGGACTTGAGAGCTTTGATCTTTGGAAATGAAAGCTTGAGAGATTTTGCAATGAATGAGTAACCTTCCAATGGAACAGTAAAAGCTCTATTTATAGTTTTCTCAAATCCACAAAACAGTTTGGGCAAAAACCTAATTGGAATCCGTGAGAAAAATCTCAACGGATAGAATCTGAACTCACGACAGTCGACTGTTGAACAATCCACAGTCGACTGTTGCACAGTCAGCAAGGGTAGGTGAGAATTCATAACGGTAACTTACCACGTGGACAGTCGACTGATGAACCCAAGACAGTCGACTGTTAAACCAACAGGTGACTGTAATTTCTTCGACAGGCAACTGGCCGAGAGATGGGTAAGTTAGACTAATACTAGAAATCTCACAAGTAACAGGACAGACGACCGATGCAAGGAACACAGTCGACTGTTAATCAGAACAGGCGACTGTAAATCCTTAAACAGACGACTGTCAAAAGCCTGAGAAATTTTCAGAGAGTTGAGTCAAAGAAATGACTCACAGACAGACGACTGTTGCAGCATAGACAGTCGACTGATCCAAGAGACAGTCGACTGTATATACAGCATTAGTCGACTGGCCGTAAAAGTCAGATCAAACAGAATTTAGGCAAGGGATAGACAAGCGACTGATTTACAAAACACAGTCGACTGTCACTTGAACAGGTGCCTGTGTATAGTTCATCAGTAGCATGTGCGAAATAATCAGAGAAGGCCCAAAACTATATTGTAATAGTCTGTCCATAACATGCGACTGTAGAACAAAACACAGTCGAATGTTTTTGAGATAGGCGACTGTAAACTGTTCAGCAGTCGACTGTTATAAACAATCCTAGCACAATCAATAAAGAAATGAATTGGGATCAAAGGACAATTGATCTAATGAAGTCCTATGACTGAATGTAGATGTGTGTGAGTGCTCCATCAAAGTTCTACTTCTAAGCTACATACTAGAAGAGATAAAAGAAAATTACATTGACGAATAATCTCTTCTTTCCATCGTATGAGCTTGAAGTCTTCACGGAGCTTCAATCATTATCTACGATCATCCAATGCATGTCATTTGCCTTCAATAAAGTTTGTGAGTCATCCATTGCTAGTAGATCTTCATAAATAGCTTAGGCAATGGATTAACTGCAAAATAGGGGATTAGTCACAAGTATTTATGTTTGCTCATCATTAACACCAAGTAGGGAGAAGTCCAATACTCAGCAAACTTCACTAGCAATATTCTTTTCTTTTATCAAGTTGGATTTATCTTTTTCAAGTTTCCCAATTTCATCCTCATATAAAGAGACCTTTTGACTTAAAACTCTAAGCTCTAAAGATAAAGAGACCTTTTGACTTAAAACTCTAAGCTCAAAATCTTTAGAACGTAAGGAGCTAATTTTCTTATTCAAATCTTTGACCAAATTAGAGTTTTCAAGATCTAACTTAGCTAATTTTTTATTAGCTTCCTTTAGTTCTAAAGCCCTGGTCTTTAATTCAGTTTCATCAATATTATCTATTATCTCTTTTAATTCTTCTCATTTTGTGAACAACTCATCTCTTTCATGTCTGACACTAGTAAGTTGGTCTGTAAAGAATCATGAAGTTTTTTAGTTTAATAAATTTCGGTGACATGTCATGAAAGAGATCTACTAGATATTCATATGCTTCCTCCATATTAGAAAACATGTCATTGGTAATAATTAGACCATCTTAAATTATGACTAAACAGACTAGATTTTACCTTGCCGCTTCCTGAATTAGATTTTACCTTATCGCTAACTGTCATGAAGTGCTGAGTATTGAACTTCTCCCTACTTGGTTTTGATGATGAGCAAACATAAATACTTGTGACTAATCACATACTTGTAGTTAATCTATTGCCTAAGCCTATCATGAAGATCAATTAGAAATGAATGTCACTCAAGGATCAATCAAAGCTCGTAAAGTCGATTGGATGATCAAAGATGAAGATAGAAGCTTCACGAAGACTTCAAGATCATCCAATAGAAAGAAGAGAGGCTAAAACAGGCATAATATGCTAAAAGAATGAATTATAAGTATAGTTATGGGGTATAGTTCAGAATTTTTTTAAACAAACTGAGCTACGCCTCTAATTTATATATTTTAGGAATTTTAATATTCCATCTCCATATTTCGACCTCTATTCCCCCCTTTATTTCCCCCTTTTTTCTCTTCTTTTTTTCTCATTGGGGAGGGTGTCGAGGCCCACATCAAGAGCTGCGGGCTTCTGCCCGTTGAGACGGTCGCCCAATTTTTTTGTTGGCGCACTGGCTATTGTTGTGGGCTTTGGCCCGCGTCCAAACTTTCTTTTCTTTCTTTTTCATTGTGGGCTGAGGCCCACATCAAAGTGATGAGTATTGGACTTCTCCCTACTTGGTGTTAATGATGAGCAAACATAAATACTTGTGACTAATCCCCTATTTTGCAGTTAATCCATTGCCTAAGCTAATTATGAAGATCTACTAGCAATGGATGACTCACAAACGTTATTGAAGGCAAATGACATGAATTGGATGATCGTAGATTGATGATTGAAGCTCCGTAAAGACTTCAAGCTCATACGATGGAAAGAAGAGATTATTCGTCAATGTAATTTTTCTTTTATCTCTTCTAGTATGTAGCTTAGAAGTAGAACTTTGATGGAGCACTCACACACATCTACATTCAGTCATAGGACTTCATTAGATCAATTGTCTTTTGATCCCAATTCAATTCTCTATTGTTTGTGCTAGGATTGTTTATAACAGCCGACTGCTGAAAATTTTACAGTCGCCTGTCTCAAAAACAGTCGACTGTGTTTTATTCTACAGTCGCCTGTTATGCACAGACTACTACAATATAGTTTTGGGCCTTCTCTGATTATTTCGCAAAGGCTACTGATGAACGATTCACAGGCGCCTATCCAAATGACAGTCGACTGTGTTTTGTAAATCAGTCGCCTGTCTATCCTTGCCGAAACTTTATTTGATCTGACTTTTACGGCCAGTCGACTAATGCTGTATATACAGAGGACTGTCTATTAGATCAGTCGACTGTCTATGCTGCAATAGTCGCCTGTCTGTAAGTCATTTCTTTGACTCAGCTCTCTGGAAATTTCTCTTGCTTTTGACAGTCGTCTGTTTAAGGTTTTATAGTCGCCTGTTCTGATTAACAGTCGACTGCATTTCTTGAATCAGTCATCTGTCATGTTTCTTATGAGATTTCCAGTATGTGACTAACTTATCTATCTCTCGGCCAGTCGCCTGTCGAAGATATTACAGTCGCATGTTGGTTTAACAGACGACTGTCTTTGATTCATCAGTCGACTGCCCACGTGGTAAGTTACCGTTATGAATTCTTACCTACCCATGCTGACTGTACACCAGTCGAGTGAGGTGTCTTCATCAGTCGACTGGTTCGGGTGCAGTTTCTATCCGTTGAGATTTTTCTCACGGATTCCAATTGGGTTTTTTTCCTAAACTGTTTTGTGGATTTGAGAAAGCTATAAATAGAGCTTCCACTGTTCCATTGGAAGGTTAATCATTCATTGCAAAATATCTTAAGCTTTCATTTCCAAAGATCAAAGCTCTCAAATCCAAAGCCCTAAGTATTTCCATATCTTGTTCTCTTGCTCTCCAACATAGAACCAAAGAGTGATCATCTAGGCAATTGGTGCAGTCAAGAGAAAGGGCTTTACCCTCTCTTCCAAGAGAGTTCTTCAACACACATCACACTCCTCCTTCAAGTTCTACTTCAAGGCATAGGTGATTGTAAGTGTTGTTTTCATTATTTCATAACATTTGTTATTTGAGTTGTGCTCTCGGTTGTGAGAGTGGTTGTGCTTGCTCCTTGATTTTGGGAGTCAAGGACATCGATTGTATTCGATTGCACTTGTAGGGTTTCTACAAGTGGGCTTTAAGGAAACCTCAATTTAAGGTTCTAACTTGAGTATCCGGTGGTATCCGGGTGGTAGGGACGTAGGATTACCGGGAACAAGTCGGGAGTTGACTTGGGAAATCCGAACCCTTGAAATATCTCTGCGTTTGCGTGTGTTTCATCTTGGGTTGTTTTTCTATTCCGCACTATTTGTTGGATTGCATTTTATTTGGCGTAAATTCCTTTTAAATTTACATAAACACTATTCAACCCCCCTTCTAGTGTTTTCCCCATAGACATGGTCCTTACAATTGGTATCAGAGCACAAGGTTTTATCTATGGCATCCAACAACAATAGTGTTCCTCCGCCGCCTACGTACAACAATCACGACCGTGATGGAGCGTCCACTCTTTTTGAAGGTCAATATACGGTGCGCCCTCCGCGTTTCAATGGTACAAATTTTAGCTATTGGAAATGCAGGATGGAGATGTTCCTTATGAGTGCTTCACTTTGGAGAACCCTCCACAAGGAATATGTCGAGCCCACCGAAGTAGATTTCGACAAATGGACGACTTCTGAGAAGTCCGCCGAAGTCAACAACGCTAAAGCAATAAACACTCTTCATTGTGCATTGGACACGAATGAGTTCAACAAGATATGCACATGTAAGAGTGCATATCAAATTTGGAACCATCTCATCCTTACCCACGAGAGAACGAATAAGGTAAAACTTTCAAAGTTATATGTTGCCGTGCAAAACTTCGATTTATTTCATATACAGGATAATGAAAGCATTGCATCGATGTACGGACGTTTTACCGACATCATCAATGAATTGGAAGCCCTTGGCCAAATATATTCCGAACCGGATAAGGTAAGGAAGATCATCATGGGGATGACCTCCAAATGGGAAATAAGAGCAATCGCCATCGAGGAGGTCAATGACTTGAAGAACTACACCGTGGTGAATCTCATCGGAACTCTTATGTCTTACGAAGTAAGACGGGATAACTGATTGAAGATTCGAGCCATGATGAATCCCTCGGAGGCCAAGAAGAAATCTTTGGTATTCAACGCCAATTCATCATCCTCCGAAAGTGATGAATCCGAGAACGAGATGGATTTGGGTGAAATGGCCCAAATGGCGAAGAAGTTCCAACGCTTCTTTCGCAAAGGTAACTTTTCCTCAAACAAATGTTTTGAGTCTACTAAAGCTACTTCCTCCTTTTGTTTTAAGTGTAATAAGCCAGGGCACATCAAGAGGGATTGCCCAATGCTAAACAACAGAGAAAAGTGGAAGGCACCAAAGTACCACAAGTCCGGCAAGAACAAGAGAGACAAGCAGAAAGGACTCGTAGGTACCTTCGTTGACTCAAGTGATGACTCATCAAGCGATTCCGATGATGAGAAGGGTGAGAGCGCCCACATGTGTTTTATGACACTAGAAGACCCACTCTCGGATGAGAGTGATTCCGACACGGATGACACCAAGGTAACAATGGATGAACTTCGTATTGCTAATGAAGAACTTTTTGCTAAATACCAATCTTTAATGTTTAGATACACTAGCTTAAAGAAATCAAATGTTAGCAAGTCATCCATTCCATGCATTATCAACAATGACACCATTGTTGATACTTTAACTCTTGAGAAAGCGAACTTAGCTTCTCAAAATATCACATTGAGAGATGAGGTGAATTCCCTCAAATCTCAACTAGATCAAACACATCCTAAGGATAATAGTGATCTAGTTACACGTCACACACAATTGGGTTTAGAGAATGATTCTCTAAAAACGCAAGTGCACGAGCTCAAAGCACGAGTGTCCACCTTGGATACCAACATTTCTTCTTTAAAGGAGAAATATGAGCTCATGTCCTCCCATATTGTGAGATTCAATAAGGGAAAAGGACAATTGGATGATTTACTTGCAAACCAATTTCCAGCCACACATCGTGTTGGCCTTAGATTTGTAAAAGCGAATGCATCCAATGCTCGCACCTCCTATAGTGGTGTCACTATAGATTTTGTGAGGCCTTCCTCCGGTGCATCCACAAGTGGTGTCAAAGACACTATAGGTAGCATTTCTACCAAGAATGTCACCACATCACCTTCTCTTTCTTTTGGCAAGAAACCCACTAAGGGTGGAAACCAAAAGCAAGGCCATGCTTATATGTACACTAACACTCATCCACGTAGGAAACATCCTACTTCACAAGTGGATAATCATGACACATTCTATGCTCCGCACCCACAGACACGTACACAACCACACATGAGAAATACTCATGTACGTGATCCTATACACCCGTATGCTCATACGCATCATTCTTTCATGTATGCTCATCCTCCTCATGACATGCATGATACATATGCTTCATATAATATGCATGTTCCCAAGCATACATATCATCCGAAAATGTACAATGCATATCCTCTACCACATCTCTATGTTAGAAATCATGTTCCTAAGAAGCATGCACCACATAGAAATCCAACACATATGCATGCAACTAGGAATAGGACTCCCAAGATGTACACTATTTGGGGTCCTAAGAACACTAGTCTTAATGATAGGAATGCTTATGTTGATTCCTATTTTCATGATGTGATTAGAAATAGTAACTATGTTGGGAAGCGGAAGTCCACTTGGACTTGGCTTCCAAAGGGCTAATCTCCTTGGACCCAACAAACATTGGGTACCATAAGCTTATGGTATATTATATCGGTACCCAAGAGAAAGAAGAAGAGCAATAAATGTCTTATTAGCTCTAAAGGGAAAGGATGAATTCTTGATAGCGGTTGCTCCAAACATATGACGGGAGATCCCTCATTGCTCTCCGAAGTGATTAGCATCAAGGATGGTGCAACGGTCACTTTTGGAGGTAATCAAAAGGGAACCATCATTGGAGTAGGTATCGTTGGTAATCCTTCCAAACCCTTAATTACTAATGTTTATCTTGTTAGTGGTTTGTGTCATAATCTCATTTCCATTAGTCAACTTTGTGACAAAGGTTACAAGGTTAACTTTGGAGAAGGATTGTGTACTATTGTTGATTGTGATTCAAATGTTTTATTTTCCTGTATTAGGCGTAAAAATATTTATTATTTGAGCTTGTCTAAAACCGTAGAACATTGCGTAGTTGCTAACACAAGTGAACAACTATTATGGCATCGCCGTTTTGGTCATGTTCACCTCAAGCACTAATATAAGTTAGCTAAGCATGATCTAGTCAAAGGTTTTCCTAAGATTGCTTTAAATAAGAAAAACTTTTGTGATTCGTGTCAAAGAGGTAAAACTAAGTAAATCTTCATTTAAGCTTAAAGAAGGGATTACTTCTAAGAGGCCCCTAGAACTTCTTCATCTAGATTTATTTGGGCCAACTAGAACCGCTTCTTTAGGTAATGCTCATTATGGATTAGTTGTCGTTGACGACTTTTCAAGATTTACTTGGGTTTCATTCTTAACTAATAAGAATGAAGCTTATGAAGAGTTTACCAAATTTGCAAAGAAGATTCAGAATCTTTTCGGATCCACCATTATCACTATTCGTAGTGATCATGGAGGAGAATTTGAGAATGAGTCTTTTACTAAGTTTTGTGATGACTCCGGGATAACTCATAACTTTTTCTTTCTTCGTGCACCACCACAAAATGGTGTTGTAGAAAGAAATAATAGGACTCTTATTGAGTGTGCTCGCACTATACTCCATGATAGTCATTTAGGACTACAATTTTAGGCAGAGGCGGTGCACACGGCATGTTATGTGCTCAATAGGATCCTAGTGAGACCCCGAACGAACAAAACGTGTTTTGAGTTGTTTTATAATAAAAAGCCTCAAGTAAAATATTTTCGTTGTTTTTGGTTCAAAATGTTTTATAAAGAACACTCTTGGTAATTTAGACAAGTTTGAGCCAAGATCCGATGAAGAAATTTTTGTTGGATATTCCACACGTAGCAAAGCCTACCGGATATACAACAAAACTTCTTCAACGATTGAGGAATCACTTCACGTATCTTTTTATGAAGATTTTGATTTTCCTCATGTTGATGATGCTAATGTAG
This sequence comes from Scilla litardierei, assembly GCA_030789695.1. Taxonomy (NCBI): domain Eukaryota; kingdom Viridiplantae; phylum Streptophyta; class Magnoliopsida; order Asparagales; family Asparagaceae; genus Scilla; species Scilla litardierei. Next base: position 184,123,481 of record CM061133.1, read on the forward strand.
AAATTCTTTGTGATTTTCTTAATAATGTTAAGATTAATGATTCTATTGTTGAGACTAACACTTCTAATGAAGTTGTTGAAGTTGTTCCTAGTGATACAGGTATACCCAAAGCTTATCCGACCGTTCGTAATCATCCCCATAACCAAATAATTGGAGATATTGGTGTGGGTGTTCGAACGAGATCGAGAATTGAAGAATTCTCTCATTGCGCATTTGTCTCTACTATTGATCCAAAGAACGTCCAAGAAGCTTGTGATGATAGCTCTTGGATAGTGGCAATGGAAGAAGAACTAATGCAATTCGAGAGAAACGATGTTTGGGAACTCGTACCTCTTCCAAGTGGTCACCAAGTCATTGGGACCACATGGATCTTCAAGAACAAGACGGATGAAAACGAGGTAATCACACGGAACAAAGCAAGGTTAGTAGCTCAAGGCTACCGGCAAGAGGAAGGTATTGATTTCGAAGAATCTTTTGCCCCCGTAGCTAGATTAGAGGCTATTAGGTTGCTTTTATCTTTTTGCATCCCATAAGAATTTTAAACTATTTCAAATGGATGTTAAAAGTGCATTTTTAAATGGGGTTGTCAATGAAGAAGTTTATGTTTCTCAACCTCCCGGTTTTATTCATTAAAAATTTTCAAACCATGTTTTCAAACTTAAGAAAGCATTGTATGGGTTGAGACAAGGTCCTAGAGCTTGGTATGCTCGACTTATGACCTTTCTTTTGAATTTAGGTTTTAAAATGAGAGAAGTTGATTCTACACTCTTCATTAAAGATTATGAAAATGACATTCTTTTGATTCAAGTTTATGTAGACGATATTATTTTCGGTTCTACTAACTTTAATCTTTGTCAAGAATTTTCCAAGTCTATGAAGGATGAGTTTGAGATGAGCCACATGAGAGAGCTCACCTACTTCCTTGGATTGCAAATTCGACAAATGGAGAATGACACATTCATACATCAGACAAAGTACACAGGGGAGCTTATTAAGCGATTCGGGATGGAATCGTCTTCGAGCAAAAGGACTCCCATGAGTACTACTACTCATCTACATAAGGATGAAAGCGAAAAAGATGTAGACGTTCGTCTATGTCGAGGTATGATCGGTAGCTTACTTTACTTAACCGCTAGTAGGCCCGATATCATGTTTTCCGTTTACCTTTGTGCTAGATATCAAGCAAGACCTAAGGAGTCACACTTGATTGCGGTTAAACGAATATTTCGTTATCTCAATCAATCTCTAGATTATGGGTTACTTTACCCTAAGTCTAGCACATATGAGTTAATCTCATATAGTGATGCCCACTTTGCCGGATGCAAGTCCGACAGGAAAAGTACTAGTGGCACTTGCCATTTCTTAGGAAATTCCTTAGTTTCTTGGTTTTCTAAGAAATAGAATTCGGTGTCATTGTCCACGACTGAAGCGGAATATATTGCCGCGGGTCTTGCATGTGCACAAGTTCTTTGGATGGACACACTCTTAGTTACCATGGTGTCAATTGTGATACTTGCCCTATCATGGTTGATAATCAAAGTGCTATTTGTCTTTCTAAGAATCCGACACACCACTCCCATACCAAACACATAGACGTGAGACACCATTTTTTAAATGATCATGTAGCTAAGAAGGACATCATCTTAGAGTACATTGAAACCCAAAAACAAATTGCTGATATCTTCACTAAACCTCTTCAAGAAGATTCATTTGTGAGGTTGCGTGGAGAATTGGGAATTATGGGTGAATCTGAAATCTAGAAGCTCAATCTTTCATGTTATAACTCCTTTTTGAGCTCATATCATTATGTTGACTATCTTCATGTGCTTTATTATATTTTGTGATTAAGAAAGGCAATTGTGACTTAATTGATTTCATGAGTTTTCGAGACTGATTGGAGTGATTCGTGTTTCAATGGATTTATTGTTTTTACATTGTTTTCGATGTATTTGTGATTAGTTTATAGGTCCTAGGGTGAGTTTTCTTATTCTCTGAAATTCTATCTCACTGTGCACTTTTGGACCAGGACATACGACTGTCTTTCCTTCAACAGTCGACTGCCCTACTCTATCTCCTCTGTCTGAGATTTGGCATCTTTCGCACAGCCGACTGATGACTGTTTTACAGTCGACTGTATGTGTCACTGGCAACTGCATTTTAGTCATCAGGCGACTGTTATATCTTTCTGAGCTTTATCATTTATCACCTCATCCAGTCGACTGACTTTTGTTTATCAGTCGACTGTCTTCTGTTGTGACGGTTCAAGTGATTTGATACGAGCCGTCGATTCCTTGATCTAACGGCTCAGATTCATTCCCCAACTTTTATATTCGAGAAAACCCGATCAGTTCCCCACGTCGACTCTCTCTCTTCCGATTCGACCGCTCGTCTTCCCGCTCGATTTCTTCTCCAAAACCGTCGACCTTCTTCCTTTCGTGAGTTGATTTCATTTTGTCGCTGCCGTCGATCTCCTCCTCCCTGCTTCGTCGTTGCTTCGTCGTTGCTTCTCTACTTGGTTTGCTTCTCTCCTGCCCTTTCTTTCGATTTCGTTGCATCGTTTCTCTCTCTCTCGTTTCCATGGCACCTAAGGGTAAGGGAAAAGAGAAAATCAATGCTCCTAAACGACCTATGGCACCCAAGAAACCAATTGCCAAGAAGAAGAAACCTTATCAAGACCAAACCAAACATGCCGATTCTTCTTCTACTACCTCTTTCGATGCTCAACCTTTGATCCATCGTCAGCGCAAGCCCACTGGTGTTCACATCAGTGAGCCTGCTGCTAAGAACCCTCGTTTGTCCCCTTCTGCTTCGAGTTCTTTAGAAGAATCTCCTGCTGCACCCCCTGCTGATCCCCTAGTTCCTATTTGCCGAGACGATCTCTGTTTGGCATAATATCACTCTCTTCTAGGGATCAAAATTCTCAGGGAGCGGTACATACATTTCCCATCTTTCACAGCCGAGAGACTTTCTGACATTCTTTCTGCCACTCACTTAGCTGACCTTTTTCGCTTCTCTAAGAGCGATTCCCCCAGAGCCTATCCATTTCTGGTGAAGCTCTTCTATGTGAACCGCGTTCGCGGTGAGTATACATCTACTGGCATCCTCGATACTGTCGTTCAGGGAACCCACATTCAGATCACTCCCTCTCTCTTAGGGACTATTCTTAGGATTCCCTCTGTTGGTTCCCTTCCCACTGATTTCAGCATCTCCGATATTGACGACCTTGACCATTATGTCCTCCGGGATATGTTTCGAGAGGTACCTTTAGCTCTTGATTCGGGTGTCAGGTCATCTATGTTCTCTACGAGAGGTTGGGCTGTTCACCTAGTGGTGAAGTCCAACATCCTATCGAGGTATGGATCATCTGATCAGCCGTCTCAGGACATACTAAAGTGTATGTATGCTATTTTCTCTGGCATGCCCGTGAACTGGGCTGGTGTCCTCCTTGATAGGATGGGCAAGGTTGAGTTCACGACCTCCTCGTCTCACATTTCTTACAGTGGTCTTCTGACTCGTGTCTTCCGTCATTTTGGTGTTGACTTGACTCGTTACGAGCCCATGCCCTTTGGTCCTCTCCTCGACACATCTGCAAAGTCGAAATCTTCTTCGGCTCTACAGACTGCCTCGAAGAAGAGGAAATCTACTTCAGCTCCGTCCTCATCCACTGTTCCTCCAGCTGATCTGCCATCCACCTCTGCTCCACCATCTCGTGATGTTCTTTTGGAGATGGTCTCTGGTATTTACAGGTTGTTGTCCCTCTCTTTCCTCCATCAGGGAATACCCTTCCCTGAGGATCTGAGACAGTTCGTTCCCCAGCATCATGATCATCCTCAGCCCACTGATGTCGTTGAGCCTCCTGGTGTAGCTTCTACTCAGGATGTTGTTGCTGCTGCTTCTGACCCACCTCCAGAGGTTACACCTGCTGTCACAGAGCCTGCCTCTTCTTCTGCAGCCCCTGGAGACGCTCACTCTTAGATAGGTGTTTGAGTGGTGTTAGTTTGGTGATGATCGTATGTATTTTTTTGATGTTGTTATGGATGATGTTGTCAGTGACTATATATATATATGATGATGTACCTTGCAGTCGTCATGGTGATGTATTTTTTTGTCTTGATCATGATGTATCTTTTTGTGATGGCCATGCAGATGCCCATCCGTTGATGTACTCATTTTCTATATATCTATATATGATGTTGCTATTTATCTTGTGTCACACTGTGCTATACTGTTTATCTTTTATGTGTGATGTATGATATGTTGTTTCCATGTATGCTCTACTCTCTTTGATGTGCTTTTGAGACAATATATGAATTTGGTATTCGATTTTTCATGCTATCTCTGGTATGATGCATTAATGAAATCTCTTTTGAAAATATTTTTGTGTATATATCTAATGTTGATATTGGACTTCAATTCCATTACTCACATGTGTATATGATGTGATTTTATGAGTTTTGATTCGATATATCTTTATACTCCTTGAGTGTTGTTAGTTCGTATTTAGCACTATTATTGTTGTTGTTATTTGCTCCCACCTTTTTGGATAATGCCATAGGGGGAGAGAAATAAACATACAAGATTCATAATGGATGTGCTAAGTATGTTATAACGCTTGAATCTAAGATTTACGTTGCCTTAGATTCAGGGGGAGTAAGATTACAATGAATATGGATTTTATTTCCTAGATTTATTGAATTGAATTCATTCATATCTCACTCATTTACTTCAATTGTTATGTAGATGCTCTAATATTTGTTGACTAACTTGATTGGCATCTATATAGGGGGAGTAAGTTTTCTTTGCGCACAATTATTTATCTTTTTGTTTATGTTTGTTTGTCATCATCAAAAAGGGGGAGAATGTTGAGTATTGGACTTCTCCCTACTTGGTGTTAATGATGAGCAAACATAAATACTTATGACTAATCCCCTATTTTGCAGTTAATCCATTGCCTAAGCTAATTATGAAGATCTACTAGCAATGGATGACTCACAAACATCATTGAAGGCAAATGACATGAATTGGATGATCGTAGATTGATGATTGAAGCTCCGTAAAGACTTCAAGCTCATACGATGGAAAGAAGAGATTATTCGTCAATGTAATTTTTCTTTTATCTCTTCTAGTATGTAGCTTAGAAGTAGAATTTTGATGGAGCACTCACACACATCTACATTCAGTCATAGGACTTCATTAGATCAATTGTCCTTTGATCCCAATTCAATTCTCTATTGTTTGTGCTAGGATTGTTTATAACAGCCGACTGCTGAAAAGTTTACAGTCGCCTGTCTCAAAAATAGTCGACTATGTTTTGTTCTACAGTCGCCTGTTATGCACAGACTACTACAATATAGTTTTGGGCCTTCTCTGATTATTTCGCACAGGCTACTGATGAACGATTCACAGGCGCCTGTCCAAATGACAGTCGACTGTGTTTTGTAAATCAGTCGCCTGTCTATCCTTGCCCAAACTTTATTTGATCTGACTTTTACGGCCAATCGACTAATGTTGTATATACAGTGAACTGTCTATTAGATCAGTCGACTGTCTATGCTGCAACAATCGCCTGTCTGTAAGTCATTTCTTTGACTCAGCTCTCTGGAAATTTCTCTTTCTTTTGACAGTCGTCTGTTTAAGGTTTTATAGTCGCCTGTTTTGATTAACACTCGACTGCATTTCTTGAATCAGTCGGCTGTCCTGTTTCTTATGAGATTTCCAGTATGTGACTAACTTATCTATCTCTCGGCCAGTCGCCTGTCGAAGATATTACAGTCGCCTGTTGGTTTAACAGACGACTGTCTTTGATTCATCAGTCGACTGCCCACGTGGTAAGTTACCGTTATGAATTCTTACCTACCCATGCTGACTGTACATCAGTCGACTGACGTGTCTTCATCAGTCGACTGGTTCGGTGCAGTTTCTATCCGTTGAGATTTTTCTCACGGATTCCAATTGGGTTTTTGCCTAAACTGTTTTGTGGATTTGAGAAAGCTATAAATAGAGCTTCTACTGTTCCATTGGAAGGTTGCTCATTCATTGCAAAATCTCTCAAGCTTTCATTTCCAAAGATCAAAGCTCTCAAATCCAAAGCCCTAAGTATTTCCATATCTTGTTCTCTTGCTCTCCAACCTAGAACCAAAGAGTGATCATCTAGGCAATTGGTGCAGTCAAGAGAAAGGGCTTTTACCTCTCTTCCAAGAGAGTTCTTCAACACACATCACACTCCTCATTCAAGTTCTACTTCAAGGCATAGGTGATTGTAAGTGTTGTTTTCATTATTTCATAACATTTGTTATTTGAGTTGTGCTCTCGGTTGTGAGAGTGGTTTTGCTTGCTCCCTGGTTGTGGGAGTCAAGGACATCGATTGTATTCGATTGCACTTATAGGGTTGCTACAAGTGGGCTTTAAGGAAACCTCACGTTAGGGTTCTAACTTGAGTATCCGGTGGTATCCGGGTGGTAGGGACGTAGGATTACCGGGAACAAGTCGGGAGTTGACTTGGGTAATCCGAACCCTTGAAACATCTCTGTGTCTGCGTGTGTTTCATCTTGGGTTGTTTTTCTATGCCGCACTATTTGTTGGATTGCATTTTATTTGGCGTAAATTCCTTTTAAATTTGCATAAACACTATTCAACCCCCCTTCTAGTGTTTTCCCCATACACAGGGTCCTTACACAAAGCTGCGGGATTCTGCCCATAAATGATTTTTTTCTCTTTTTCATGGGCTAAAGCCCGTCAGGCCAAAACCTAGGGTTTTGGCGACGGGTTGGTTAGGGGGGCGCCATTGCCAGCGGCGATAACGCCCAGTCGCTGTGGCGGCGACGGCACCGCTGGGATGGGGTTCTGGTGTCATTGCCTGTGGCAGCGATGGGCCACCGCTACAGCTGCGATGGGGGTGCCGGTGGCTTGGGGCCGCCGTTGGGGGCTTTTTTAAACTAGGTTTTAATTGCCAGCGCCATCGATGACGGTGGAATACTGCCACTGCTATGGTGGCGGTGGGGGAGGGAGGGGTGTTAGGGGTTGTGCCGGTGGCATGGGAGGCCGTTGGCCAGCCGACTGATCAACAAATTTATTTTTTTGTCTTTGTGTTTGTCGGTGGATGAGGGTCGTCGGCCAGAGGCCGCCACTCTATCCCCCTGGGGATGGACTGGCGGTCGGTGGTCGTTGCCCTAGAGTCAGCGGCCAGAGGCTACTACCCTTCGCCAATTTCTTTTCGATTTTGTTCGATCTTGGGTATAACGATGTGATCATGATCATGATAAATTAAACTGGGGTTTCTGGTACCCCTCAAGGTCGAATATGACAGACGTTTGGTTTTATTTTGTCGACCACGCAAGGGCAGTCCTCCGTCGTCCTTCAAAGGCTTTCGCAACGTCCAGTCTTTCTATCAGGAAGAGCGTGTTGATAGCATGTTGTGAGGTGCTTTCTGGGGGAGACCATATGCCTTTATTTATAGGGTAATATGGAATAGTTCATACAATGGTAGGATACAATATTCATATAGTCTACAAACTCCTAATCTGGATAGGATAAGACCTACATGTGCTTACATAATACATTCATAACAAAAAGGACTTTTTGCACGTATATTTTTTTGTTTTCTAATTGATTTAGGATTCCTTTATATATAGTTTTATATGTATATATTTTTATATGGATGAATAAGAATTTACCATGTCGGGCCTGTGCCGGTCTAAATAGATGTCCACTTCAAATTGTATGGCTTGTGGGCCGGTCCAAAACTCATATCGGTTTCTTTAAAAATGTCCAACTGTGTTTGAAGAGTGCTTTGGGATAGCCCATTTGGCTTAGCTTAATTTTTTATTTTATCCTCGATAAAAATTGCAATAAAAATATAACCAAACACAAATAAATATATTGACAGCTTATCTAAATGTTTTACACAACGGCCTTCAACAATGAGAAATGAGCATATATCAAAAGAACTCAAAATTAAAAAGAAATCTCACAATTTCTTGTTAATATCTTGCCAGCTATTTCCGAAATTTCAAAACTTAAGCAGCGTGTCAAATTCAACCACCAAAGACTGAGATACACACTACTCTATTTTTCGGTTGCGCGTGGGATCCGCCTCATTCCGACGATACACACACACCATCCTTCTTGCTCTTTTGTTGGCTGCGCGTGTGTACTGCATCCTGCGTTTATGCTTTTTTTTGAGTTATTCCTAGTCAATCAATAAACAATGAGCACAGAATTTTCTTGTGCAATTCAAATACAGCCGGAATCAAATTAATTCAAGGGCATATCTTTATATTTCAATCAAGCTATGTTTAAGTCAAAAAAAAGTTCACAGACATTTCTTAGCTCAGTCCATGACTTGCACCCTTTTCTGATCAAAACCCCCAAATCTCCGAAGCTCGAAAATCAATCACTTCAAAATACTACCCCTCCCACCGAATTCAGTTGGTAATTTGAAGATCAAAACAAATATAGGAGCAATCTCTTTAGGAGTATTAGTTCATGTAAGCGATTCCGATAATTTTTTGTTTCGAAAGGGGATTTAATGTTTATTTTTTTTGTGCAGCAGCGCATGGTACACTACAAAGAGAAGGACTTTTTCTGACAAACTTCATCTCATTGACACATACAAGTCTCTGGTCAATTTCAAGTGTAAAAACCAAAGAACGGCTAAATGCACCGCAACTGATGTGGTGCAACGTATTTTTACTTGCTAAAATTAGATAAAAATGTCAAATCAAAGTTCTAATCAAAGATCTAATCAACGTACTTAATCTATTTTAGGCAAAGAAAAAATACATGCACCGCATTTGATGTGGTGCATGCAGCAATTCTCAAACCAAAACAAAACAAAAGGTTGAAAATTAAATTAAATAAAATTATTAGATACAACCGAGTTGAAGTCGCATCCCCTAAAAAGTATGTGAATGCCCCCGGAGCGATTGGATCAAAGCTGTGGGGTTTATTGGACTTTTGGGATTGTCCGTTCAAATAAACAACTAAGTGTCCATTGAGCATGTCCTGTACTATATCACAAATAATTACGTGGTATGTGTGAACTGAGAAAAAAACTATGTTCATAGCAATTCCCACATAATATAGCATTATCTCAATGAGCTTTGATGTGAATTTCTTCTTGTGGTTTACAAGCGTAGCAGAACTCAATGAGCATATTAGCCTTGTCGTTTATACACAACACCCTGCCATCCTGCCATCCTTGAAGGAGAGGACGCGGGGTGATGTCTATGGGTTGATGGAGAGTGTTAACCAACTAGAGGCACCAAGGCTGATGCGGAGGCAGAGGAAGGTGTCGTGGGAGTAGAAGAGGAGGTCGGAGCGGCAGCAAGAGGAGGGCTGTGAGGTAGTAGGGATGACGGACAGTGGGCAAGAAAGGGTAAAATTTTTGGTATCCGGTAATGGGATCGAAGACGGTGACGTGGGGACGATAGTCACAGAGGATGAATATGAGGTGGCCGTGGGAGGATCCGAGCTAGAGTTTGGGTATCATGGACAGAGTTGGGAGGATGACGGGGATGCCGAAGGTGGGGTCGAGGAGGAGAGGGAGTTGGTGCCTAGGGAAGGTGAGGAGGAGGGGATGCATTGACGACATGGAGGAGATGGAGGAGCACCACCGGCAATAGGTGGATGAGAATACCACGACGGAGATTGTTGCAACTTGACCAATTGATCGGGCTTTGTGTTTATTTTTGAGTATCTGAGTCGGGCTTTGGGTATGTCCAATACTTGGCCCGAATAATCATTCGGTCTAAACATTTTGATTTGGGCAGGCCCAATGCCCAATTAACTCATTTAAAGTCGGGCTTTCAAGCCAGCCCAATTAGGCAGCGGGCTGGCCCGAACCCATTCTCCTCCTTAACATTATATTATTTACTATTCTAATTTGAGCTTTGGTTTAGGAGTTTATGGTTTAATATTAGTATTGTTATGAATAGTGCCCAATTGGCCTATTGGGTATCCACCCACATTGTATCCAATAAGAAGTCCATATATATGAGGCTAGGAATTTCTTAGCCCTTAACCCTTCACAATACGTTATCAGCACAGTCGCCAACTGAGACGAAGCTCTACCGGCAGACGATCTAGGGACGAACTTCTGTCGTTGGGCAAATCGCGAGGACGCGGATAAGGATTTCTTCTCCGAACTTTGCTAGATCCGACGGATAGGATCTAGAGGTACCATTAAAAACCCCCTAGATCTACTGTTGTTCATCCGCATGATGATGAATATATGGTGTTTAATTATTTTTCTTAGATCTATATATTATTTTTAATAGATCTTCAAAGAAAACTTGATTTTATAACAGATCTTTGATTAAACAATGTTTTTAGTCTAATCTTTTGAAAAAAAAAGAGAGATTTACGGTATTAAACAATGTGCAAAGATTATTCATAGGAAAATTTTTTGCGTCATGGCCATGTGCAACAATTTTTCTTTGCACCTATTGTTTTTCTGAAAGACATTTACAGTATTATTCATGGGGAATTTAAGGTACTCCTAGAAGGCAATACTTTGATCCAAGTGTTTTTCTTATCTAAGTTTTTTCTTCGCACCCAGTGCGTGAATCAATTTATTCCACCAAGAGAATCATGCATTAGTGCGTAACGCATCACAGAAGATCTCAAATCCTACAGTCCTATCTAGTATAGCCAGGACTGGTGCAGACGTCAGCCTTGCTTTCAATATCCCAAATGCTTGCTCACAAGAGTCTGACCATACAAACTTGACATCCTTCCTCGTCAATCGAGTCATGTGCTCGGCTATCATCGAGAAATCCTTAATGAATCGACGGTAGTAATGTGCCAATCCTAGGAAGCTCCTGATGTCCAATGCCGACTGAGGGGTAGGCCAATTACTGACTGATGGAACCTTCTCTGGGTCGACAGAGAAACCGTCGCCCGATACCACAAGTCCAAGGAATGCAATTCGGTCCAGCTAGATTTCGCACTTGCTGTACTTGGCATATAACTGATGACGATGAAGCGTCTCCAACACAATCCGTAAATGCTCGGTACTCTTCGAATAGACCAATATATCATCAATGAATATCACCACGAATTTATCCCAAAACTCGTAGAATATGAGATTCATGAGATTCATGAATACTGCAGGAACATTGGTCACACCGAACGGCATGAAAACAAACTCGTAATGTCCATACTTGGTCCGGAAAGCCGTCTTGTAGATTTCTTTGTTCTTGACCTTCACCTGATGGTATCCACTCCTGAGATCCAACTTCGAGAAAACGTGTGATCCACCGAGTTGATCGAAAATACCATCGATGCGAGGTAACAGGTACTTATTCTTCACAGTGACTTTGCTCAGCTCACGATAATCCACGCACATCCTTCTCGACCCATCCTTCTTCTTGACCAACAGAACAGGTTCACCCCAGGGAGATACGCTGTGATGGATGAATCCTTTCTGCAACAGGTCGTCCAATTGCTTCCGTAGCTCTTCAAGTTCTACCGGAGCCATACGGTAAGGCGTCTTCGAGATCGGTTGAGTATGCGGCATAAGGTCGATGCTAAATTCCAGAGCTCGGTCAGGCGACAATCCAGAAATATCCTTCGGAAATACATCTTCAAAATCTCGAACCACTGCAGGCTTCTTCGGTTCAACTTGCATAGATGCAACGATCACTTTGTTCGGCTGGGTCCGAAATTTGATAAGTCCGAGCAAACGACTTCCACTGATGAATTCGAACATCGGATGGTCGGGAATCTCAAATACTACTTTATTCTTGTGACAGTCGATAGTAGTATAAAAGGTTCATAACTAATCCATGCCAAGAATAACATCAAAGTTGGGCGTGTCCAGGACCATGAAATCTGCATAGAGCTCATGTCCGCAAATCACCAAAGGACGTGACTTGCATCCCAAGGAAACACTCACCATGCCACTTCCAGTAGTGATATTCCTACTTTTGGGAAGTGGGTAGGTGGGAATCGAGTGTATGACCACGAATTTCTAGGATAAGATACACAACGAAGCTCCATAATCAAATAAGGTCAGAGATGTGTGGGATGCCACAAAGATGACACCTAAGATGATGATAATTAAATCTTAGCAAGGGGTCTAACTAACAAGCATGAATATAAAAGCAATATGAAATACTGGATCTAGAAGTTACCTGTAATCACTTCATCCTCAGCCTCAGCTTCTACAGCTGTTATAGTGAACGCCTGGTGCTTCGGCTGATTGGTCTGCTGATAGGCTCGGTTCTGCGGAACCGAAGGTGGTTCACGCTGAGCAGGTCCAGGTACATCCCGCTGAACAGGTCCAAACACTCCTCGCTGAACAGGTACATGTATGATTCCGGGTTTAAATTGCTTATTTCTCCCCCATTTCTAGGTATTTTATGTGTATATCGTATTAATTTTGGCGTTGATACGTGCGTTTTCGTGATATCATGGATTATTAACGCCTAATCTCTTTTTATACATAAAATACGATTTCTAATGACTAATATTAGCTCCTCTTATTTTTCAGGTACTCCTGGAAATTTTCCAGATTTTCTGGAATTTTTCCATGATTTTTTGATGCTTGGGGCTATTTTTGGTGGATTATTGGAGCTATAGGAGTGATTCTGGAAATTTAAACAGCAGAAAAAATGAAAAATATATATATATCCTACAAAATGGGCCCAGCGGCCCGCGGCCCGCTTCTGAGAGGGCCGCTGCTGATTCTGTTTAAAAAGAAAAAAACGTTTAAGAAAATTTTTAATGCCCAGGGGGCCGGCCTGCCTGGCCGGCCCGCCAGGCGCTGATGCCCACCCCTCGCAAGAGCGGGGGAATGCAGAACGCTGGGCGGGGGGCCACCCAGGGTAAAATTTCAACCCCCCTGGTGAAAAATTGCTGGGAGCCCCCCATCATTTGGGTAAATGAAAAAACCCGAAAATGAGTATGGGCTGATTTTAATTGTGTTCTGTTATTTCTTGGGCAGAAGCTGTTTTTTTGGTTAGTTAGTTTTTTTGAGCAGTTTTTTTGTTCTTGCTCTTGGGTGTTCTCCTCTCAAAGAAGCTCGGGCTTGAGAAAGCTTGGAGATTGTTGAAAGCGCAAAGGAGAAGATCAAAGGGGAAGTTTGAGCTCTCCTCCAAAGGGAGTTCTGTTGTATTTAAGTTTATAATTTCAGTTTCTCTTTGGGTTTTGCTATTTGTAAGAACTCTTGAATGAATATTTTGGAATCAAAGATAGTGTTCTTGTGTATAATGATTGGCTAATCATTTTGTGTGTGTTTTTATTGGATTGAAGTATGTTTGGGCTATTAATTCTCATCTCTAGTATAATTTTATTATCTCATATGTGGATGAAATGTTGAGTTAGGGTTGTTCATTGGAACCCTAGTGGAAAATCCAAAGAGAGGCTCATCCTAGTGGACCCTCTCTTTTATGTTTATTGTAAAATTTTCTCAATGTTTCATTCACTACTTTCTGCATCCAATGTGTTCGATGAAATGCCAAATTATCCGATCACTCTCTCCTTAGCCGGATGAGAGGTCGCAGTGACTTGAGATGGATTAATAAGCCCAACTACATCATGAAACCACTAACACTCATACTTCTTCTCTTTGTTTGCTATCCTACATTTTTCTTTGTTTGCATGCTTAACGGTAGTTTGTTCTAAAAATTCCCTCAACCAATCTTCACCCCAAAGGGTGGTATTTCTCACACCGCTTAAGCTAATTGTGACCGTCGTTGATTGTAAGCAATTTGTCCCCGTGTTCGACCCTAGGCTCACTAGGATTATTACTACTTGGCGACCTCCTACACTTGGGAGTTAGCACGTGCAATCTTTTGTTCACGCCAATGTACTCCAACAGGTGCTTGACGATTCTTGCCGTGGGGGCAGTCTCTCACAGCATATGCCGATGCTCCACAGATTAGGCATTGATTCAGCATCCTCCTATAATCCTTCTTCTAATGTCTGGTCTTTCCATAGAAGAAACAGGTTAGCTGTGCTCGGTCGGCAGAAGTAGCTGGCCACTTGAACTGTGTGGTCTGGGAAGGCCGGAAATTGCCCTGGGGCACAATCCTAGGTGGCTCCATGGGACTCTTGCTTCCTCCAGCTTGAGGTCCCACTGGAAGTCTCGCCACTACTTCATGGCTCTATGCAACATCCAAAACGTACTGAAGGGTCGTTAGTTTCATCGAGGTCATTGAGGCTTGAACTTTGAGATTCAGGCCTTGGCGAAACTGGAACAAATAGTTTTCTGGGTCCTCGACTATGTGGGGTGCAAAGCGACTGAGCCTAGCAAACTCGGCCTCATACTCGTCAACATTCCTATCTCCTTGGACAAAATTTACGAAGCGCTGCTGAAGTTCTCTTTTGGCCGTCTTGGAAAAATACTTGGCGTTGAACCTTTCCCGAAACATGCCCCAAAAGATAGGTTTGATCAAACGCCTTTCTTCCAGTTGCCACCACCTCATAGCATTATCAGTCGATTGGATCTTCCCGACATTGACCCATCCGGCTTATGGGATACGTGCAACACTTAGCTTGTCCTCAGTCCCTTAGGCCCATTCTTCAACATCCAGAGGCCCTTCTTTTCTAGAAAATCTCTTGGGTTGCAGCTCATGAAATTTCTTAACTCCAGGTTCAGCTCGAGGGGGTGGTGGTGCAATCTGAGCAGGTTGCTGGCCCTGCTGGATCAGTTGCTGCTGGATCTCCAACATTCCTCTCATGACGCACATGAGTTCATGGATGTCAGGAGTACCACTTCCACTGGCTCCATTCCCGTTCCTGGTGTTGTGTCTCATTGCCATGCTGAAAAAAGAAACTTGGGTAAATTTTGTGCACGAGATAAATCTAGACGTTTTGGTTAATGATAGTATTTCTATTATTCTGAAGTTTCGCATATTGCACGGACCTGTGTGAGCCACCACAAAAACCTGTTACGTCCCACTTCCCATTATACTTGGAAGCCAGGACGTGATCGGGTCCGCATGGGGTGAAGCAGTGAAGCTTAAACCCAATAAGCGTCTGTGAATAACAACCATACGTAGGAATTTACAGGCATTTTAGAATCAACAGAAATAGCTATGGAATCAAAGCCAACATCCAGACAAGAATACACAAGAGTAATAAGGCCCCAAGTATGGCCAATAACAACAGAGTTCTGCAAGAGGGTACACACCCTACAAAAGTGCAATAAATGAAACTCTAAACAACAGCAGGAAGTGCTCAGCAACCAGTCTTCCGTGGGGAGAACTCCTGGATCAGCGTACTCCTGGCCCTGTGGGTCGGTCTCCTCAAGCAGCTCGTCCTCGATATAACCTGTCTCTTGACCTGACATACATTTCAAACAACATGAAAATGTATGTCAGCAAGGGTCCTTGGCAAGCAAAACTGAGCGTGGGACCCTTGGCAAGATTTTCAAAATATTTTACATGGCAGTTTAAGTAATATGAATAATGAAACAATTATAATTTCTAAGCAGTTTGAACGGAGATTACGTTAGCATGGCAGTTCTAGTATAAGTGAAAGCAGTACCAATTTTACATGGCATATATGTTAAGATGGCAGTTTTCAAGCTATTCTTGAGTGTATCTAACTAGTGACTAAGGTACATGTCGTTAGGCGGATAGGAAGTGAATCTACATTCTCGTGCCCTCGAAGGTGACCCGTATACTTCTGACTAGTGCCCGCGAACCCAACCCCACCCACGTGTACTTTTCTGGACCACGAGCCAGAATCAGCCAAACCGGCTCGCAAGATTATCATGATGTTTCAAGTGATTCAAGATATATATGTGTGTGTATGTGTGTATGCGTGTCCAGAATGTTTGCAATTTACAAAGCCTTATCAGTCAACTTATTAAAATGTCCACACACACACACGGGTTTTTATCTGGCAATTCTCAAAAAGTACACATATGGAGTTTTGATGTCGTTGTGTCACATGGCATTTTTCGTGTATAACATGTCACAGTTAAATTGTCTAGAAACTAGCTATGTGTGAAAAGCGTTTAAATGAGCAGCATTTAAAAATGTGTAGAAAAATGCGCACTTGCGTGGTTGGAGCGATTTTAGTGTTCAGACGATTATATCGAGAGGCGCGGTTATCTGCGTCATTTAGATTAACATCAACTAAAGAATAATATTAAACCCACTTACGTAGGCATTGTTTATTTAATATGTTATACTGTTTATATTTACAATTTACTGTTACATAATAAATAACATGTTTTAATATATAAACTATTAAAGATACATATAACTTACTGTTACATGTATAACCCAACATTATTTAATACACTGTTCATATATCAATGCTTATATTTTAAAACTTAGTTTAATATAACTCACAATATAATAGAACTTATATAACTTACGATATATAATACAATGTATATATATAACACTATTCTTATATGCCATTTACTGTTCATGTAAAGTAATATGTAACTCACTTTTTTTACGCTGCCTAATCTTTTACAATGGTTGTGCTGCACTAAACGGCGACGAACGGTAATGATGGTCCGAGTGGTCGGTGCTGGCGACGGTAGGCCGTCGAAGTCCGACGAGCAGGGCGGCTGAGGATGGTGGCGGTGTTGTGGGAGCTGTGGGGTGGTTTGGGGATGTTGGTGGCCGGCGAGGGAAAAGGGAGATGGCGGAGGGCTTCAGAGGTTTGCTTGCTGTCGACGACTGTCGGAGGTATTGCCGGTGGGAGTTGAAGGCTGAGGGTGGCGAGAGGGGGTCGCGATGATGGGTTGGCTTTGGCGAGGTGGCATGAGGCACCGGAGATGGAGGAGGGAAGGCGGTGTGGTTGTCGGGGGTGGCACTGTCCGGTGTGCGAAGGGCTGTCGGAGAGAGGAGGTGTGGGTGGCATGGGTGGTCGTCTGACGGGTCTTGCAGAGGAAGTAGGGGGTGGTAGCGGGTCTATGTGGGGAGGAGAGAAACACCTTGGGGTCGCTGGTGTTTGGGTTGTGATCGAAGAGGGTCGGACGGAGCTGTTTGAAGGAAGGATGGATCGGAGGTCGGAGGCGGAGCTGAAGGGATAAAGGTGGACTGGGGGTGTCGAGGAGGGATGTCCGTCAGAGTTTTTTCGAAGGGAGGCGGTGGTTTGGAGTTAAAGAAGAGAGGAGGAAGGAGAAGGAGCTTGTGGGTCGGAGGGGTTGCCGTGAAGTCGGAGGTTTATTGGGGTTTTATGAAGAAGAAGAAGAAGAAAGAGGAGAAGGAGAAGACCGTGTGGGTTGTTTTGATTTCATGCACGCGATCGTACGTGTATGGGGGGATCGCATGAGGTGGTTGCGGACGTGGGCTTAGGGGTTGGGCAAAACGCATGAAAGTGCGGGATGGCGTTGGGGAGGATTAGTTAGGATATTATACGATTTAAAAAAATCAGGTAGTTAAAAAGTTTTAATATAGTTAAAATTATTAGTTAAGAAAAATGATTTGATAGGATTTAATAGGATAAAGGAAATCTTTAATTATGATATTATAGTTTTTATTTAACTCATTAAGATTTATTAATATCTATAAGATATGATCGGATATTAGGAAATCAATATGGTTGAAATGTTCAGATTTTAACAATTTTGCCACTGCACATTAATGATATCCAAAAATGACAAAATTAGTGGCAGCGCGATCATGAAGCCGAGTGGATGACTAATACAGGGCCCGATTATGCGTTTAGGCTAAGGAACCTAATCAATAAAATCATACAGTAAATTCTCAAATAATCAATTCATTACTAACATACGTATGAAATACGTACAACAGAAAGTGGTCGTTACATCCTACACACCTTAAGAAAAATTCTGTCATCGGAATTCCTATCAACTAAGGAGTATGAAACAAATATAGATAACGCTCTCGCATTTCATCTTCCCGATCCCAGGTGGATTCTCCAGGCGAACCATGATGCCACATCACTCTCACGAGCTCGACGACCTTGTTCCTGAGCCTCTTCTAACGTCGGTCTAAGATCTGCACCAGTTGTTCCTCATATGTCAGGTCCGGTCGAACCGTAACCTCCGAGTAATCGACATCTTAAGAAGGGTTGCCGATGTAACGACGCAGCTGAGATACATGAAAAACATCATGTACTCCATCCAATGAAGGCGACAGTGCTAGACGATAAGCTACCTCTCCAACTCGCTCTAGCACATCGAAAGGTCCAATGAATCTCGGACTGAGCTTGCCTCTCCTTCCAAAACGAATCACTCCTTTGTTTAGTGATATCTACAGAAACACATAATCTCCTGCCTTGAACTCCAAAGGACTTCGTTTAGCATCGGCCCAATGCTTGTGCCTATCCTGTGCATTACGAAGCTTGTCCCTAATGGTACACACTACATCCATAGCCTCGACTATCATCTCTGGTCCCAACAGCTCTCTATCGCCAATGTCATCCCAACTCAGTGAAGATCGACATTTCCTTCAATAAAGTGCAGCAAATGGTGACATGCCAATGCTGGCTTGGTAGCTGTTGTTGTAGGCGAACTCCACTAAATGCAAGTGATCTTCCCACGAACATTTAAGATCCAACATGTAAGCTCGCAACATGTCCTCCAATATCTGGATAGTGTGCTCCGACTGTCCATCAGTCTGCGGGTGATACGCAGTGCTGAAACTCAGACTGGTACCCAGATTCGTCTATAGACTTTTCCAGAACTGAGACGTGAATCTCGTGTCTCGGTCGGAGACGATATTCACGGGAACTCCATGCAATCGCACAATCTCCTACACGATTATCGTTCACATCACGACGTATACTAGAAAGAAAGTATAAATGTATGAAAAAGATAATTACCTCTCTATACTTCTTCACAAGTATCTCCGTAGATTGCGATACTCGGAAGGGTATGAAATACGCAGACTTAGTTAATCGGTCAACAATAACCCAAATCGCGTCATTTTGCTTGGTGCTTCGAGGTAGTCCAGTAACAAAGTCCATGATGATGTACTGCACTTCGGAATCAGCAGTGGTTGAAGCAATCTAGCAATACGATGATGTTCAGCCTTCACTTGCTGACACACAAGGCACTTGGCGACGCTTCGAGCTACGCTCCTCTTCATACCATGCCACCAAAAATTCAGAAGAAGGTCCTAGTACATATGGTACCATCAGGGTAAATGGATAGGGAGAGCTATGTGCTTCATTCATCAACTCTTCTCTGATATCACCTGAAGGTACGCATATCCTACTGCCGTATCTCAGGAAAATCCTCATAAATGAGAAAATTCGTCTGAAGTCCAGCTTCTACTTGCTCTCTGATCTTTTACAGCTTTGCATTTCTACTCTGTGCAGCTTTGATCCGATCCACAATCATCTATTGAATCTGTATATTCATCAACACTGATGTAACTCCAGGCAAAACAACTTCTAAACTCATCTCCTGCAGATTTTGATGTAGCCTCCACTGAACTGTAAAAGTTATGACTGCTGGAAGTCTACTCAAAGCGTCAGGTATGACATTAACCTTCCTTGGATGATACTGGAGGTCGATGTCGTAATCAGCCATCAGCTCTAACCATCTGTGTTGCCTCATATTCAACTCCTTCTGGGTGAAAATATATTTCAAACTTTTGTGACCAGTGAAGATCTTTACTTTCTCACTCAGTAAGGAATGTCTCCAAATCTTCAGGGCAAAGATGACAGCGGCTAGCTCCAAGTCATGAGTTGGATAATTCTTCTCGTGAACTCTCAACTCCCAAGAAGCATATGCAACCACATGACCATGCTGGTGCATGACACATCCAAGGTCTTTGCTTGACGCATCACAGAAGATCTCAAATCCTCCAGTCCTATCTGGTATAGCTAGGACTGGTGCAGACGTCAGCTTGCTTTCAATATCCCAAATGCCTGCTCACAAGAGTCTGACCATATAAACTTGACATCCTTCCTCGTCAATCGATTCATGGGCTCAGTTATCCTCGAAAAATCCTTGATGAATCGACGGTAGTAACCTGCCAATCCTAGGAAACTCCTGATGTTTGATGCCGACTGAGGGGTATGCCAATTACTGACTGATGCAAACTTCTCTGGGTTGACAGAGATACCGTCGCCCGATACCACATATCCAAGAAATGCAATTCAGTCCAGCCAGAATTCGCACTTGTAGTACTTGGCATATAACTGATGACGACGAAGCATCTCCAACACAATCCGCAGATGCTCGGCATGCTCCTCCTCTCTCTTCGAATAGATCAATATATCATCAATGAATATCACTACGAATTTATCCAGAAACTCGTAGAATATGAGATTCATGAGATTCATGAATACTGCAGGAGCGTTGGTCACACCGAACGACATTACAACAAACTCATAAAGTCCATACTTGCTCTGGAAAGCCGTCTAATTGATGTCTTTGTTCTTGACCTTCACTTGATGGTATCCACTCCCGAGATCGAACTTCGAGAAAACTTGTGATCCACTGAGTTGATCGAAGATGTCATCGATGCGCGGTAACGTGTACTTATTCTTTACAGTGACTTTCTTCAGCTCCCAATAATCCATGCATATCCTTCTCGACCCGTCCTTCTTCTTGACCAACAGAACATGTGCACCCCAGGGAGATATGCTGGGATGGATGAATCCTTTCTGCAGTAGGTCGTCCAATTGCTTCCGTAGCTCTTCAAGTTCCGCAGGATCCATACGGTAAGGCGTCTTCGAGATCGGTTGAGTATTCAGCATAAGGTCGATGCTGAATTCCAGAGCTCGGTCAGGCGGCAATACAGAATTATCCTCCGAAAATACTTCTTTGAAATCTCGAACCAATGCATGCTTCTCCGGTTCAACTTGCATAGATGCGACGATCACTTCGTTCGGCTGGGCCCGAAATTTGATAAGTCTGAGCGAACGAAATCCACTGATGAATTCGAACACCGGATGGTCGGGAATCTCAAATACTACTTTCTTGATGTTCGATAGTAGCATAAAAGGTTCCTAACTAATCCATGCCAAGAATAGCATCAAAGTTAGGCGTGTTCAGGACCATGAAATCTGCATAGAGCTTATATCCGCAAATCAGCAAAGTAGATGATTTATATCCCAAGGAAACACTCACCACGCCACTTTCAGTAGTGATATTCCAACTTTTGGGAAGTGGGTAGATGGAAATTGAGTGTATGCCCACATATTTTCGGGATTAAGATACACAACGAAGCTCCGAAATCAAATAAAGGCAGAGATGGCTGGGATGCCACTAAGATGACACCTAAGATGATAATAATTAAATCTTAGCAAGGGGGTATAACTAACAAGCATGAATATAAACGCAATATGAAATACTAGATCTAGAAGTTACCTGTAATCACTTCATCCTCAGCCCCAACTTCTCAGCTGTCATAGTGAACGCCTGGCGATTTGGCTGATTAGCCTACTGATAGGCTCAGTTCTGTGGGTCCAAAGGCAGTCCACGCTGAGCAGGTCTAGGAACAGCATGCTAAATAGATCCAAATACTCCTCGATGAACTGCTACATGAACTCCAGCAGGTGCTTGATTATTCTTGACGTGGGGGCAGTCTCTCGCAGCATGTGCAGATGCTCCGTAGATTAGGCATTGATTCAACATCCTCCTACAATCCTTCTTCTGATATCCGGTCTTGCCACAGAAGAAAAAGGTTGGCTGTGCTCGATCGGCAGAAGTTGTTGTCCGCTTGAACTGTGTGGTCTGGGGAGGCCGGAAATTTCCCTTGGGCACAATCCTAGTTGGTTCCATGGGACGCTTGCTTCCTCCAGCTTGAGGTCCCACTGGAAGTCCCGCCACAACTTCATGGCTCTGTGCAGCATCCAAAACATCCTTAAGGATCGTTAGTTTCGTCGAGGTCATTGAGGCTTGAACTTTGGGGTTCAGGCCTTGGCGAAACTAAAACACACAGTCTTCTGGTTCCTTGACCATATGGGGTGCACAGTGGCTAAGGATAACAAACTCTGCCTCATACTCGTTAACAGTTCTATCACCTTGGACCAGATTTGCGAAGCACTGCTGAAGTTCTCTTTTGGCCATCTTGGGAAAATACTTGGCGTTGAACCTTTCCTGAAACATGCTCCAAGAGATAGGTTTGATCAAACGCCTCTCTTCCAGTTTCCACCAGCTCCTAGCTTTATCAGTCAGTTGGAGCTTTGCGACATCGACCCATCCTGCCTGTGGGATACGTGTAGCACTCAGCTTGTCCTAAGTCCCTTGGGCCCATTCTTCAGCATCCAATGGCCCTTCTTTTCTAGAGAAGCTCTTGGGTTACAGCTCATGAAATTTCTTAACTCTGGGTTCAGCTCGAGGGGGTGGTGGTGCAATCTGAGCAGGTTGTTTGACGTGCGTTTATATTTCATATATTCACGCACGTTTTCTTTTGTGTTTCTCCGTGTTTTCCGCCGTCTTTTATTCGTTTTCTCGTATTTTCTCGTTTTCTTTCACTTTTCTTTGTTTCTCCATGTTTGCAGGAGATTGACCGCGTAGGGGACGTTTAACGACGATATCTCAAGTCCCCGGAGCAACGGGAGGAGTCACGCGTGATCCAGGGGGTCAAACGTCAAAGAATACATCTTTCAGCCCCTCACCCGGTCGGTTGGTCATCTCCAACCGATCGGGTGATGCACGCGTGCACCACCCGGTCTCAGCCGGAGCTCAAGTGGAAGTCACCCGACCGGTTCACAGGCCGGTTCAACTGGGGCCAACTCTCTGTCTTCTTGAGCCAAATTCCAACTGATCGGGTGACTCTCACCCGATCGGTTCATCTGTAGCTGATGCTGAAGAGCCAAAGACACGGGCACCCAACCGATCACTTCACCCGATGGCGCCAAGATCCAACCGGTCACTCCAAGAACTCAACCGACCGGTTCATATGACCGGGTGAAAGTTCGCCGTTTTCTGTTATTATCTGTAACGGATCACCCGATCGGTTGACTTGTCAACCGATCGGGTGATACGAGAGTCTATAAATAGAACCCTTAGGGTTCCAGAAACGGGGAGCTGCTAGTTTTTACTGTTTTCTCCTATTGTGACGGCTGTAATTACTGTTCTTTTGTAAGTTTTCGGATCTTTCCCAAATTTTAGTATTGTCTTAATTACTCTATTACTTCCGCATTCCAATCGTCTGATTATGATTCCAGCGGTTCATTTTCATTTAGATCGCTTTTTAATGAATATTCGTGAGTAGTTCCCAAATCTGGGATTTTGGCGGAAACCCCTTCGGGGGCTCTTCCCGATGCATCCATAGGGTTAGGAAATCGATATGGATTAGGAATCTAACGGTTACGCGGGGTGTTTCATTGTCATCGGCGGGAAAAATACCGCCTTTGACCGTTGGGCCAAGGGGGAATAAACTTGGCGGTTGACTCCCTAGCCATAGCTCACGCCCTTAGCGTAGACGTCGAATCCTAGCACGCGGGAGCGGCAGGATGAGACGTTGGGAGTTATCGTTGCGAGCTTAGTGCTCCCGGAATCGATCAGTGTTAATGGACATGGGAGTGCCCACTGATCAAATCCGGGAAGTCCGGTGTATCATCCAGGGCACCGACCGGAATATCGGGCCCATGGGATGCCGGTACCACTTTCAGAGGCAACGTCTCACCATTAGACCCTAATTTCGATCGCCATCCTACCCGTAGGCCGCATCAGCGAGAGTCGCTCGTTGGAGTGGAAACTAAAGTCCCGGGTTTATTTTCTTATTGTTCATACCTTGCATTACTTTCTGTGACAACCCATCAACCGATTCGGGCTAGCTTGCCCACGGGGTGATTTTGGTCTTCCTTGACACAAGCACATCCTAGCCTCCCTGTGTTCGACCCCCAAGCCACACTACAACACCGTGCGCTTACGGTTACAAATATCTAAACCCCCCCCCCCCCCCCCGCTGCCACGCGGCTCATCACCACCGGCGTGGCGGGGCACGTCAAGTTTATGGCGCCGTTGCCGGGGAGGCAACATGCTTGTTATTTTAGGGTCTCTTGAACCCTAGTGTCTAGCTCTTATCCCTACCTCGCGATAATTTTCGCACTCTACGCTTTTCAATTTCACTTGGACATACTGTGGATAGTGATTGTATAGTGCTAATTGACTGAATCGCTGTGCTTCCATCGCAACTTGCGGTTCCCGTTTATGCAACCCGTGCTTTTGACGTGTTTGCCACTTGTGTAGTTCTCTCTCTCTCTCTCCTTTCGTATAGGATCCTGGCCCCACAGTGAGGATGTTGCATGCAGTTTCAGGAGACATCTGGGATCACTCTCACCATATCCGCTGTTTGGCGCAGAGCTTAGCAGAATCACTGAATACTTCGAATATAGTATCCCTCCTGTCTGCCGCCGTGGAAAGTCAGAGGAGATATCGAGATGCGCAGGAGAACCTTGCCATGGAAACTCTCTTTCCTCATGGTGAAGTGGCGTATATCGACAACCATGGTCCCGAATGTAGTGAAGAAGAGTTGTCCGCGGAGTTTTGTCAGGGGAACCATCCGACCGGGTTTGTAGGCTACGCTGGACAGGAATCAATCTATCCCTTGCAGACTTCTATTGAGCATCCCCGGTCTTTGGACAATGAGGAAGCTAGAAACAGTTGTGGGGAATCACCGATGATTGAAACCTGTTTTCACCTACAAGCCTTCTTCCCGGACAATTATTATGAGCTTGAAAGAGACCCGGTGCCTCCCTCGATCGTTCCCACTATACCTTGCGAAACTTTGCCATGCGGAGCCACGGCCGAAGGTGAGATTCCGGATGCTGGCTTCCGAGAAATCCACGAAGAACTCCTTTCCCTTGAGGATGCTCAGCTTGAGAAGTATACGTCGGGGCCTCAAGAAGTTGAGATGAAAGAATTACCGCCGGGGCTTAAATATGAATATTTGGGAGCTGGCTCGACCCTTCCGGTCATAGTCAACTCTTCACTGCCCGAAGACCAAATGACCAAACTTCTTGGTGTTTTAAAAAGATTTAAAGGAGTTTTCGGATATGCAATTGAGGATTTAAAAGGGGTTAGCTTAGGCCTCTGCTCACACAGAATTCTGCTTGAAGATGAGCAAGCCTCCTCGATTGAGCCACAGCGGAGGTTGAATCCCATAATGATGGAAGTTGTAAAGAAATAGATTGTTAGGCTTCTACATGCCGGTATTATATACCCTATCTCCGATAGTCGCTGGGTTAGCCCGGTGCACGTCGTACCCAAGAAAGGAGGAATGACGGTGGTTCGCAATGAAAAGAATGAGCTAATACCAACGAGGACTGTCACGGGGTACAAGATGTGCATTGACTATAGAAAGCTGAACAAGGCTACGAGGAAGGATCATTACCCTCTCCCCTTTATTGACCAGATGCTCGAGAGACTGGCGAAGCATAATTATTTCTGTTTCATGGACGGGTATTCAGGATTTCTTCAGATTCCTATCCATAACGATGACCAGGAGAAGACGACTTTCACTTGCCCATTCGGGACGTATGCCTATAGAAGAATGCCGTTCGGAATTTGTAACGCCCCTACTACATTCCAAAGACTCATGTCCGCTATCTTCTCTGACTACTCCCAAGACATCATGGAGGTTTTCATGGACGACTTCTCCGTCTATGGAACTAAATTTGACTCGTGCCTCAGTAATCTAACTAAGGTCCTGGAGAGATGTCAGGAAAAGGGACTAGTCCTAAACTGGGAGAAGTGCCACTTCATGGTCCAAGAGGGAGTTGTGCTGGGACACATCATCTCTTCGAGGGGAATCGAGGTTGATAAGGCTAAAGTTGAAGTGATTGAAAAGCTTCCACCACCGCTCAATCTTCGAGGAGTCCGTGGTTTCTTAGGAGACGCGGGATTCTATCGCCGCTTCATAAAAGACTTCTCGAAGATTTCCAGGCCTCTGACCCAACTCCTCGTGAAGGACGTACCTTTCGTCTTCAGCGAGGAGTGTATGGAGGCCTTCCGCACTTTGAAGCAAGCTTTGATTTCCGCACCCATAATACAGCCACCAAACTGGAAACTACCCTTTGAGCTGATGTGTGACGCTAGTGATTATGCGGTTGGTGCCGTCTTGGGGAAGCGGAAGGATAAAAATCTTCATGTCATATATTATACGAGCAAAACCCTTGATGCCGCCCAAAGAAATTATACTACCACAGAAAAAGAATTGCTCGCAGTGATCTACGCCATGGATAAGTTCCGACAATATCTCGTTGGCGCCAAGGTGATCGTGCACACGGATCACGCGGCTCTTAAATACCTATTGAACAAGAAAGAAGCTAAGCCACGACTCATTAGATGGATTCTCCTCCTCCAGGAATTTGACCTGGAAATCAGAGACAAGAAGGGGGCGGAGAATGTTGTTGCCGATCACCTGTCCAGGATGCCCACTCTCGATTTAAATGTTTCACCGATCGATGATTCACTCCCTGACGAGCATCTCTTCTCTGTCTCTTCCTCCTGGACCCCCTGGTACGCCGACATCGCAAATTATCTGGCTTGTGCCATCGTCCCCCACAATGTGAGCTTTCAGCAGAAGAAGAAATTTTTCCATGAGGTCCGCAAATTTTATTGGGATGACCCCCACATATACAAAACCTGCAATGATGGGGTGATACGAAGATGCATCCCTGAAACTGAGGCGACCTCCATCATTTCCCACTGCCATGGGCAGCAATGTGGAGGGCACGCGAGCACCTACAAGACCACCGCAAAAATTCTCCAAAGCGGATTCTACTGGCCTACGCTCTTCAGGGACACACATGTTTATGTCCAAGCCTGCGATAAATGCCAAAGAGCTGGGAATATCTCCAAAAGGAATGAGATGCCTCAACACTACATCCTGGAGATAGAAATCTTCGATGTATGGGGAGTGGACTTCATGGGACCGTTCCCTTCCTCCTCGGGGAACCAGTATATCTTGGTGGCTGTAGACTACGTATCGAAATGGGTTGAAGCGATGGCCAGTCCAACCAACGATTCCAGAGTGGTGGCCAAGTTCTTTAAAAGCAACATCTTCCCGCGGTTCGGTGTACCTCGTGTCCTGATCAGTGACGGAGGGAGCCACTTTATAGAGAAGAAATTCGAGGCCCTCTTAAAAAAATACGGGGTACAACACCGGGTGGGGCGTGCCTACCACCCGCAGACCAGCGGTCAGGCGGAAGTCTCTAACTGGGAGATTAAAAGCATACTAGAAAAGACGGTGGCCAATTCTAGAAAGGACTGGTCAT
The DNA here is from genome assembly GCA_030789695.1 of Scilla litardierei. Lineage (NCBI taxonomy): Eukaryota > Viridiplantae > Streptophyta > Magnoliopsida > Asparagales > Asparagaceae > Scilla > Scilla litardierei. The sequence continues at coordinate 184,150,601 of CM061133.1, forward strand.
CGAAACTTCCTGACGCGCTTTGGGCCTACAGGACGGCATTTAAAACTCCTATCGGCACAACTCCCTACCGGCTTGTCTATGGGAAAGCTTGCCATCTTCCTGTGGAATTGGAGCATAAGGCATATTGGGCAGTTAAGAATCTGAACTTCGACACCAAGAAGGTAGGAGTGCACCGGCAGTTACAACTCAACGAGCTCGACGAAATCCGGCTCAATGCCTATGAGAACGCCAAGATCTACAAGGAGACGCTGAAGCGGTGGCACGATAAGCGAATCTTGAAGAGGGAATTCAAAGAAGGGGACTTAGTTCTCCTATTCAACTCAAGGCTGAAGCTCTTTCCTGGAAAACTCAAGTCAAGGTGGTCAGGTCCGTTCCGCGTCACCAAGGTTTTCCCGCATGGGGCTATCGAGATAATGGGAAGGGATGAGCCGTTTAAAGTCAACGGACAGCGTCTGAAACACTATGCAGTTGGAGAACCAGAATTCTCTCCGGTCGGATCCCCAACGAGCGACAACCCTTCCTCTAACCCTCCGGATCCTAATTGACCACCGCTAGAGGCGTCGAGCTAAACGACGTTAAACGAAAGCGCTTCATGGGAGGTAACCCATGTTCTAAACTTATGCTTCGTTTTTAGGATTTTTTTCTACTTTATTTTTCTCTATTTTTATAAATAAATCCAGCCGAAACAACTTCCGTGAAGGAACTCAGGCGATTCTTGGGTTTTGCAGAAAACAAGGCCTCAACCGATCGGGTAAGTTCCCACCCGATCGGTTGGGACGTATCAGATACAAGCCGCATCTGTCCCCAAATGAACCGATCGGGTGAAGAATGGAGAGATCGGGTGACAGACCGGGTGATCTGGGGAGAAGTCTCGGGAAATTTTTGGGACATATCAACCGATCGGTTGAGTTAGAGCGCGATCGGTTGATGCGACCGGGTGAGCAACCCCCCATTCTCGGGAAAAATTTGGGAAACGGTCAACCGATCGGGTGACTATTCACCCGATCGGTTCACCTGTAGCTGTTGGCCGACAGGAACTTTCAAAATTTGCCTACCCGATCGGGTGAGAACTCACCCGATCGGTTCAGTGTCGCCCCTATAAATACACCTACCGCACGGTGACCGCCACCCGACCCCCGAAAATCCCCTTCACGCGGTTTCACGCCCTCCAACTGTCGAATCGACCTCCTCCACCCAACATACTGCCCCTAAACCCTCATCCCCACTCACTCCCATACTTCCCCACCCCCGCCACCTCGCCATCGTCGACATTCCATCATCAAAACACCCAAACCCTAACCCTAGCCCCAAAATTTTTAAAATTCTGTTTCTTGTCGGATCAGCGAGCGGCGGCTTCCCGAATTGTTTCCTCATACTACGCGAGTCCCCCGGGAGCTTGATCTTGCTACATCGATGGGTAACACTCTTCCACTCTACACATCTCTTACTTTATCTGTAATATCCTAAATTGGTGTTGTACCTGCTTCACTTGCTCTATATTCATCGTAGGCACACCCCCACTTTCATTTTCACCACCCACATAGTCGCCATGTCTAAGAAAGGGAAAGAGATTGCATCATCTTCGCGCCGTGATCCGCTCTATGGCCCCTTTTCCCCCTCTTTCCTTGGCATAAACCCTTCTACGGAAGAGCAGTCTGACCGTTTGCGAGCACTACTTCATCGCCCGATGAGACCTACACTCTTCGCCGATCGCCCCACACTCGAAGCTCTAGGGCTTTCGAACGGCGTCGCCAGAATTTTCAACTGTATCGGGTGCCATACCCTCTCTTACATCCATGCTCACACACACAGAAATCTCACGCTTGAATTCCTCAGTTCCCTCGAGTTGTTTGATGGGGGTTTCTCCTTCCGCGCTTTCAACTGCGACTTTTCTCTGGGTTTCATCGAGTTGAACAATATCCTCAATCTCCGTCACCCCGATCTTAATACTGAACATTCCACCCACGATCGAACTGACATCTACTCTCAATTTCGGGCTGATGGTGTTTGGCAACGATTTACCCGGTACACCACCTTTCCACCCGAGGCTCCTGCCTCCTACATTATTCACCCGTGTTACCGCCTCGCCCATTGCATCCTTGCCAACAATGTTTTCACCCGCGTGGATGTGTCCACTGTATCTAGGGATGAGCTCTTCTTTCTCTATGCCATGTCCGATGACAGGATCCTTGGGCACATCCTTATGCCCATAAACGCCGCTCATTGGATCATTCATGAAATTTTTGCTGTTAGCCGCGCCAATTCTGGATCCATCTGCTGTGGTGGGATGATCACTCTTATTGTCAGCTGTGTTTTGAGAGTGCCACCCGACCTCCCTATTTTGCCTAGACGTAGCCGTATTGATCGTGATTACTTGATCGATATCAATATGCTCACTCCCTTCGGTGAAGACCGTGATGTCTACCTCTATAGCCCCGCCTGTGAACCTTTCGCGATCCTGCCACCTTTGGCCCCTTTGCGGCTACCCTACCCCCCCATCTCATCTGCCTTGGGAGTTTTACCCCGATCCTTGGTATTCTCCATTAGTGCATCTACCACCCTTGGATCCTCCCGATTGGCACCCAACTGTCGGCCCGCCTGGTACGATCTTTCTCCACCACAGCCCCCCGGTGCACATCGATCCTCCTGTGCTCCAGCCTGTCGCCCCTCCTTCCCCCATAGGCACACCCTCCTCTTCCTCTGAGGATTCTTTCATTCACTATTCCCCACCCTCCTCCCCCTCCCCCTACCATTCCAATACCAGCGAATCCGATTGACTCCCCCTTGCATATCTCTGCATTTCACGATCACATTTTATTTGCTAGCACTGTCATGTCTAGCTTGGGGGACGTCTATTTTGGTGTGTTGTCGTGTTTTGTTGTTTTTCTCATTTTTGTGTGTGTGCTTGTTTTTCCCCTTTTGAGTGTCGTGTCGTGTGGTTTTATTTCTATTTTCGTGACGTTTGATTTTGATTTTGATTTTTTCTTTATTTTCAGTTTCATCTCTGTGTTTTCCTCGTTTTCATTTCTTTTTTTTGTGTCGGTGCGTATTCCCCCCATCTTCATTGCCCTCCTGTACTCACTCATATTGCATTGAGGGCAATACAAACTTCAGCTTGGGGGAGTCGCACTGTGTGCGTCATTTGAGTCCTTCTTTTTCGTTTTTGTGTCGTTTTCATCGTGTTTTTTATTTTTTCCTTTTTTCTCTTCTCATCTTTTTATCTCTTTCTCCTAGAGATGAACCCTATGATGAATCGCCACAAAATCACACACACCTAGCATGGCATCGATAATCACATTCGCTAACCCTAGGATTTCGAGTTCTCTCGCATTTCACGCATCGTGGGTCCACTTAGCTTTTTTATGAGTCGTGCGTCGTGCCTATCTGTTTGGTGTGCTTCTACCTTGTGATTATGTTTTATATACCTGTCCAGGAATGACCCCTAGATTACCATGCTTCGATTTGAATATGCGGTATTTATTTTCCATGTCTGCTTCTGCATGCTATATATATATTGTGTACTTCATTTCGCATGTGTCGGGATTCAACAATTAAGGACTAGGATAACCCATTTATCCTATGCTCTATTTAGCGAGAATAGTTTCCTTTGCCCAAGTGTTTAGATTTTGACTTCTTTTTTGTTTTACTTGGTGCAAATCCCCTCGTCGTGTACCGTTCTCCCACTTGGGAGAGTACACATGTGTATAGCCAAAAACCCAAAAATCCAAAAAAAAAGAGAAAAGAAAAGAAAAACCCAAAAAGAAAAGAAAAGAAAAATTTTGTATAGCCAAAAAGCCAAAAAAAATACAAATACCCAAAACCCAAAAAAATTTCAAGTGTGAATATTTTTCCTTTCTACAGAGAATAAAGGGAAGGCGAGAATTTGCACCGAGTGTTCTACTCCACATCATCTCAACCCCCATCGTTTTCGAAAACACTTGGCTTAGGAACTTTTTAGCTAGTATCTAGGCTATAGTGGCGTGATTTCCTTAACCCTAGTTGTGGAGTCCCCGACGCATGATACGTTTCACTTCTTATACTCTTCTCAAGCATGCTGAACTAATATTCGCCGCAATTTCAAATTCGAATCGATATTTGGGTCGTTTCCTGGGTCTGTGTATATCAAGCTTTATTTCACATTGTAGATAGCGACACCGACTGCTAGCGCACGACCACACTCACTCGCGCTTCACCGCGTGGGCCCACGACACTTATTTGGACTCGTTTTCCTAGGTTTAGTGATGAGATTTGACGTTTGCTTGCTTGGTGTGTCGTTTTTGATTTTGTTGGCTCTGACGGACGATCTATGATATAGAGTTTTCTTTTTCTCTCTTTCTCTCTATTTTTCCCCTCCGAGCTCCTACTCTCACTCGTCTTCCTTGAGGATGAGGAAGAGTTCAGCTTGGGGGATTTTGACGTGCGTTTATATTTCATATATTCACGCACGTTTTCTTTTGTGTTTCTCCGTGTTTTCTGCCGTCTTTTATTCGTTTTCTCGTATTTTCTCGTTTTCTTTCACTTTTCTTTGTTTCTCCATGTTTGCAGGAGATTGACCGCATAGGGGACGTTTAACGACGATATCTCAAGTCCCTGGAGCAACAGGAGGAGTCACGCGTGATCCAGGGGGTCAAACGTCAAAGAATACATCTTTCAGCCCCTCACCCGGTCGGTTGGTCATCTCCAACCGATCGGGTGATGCATGCGTGCACCACCCGGTCTCAGCCGGAGCTCAAGTGGAAGTCACCCGACCGGTTCACAGGCCGGTTCAACTGGGGCCAACTCTCTGTCTTCTCGAGCCAAATTCCAACCGATTGGGTGACTCTCACCCGATCGGTTCATCTGTAGCTGATGCTGAAGAGCCAAAGACACGTGCACCCAACCGATCACTTCACCCGATGGCGCCAAGATCCAACCAGTCACTCCAAGAACTCAACCGACCGGTTCATATGACCGGGTGAAAGTTCGTCGTTTTCTGTTATTATCTGTAACGGATCACCCGATCGGTTGACTTGTCAACCGATCGGGTGATACGAGAGTCTATAAATAGAACCCCTAGGGTTCCAGAAACGGGGAGCTGCTAGTTTTTACTGTTTTCTCCTATTGTGACGGCTGTAATTACTGTTCTTTTGTAAGTTTTCGGATCTTTTCCAAATTTTAGTATTGTCTTAATTACTCTATTACTTCCGCATTCCAATCGTCTGATTATGATTCCAGCGGTTCATTTTCATTTAGATCGCTTTTTAATGAATATTCGTGAGTAGTTCCCAAATCTGGGATTTCGGCGGAAACCCCTTCGGGGGCTCTTCCCGATGCATCCATAGGGTTAGGAAATCGATAGGGATTAGGAATCTAACGGTTACGCAGGGTGTTTCATTGTCATCGGCAGAAAAAAGACCGCCTTTGACCATTGGGCTAAGGGGGAATAAACTTGGCGGTTGACTCCCTAGCCATAGCTCACGCCCTTAGCGTAGACGCCGAATCCTAGCACGCGGGAGCGGCAGGATGAGACGTTGGGAGTTATCGTTGCGAGCTTAGTGCTCCCGGAATCGATCAGTGTTAATGGACACGGGAGTGCCCACTGATCGAATCCGGGAAGTCCGGTGTATCATCCTGGGCACCGACCGGAATATCGGGCCCATGGGATGCCGGTACCACTTTCAGAGGCAACGTCTCACCATTAGACCCGAATTCCGATCGCCATCCTACCCGTAGGCCGCATCGGCGAGAGTCGCTCGTTGGAGTGGAAACCAAAGTCCCGGGTTTATTTTCTTATTGTTCATACCTTGCATTACTTTCCGTGACAACCCATCAATCGATTCGGGCTAGCTCGCCCACGGGGTGATTTTGGTCCTCCTTGACACAAGCACATCCTAGCCTCCATGTGTTCGACCCCCAAGCCACACTACAACACCGTGCGCTTGCGGTTACAAATATCTAAACCCCCCCGCTGCCACGCGGCTCATCACCGCCGGCGTGGCGGGGCACGTCATTGTTGTCCCTGCTAAATTAGTTGCTGCTGGATCTTCAACATTCCTCTCATGACACACATGAGTCCATGGGTATAGGGAGTACCACTTCCATTGGATCCATTCCTGTTCATAGTGTTGTGTCTCCCTGCCATGCTGAAACAAGAAACTTGGGTAAATTTTGTGCACGAGATAAATTTGGATGTTTTGGCTAATGATAGTATTCCTATTGTTCTGAAGCTTCGCATATTGCATGGACTTGCATGGGCCACGACAAAAACCTGTCACGCCCCACTTCCTATTATACTTGGGAGCGAGGATGCGATCGGGTCTGCATGGGTTGAAGTAGTGAAGCTCAAACCCAATAAGTGTTCGTGAATAACAACCATATGCAGGAACTTACATGCATTTCAGAAACAACAGAAATAACTATGGAATCAAAGCCAACATCTAGACGAGAGTACACAAGAGTAATAAGGCCCCAAGCATGGCCAATAACAACAGAGTTCTACAAGAGGGTACACACCCTACAAAAGTGCAATAAATGAAACTCTAACAACAGCAGGAAGTGCTCAGCAACTAATCCTCCGTGGGGAGAACTCCTGGATCAACGTACTCCCGGCCATATGGGTCGGTCTCTGCTCGCCCCGGAATGTAACCCAAAAGCACGACCGAAAACTTGGTCGGCCCCGGATATACACCCGGAGAACGATTGTAGTTTTACTGCAAGCGCACGGCAAAGTGGCGAGCGGGTATCGAACACGAGGAGGTGGTGTTGAGCTCCAATCTATCCTAGGTTGGTTTGACTACGAATGTTTTTGTTGGTGGAGATGGTTATGGAATGATATAATGGAAATGGTGGTGGATGTCGGTGTCGATGATAAAGAAATCGGTCAAATATCGATTTAAATACAATATAATAAAAGAGGGAATTTGCCTTGCGGCGATCCTGTCACAATCGTCGGGCAAAGTATGGGGATATAAAATCAAATAAAGGCGTCTAGGGCTAGGGAATCCCCACTACGGACTGTCATGCATCATTGTTAATAGTGAATCTCAATATTACTAGACTTGCGTTGAGGTGAACTAGTCGCAACTTAATGTAGAACCAAGCTCACGCTCTCGCGCTATTGCCGGTCCATAGCAAACCTAGGTTAGGGCCCAATCTCTTGCAAACCCTAACCTAAGCCACTAGCATGAGGATCGACATCATCGTTCAATTGCCCCTCGAGCACACTCTCGTGCAAACTCGAGTTACGATCTAGGTTGTGATAGTTCGTATTCGTCCAATCTCTTGCAAACGAATATGTGTATAGATTTACAATTAAAAATCCTAGCTTTGGTCCAATCTCTTGCAAACCAAATCTAGAGAAACCCAATTGTAAACCTAAATCGAATATCTAGGCCTTCCCATCGATTAGAATCCAATCTCTTGCAAATCCCAAATCGATGGAAATCCCTAGCTATCCGTAGTAAATCAATCACAACCTAACCTCCTAGCAATTCTAGCAATTTAGAGATTCATTCATCACAAATATGAAATTAGATCCATATGGTTCATCCCCAAAACCTAGAACAACAAATCTACCTAGCATAGCAATAAGGATATGAGAATCAATAGAAATCATTGCTTGCATACAAAAAGATAGAAAAACAAAGATTCAAATAAAAAGAAGAAAATACTTAGCTTGATGAAGATCTTCAATCCAAAATACAAGCTTTTTGATCCAAGAGGGGGCCTAGGGCATAGCCTAACCTCTAAAATAATCTTAAGAAAAACATATGGGGGCTAAGAAAACATAATGGGGATCCCCCTCTAATGGTGGCTACAAAACCCTTAAATACTCCCCCAAACCCCTAGCAAGAAACCCTAGAAAACCCCTCAAATTCGTGCCCAAAAACAGCCCAAACCGCAACTTAAAATCTGGGCCCAGGCCGCACTCGGCCGAGTGGAATATGTGACCCGGCCGAGTGGAAATTCCAGCACTGCAGCATCAACTTGCAGAAATTCCCCAGATTTCATCCGACCTCTGATTTGTACGTTCTTGGCGGCGTTGGAACCGTCATGAAGTCTACTATCCATAAAAAAATATGAGAAAAATACTTTGATTGCTTGAATGATAGCATATTTCAAAAGAGTGAGAGGCTATCTGAAAATCTGGGCGCTGCGTGTCCTCGGCATCACTCGGCCGAGTGGCAAATGTCACTCGGCCGAGGGGCTTTTGGAACTCGGCCGAGTCGGAGCTTGTAGTCGACTGACGGATTACAAAGAGTTGGACATTTTGGCTTACCGTCGTCTGGGTGCCACTCGGGCGGACGGAGTCTCCGCACTCGGCCGAGTGGGCGTGCGATGCTCGGCCGAGTGCACGCTGATACATCTCTGTTGCATGTCCGATCTGGCCGGCCGAGCGGGGTCTCAATGCTCGGCCGAGTGACTCCTTCACTCGGCCGAGTGGCATGCTGAAAATGCCCAATCTCCATTTTTTTCGCTTCCTCGTCGCTCCTACGACATTTTTTCTTCTTCCACTCGTATTCCATTGCAGAATAACCCTCAAAAGAGCCATGGTTGACACTCCGGAGTGGGTGCATATCCTTTAAGCTCATTTTTGCTCCCGATCGCTCCATATTTTCTGAAATCCGACAAAAACAAGAAATAGTGAAAAGTAACGCAATATCGTCGAATAATCGTGAAAAGCGTGATATGGGTGATCGAAATGGCATGCAAATATGCAGAAAAAAGGTGTAAAATATGGACCGATCAAAATCCCCCAAGCTTACCTCTTACTCGTCCTCGAGGAAGATAAGTAAAAAGACGAACTCGGGAGATGAAAAATAAGGGAAATGAAATAAAAGAATACGAAGTGGAAGGGGTCGCTAGATTATATTCTCAGATCTCAAGCCATAAGCTACACATCACGATGACTTTGGAAAATAAAAATCACATGCTATAAGGATTTCATATCTTTCATAAACATTGTACTTGCAAGCTTTTAAGAACAATAAGAGGGACTCTCTAAATTCATACAATCAATTCATATCCACATCACGCATTTCATAGAATTTAATATACAAATGTTGGCGATGCAATTTTCAATCAAAAGTTATAAATGAAGCATATAAGATACACACCAAGCATGCAATAGAGAATAGAATAAAAGTCATGGCATTCACATATTTATTTCAAATCATGAAAAATCACCATATCTAATATATTTTGCAAAGTCTAAGCATTATCGAATATTCCCATTCATGCACGTCTCCACTCTAATGTCATACTCACTCATATGGTCAAATGAATTCACATCCGCAAGCTTAGCTTGAGGCATCACATCTAAAGGAATATGATAGTGGAAAATGGGATTTTTGCCTTGGTTTTCCCAAGTATTTTGTGGCTCCAATAATGAGATAGAGAAATATCTCTTTTTTTTTCTTTTGGACTTTGTTTCTCATTTTTCTTTTTGGATTTTTATAGGAGCTATATGATTTGTATTTTTGGATTTTGGCTCCTTTTTGGCTTTTTGGACTTTTTGGAGCTAACTTTTTCTTTTGTGGGGATTTTTGGGAAATAGATGCGATATAATTAGCTTTAGGAGGTGAACTCAAGTGACATGTAGAGAATAAAAAGATATATGTGGAGAAGGAAATAATGTAACACTCGGTTCACTCTAAGATGTGCACGAACGGTTCAATAAGATAATACATCAACTAAAACTCATATGTAAGCATGGATATTCTCAATCATTTCAATAAACAGTGAAGTCAAGCAGTAAAGTTTACAACCATATCAGGCATGCAACAGAAGGTGAATAAGACAATAAAACTGATGCTTCAGATATACTAATGATGCGTGAATCTTGATGCATTTCCAACAAAAGCATACTAAACACTAATCCATACATTCAGTTTCAATTAATATCAGGCATTCATGTAGAGGAATCATCAAAAGAAATAGATTTGCAAGCATATGTGAATAGCAAGACTATGGAATACTCTAAATAGCATGGCAAGGAATAATAAGCATCGTGATGGCTGCTAAAGCAATAAGATATATCATCATAAGGAACAAATCTAGCAAAAGAAGAAAAAGGAAAATAAAGAAATAAAAAATAAAAGAGAGGAAAGAAAAGAAAAAAACAAGCACACACTACTACAAAAAACGCTTGCATAGCGCTTTTTTTTACACTTGGATAGCGCTTTTAAGCGCTATCTAAGCTACCGCTATGGTAGGTTGGATAGCGCTTTTATAAGCGCTATCGTAGTGGTTTACTAAGATAGCGCTTATAAAAGCGCTATCCAAGCTACCGCTATGGTAGCTTGGATAGCGCTTTTTAAGCGCTATCTAAGTGGTTTATTAAGATAGTGCTGGATTAGCCGTGGCTAATGGGTATTAGCCACAGACTGGCTGTGGCTAATGAACATTAGCCACGGACTGGCCGTGGCTAATGAGTGTTAACCACGGACTGGCCGTGGCTAATGTTATTTTTTTAAAAAAAAATAATAAATCAAAAAAAATTCGCTTGCTGATTCAAGCTACATCAATGTTGGAAGATATGGAGCTTCCATGTCTGTCTTCGACTATATACACACAGACTAACAAGGAATTGACATCTCAAACAACATAATGAATTGTTATTTTTTTGCTTGCTGATTCAAGCTACATCAATGTTGGAAGATATGGAGCTTCCATGTCTCTCTTCGACTATATACACACAGACTAACAAGGAATTGACATCTCAAACAACATAATGAATTGTTATGAAACATTTGAAGAAGGAAAAAGAAACAGATGAAGGACTTGCACTGACAGGAGAAGAGTCGCCGCTGAACTCAGCGGGAATGGGACGGGGACTCTTGGATGATACTGAAGTTGCCGGCGGACTGGAAGTTCGAGCCCCCTTGATGAAACACGTCATCTGAGAAGTCTCGGGAGCCTAATGAGCTTCTTGGGAGCCTGTAAGGCACGTCTATGCTGTCGTGCTGTGTGTGAACTGGCGCTCACTTTGCCCCGTAGACGGTTCTGTCGCGCGACGGCATCTTCATCTGATCCAGAGGCAGAACGGAATGCAAGGCTCCTCTTCTGGATCCCTTGTGCAGGACAACAACCAGCAACATGTTTCTCAATGTCAAGCAGCTTCTACAAGGACAAAGAGTGGCCTATCTCCTAATCTCTCACGGCCCTGCAACAGCGATACTTGCATTAGCTTGGATATATTGGCATAACTAGTTTCCATAAAAAGAAGTAAAGTTTAGATATGGAAATCACACAGAAATACAGATAAAATGGGGGAAATATTTACAGATAAATTACAAATATATCTCAAATTGCAATCCAAGGCACGATCATGACTTGATAAATTTATATATGCACAATACTGAAACTGTTTCGATGAACTTACAAACATACACCAACTGAATACCATAAACACACAGATAGAACAAATAATGTGGGATATAGTCCAAACAACTCAAGCTTACATCTTTTTAGAGATAATCTAGATGATATCTCATCATAATCTGGGTACTGGCAAACTCCACATAACATAGATGTACAAAGTTCTCCTGCGTAGGAGCCAGTCACACAAAGAGTGGACCAGGAAAGAGCCGAGCACACATGAGAGTTTGCCTGAGTAGGAATTGACATTATATGAATGATAATCCTAAAGAAGCGAATCCATGGAGAAAATTGTCCTTGATTGAAATTTCTTTTGTAGTTCATTAAACGTTTTATCTTCTAAAAACTAAAGGGAAAACCAAGGAGAGATACTCATCGTTAAATGCTTCAATGCTCCAAACAAACTGGTGTTATTACTAAATGACTTCATGTTCTGCTCCATTTTCTCAATTCTGAGATATTTTATACACAATTTAGGGGGAACCAAAGAGGAAGGATAAAAATAAAGAAAGAAATTTCTGTTGTATTCAATCATCAAATAGTTTAATTGCTAGAAATAAAGCAAAAAAATTGAACATAGCTAGAGAGCAAGAGGATGCTGGATGATGGGAAAAGGAATAATTTCAAATTCCAATCTGCTTAAATGCCGGTTGACTTGTACTTATGATCACAATAAACCATAAATGTGAACCACAATCAATTCAATACATATCATTACTTAAATTCCATAAAACTACCATGAACTGTGACCATGTTTTAAAAACTACCATATACTTTGAAAATGACAAACCAGAACAAACTCTCTCGGTTTCAAATACCTACCATATAATTTGAAAAATACAAAAAGCTACAATGAACTTTCCTAGTGTCTCAACTGCTCCTTGAGCTCCATGACCTTGCACTTATATTTTTCAAGTACATGATATTTATTTGAAACCGGAAAAGAGTTTGTGGTTTTCTGTCATCTTCATATGTTAGTTTTTCTGAACCATGACCAAAATCCATGCTGGTTTTATGAAATTTAGCACATTCATATAAACAAGTAAATTACAGCATTCAAAAGGCTACTTGCCTGTGCGACTAGCAAATATTATGCACTAAGAAGATTCAAAAGGCTACTTGCCTGGATGATCCCTCGGAGTTGCGAAGTATCTGAAAGTAGAAGCTTATCGGATGATTTCCCACACCCTGATTGTCACGTCCGTGTACCCGGTGAAAAGGGTGTTTCCATCGGAGCTCTAGCTGAGGCTAGTGCAATACAGCAACTTCTGCAAGAGAGACAGGATAAATGAGAAAATAAGCTTAAAATGCTGCATAATGGTTGCAGTACCTCATAAAACCTGACGGCTAGGTTCTGTTGAATAAATGCCACCAAAAACAAAGGAAACAAAAGTTCTGAGAAAACAAAAACATTTTAGAGAATCTCAATTGTCTTAGTAAACTAACAACCCGATGCAAACAACCTGATGCTGAGAAAAGCTTCCAGAACTTCACATAAACATAATAAAAACAGTGAGTAATTTTGTATGGTTCAAGCAGATAGTATCCTTTATTTCTTCATATTCATCTTCAATTATCTGTACCTTTTGTTCAGGACTCAAGGATCTTGCTTTCCATAGCGCCATGATAGTTCTGTACACATGACAAATTCGATTACAATTCATAATCATCAGCATGGGAAGATGATATACCAAATGAACATCGAAGGAGCACAAGAAGATGTGAGAAATAATTCAAAATGTAACACGACTTCACCTTGAGAAATAATTCAAAATGAACATCGAAGGAGCACATCGAAGGAGCACCCAGACACCTTGACACATGTCCCATAGCATGTAACACGTCTTCACCTTCAAAATGCCACTAAGGTTCAGCATGTCCTCTGAATCCAAAATGAACTCTTCCCACTTCACATGCTTAACGAATTTTACCCACCAAAGTTCCAAATGGTGTAACACACTAAGACAATTCCAAAAAGCTTATTATTTGCTTCGAATAACAAGCATGTCAATAGGTTGCTAAAGCCAATTGATTATCTCAAATTTCCCCTATAAAGTTCAAAATAGCTGAAACTACAATCATCTTACAAAATTAGTTATACTTGACAGCTGATAAATAAACAATGTAGTGAATTATATAGTGCCATGAACTTGTGTGCAAATGAGAGCCTTAAGGTCATGTAAGAGCATGCAAGTAAATAGGGATGTACTCAAAAAGAATTTGAATCACATAAACTGACCAGTTTATATGATTAGTCACTTTAAGGTCATGTAAGACATTTGTTTGCATATGAATAATTAATGGTTGCCGCATCATAATAATTAATGGGTTCATGGATACAGAGAAGGAAAAGCCATGGAGATAGAAAATGATCAGTAGGATTGGAGAACACCCATGAAATGCATTGTCACATAATGCAATTAATTTAATGTATGCTACATGGAAAGTGTTTTTGTTATTTTGTTACGTTATGGTCACCAACTTTTGGTAATCAATTCTGCAATTAACCAACACGTCCATTTTGGTAATCAAGTTTTGTAATCAACGAGTACAAATCTTATAGAAATCAATCATAACACGGATATGAATAATCAAACCTTGATTCTTTTGGGCAAGATTATCAATCAACATCGTTAATCATGTGCCATTCACAGGATCGAGAGGATCCATTCTGCGCTTGATTTCTCAGGTACCAAACATTTACCTTTTCCCATCTTCCAGAAAATGGATAGCATGCCAAAGTTTGAACTGGTCAAAACCTCGTCCTCTGGCTCAATGCTGACCTTTATTATCTCCATCATTCTATCCTGCAATGCGGACATATATATAAAGATAGTATGACATCAACTATGCAAAGGTATTACACAAGAAAGAGATGTGAGATCTTTTTCCCTCATGCTATAAACACAAAGAAACATTTTCTGGGTTTGCATCAAATATGTCGACTTGTTCTCTTTCTCCCTTGCCCTTAACTCTCTAAGAGTATACGTCGCTTCAGTCTGTGTTGCTGAAGTTCATCCTTTACTTCGCCGTACGACTCAGTTCCTTCTTCATTAGAAATATTAGAAAATCAAAGAAAGCAAAGTTACCACCCACATCATAATTCGTAGCATACCAACAGGAGGACATCATAGGCTGATTATATCCAAGCATTTATGCAATCAACAGGAGAAAACAAGCCTTTTCCGATATAAGCCGAATACAGTATGCTGATCTATATTTTTCTTTAACATACAATCTTAAAAATGGGCAACTGTCCACAAAATTTAAAGGTGAACCCCCATTCATGTACCTTGCATTTATCTTCTACATCATACCCCTAAATCAACCTCAAGTGCATACCCATTCTACCCAACAAAATCAAGAAACCATCTGCACGTAAAGAAATCACTCTGTTTGGTATATGCATACCAAAAATTACCAAGTACAACAAAAATTACCGAGTACAAAAAGTTATTCCTCAGTATATAAGAGACCAGATCTGATCAAAGTTGCCTTCCTTTCGTACTGAAACAAACATCATACAAGCAAACCACAACGAATATCATCATGTCACTTCCAAGAGCCAATCTAGAACTCATCATACAAGTAAACAAACATCAACCACCTTAGGAGCAGATCATCTACTACCCTATAAAGTGAATGTATTGCACGAAGACAACTAAAAATTTGCTACTGCTTACATTTGAGGTGAGGAGAGCTTCACAAAATTCTCTGTGAGCATACCCAGTGATTTCTCCCTTCGATTTTCCGTACCTGAAAAAAATGGCGGCAAATAAGAATTAGTCTTTCAACTTCAGTCAGTATTTGAAACAAACAAGCCAACTTCACTGTCAAATGAAATTACAATATCATTACCAGATTTTCCCTTTGAGGAAGTAGGTTTGTCCTCCCTGCAATCTCCATTCTGATCTAATGATCTATCATCTTCATCGTCCTCCAAATCCTTTCCAAATCAGTAGAACAGTCTTAATTTCTAGATTGGGGGAAAACTGATATAATGTTCCACGAACAAGAGAAACAAATTGGGAGTAAAAGGGGGGGAAAATCATACTTCTTCTTTGAAAGATATGGGTTCCGCATCCAAGCCCGGTTTCTCCTTTAGGGCATCTTCCTGATTTTAGATCAAAAAAATTTCAAAATTAGGGAGAAATTGAGAAAATGGCAAAAGCTCTAGAAGAATTGGGGAAAAGAACACATACTTTCAAAAGTTCCAAGGCCTTCGGGACCCCAGAAAACCCTATCTATGAGTATCGATTCTTGGCTTTTCTCGCTAAAATCTGAAAAAAAACACACACACGCGTTAAAAGTTAGATCTTTTAGCTCAAGGAAACTAGTTTGAGGGGAAAAGGATCGAAATCTGACCCCAACACTCTCCAATACGTTGATCGATCTCAGCCTCCTTCCTCACAACATCGAGCACCGAATCGATAAGCTCCACGCCCTCAGTGTAGTGCCCCTTGGCCCAGTTGTTTCCGGCCCCAGACTGGCCGAACACAAAGTTGTCGGGCCTGAAGATCTGGCCATATGGCCCAGATCTGATGCTGTCAATGGTTCCGGGCTCCAGATCCATGAGCACGGCACGGGGAACGAACCTCCCGCAGCTCGCCTCGTTGTAGTAGACATTGACCCTCTCGAGCTGCAAATCTGAGTCGCCATGGTATCCGCCGGTCGAATCGATGCCGTGCTCGGCGCAGACGACCTCCCAGAACTCGCTCCGATCTGATTTCCGCACTGGGTTGGGAGGAGGTGGAGGCCTGAGAGTTGGGAAATTATGTTAGGGCTTGATACGTACGAGAGAGAATCGAGAGGGATATTTTTGTTAAGCGCTATCTAAGGTATTTTATATATGTATATTTTTTAATAAAATTGCTTACGTAACGATTAGTACCATAGCGCTAATAAAAAGGGATATGTAAGATATTACTTGGATAGCGCTTTAACAAAAAGCGCTATCTAAGTGATTTTTATCTTAATTTTGATTTATTTTTATTTTCTAAAAGTGCAGAAGCGCTATACAAGAGCTCACTTAGATAGCTCTTTTTAAAAACGCTATCTAAGTGACGTTACCCAAGCCCAAATCTGTAGTAGTGACACAACATGATGCATGACCACACAAAAAAGGAAAATAAGATGGAAAAATCAAAAAGATGATGCAAAAATTTTGAAAAATTAAAAAAAAAAAACCCTAAAATAAAGTAAAAATGCAACTAATGCATCTAAATGGCATGGAAATGCACTCCCCCAAGCTTAAACTTCACATTGTCCTCAATGTGATCATAATGGAAGAATATGAGGAACAACGATAATAATAGGGGGGTGGATGAAACATGATGAAATGAATGACATGAAATCCTAATGCAACTACATGCACATACAATGATGCATGAGAGCGCCTTCCCCCAAGCTTATACCAAACAATCCTATTCAAATGACTTGACCAAAAATGTCATGGCTTTGCAAAGCGTGATCAAGTCAAACGAATAAGAAAGTAAGGTTTCACTTGAAAGAAATGCTCGAATGTGGTGAGCAAAAGGATGTGAAACATCAAAATATGGAGAGGGGAATTAATATATATAATGGGTTTGGGGTGTAGAAGATTTTTGTGACCGTCATATGAGGTGATATTTATTCAAACAAATTGTAACGACTGCTTTTCATGTATCTGGATTTAATATAATATAATATATGTTTTGGTGGATTTTCTCCTCTTGTGTGGTTTTCGTCTCCGTAGTTTCATTTTCGATCGATTCGTCGTATTTTCTCGCTTCTTCCTTAGGATTGTCGATTTCGAAGTAAGTCACTCGTGACGGACTTCATAACGGTCGTATCTAACTGTTAGATCAAGCCTAGGAGTCTTAGGAATCGATCCCGGGGCCCCGCGCTCCGTATCGGTACTTTGGGTGCTCATTAGCCGGTGTAAGAAGGGCCACCGACCGACTAGATGACGATCCAGTCGGTCGGCAATCCTTCGTGGACCGACTAGTTAGCTTTCTAAATTTCTCAGGAGTTACTGTTTATCGTTAGTCGGTCTAAGAACGTTGGTTGACCGACTAGGTTGCAAACTAGTCGGTCAGCAATGCTTCTTGAACCGACTAACTCATCATATTATTTTTGTATCAGTTACTGTTTACTCTTAGTCGGTCTAAGAACGTTCATCGACCGACTAGATGCTAAACTAGTCGGTCAGTACTTGTTCATGGACCGACTAACTCTAGAATCCTATTTTCGTTCAGGAGTTACTGTTTGCACTTAGTCGGTCTGCGTTGGTCGACCGACCGACTAGTTGCCAAACTAGTCGGTCAGTGGTTGCTCTTTGACCGACTAACTAGTGTTAAAACCCTAATTTCTGGGCAGCCGCCAGCCCAACCTATTTAAACCCAACCCAAACGACTTCTTCTTCTCCAACACGACCCAAAACCCTAAAAACTTCCCCCTTCAGCCCCCATCTTCCTCCAAGCTCCATTTCTCCATTCCAAGCCCTAAATCCATCATCCAAACCATCCATCTACTCTATCTACCCCTCATCTTCCCCAAAATCTCACCAAAACCCATCAAAATCCCCAAATCCCCCAAAACCCTAGTTTCCCCAAACTTCTCCAATCTCTTCCAGATCTGATCCTAGGGTTCTCCGGAGTGTTTCTTCCGCCTCCTCTCGGTAAGAAATCGTTCTACCGTTGTTTTCATAACTTATTGATAATTTCGGTGAAACCCTAATTAATTTCATGTGTTTGATGTTTGTCTCCCCCAAAACAGCGATTTCCCCGTAGATTGGCATCCGTGTGACGAAGTGGTCGTCACCCTCGGTGCTAGGCAAGTGAAACTTGCCACTTAGGGTTTAGGCCATGTTTTAGGCCATTTGCTGTTGTAGGCGTAAAAGAGGCTAGGCGACGAAATGATACTCGCCTAGGCGCAAATTGGGGAACTAGCTTGACAACGAAGCTAGTTCCGGCATTTAGCATGTTGCACAATTTCCATGTCATGTTACTTTCAATTAACGGTACGCGAATATGTTCATGTCATTGCATTTCGCCTGTCACGTTTAATTTAATTAACGGTACGCAAATAAATTGTCATGACCTCGCATTCTTTAAGTGTTGCTTGATTGCGTAGCTTTGCTACGACACTTGTGTTCCTGGCTCGTGACCAGAAGCGAGCATAATGAGTTGCTAACCCCAACGCTCGAAATGTATTGAATTGTGAACTAAGAATGCGAGCTCAATGTGCGGGGCAACCTCAGGCTCACTAGCTGAGCTCAATGTGCGGGGACCCCAGGCTCCATATCGTGTGGGTATTGGGTAGTGTTTAGTGCCGATCGGTCTGAAATGCTATGCCATTCAGCGAAGGGCTTAAACACCTACAAAATGTGAATTGATTGAATTGATAGTAGCTTGGCTACTCTTGTCTTGTCCCGATAAATTGTTCCCTTGTACAAATTGTCTTGCCATGTTTTAATTGTGCACTCATGTTATAACTGCCATGTCATGCATACTAAACTGCTAGGTTGCTAGTTGCCTTATTTTCAGTTTCCTTGCCCAAGTCTTTTAGACTTGCTGGCATGTGCCCCTTTACTCTTTTGGGTGACACATGTTAGATCCTGAGCCTGAGTACCTCGTTGAGGACGAGGTGTTTGCTGACGCCGAGCCCGAGCTTGTGTTTGACGGGGAGTACGTGGACACTGGGGACCAGTCCTAGTGTCTTCGTTGTGTTTTACTTTTGTTAGACAGTTGTTTTGTTATCGGTGCGTAGCACCTATACTTTGTTATTTTCGTTGCTTTTGTTGGCCTTGTTCTGGGCCTTTAGACTCTTTTCTTTTAGCCTGGTGGCTTTTCTGGATGTTGGACTTTTGTTGATGTTGGGAAATTTGTGAGATGTGGAATTTTATTTCAGTCTCGCCTTGTGTTATTATTGTTATTCTGTTGTGGTTACAGGGACCTGTTGATGTATTGTGGACGCTTATCGGGTTTAATGCTTCACAGCTCCACTCTCGTGCGGACCTTTTCACGTCTCGCCTCCATTTTAGGGAAGCGGGTCGTGACAGGTTTTAGTGGTGGCCCATGCAGGTCCTTCTGTAACTGCGATCTTTGGAATAGCGATAATAATATTAGAATGTCCGATGAACTAAGTTCGACGTCCGAGTCATAAGCTATGAGTCTAATCTGATTCGTTTTCTGTGTCATTAGATGGAAGGAAGGCGTTTCATCCGTGGTAGGGGCAGTGGTGCGCTCCCTCATGATGAGGAGCCTGAGCGGGAACCCACCAGCGGTGAGATGATGCGGATGATGCTGCAGATGATGCAAGTGCAGCAGGGCGTGCTTTTGCAAGTCCAGAATGCTCCACTTGCTCGAGCTGCCCGGGCTCTTCCGGATGCCCCTCGCTCTGAGCCAGGAGCGAAGCAATTTCGGGAGCTGGGTCCCGCATATTTTGATGGTTCTGAGGGTCCTCTGGCTGCCGATGAGTGGATTCGGAACGTCGAGGACAATCTGAAGATGGCCAAGATCACCCCGGCTGGATGGGTTGATTTGGCGAAGAGGCAGCTGAAGGATAACGCCAGGAATTGGTGGGATGCGGAAGAGAAGTTGTTGGTGGAGCCGATAGCTTGGGCTACCTTCAAAGCCAGATTTGAGGGTGAGTTCTTCCCGAAGGCTGCCAAGGAGGAGATGCTACAGCGTTTTATCGATGTGAAGCAGGGGAACTCGTCGGTGGACTTGTATCACCAAGAGTTCATGAGGCTGAGTCGGTTTGCACCAAAGATGGTGCAGGACGCTGAGGAGAGAGCTCAGAGGTTCCTGCAGGGGCTTGCTTCGGAGCTCCAGAGTTTTGTGACCTCCTCTGACCGGGAGTCTTATCAGAAGGTTCTGGAAGCAGCTAAGAGGCAGGAGCTGCTCGTGAACCAGAGGAAGGGGTCTGTTGTTGGTGCTGGGAAGAGGCCTGTGGAGCAGGCGAGAGCTGTGGTTAGACCTGGATTCAGGCCTAATCAGTCTGCTCAGTTTAAGAGGCCAGGAGGGTCTATTTCGAAGTTTTGCCATTTCTGCGGCAAGCCTGGCCACGTCAAGGATCAGTGTCGGAAGTTTCTGGGCCAGTTTCTGGTTTGCGGTGATGCTTCTCATGTCGCGAAGGATTGTCGGCATGCGGATCCGCTGCGGAGGGCACCTGTTGCAGCACAGCCGTTGCAGCAGCGAGCGTCTGTTCCTATTGGACGTGGAGCAGCTCTTGTTCCACAGGGACAGGCTTTTCGGCAGGCTGTTCCGCCGAGGAGGCAGGCTTTTCTGATGACCGCTGCGGAGAGCGCGGCTGTGGATGAGGTTATCGCAGGTAATCCTCACTCTAGCTGTTACTTTTCTAGCTGGTTTTGATTGTTAGATTATGTTGTTTGCTTGAACATGGTTGTTTGCTAGATTAGGGTTTGATTGTTAATTGCTTGATTAGGTGTGATTTTGGTTTGTACATTTCCTGCACGAGTCCTCTTTGACTCTGGTGCATCGATGTGCATTATTTCTCGGAGCTTCGTGGGGAGGCATTCCTTGTCGACGTCCCCTCTCCCCAAGAGTTGGAATATCGTTACAGGGAATGGTGTGGTCTCGGTGCATCGTGGTTGCAATTCTTGCTCGTTGGTGGTCTGTGGACATGAGCTTTTCGCTGATTTCATTGTCCACGACATCATCAACTATGATGCAGTTCTTGGGATGGACTGGCTTGCGAGCTTCTATGCTACGATTGACTGCAGGAAGAAGAAGGTGGTGTTCGAGATTCCCGGACATCCAGTATTTGAGTTCAGTCGTGGTAGCAGTTCGCTTGGTCCTGTCAGATTTCGGGCCAGGCCGGTGGAGGCTGTGGCTATGCAGGTGGAGTTGGAGTGGCCAGCTGTGGTGCGAGATTTTGGCGACGTCTTCCCCGAGGAGATGTCTGGTTTGCCGCCTGATCGAGCTTTGGAATTTTCTATCGATCTTGTTCCAGGTGCGCAGCCGATTTCGAAGGCGCCGTATCGTATGGCACCTGCAGAGTTGGAAGAGTTGCGAAAGCAGTTGGATGAGCTTTTGCAGAAGGGTTATATTAATCCTAGCGTGTCTCCGTGGGGAGCACCGGTGTTGTTGGTTAAGAAGAAGGATGGTTCGCGTCGCATGTGCGTAGACTAGCGGGAGTTGAATGCGGTGACCATTAAGAATAAATACCCGTTGCCTCGCATCGATGATATTTTTGATCAGCTTGGAGGTTCGAGGGTGTTTTCTAAGTTGGATTTGAGGAGTGGTTACCATCAGTTGAAGGTGAAGAAGGGAGATGTTCCGAAGACAGCGTTCAGGACGAAGTATGGACACTATGAGTTCGTGGTTATGCCTTTTGGCGTAACTAACGTGCCAGCAGTTTTCATGAATCTAATGAACCTGATTTTCTACGACTTTTTGGATAAGTTTGTCGTTATCTTTATTGACGACATTCTGATTTATTCGAAGTCGGAGGAAGAGCATGCCTCGCACTTAAGGACGGTGTTGGAGATTTTGAGGAAGCATCGTTTGTATGCTAAGTTTTCGAAGTGCGAGTTTTGGCTGGATCGAGTTGCTTTTCTCGGGCATGTGGTGACTGGAGATGGTATTTCAGTGGATCCTGAGAAGATTCGGGCCATCAGGGAGTGGCCTGTTCCGTCGTCAGCGTCTGAGATTCGGAGTTTTCTTGGACTTGCTGGTTACTATCGGCGATTCATTAAGGACTTTTCTCGTATTGCTGAGCCGATGACCAGGTTGACGTGGAAGGATGTTGCTTTTGTTTGGTCGGGTGATTGTGAGGGTGCTTTTGGTGTTCTGAAGGTAAGGTTGACGACTGCCCCTATTCTGGTTGTGCCTGATCGCAGCGATGGATTTGAGATCTTTTGCGATGCTTCTGGCAAGGGTCTCGGTTGTGTGTTGCATCAGCATGGGCACGTTGTGGCGTATGCGTCTCGTCGGCTTAAGGTTCATGAGAAGAATTATCCGACGCATGATTTGGAGTTGGCTGCCGTTGTGTTTGCTCTTAAGATTTGGAGGCACTTCTTGCTGAGTGAGAAAGTGAAGATTTTCACCGATCACAAAAGCTTGAAGTACATTTTCACTCAGAAGGAGCTCAACATGCGACAGCGTCGATGGTTGGAGCTTATGGCGAATTATGATATTGATTTGCAGTTTCACCCTGGCAAGGTGAATGTGGTTCCGGATGCTTTGAGTTGGCTTCCGGCGGTGATGATTTTGACCTCGCAGTGGAGATTGCAGCAGGATTTTTGCGAGTCTGGTGTGGAGATTGTTCTTCCTGGAGAGGCTTCGTCGTTGATGTACATGCAGGTACAGTCGACGATCGTGGATCGGATTAAGGCTGGCCAGGCCGAGGATCCGAAGCTGGTGAGGATTCGGGAGATGGTGGAAGTCGGTCTGCGGACTGACTTTTTGATTCATGAGGATGGCTCGCTGAGGTTTGGAGCCAGGTTGTGTGTGCCTGCTGGGGATATCAGAGAGGAATTGATGGTGGAGGCACACAGTTCGCCGTATTCTGTGCATCCTGGTGGCACCAAGATGTACCAGGATCTTCGTCTGAATTATTGGTGGCATGGTATGAAGAGGAGCGTGGCTCGGAGTGTAGCCAAGTGCTTGGTTTTCCAGCAAGTGAAGGCGGAGCATCAGCGTTCGGCCGGGTTGCTACAACCGCTTCCGATTCCGGAGTGGAAGTGGCAGCACATCACTATGGATTTCGTGACTGGACTACCTCGGAGTCCGAAGCAGAATGACGCGATTTGGGTGATCGTAGATCGGTTGACCAAATCTGCGCACTTTATTCCGTTCCGAGTGGGGCAGTCCACTGAGGCGCTAGCAAGGAGATATATGGAGGTAAAATTCTTTTACTCTCCATTTTATTTCCTTTTCCTAGTTTAGATAGTGATGTAACGTGAATCGTGCAGGAGGTTGTGCGACTTCATGGAGTCCCTGTGAGTATCGTGTCTGACAGAGACACGAGGTTCACATCTCAGTTCTGGCAGAGTTTGCAGAAGAGCTTGGGTACGCGTCTGAGTTTCAGCACGGCGTACCATCCGCAGACGGATGGCTAGTCCGAGAGGACGATTCAGATTTTGGAAGACATGCTGAGGGCGTGCATGTTGGATTTCAAGGGTTCGTGGGAGGACCATCTACATCTGGTAGAGTTTTCCTACAACAACAGCTTCCAGGCGAGTATTGGCATGGCGCCTTTCGCCGCCCTTTATGGGAGGAAATGTCGATCGCCATTGAGTTGGGATGACGTTGGTGATCGGGAGTTGTTGGGACCTGAGATGATCGTGGAGGCCGTGGATATCGTCAGGAATATTCGGGAGAGGTTGAGAATTGCTCAGGACCGTTTTAAGCATTGGGCGGATGCTAAACGTCGTCCTTTGGAGTTTCAGCCGGGCGACCATGTGTTCTTGAAGATTTCCCCGAATCGTGGTGTGATTCGTTTTGGGAAGCGTGGAAAGTTGAGCCCGCGATACATTGGACCGTTTGACGTTTTGGAGAGGGTTGGCGAGGTAGCTTATCGCTTGGCCTTGCCGCCATCTTTGGAAGGAGTTCACAATGTTTTCCATGTGTCGCAGCTTCGTCGATACATTAGCGATCCGTCTCATGCGGTGGATTTTTCGGAGATTACCGTTCGCCCCGATATGACGTATGACCAGCATCCAGTGCAGATTCTGGACAGGCGTCAGAAATCGCTTCGGAACAAGATTGTCAATCTTGTGAGGGTGATGTGGCGACACAGTTCACCTGGAGAGTCTACTTGGGAGAATGAGGATGAGATGCGAGAGCGTTTCCCACTTTTTTTTCCGGACTCGTGAGTTTTTGGAAATTCCGAGGACAGAATTTTTCTTAAGTTGGGGAGGATGTAACGACTGCTTTTCATGTATCTGGATTTAATATAATATAATATATGTTTTGGTGGATTTTCTCCTCTTGTGTGGTTTTCGTCTCCGTAGTTTCATTTTCGATCGATTCGTCGTATTTTCTTGCTTCTTCCTTAGGATTGTCGATTTCGAAGTAAGTCACTCGTGACGGACTTCATAACGGTCGTATCTAACTGTTAGATCAAGCCTAGGAGTCTTAGGAATCGATCCCGGGGCCCCGCGCTCCGTATCGGTACTTTTGGTGCTCATTAGCCGGTGTAAGAAGGGCCACCGACCGACTAGATGACGATCCAGTCGGTCGGTAATCCTTCTTGGACCGACTAGTTAGCTTTCTAAATTTCTCAGGAGTTACTGTTTATCGTTAGTCGGTCTAAGAACGTTGGTTGACCGACTAGGTTGCAAACTAGTCGGTCAGCAATGCTTCTTGAACCGACTAACTCATCATATTATTTTTGTATCAGTTACTGTTTACTCTTAGTCGGTCTAAGAACGTTCATCGACCGACTAGATGCGAAACTAGTTGGTCAGTACTTGTTCATGGACCGACTAACTCTAGAATCCTATTTTCGTTCAGGAGTTACTGTTTGCACTTAGTCGGTCTGCGTTGGTCGACCGACCGACTAGTTGCCAAACTAGTCGGTCAGTGGTTGCTCTTTGACCGACTAACTAGTGTTAAAACCCTAATTTCTGGGCAGCCGCCAGCCCAACCTATTTAAACCCAACCCAAACGACTTCTTCTTCTCCAACACGACCCAAAACCCTAAAAACTTCCCCCTTCAGCCCCCATCTTCCTCCAAGCTCCATTTCTCCATTCCAAGCCCTAAATCCATCATCCAAACCATCCATCTACTCTATCTACCCCTCATCTTCCCCAAAATCTCACCAAAACCCATCAAAATCCCCAAATCCCCCAAAACCCTAGTTTCCCCAAACTTCTCCAATCTCTTCCAGATCTGATCCTAGGGTTCTCCGGAGTGTTTCTTCCGCCTCCTCTCGGTAAGAAATCGTTCTACCGTTGTTTTCATAACTTATTGATTATTTCGGTGAAACCCTAATTAATTTCATGTGTTTGATGTTTGTCTCCCCCAAAACAGCGATTTCCCCGTAGATTGGCATCCGTGTGACGAAGTGGTCGTCACCCCCGGTGCTAGGCAAGTGAAACTTGCCACTTAGGGTTTAGGCCATGTTTTAGGCCATTTGCTTGTTGTAGGCATAAAAGAGGCTAGGCGACGAAATGATACTCGCCTAGGCGCAAATTGGGGAACTAGCTTGACAACGAAGCTAGTTCCGGCATTTAGCATGTTGCACAATTTCCATGTCATGTTACTTTCAATTAACGGTACGCGAATATGTTCATGTCATTGCATTTCGCCTGTCACGTTTAATTTAATTAACGGTACGCAAATAAATTGTCATGACCTCGCATTCTTTAAGTGTTGCTTGATTGCGTAGCTTTGCTACGACACTTGTGTTCCTGGCTCGTGACCAGAAGCGAGCATAATGAGTTGCTAACCCCAACGCTCGAAATGTATTGAATTGTGAACTAAGAATGCGAGCTCAATGTGCGGGGCAACCTCAGGCTCACTAGCTGAGCTCAATGTGCGGGGACCCCAGGCTCCATATCGTGTGGGTATTGGGTAGTGTTTAGTGCCAATCGGTCTGAAATGCTATGCCATTCAGCGAAGGGCTTAAACACCTACAAAATGTGAATTGATTGAATTGATAGTAGCTTGGCTACTCTTGTCTTGTCCCGATAAATTGTTCCCTTGTACAAATTGTCTTGCCATGTTTTAATTGTGCACTCATGTTATAACTGCCATGTCATGCATACTAAACTGCTAGGTTGCTAGTTGCCTTATTTTCAGTTTCCTTGCCCAAGTCTTTTAGACTTGCTGACATGTGCCCCTTTACTCTTTTGGGTGACACATGTTAGATCCTGAGCCTGAGTACCTCGTTGAGGACGAGGTGTTTGCTGACGCCGAGCCCGAGCTTGTGTTTGACGGGGAGTACGTGGACACTGGGGACCAGTCCTAGTGTCTTCGTTGTGTTTTACTTTTGTTAGACAGTTGTTTTGTTATCGGTGCGTAGCACCTATACTTTGTTGTTGTCGTTGCTTTTGTTGGCCTTGTTCTGGGCCTTTAGACTCTTTTCTTTTAGCCTGGTGGCTTTTCTGGATGTTGGACTTTTGTTGATGTTGGGCAATTTGTGAGATGTGGAATTTTATTTCAGTCTCGCCTTGTGTTATTATTGTTATTCTGTTGTGGTTACAGGGACCTGTTGATGTATTGTGGACGCTTATCGGGTTTGGGGCTTCACAGCTCCACTCTCGTGCGGACCTTTTCACGTCTCACCTCCATTTTAGGGAAGCGGGTCGTGACACAAATCTATACGGTCCTCTCGCTGTCGAGAGAATTCGGGTTTATTGAAAGCATAAAAAATTTCTACACTACTGGATTGATATCACCTATAGCAAAAGGCGGATCCGGTATCTTTGCCGGTGCAGGCAGCTGCTCCAACTGCTCCTTCCGTGGCTCCGCTAGACGCGTATGTCCACGGACTCCATCAGATTCCAGCAATGCGGCTTCCAGCATCTCTCCAGGGACTCCAACTGTACCCTGCAAGAGATAAGCCGCATCAATCTGATGTGGATAATTCTTCCCCATAATAAATGTATTCCAAAGAGGGTCATCAACATAAGTATTTAAAATTAAAAATGGTTGACAACACTTCCCTGGAAGTAAATCTCCACTCTCGTAGACCACGTCGATCAACTCCTCATTGTTCGCCTCAGGTTGTTCACGTAGCTTGGGCATATAAGCGTGGGTTTCATCAAGCAACTCCTCATCATCGTCAGACTTATCCCATCGCACCTCCTGATCATAATCAATAGCATCCATGGGTGCTAATTCCTCGCTCTCCTCCTCGTATACATCCCATCGTACCTCTTGATCATATGTACATGAATCCTGCAAAAGGTGCAATGAGTCGTCAAAATATGAATCATAACAAGCATCATACATGGGAGGGGAGTCAAATATAAAGGGCGAGGGAGTAAAGAGATCTCCCTGAAGGGGAGCCATAAGCTCTGTGGGATTGTCCTCGGTGTCAGTGGAAGGGTGGTCCTCTGAGGGATGCTCAGCCTCTGTAAAAAGTAGAGGTGGCTGCGGTAGCTCGAAAGGAGGAGGGTAATGCTCGGGATCCTCATGAATGGATGTGTCCTCATCCCAATGCACGGCCTCCTCGATGACAAGCTCTGGCTCCGCATGTAAGGCCTCCTCAAAAGCAAGCTCTGGCTCATGTGGGTGACAAGGGGGAGCGGCGATGGCACAAGCTGACTCTCCCCTAAGCTGAACGTGGACATCCTCCTCAGGCTCCTCAGGTATAGAAGGCAATGTAAACGTCATCATCTCCTTTTCGTGCCTCCTTCTTTGTTTCTTTCCTGGAGCTCGAGGCACCCGATTGCATGGCTTGGCCTCCTCAATAGTAGGTGCAGGTGGCTCTATGGGCTCAAGTATCTTGACCGCGGTATAAAAGTGGGTCTTATGCCCCTCAACTAGAGCATAGACTCCATCATCAATTGTGCATGTGGAAGAGATACAATGAGTAATAAAGTTTTGAAATTCAAGCTCAAAAGGATCACCTGCCGTTATTGTCAAAGGACCGGAATCTCGAACTACGTCAACAATGTTTCTCAATAGGTCCATATATGTGTCCTCCTTTGACAGTTCAGATGTCTCTATTTCTGGAGTGTTGATAGTGTAAAGGTGGATATGATCACCGTCAAGTGAAGCATACACTCCATCTATGATAGTACATGCGCTAGAGACATTAGCCATAACAAAATCGATGAATACTTGGTCGTATGGTTTACTTACCGTAACGGTTCGTGAACCGGTAGATCGAGCATCATCTATCATTTGCTCCAAGGCTGCTACCAACTGTAGATCACTGAACTTCCCCACTTGCATCCTCTTCAAAAACTCATGTGAGGGTCCCCTTAGCCTTCTAGTGAAGATATCAAATAGCGTGGAGTCATTCCACTCATGGTCTGACTCCGTCTGGAACATTTCTAACATTCCTTCAAACCTAGACAAGGCTTCCCCGAAGGATTCTCCATCAGCCTGATAGAATGTAGCGAGATATATGTAGGATTGTATAGAGCCCGCTCGCATTTTCTTTGGAAGCACCATCGCTGCAACAACTGTACCTGATCGATCAAAGTAAACAACCTGGAAAAGACGTCAGTGGTACAAAGAGAGATAAAGATAATAATAACAGGTGGTGGGAAAATATCTCTCTCGATGTTTTTTTTTGTTTTTTAATGTAGTCTAATCAACCTAATTGTGACAAATTGGCACCCAACGGGAAACACCTCCCCGGCAACGGCGCCAAAAACTTGCTCGCCCCGGAATGTAACCCAAAAGCATGACCAAAAACTTGGTCGGCCCCGGATATACACCCGGAGAACGATTGTAGTTTTACCGCAAGCGCACGGCAAAGTGGCGAGCGGGTATCGAACACGAGGAGGTGGTGTTGAGCTCCAATCTATCCTAGGTTGGTTTGACTACGAATGTTTTTGTTGGTGGAGATGGTTATGGAATGATATAATGGAAATGGTGGTGGATGTCGGTGTCGATGATAAAGAAATCAGTCAAATATCGATTTAAATACAATATAATAAAAGAGGGAATTTGACTTGCGGTGATCCTGTCACAATCGTCGGGCAAAGTATTGGGATATAAAATCAAATAAAGGCGTCTAGGGCTAGGGAATCCCCACTACGGACCGTCATGCATCATTGTTAATAGTGAATCTCAATATTACTAGACTTGCGTTGAGGTGAACTAGTCGTAACTTAATGTAGAACCAAGCTCACGCTCTCGCGCTATTGCCGGTCTATAGCAAACCTAGGTTAGGGCACAATCTCTTGCAAACCCTAACCTAAGCCACTAGCATGAGGATCGACATCATCGTTCAATCACCCCTCGAGCCCACTCTCGTGCAAACTCGAGTTACGATCTAGGTTGTGATAGTTCGTATTCGTCCAATCTCTTGCAAACGAATATGTGTATAGATTTACAATTAAAAATCCTAGCTTTGGTCCAATCTCTTGCAAACCAAATCTAGAGAAACCCAATTGTAAACCTAAATCGAATATCTAGGCCTTCCCATCGATTAGAATCCAATCTCTTGCAAATCCCAAATCGATGGAAATCCCTAGCTATCCGTAGTAAATCAATCACAACCTATCCTCCTAGCAATTCTAGCAATTTAGAGATTCATTCATCACAAATATGAAATTAGATCCATAGGGTTCATCCCCAAAACCTAGAACAACAAATCTACCCTAGCATAGCAATAAGGATATGAGAATCAATAGAAATCATTGCTTGCATACAAAAAGATAGAAAAACAAAGATTCAAATAAAAAGAAGAAAATACTTAGCTTGATGAAGATCTTCAATCCAAAATACAAGCTTTTTGATCCAAGAGGGGGCCTAGGGCATAGCCTAACCTCTAAAATAATCTTAAGAAAAACATATGGGGGCTAAGAAAACATAATGGGGATCCCCCTCTAATGGTGGCTACAAAACCCTTAAATACTCCCCCAAACCCCTAGCAAGAAACCCTAGAAAACCCCTCAAATTCGTGCCCAAAAACAGCCCAAACCGCAACTTAAAATCTGGGCCCAGGCCGCACTCGGCCGAGTGGAATATGTGACCCGGCCGAGTGGAAATTCCAGCACTGCAGCATCAACTTGCAGAAATTCCCCAGATTTCATCCGACCTCCGATTTGTACGTTCTTGGCGGCGTTGGAACCGTCATGAAGTATACTATCCATAAAAAATATGAGAAAAATACTTTGATTGCTGGAATGATAACAGATTTCAAAAGATTGAGAGGCTGTCTGAAAATCTGGGCGCTGCGTGTCCTCGGCATCACTCGGCCGAGTGGCAAATGTCACTCGGTCGAGGGGCTTTTGGAACTCGGCCGAGTCGGAGCTCGTAGTCGACTGACGGATTACAGAGAGTTGGACATTTTGGCTTGCCGTCGTCTGGGTGCCACTCGGGCGGACGGAGTCTCCGCACTCGGCCGAGTGGGCGTGCGATGCTCGGCCGAGTGCACGCTGATACATCTCTGTTGCATGTCCGATCTGGCCGGCCGAGCGGGGTCTCAATGCTTAGCCGAGTGACTCCTTCACTCGGCCGAGTGGCATGCTGAAAATGCCCAATCTCCATTTTTTCGTTTCCTCGTCGCTCCTACGACGTTTTTTCTTCTTCCACTCGTCTTCCATTGCAGAATAACCCTCAAAAGAGCCATGGTTGACACTCCGGAGTGGGTGCATATCCTTTAAGCTCATTTTGCTCCCGATCGCTCCATATTTTCTGAAATCCGACAAAAATAAGAAATAGTGAAAAGTAACGCAATATCGTCGAATAATCGTGAAAAGCGTGATATGGGTGATCGAAATGGCATGCAAATATGCAGAAAAAAGGTGTAAAATATGGACCGATCAGTCTCCTCAAGCAACTCGTCCTTGATATAACCTGTCTCGGGACATGGCATACATTTCAAACAACATGGAAATGTATGTCAGCAAGGGACCATGGCAAGTAAAAGTGAGAGTGGGACCCTTGACATGATTTTCAAAACATTTTACGTGGCAGTTTAAGCAATATGAAAAATGAAATGGTTATAATTTATAAGCAGTTTGAACGAAGATAACTTTAGCATGGCAGTTCTTGTATAAGTGAAAGTAGTAACAGTTTTACATGTCATATATGTTAAGATGGCAGTTTTCATGCTATTCTTGAGTGTATCTAACTAGTGACTAAGGTCCACGTCGTTAAGTAGATCGCAAGTGAATCTACCGTCTCGTGCCCCCGAAGGTGACCTATTTACTTCCGACTAGTGTCTGCGAACCCAACCCCCCCACCACGTGTACTTTTCTTGACCACGAGCCAGAATCAGCCAAACTGGCCCACAAGGTGTATTATTAGCCAAACCGGCGTGTTAGATAGCCAAACCGACCTGCAAGATAGTCATGATGTTTCAAATGATTCAAGATATCTATCTATGTCCAGAATGTTTGCAATTTACAAAGCCTTATCAGTCAACTTATTAAAAGGTCCATACACCCGGGTTTTTATCTGGCAATTATTAAAAAGTACACATATGGAGTTTTGATGTCATTGTGTCACATGGCATTTTCTGGTTTTAACATGTCACAGTTAAATCGTCCAGAAACTAGCTGTGTGTGAAAATCGTCTAAATGAGCAACATTTAAAAATGTGTATACAAATGCTCACTTGCCTGGTTGGAGCGATTTTAGTGTTCAGACGATTGTATCGAGAGGCGCTGTTATCTACATCATTTAGATTAACATCAACTAAAAGAAAATGTTAAACCTACTTACGTAGGCACTGTTTATCTAATATGTTATATTGTTTATATTTATAATTTACTGTTACAAGTTAAATAACATGTTTTAATATATAAACTATTATATATATACATATACCTTACTGTTACATGTATAACCCACCATTATTTAATACACTGTTCATTTATCAAAGCTTATATTTTAAAACTTACAGTTTAATATAACTCACAATATAATAGAACTTAAATAACTTGCGATATATAATACAATGTATAAATATATAACACTATTCCTATATGCCATTTACTGTTCACGTAAAGTAAAATATAACTCACTTTGTTTACGCTGCCTAGTCTCTTACAGGTGGTGGCGTGACACTAAACGGTGATGGACGACGACGGTGGTCGGCATGGTCAGTGCTAGCGGTGGTGGGCCATCGAAGTCCGGCGAGCATGGCGACTGAGGATGGCGGCAGTGTTGTGGGAGCTGCGTGGTGGTTTGGAGATGTTGGTGGCCAGCGAGGGAAGTGGGAGATGGTGGAGGGCGTCGGAGGTTCGCTTGCTGTCGACGGGCTACATAAGGTATTCGACGAGAGTAGAAGGTTGAGGGTGGCGAGAGGGGGTCATGGTGATCGGTTGGCTTTGGAGAGGTGGCAGGAGGCACCGGAGATGGAGGAGGGAAGGCGGTGTGGTTTTCAGGGGTGGCGCTGAGCGGTGCGTGGAGGGAGTCGGAGAGAGGATGTGTGGGTGCGGGGGTGGTCATCCGGTGGGTCTTGGGGAGGAAGTAGGCAGTGGCAGCGGGTCTGTGGGGGGAGGAGAGAAACACCTTGGGGTCTCCGGAGTTTGGGTTGTGCGGGTTGTGATCGGAGAGGGTCGGATGGTGCTGCTTGAAGGAAGGATGGATCGGAGGTCGGAGGCGGGGCTGAAGGGATGAAGTTGGCACTGGGGGTGTCGAGGAGGGAGGTCTGTCGGAGTTTTGCCAGAGGGAGGTGGTGGTTTGGAGTTTAAGAAGGGAGGAGGAAGGAGAAGGGGCTTGTGGGCCGGAGGGGTTGCCGTAAAGTCGGAGGTTTATGGGGGTTTTATGAAGAAGAAGAAAGAGGAGAAGGAGAAGAATGTGCGGGGTTTTTGATTTCATGCACGCGATCGTGCGTGTATGGGGGAATCATGTGAGGTGGTTGTGGTCGTGGGCTTGGGGGTTGGGCGAAACACATGCTAGTGTGGGATGGCGTTGGGGAGGATTAGTTAGGATATTATACGATTTAAAAAAATCAGGTAGTTAAAAAGTTTTAATATAGTTAAAATTATTAGTTAAGAAAAATGATTTGATAGGATTTAATAGGATAAAGGAAATCTTTAATTAGGATATTATAATTTTTATTAAACTCATTAAGATTTATTAATATCTATAAGGTATGATCGGATATTAGGAAATCAATATGGTTGAAATGTTCGGATTTTAACAATTTTGCCACTGCACATTAATGATATCCAAAAATGACAAAATTAGTGACAACGCGATCGTGAAGCCGAGTGGATCACTAATACAACATCCAATCATGCATCCAGGCTATGGAAGCTAATCAATAAAATCAGACAGTGAATTCTCAAATAATCAATTCATTACTAACATACGTACGAAATACGTACAACAGAAAGTGGTCGTTACAATTCCAGACTCCCGAAGGAGTCGGGAAGGCGAGAGGGAATTAGAAGCAAGCCCGGTCGTGCTACTA
The DNA here is from genome assembly GCA_030789695.1 of Scilla litardierei. NCBI lineage: Eukaryota > Viridiplantae > Streptophyta > Magnoliopsida > Asparagales > Asparagaceae > Scilla > Scilla litardierei. The sequence goes on from CM061133.1 coordinate 184,183,964, forward strand.
TCTGTCCACTGCTTTGAGAAGGGTGTGGCAGACAGACCCAGTCGATCCCAATGGCGAAGATCAACGACCCGCGACAGTCGATGAGACAGAGAACTTCCGGATCTCTAAAGAAGAAGGGAAGACTGTCTCTATTGGGTCGATGCTCCCTTTCAACCTAAGGGAGTAGTTGATCACTCTCTTGAGGGATCATGCAGACGTTTTCGCCTGGTCCCCGAGGGATATGCCTGACATCAACACTGAGATAATATCCCACAAGATGGAAGTCGGCCCGACTTCCAAACCCATGAGCAGAAGAGGAGCATGGGGGCCAAAAGATGAAGGCCGCAATCGAGGAAGTGGACCGACTTCTGGAGGTGGGCTTCATTGAAAGGTCAAATACCCCGATTGGCTCTAGAATGTCGTGATGGTGAAAATGGCGAACGGCAAATGGCAAATGTGTGTTGACTTTACTGATCTCAACAAAGCCTGTCCGAAGGATAGCTACCCCCTGTCCCAGATCGACCATCTGGTCGACAATGCCTCGGGCTATAAGCTCCTCAGCTTCATGGACACTTTCTCAGGCTACAACCAGATCCAAATGGCACCGAATGCCGAAGAAAAGACTTCGTTCATCACCGATCGAAGTAATTTCTATTATACAAAAATGCCATTTCGTTTGAAGAATGCAGGGGCCACGTACCAACATATGATGAACGGAGTCTTCGAGGCTCAAATCAGACGAAACTTGGAAGTCTACATTGATGACATGCTGGTCAAGTCGAAGAAGCCGACGGATCACATTGCAGATCTCCAAGAGGCATTTGCATAGATCCGATGATACAACCTTCAGCTGAACCCTGCCAAGTGTACCTTTGGGGTTCGATCAGGAAAGTTCCTCGGTTCCATGCTGACGAACCGAGGGATCGAGGCTAACCCCGACAAGATCGTGATGATCATGGCGATGAAGGAGCCCTCACCATCAGTGAACTCCAGAGACTAAACGGGAGAATAGCCGCTTTGGGCTGGTTCTTGTCTAAGTCAGCGGAGATATTGTTGCCTTTCTTCATGGTGTTGAGAAAGGCGATAGTATCCGTCGCGAATGGCAAGAGGGTCATCGAATGGGATACAGATTGCAAGAGGGCTTTCTTCAAAGAGTACCTCCGCATCCCGCCGCTTGATGTGTCATAATATTCCACATTTCATCTTTATGTTTACACGTCAAAATGACTGCATAAATACTGATTTTATACGCTTTTATGTTGATAATTGGAACTATTTGACTTTGAGAGCGTTTGGTTTCATTTAAGGAAATATCGAGTAATTCGGAGCATATTAGAGATAAGGACATGAACATCGATGCCGGAGCATCAACGGCACCACATTTGACGATGCAATGGAGCAAAGAAAGGGAGGAGCAAAGAAAGCAAAGAAAGAAGAGAGAAAAGGAAAGGAAGAAGAGAGGAAGAGAATAAGGGACCCAAGCTAAGTTTCCAGGTAGCTTGGTCAAGCATTCCACATGCTCGACCGAGCTGAGCTCTCGTAAAGAACGGGTAAAATTGCAAGGGGCTGCTCGGCCGAGCGACCCACCTCGCTCCGAGCGACCCTCTGCAGACGACCCCCAAATTGTCTTTGAAACTCTCTGGCTGATTCGCTCAGTCGAGCGGCTTCCCCGCTCGACCGAGCAGCCTCCTTTCACCCTGTCACGCCCCGCTTCCCAAAATGGCCGGAGGCGAAGCGTGACAAGGCCCGCTTAGGCCAGAGCTGAGAAGCTCGGACCCAATAAGCGTCTGTAGGGGTACCAATTTAAAAGTTTCAGGTTCTTGCATTTATAAAGTTTAGGAACAACAAAAGTACAGAAAGGAAATGGCATTCATTTATATGGAGAAATAATATCCAACTGGTACACAGTCTAAAAGAAGCCTAAGCATGGCAACAAAAGTTTAAAGACAAACCGAAAAGCAGCAACCTCTGAAAGTGACGACTAAAAATGACCGCTAGGTCTGGTCCTCGTCAGGTACGTACTCTGGTGACGACGTCCTCGGCTCCACGTACTCCAGTGAGTCTGCCTCGTCCATGAACTCTGGCTCAACACCTGACGTACAGCACCAAAAGAAGGAACTGTACGTCAGGTCAGGTCTACAAAAAGGGTTAGACCAAACTGCAAGTGTACTGAACTATTAGAAAACGTTTTACTGGTTGATTAGCATGCTGAGGTTACAACAAGGTAGCAAAAGAAGTACGTAGCAGGAAAGTAAAGCGTAGCAGGCAGTAGCCGTAGCGTGTGCTACCGACTACGGGACTAACCTAAAGGTGTCAGGACAAGACGAAGACAGACAAGACAGGTAGGACACGACACGACACGGCACGACACGACACGACACGAAGGGTTCACGCCTTACGGGTTGAGGGGGATCAGACCCTCTCCCCGTGCGCACGCTCAACCCTACCCCAAACCCCAGAACTCAGGACAGGAAGCACGGAGATCACTTTCGCAAGGAAAGCACCTGAAACGCCCGTAGGCTTTTTGTATCACGGAGATCACTTCCGCTCGGGAAGCATCTGAAACGCCCGTAGGCTTTTTGTATCACGGAGATCACTTCCGCTCGGGAAGCATCTGAAACGCCCGAAGGCTTTTTGTAACACGGAGATCACTCCCGCAAGGAGAGCATCTGAAACGCCCGAAGGCTATTTGTAACACGGAGATCACTCCCGCAAGGAGAGCATCTGAAACGCCCGTAGGCTTTTTGTAACACAGTGACAAGACACGACCAATGTGTATAACAGTGAAAAGACACGACCAGTGTACGGGAGAGTTATTCTAGGGTGTCCACACGCACGCACACACATGATAGCCCTACAACATCAAAAGTTGTTGTTGTCAGGCTCAGACTTCGTTGTCAAGTCTGAGCCGTCAGGAGTCGTCCCGGACGCTATCATTTCACGTCCGGTTCTATACATTCACAGTCTAACAGTTCTAGCAATCTAAGACCAAAGCACGGTCAAAAACGCAAGTGGGTACACTTGCCTGCGATAGCGAGTGTGTCGTCCTCTCGAAGCGTCCCGTCCAGGCGTCTCGTCCGCGGAAGTCCGTCTGAAATATCGCCATGGCGACGATGTCAGGTCTCAAATTCATCAAATCCTATTAGGTTTTGTTTCTAGGTTTTCGGGACTATCCTATTCGTCAATAGTCACTTTTTGGTGTTTCAGCCTAATCGACGATCTATCCTATGTGCACAGTCAACAAAGTCCGCTCGTCGATTTTCTAAGTTCGTACAATGTTTTACAGGAGCTGGAAAGTAAATTTAGTTCAAGTTGACGGTTTTTAGTTTAGGGTTCAGTCAGCTATTGTGGGGGTTTCTACGAGTTTCGGGGAAACAACCTGAACCGGAGTTTGTCGTAGAATGGATGTCGTGTCTGATCGGAGAACTCCTCAGCTTCAGATCTGGTCCTCGCACGATTCTCCAAAAGTCTGAACTTGCGACGAAGGCCTACGACGTGTCGCAACGTCGTAGACGGCAAATCCGTGAAGTAGCACGTCCAAGTGGGGCCCACAGCAGTGATAGGGGTCCAAGGGGGCCCACAACACCTCTGGAGAACTTGGGGGGCCCACCACTGAAGTTGGTGTGGGAGAAACCAACTTGCGACGAAGTTCTGTCGGTTGGGCTTGGTCGGTGCGGTGGTTCCTCTCGGTCAGACCGAGAGGGGCTCTCGGTCGTGCGAGCTGCGATGAGGCGGGGTCGGTCGCAGCGGCGGTGCGAGGGAAATCGTCGGTCAGACCGATAGATCCCGTCGGTCGTGCGATGCGGGTGAGGGCGAAGCGAAGGGTGCGATGCAGCGGGGCGGCGTCTCGTTCAGACCGACAAGGCGGGTCGGTCGGGCGCTTGACGATGCGGAGCGGAGCGGTGCGGGCGGCTGTGCGAGGAAGTCTCTCGGTCAGACCGAGAGAGAGCCTCGGTCGGAGCGGGGCGACAGCGGGGTGCGATGCAGCGGTGCTCTGCAAGCGGCGATGCGGGGGGCTGCTCCGGTCGTGCGCTAGGAATTGCGGGGGCGGCCGTCGGTCGTGCACTGGGCGATCGTCGCAACGTTGCGACGAACGTCGGGAAGGTGTTTTTGACGGCTAGGGTTTGTGTAATGCGAAAATAACCTCTCCTAGGGCTAATATAAATAGTTTAGAGCTAGGGTTAGGGTTTGGGTTTAAGAAATCGTAATTAAATAATTAAAAAATAATTAATATAATTTAAAATTCTCTCCTCTCCCTCACGCAAGATGGGTGCGGCCAAAAATTCTAAAATTTGGCCTAAAAATTCTTTAATACATTATTATAATATAGGAATTTTATTGTAATTAAAACTCTTATAAAAATAGGTTTTAAAATTATTTAAAACTTTCAAAAAATTGGAAAATAGGTCAAATTAAGTTCAAAAATTGTAAAATAATTATGGGGTGTTCGGGACGACTAAAGAAAGAGAGTGGAGAAGACGGATCTAAATTTCGACGTCGAGAGACGAAACTAAAATTTGAAACGTCTCGCGTCAAAACAGAAAGTCGCGACGTCACGTCAAATAAGTTAGTATCGTTGAAGAACGACTCGAGATATGTCTTTACAAAGTTGTTCCACAATCTAATACTTCCAGAGACGATCATGTCAACATATCACACAAAAACGTTCAAAAACAATTAAAGTCTAAAATAACTACGTGCACGGTCAAAAGCACGTGCACGAAGAAGGTACGATAGAAACAGGCCGTTACACACCCAGACTCGAAGATGAAGCATCCAAGAGGCACTCGACTGAGCGCTAGAGTGCACTCGACCGAGTGGCCCAAGCCGCTCGGTCGAGCGGAGTAGAAAGTGCACATTTCAGGAGAGCCCTTCACTCTTTAAAGATCTGCTATCACCCAGGGTTTTACAGTATTTTTCTTATACATTTTCCAGATAATAGACTTCATAAAGATTCCAACTGTCGCCAAGAATGCACCAAATAGAGGTCGGATGTGTCCTAGGAATTTCTGTAAGTTGGCGAATCTGTGCTGGAAACTATGCTCTGGCAGGTTGTAAAGTGTGCTCAACTGAGCGCCCCTGCACAGATTGACCGAGCTGAATGGGTAGTAAGCACAGCCCAGGTCGGCTTAGGGTTGTTTTAAGGGTTTTCTTGGAGCTATATATATGTATGGGGCAGCCATCAAAGGGGGATCTCATCTTTTGTTGGGGGATCTCATCTTTTGTTAGGAGAGCTCATTTTTAGGGTTTGGAGGCTATTTTCGGAGGTTAGGCTATGCCATCGGCCACCTCCTTGATGATTTTGTATCAAATATTTTGTTAGTGGAGCTCGTTTTTAGGGTTTTGAGGCTATTTCGGAGGTTCGGCTACACCATCAGCCCCCTCATTGATGATTTTGTATCGAATCTATTACCAAGCTAAGTATTTCTCTCATTGAATCTTCCTTATTTCCGTTCGTAATTGTTTGTGATGTTGATTTCTATTGTTCTCTTATATTTCCCCATGATTGAGTAGTTCTATTGCTAGGGTTAGGGAAGAATTCTAGGATTCTAGGGATTGAATGTTAGGTTAATGACGTGCGTTTATATTTCATACATTTACGCACGTTTTCTTCCGTGATTTTCCGTATTTTACCGCCGTATTTTATTCGTTTTCTCGTGTTTTCTTGTGTTTTCTTGTTTTATTTCACTTTTCTGTATTTTCCGTGTTTTGCAGGAGTTTGCTGGCATTTGGGGCATAAAACGATGATATCATGTGCCCCCGGAGCAGCGGGAGGAGTCACGCGTGATCCAGGGGGTCAAACGACGAAGATTGCATCTTTCAGCCCCTCACCCGGTCGGTTGGTCATCTCCAACCGATCGGGTGAGGCACGCGTGCACCACCCAGACGTAGCTTGGAGCTCACGAGAAGTCACCCGGTCGGTTCAGTGACCGGGTCAAAAGCTCAAAGTCTCTGGAAATTCGAAGCTGATTTCCAACCGATCGGGTGACCTTCACCCGATCGGTTCACCTATAGCTGAATTTCAACAGCCAAGACTCGAAGATCCAATCGGTCTCCTCACCCGGTCTGCACCAAGATCCAACCGGTCGGCACCAAGATCAAACCGACCGCACCAAGTTCCAACCGACCGGTTCATACTGACCGGGTGAAACTCCCGCATTGCGCTGTGATTTTGGGAAGCGGCTCACCCGACCGGTTGACTTGTCAACTGATCGGGTGATGTCGTTTTCTATAAATAGAACCCTAGGTTTCCCAGATTCGGTAGTTGGTTATTTTTTACTGTTTTCTTCATTTTGTGACGGCTGTAATTTTCCAGTTTTTGTAAGTTTTCGGATCTTTGTAAAACTTTAGTATTATCTTAATTGCTTTACTACCATTGCATTTCTATTGTCTGATTATGATTTTGACGGTCCATTTTCATTTAGATCGCTTTTTTATGAATATTTGTGAGTCGTTCCCAAATCCAGGATTTTGGCGGAAACCCCTTCGGGGGCTCTTCCCGATGCGTCCTTAGGGTTAGGAAATCGATAGGGATTAGGAATCTAACGGTTACGCGGGGTGTTTTATTGTCATCGGCGGGAAAAAGACCGCCTTTGACCGTTGGGCCAAGGGGGAATAAACTTGGCGGTTGACTCCCTAGCCATAGCTCACGCCCTTAGCGTAGACGCCGAATCCTAGCGCGCGGGAGCGACAGGACGAGACATTGGGAGTTATCGTTGCGAGCTTAGTGCTCCCAGAGTCGATCAGTGTTAATGGACACGGGAGTGCCCACTGATCGAACTCGGGATGTCCGGCGTATCATCCTGGGCACCGACCAGAATATCGGGCCCATGGGATGCCGGTACCACTTTTAGAGGCAACGTCTCACTATTAGACCCTAATTCCGATCGCCATCCTACCCGTAGGCCGTATCGGCGAGAGCCGCTCGTTGGGGTCGAAACCAGAGTCCCGGGGTTTTCCTTCATATTGTCTATACCTTGCAATCCTTTACCGTGACAACCCATCATCTGATCTGGGCTAGCTCACCCACGGGGTGATTTTGGTCCTCTTTGACACAAGCACATCCTAGCCTCCCTGTGTTCGACCCCCAAGCCACACTACAACACCGTACGCTTGTGGTTATAAATATCTAAACCTCCACCGGGTCCCCCGGCCATTTGCGGCTTGCAAACCGGGGGCACGTCAAGTTTATGGCGCCGTTGCCGGGGAGGCAACGTGCTTGTTATTTTAGGATCTCATGAACCCTAGTGTCTAGCTCTTATCCCTACCTCGCGATAATTTTCGCATTCTTCTTTTTCCTTTTTATTTTCTTATTTTTATTTTTATTTTTATTTCTTATCTTATCTGTTTCTTTCCCACTTGTCGCTTCACGGGTGTTTGTTGTTTTTCATGCGCAGGAGTTCAAGAAGTCTCGACGACTTGATCCCCGTTGATCCAGAGATAAACACCACCCTTAGGCGTTTGGCCGCCGAGAAGCGAAGAAGAGAGGATCCTGAAGCCATGGTGGAGAACACCCCGCCTCACAAGTCCCTGTTGGAGTACTCGATGCCTTCCATCGAGTCCACCTCCGCCATCTGTCCTCCAGCTATTACGGCCCAAAGCTTCGAGCTTAAGCCATCTTTGGTGACGTGGATCCAGCAGGATCAGTTTTTGGGTGCACCCATGGAGAGCCCGATTGAGCATCTAGATTCATTCTTGGAGAAATGTGTCACCTTCCGGATTAATGGTGTCACAACTGAGGCTATCCGACTGAAGCTGTTCCCCTTCTCCTTGCGAGATAAGGCCAAGCTGTGGCTTAGGGGGAAGGACCCAAATACATTCAACACCTGGGAGAAGCTCTCAAATGCTTTCCTGACGAAGTTCTTTCACCCGGGGAAGACCATGAAGCTGAGGAGTGAGATCTCCTCCTTCTCCCAGGCCAGCCACGAGTCCTTGCATGAGGCTTGGACAAGATACAAGGAGATGCAGAGAAGATGTCCCCATCATGAGCTCCCCAAGTGGCAGATTATAAATCTGTTTTATAATGGGCTGAGGGACGATTTAAAATCTTCCATGGACGTCGCGGCTGGAGGGTCCTTCATGTCAAGAATCGAAGAAGATGCCGGACAAATTTTGGAAAATATGGCATCCAACAATGAACGGTGGTGTGACGAGAGAGCCACACCAAGGTCTGGGGGCATCCATAGAGTGGAAGACATCGACAAATTGTCAAGCAAGTTTGACTTGCTGTCAACCCAGATCTCCGCATTGATGGTAGGCGCCGATGGCACCGGTTCACAACAGATTGCTGCGGTAGAATCCAAAGTTTTTGGAGAGTTCGCCGGTGGTGACATCTCACCACCGTTGGATCAGGTGAGCGCATTGTTTTACAATCCTACAGGGAATGTGCCATTTCCACCACGAACCAACTCAAACCCGGCCTACTCTCCCAACAACTGGAATCATCCGAACCTTAGTTACCGGACGCCTTACCAACAACCGGCTCAGCAACAACAACAGATATATCAGCCGGCTAGGCCCTAGCAGCAGTTTCAGCAGCAGCAATTTCAGCAACAACAACCACCACAGTAGTATCAACAGTATGCTCCTAGGAATCAGTAGCCCACCCAGCAGCAATACGGCCAGTAGAGGGCCATTTCTCCGGTTGAGTCCCTCTTGACTCAATACATCGCCAATCAGGAGAAAATAAATCTGAAGCTGGAAATGGGACAAAGAGTCCTCACTGATCAGGTAACCCAGCTGGGGTTGCAAGTGGCGAACCTTCAGAGACCGCAGAATATCTTACCGCCACAGCCTGAGGTGAACCCGAGGGGGGTAAATCGGACCTTGGTGCTCACACATGAGCATGAGAACGTGTCCGACATCGTCTTGAGGAGTGGAACTCAAATACCTACCAGAAAGCCCCCCAAAGGACCGGAAGCACCGTTGGTCGTGGAACGACCAATTGAGAAATTAAATGACGACGGTGCTTCGTCGCCCAAGCCAACTACTCCGGAGGGAGTTCATAGAGAGGAGAAGAAGAAAGATGAGGAAGGGAACCTAAGAGTGTTCAAGCCCGTTGTGCCTTTCCCACAACGGCTCGCCAAAGCCAAAATCGATGAGAAGTATGGCAAATTCTTTGCCATGGTGAAATATATGAGTTTACAAATCCCCTTCATCGAGGCCATCGAGACAATTCCCTCCTATGCTAAATTCTTGAAAGACTTGGTGACACAGGGATATAGAAAAGAAAAGGTCGTGTTAACGGCGGAGTGCAGTGCACTCATTCAGCGTGCAAATCCGCCCAAGCTCAAGGACCCCGGAAGTTTCTCCATCCCTTGCTCTATTGGGGAAGTGCAAATCCAGAGGGCGCTCGTCGATCTAGGAGCGAGCGTCAGCTTAATGCCCCTATCACTGTACAAGAGAATAGGGATGTGAGACTTAAAGCCCACCGGCATGACATTACAACTTGTGTAACGACCACTTTTCGTTGTACGTTGTCCGTGCACGTGTTTGTTTTAGACCTTGTCTGTTGGTGAACACTTTTGTGTGATATGCCGTTGTGAACGTCTCAGAGAGTATTAAATAGTGGCACTATCTTGGAACGACACTTCTCGAGTCATTTTTCCACAATTTAAACTTACTCGATGAGACGTGACGATTCTCACTCTTGACAGGAGACGTTTCTATTTTTAGTTTCGTCGTCCGAAGTCGAAATCGAGATCCGTATTCTTAGTTAGCTCACTCTCGTCAACACGATCACCACGATATTTATTTTATAATTTTTGGAGTTTATTTGACCACTTATATATTTTTAACAAGTTTTATAATATTTTTAATAATTAATTTTTATATTAAATTCGGCCAAAGAAAATTTATTTGAGTTTTAAACGTTTTAAAGAATTTTTGAGCCAATTTCCAGCTCATTTGGACCAAGTCAAACCCTTGGGTGAGTTGGAGTAGTTGAATTTCAAATTTTAAATTATTTTAATATTCTAATCCTATTAGATTTAGCCCTAGACCAAGTCAACCCATCTATACTATATAAGCAACCCCTAGGAAGACCTATTTTCGCAAGAAATTAGCCCTAGCCTCTTCCAAACTTGAAATTGGACGTTGCGACGTTCAGCCACCGCAGCGACCGAAGGAAACGGCCCCGTTCCCCCGCTCCGACCGAAGCCCCGCCCCGCACCAAGCCGCTCCGCATCGCTGCAGCCGCTAGCCGCTCCGTTCCCTCGGTCTGACCGAGGGATTGGCCCGCACCAAGCAGCTCCGCATCGCAGCACAGCGCTCGCACCGTCGCCCGCTTGTCGCCCCGCTCCGCAGCCCGCACGACCGACCCGCTGCTCCGCACCGACCGCTGTTGCAAGCGCTGCAACGTTGCAACGCTGCCCCGCCCCGCATCCAAGCGCCTGACCGAGGCTCCCGACCGGTCTGACCGACGAGAACCCTCGCACCCAGCCACCCCGCAGCCGCTGCACACCCCAAATCGCCGCAGCCCCGCATTCTCAGCGCACGACCGAGAGTTCTCCCCGCATCGGCTGTGTACGACCGAGAGCCACTCGTCGCAACCCCGCATCCGCCGCACCGCTTGCCTCCGTGGGCCCCCCAAGTTCTCCAGAGTTATTGTGGGTCCCCCAAAGGCCCCTAGGACTACTGTGGGCCCCACCTAGGTGCTTGCTCTTTGAGGATTCGTCGCGTACGACGTCGTCGCACGTCGTAGCCCGTCGTCGCACGTGCGAGCTTTGGAATCTGGAATCGTCGCCCGGTCGATTGCTCTGAAATTTCCAGCGAGGAATCTAATTGGAATCTGGACTTGGAGCGCGATCTTTTATTCCAACCCCCGGCGTCGCTACCCGACGCCGGTGTAGCTTTCGCGTCGTGTTGAGGTAACGCTTTGCACCCCTAGGACCCCCAACCCAATGCATGCTAATCAAGACTAAAATCAGGATTTTTAAAGTATTTTTAAATGTTTTAAATTCACTAATGAAGATTAATAATATGGACTTTAGGCCGGTGGACTTGTGCACGTAGGATAATTGTGATTTTTGGACTCATTGGACGGTGTGCTCAGACGTCGTGCTTGCAGGCAAGTGAAACTTGCCAACTCTTGTGTAGGGCCATATTTTTAGGCCACTTCCTTGTTCCTAGCGTAAAAGAGACTAGTCAGTGAAATGATAGCTGGCTAGACGCCTACTTGATCTAGTTTGACAACGAAACTAGATCCGTCACCTAATTGATCTAGCTTGACAACGAAGCGAGATCCAACCCTTTAAACTTGTTGTTCATGCATACTAAACTGTCACGTTTACTTTCCTTACCTTTACGCACTTTTAACTGCCATGCATTGCATCTTACATGTCATCCGTGCATTGAATGTCGCATTCGTAGCACACGCTACAATACTTGTACTTGTACTCCCTTGACTGGCTAGGTGCACCCCTAGACCAGCAAGGTAAAACACTTCCTGGCTCGTGATCCAGAAGCGAGCATTACCGTTCGGGGGTAAGGCCCTGGCTCGACACACGTGGAGGGGTAGGGATAAACGGTCAACTGAGCTTAGGAGAGGTCTGATCCGCCCTCTAGCCAGAAGACGGAATCTCTGTGCACGAGGTGCTTACTTTCCTTGTCTTGTACTTGTCTTGTGAATGATTCATGTAATACTTGTCATCCATGCCATGCCATGCTCGTACTTTACTTTACTTTACTTTACCTGCTGCACTCATACTTTAACTGCCATGTCATTGCATCATGCTAGAACTGCTAGGTTGCTCTTACTTGTACTTTCAGTTTCACTTGCACAAGTCTTCCAGACTTGCTGACATGTGCCCCTTTCTCTTTGGGTGTCACATGTTAGACCCTGAGCCAGAGATAGTTGTAGCGGACGAGGTAGTTGCTGACACTGAGCCTACGTTCGTCGAGGAGTACGTGGACACCGGAGACCAGTTTTAGAGACTGTTGGCGTTGCTTTTGCTTTAGGTTGCTGTTAGATGTCGGTGCTTGCACCATTACTTTGTTGTTGTACTTTGTACTTTTGTTGGCCATGTTTGGGCCTTTAGTCTCTTTTCCTTTAGCCTGGTGGCTTTTCTGCGATGTTGGAATTTATATTTATGGATATTCTGAGATTACTCTTTTGTCTTATTTCATTATTATTATCTTTGTTTCGTTCGCGTTGCAAGGACCTGCAGTTTTAAATTGATAGACGCTTATCGGACTTGCAGCTTTGTAGCTTCAAGTCTGAGCGGACCTTCTCACGCTTCACCTCCATAGTTTTGGGAAGCGGGGCGTGACAGGTTTTGTTGGTGGCCCATGCAGGTCCGGTCTTGCAATTGCGAATTAACGGAACAACGATAATAATGGAATGTCCATTAAATAAATTGCAACATCCGAGTAATAAGCCCTGAGTTTAGTTGTTTTCTTAGGACACTAGGTGATAAGAAGGCTTAGTTAGACGTCTGTGCTTGCTATTTAGAGGCCCCTGATTGATAGTTAGACTCCCTGCCAGCAATTGATCTAATCGTCGTAGGAGTTACCTTAGTGGCCCTTGTCTAACCCTGATCATATTAGTCTTCTAGAATTTCCTTTGGTCGTTCGCTTTTGGGTTCATCGATTTCGGACCAAGCTGAACGCATTTCTTTACCGTCTAACCTTTAGAAGTCTTAGTGCCTAGTTCCAAATCTTTAGTTGGTCGACCGTAGGAGTTTCCGTAGACTTTCCTGATCCATAACCTAGGCGTAAGAATGCTTTGATCACCTGACCAATTTCCTTGCCTCGATTCACGAGATCGCCTCATGACGATCGTCGTCAATCTTCAAACATCGCCATTGCAAAACTTGAACCTTCTGAAAGTGTTTTTCAATCTTCTCTTCCACTAAGTTTAATTTTGTTCACAATTTTAATATACCTATATTTCACCCTCCTTCATTGATTTAAAATTTTAAAACGTTTGTCGGAATTTTTGAATACTAGCTTACGGTATTTTCCCAGCCTATATTTTCATACTTATGTAAATGTGTCGTTCTTTCATATATTAGTTTTACTTTTGCCCTGCCCAATTCGATTTATAATTTTCCCTCTCATTTGTGTTATTCGAATGAATACGCCGTGTTTACCTTAATATACTTTCAAGACAGATGGAATTTCAGCTTTCAGCAAGTTAGACTTGCTCGTCATTTTCGCTACTTCAGATTTTTGCAAAATTACTATTTTCATAGCCTCTTCCTGCTTTAGACCCTCCCTGATTTGATTTTAAATATTTGCTATTCGATCTTGATAATGCTTATGCTAAATTACTATTATTTTCTTTCCGCTCACCATACACGCTTTTAGAAAAATTTCTAAACCAAATTGAATCTCAATTATTTTTATGCACGTATCAGGCTCGTTGTGCTTGTACGCTAAGAGCTTAGTGTAACCAGTTTTATTTTTCACAAATCCTGATTTCTCTAAAAGAAGTTTCAATATTGATTTTCCATAGCCTAAAAGTTTTGAAAGCATTTAACATGAGTTTAAATCCTTCCGTTACTTGATTTCATTCTTTGACTTTCAAAAACTTTTGACAACATTATATTAAATTACTGCCGTATAATATTTTCAAAAAAATTACGTCTTTAATGTCCGTGCGAATGATTTACTTTCCTTTCTTAATGATTTGCGATAAGCCATTAAAAACATTTTCCCTTATTATGAATTTTCGACTCAAATTTATTTTGAACAACTCGTTTTATCGATCTCCAAATATTTCTTTTCAGACTGGGATTTCAACTTTTGAAGAACGACAGTTTTCCAAAATCCACGTATTTTAGCTTACTCTACTCACCATATTTCCCTTTCTGTATCCTATTTAAGCATCACTACATCTCCCTTTCCCACGACCTAAACATCACCATTGAGTCTATGTTTCGTCTAATCAAGCTATCACCTTGTATTCGTCCTAGCTGAACTCGTGCCTATCGATCCTTCCCTCGTCATGCCCTCGACCTCGACCTCCCTCTATTGCTTAGGCTTTAGTGTCCGTCAATGTCTGTGTCAACCCTTAATTGTTAGTAGGCCCTTGGACCTTGTGAGGTAGTCGTAGTGCACGTACCTAAGTTGTATACGTGGGCTTGAATGAGAATTCCCATAGTATATTGATGTTGCCTATTGAGTGATATATATTTATACTCGGAGTTATTCGTGATGGTATGAAGTTGTTGTGTGTTAGTAGTTATAGATTTTTGTGTGGATAGCTATACTATACTAGGGATGCCTGTGTATATAAGAGTTAACGTTGAAATATCTAAGTTGTGTATGTAGTTAGAGATACTTATAATGGTTGAAATAAATGATTGGTAAAGCTATGTGTATGTTAGTAGTGATAATAATAAGAGTACGTATGGTTAAGAGAGTAGGCTTATTGAGTGACCTATATACTAGTACGAGTGAGTATGTGCTCGTAGGTAGATATATATGGTGCTTATATGTAAGTAATTATGTTTTGTTGCCTGAGTATATAAGTGTTATGCATATGGTAGTAGGATTATAATTTTGATTGGTAATGCTTGCTTTCCGGGATGTTGCATGCGTGCATACCGTGAGGTATACACGACTATTGCACATCTTAATTATGTACGTATGGATGTGTTAGTATACTAATTATAGGTAGTAGGCTATGGTATGAATATATGTGTTACATGTGTGTGACTATACGATGAATACGTATGCATGTATTAAGGAGTGTATTATAATTATACGTGTGCTGATGTCTGCATTATTATTATTATGGTATATAGAGTGATTGAACTATGTAAGTATTACCTGACTAAATATTAAGTGTGATTGATTTATGGAATGTATATGGTTGTATTGGTAGATGCATATATACATATATAATGGAGTGGTATTGGTATATGTATGAATGCCGTGTTACGTATATAGAATATTCTGATGTGTGTACTGAGTCTCACTCAAGCTTGAGTGGGTATACTCTAAGTACATTGAATGTATGTTTGTAGTTTGAATATAGCGATGTTTGATGCATGTATAGTGATAGGAGTGTTTGTGCCTGGTTGTGTTACGCACATGATTGTCGGTCGCTACACCAGTATATAGTTATAGGTGTTGGTCGTGTGGTATAGCTAATTACTAAGGACTTACTCGTGTGAACGTACGTGTACTAGCTAAAACTAGGTGTGCAGATGTACTAGTAATGTAATGGTATGATTGGTATGCGTAAATGAAATATTAGCGTGTATGGGTGTGCACCATTCACGGGTAAGTATGTGCTTAGTTACAGTTATTGATGACTATGATATATGTGGCGTGTCGTAAATACAGTTATAGGACCGTACGTAATGTGAATGTATGGTGAAATATTGGAATGCATTTGAATGACTATATATATTATGAATTTATAGAAGTGGTGAGTGTATATTATATATGGTAAATTTGATTTAATAGTGGTATGGTGTGACTATATGTGTTGAGATGTTTTGTATTGGATGAATATTAGAGGGTAGTATACCCTTGATGTTTGTGCATAGGTAGCTACATATAGGTAGAGCAATGATTGTATTTGCTAGTATGAGATCATACCTATATAAGTATCTGAACTATTGTTTTGTGAGTAGCAGTTATATAAGGGATGTATGTTTATATACCTGATTGAAATACATGTATGAATTTGACTGACTATAATAGGTATAAGTGTATACGTACGTGAATGTATATACGTGTTGGTAGCATTAATGTTTGACTACCTAGTGCGTACATGAGCACTTGTAATGACTATACCTGGTTGAATTATTATATGGATTGATTGGGGTAGTTACTAGAGTGACTAGCTATATTAGAAAGTCCGAGGACGGACTTTATTCTAAGGTGGGGAGGATGTAACGACCACTTTTCGTTGTACGTTGTCCGTGCACGTGTTTGTTTTAGACCTTGTCTGTTGGTGAACACTTTTGTGTGATATGCCGTTGTGAACGTCTCTGAGAGTATTAAATAGTGGCACTATCTTGGAACGACACTTCTCGAGTCGTTTTTCCACAATTTAAACTTACTCGATGAGACGTGACGATTCTCACTCTTGACGGGAGACGTTTCTATTTTTAGTTTCGTCGTTCGAAGTCGAAATCGAGATCCGTCTTCTTAGTTAGCTCACTCTCGTTAACACGATCACCACGATATTTATTTTATAATTTTTGGAGTTTATTTGACCACTTTTATATTTTTAACAAGTTTTATAATATTTTTAATAATTAATTTTTATATTAAATTCGGCCAAAGAAAATTTATTTGAGTTTTAAACGTTTTAAAGAATTTTTGAGCCAATTTCCAGCTCATTTGGACCAAGTCAAACCCTTGGGTGAGTTGGAGTAGTTGAATTTCAAATTTTAAATTATTTTAATATTCTAATCCTATTAGATTTAGCCCTAGACCAAGTCAACCCATCTATACTATATAAGCAACCCCTAGGAAGACCTATTTTCGCAAGAAATTAGCCCTAGCATCTTCCAAACTTGAAATTGGACGTTGCGACGATTCGTCGCAACGTTGCGACGTTCAGCCACCGCAGCGACCGAAGGAAACGGCCCCGTTCCCCCGCTCCGACCGAAGCCCCGCCCCGCACCAAGCCGCTCCGCATCGCTGCAGCCGCTAGCCGCTCCGTTCCCTCGGTCTGACCGAGGGATTGGCCCGCACCAAGCAGCTCCGCATCGCAGCACAGCGCTCGCACCGTCGCCCGCTTGTTGCCCCGCTCCGCAGCCCGCACGACCGACCCGCTGCTCCGCACCGACCGCTGTTGCAAGCGCTGCAACGTTGCAACGCTGCCCCGCCCCGCATCCAAGCGCCTGACCGAGGCTCCCGACCGGTCTGACCGACGAGAACCCTCGCACCCAGCCACCCCGCAGCCGCTGCACACCCCAAATCGCCGCAGCCCCGCATTCTCAGCGCACGACCGAGAGTTCTCCCCGCATCGGCTGTGTACGACCGAGAGCCACTCGTCGTAACCCCGCATCCGCCGCACCGCTTGCCTCCGTGGGCCCCCCAAGTTCTCCAGAGTTATTGTGGGTCCCCCAAAGGCCCCTAGGACTACTGTGGGCCCCACCTAGGTGCTTGCTCTTTGAGGATTCGTCGCGTATGACGTCGTCGCACGTCGTAGCCCGTCGTCGCACGTGCGAGCTTTGGAATCTGGAATCGTCGCCCGGTCGATTGCTCTGAAATTTCCAGCGAGGAATCTAATTGGAATCTGGACTTGGAGCGCGATCTTTTATTCCAACCCCCGGCGTCGCTACCCGACGCCGGTGTAGCTTTCGCGTCGTGTTGAGGTAACGCTTTGCACCCCTAGGACCCCCAACCCAATGCATGCTAATCAAGACTAAAATCAGGATTTTTAAAGTATTTTTAAATGTTTTAAATTCACTAATGAAGATTAATAATATGGACTTTAGGCCGGTGGACTTGTGCACGTAGGATAATTGTGATTTTTGGACTCATTGGACGGTGTGCTCAGACGTCGTGCTTGCAGGCAAGTGAAACTTGCCAACTCTTGTGTAGGGCCATGTTTTTAGGCCACTTCCTTGTTCCTAGCGTAAAAGAGACTAGTCAGTGAAATGATAGCTGGCTAGACGCCTACTTGATCTAGTTTGACAACGAAACTAGATCCGTCACCTAATTGATCTAGCTTGACAACGAAGCTAGATCCAACCATTTAAACTTGTTGTTCATGCATACTAAACTGTCACGTTTACTTTCCTTACCTTTACGCACTTTTAACTGCCATGCATTGCATCTTACATGTCATCCGTGCATTGAATGTCGCATTCGTAGCACACGCTACAATACTTGTACTTGTACTCCCTTGACTGGCTAGGTGCACCCCTAGACCAGCAAGGTAAAACACTTCCTGGCTCGTGATCCAGAAGCGAGCATTACCGTTCGGGGGTAAGGCCCTGGCTCGACACACGTGGAGGGGTAGGGATAAACGGTCAACTGAGCTTAGGAGAGGTCTGATCCGCCCTCTAGCCAGAAGACGGAATCTCTGTGCACGAGGTGCTTACTTTCCTTGTCTTGTACTTGTCTTGTGAATGATTCATGTAATACTTGTCATCCATGCCATGCCATGCTCGTACTTTACTTTACTTTACTTTACCTGCTGCACTCATACTTTAACTGCCATGTCATTGCATCATGCTAGAACTGCTAGGTTGCTCTTACTTGTACTTTCAGTTTCACTTACACAAGTCTTCCAGACTTGCTGACATGTGCCCCTTTCTCTTTGGGTGTCACATGTTAGACCCTGAGCCAGAGATAGTTGTAGCGGACGAGGTAGTTGCTGACACTGAGCCTACGTTCGTCGAGGAGTACGTGGACACCGGAGACCAGTTTTAGAGACTGTTGGCGTTGCTTTTGCTTTAGGTTGCTGTTAGATGTCGGTGCTTGCACCATTACTTTGTTGTTGTACTTTGTACTTTTGTTGGCCATGTTTGGGCCTTTAGTCTCTTTTCCTTTAGCCTGGTGGCTTTTCTGCGATGTTGGAATTTATATTTATGGATATTCTGAGATTACTCTTTTGTCTTATTTCATTATTATTATCTTTGTTTCGTTCGCGTTGCAAGGACCTGCAGTTTTAAATTGATAGACGCTTATCGGACTTGCAGCTTTGTAGCTTCAAGTCTGAGCGGACCTTCTCACGCTTCGCCTCCATAGTTTTGGGAAGCGGGGCGTGACAACTTGCTAACCGTTCGGTCAAGTATCCGGTGGGAGTAGTGGACGACCTCCCCGTCGATGTGAAAGGAGTACATGTACCGGTTGATTTTGTGGTAATGGACATACCGGAGGACAAGCATACCCCAATTATTCTTGGACGACCCTTTATGGCAACCGCCGGAGTTTTGATAGACGTGAAGAATGGGAAGCTTTCCCTCAATGTGGGCCAAGAAAGAGTCGAATTTGACTTAGGCTTGTCGATGAAGCATCCAAATCCCCCGGACGATCCTATTATCAATATGCTGGAGAATGAAGAAGATAGAGCTATTGAAACAAGTGCCTGGGAAGTGCTCTCGAGGAATCCCCCTGATAGCTTGGGGGACCTTGGAGAGCAAGTTGGCTCCCCAAAGATTGAAGTTGCTAATGAGGCGGTCACGCGACATGTGATCCCTCCCGGATTCCCTAAGTCTCCTCCCACGAGGAGAAAAGGGAAAGAACCCATGGACCTCACCGGCGATGAGGTCCAGATCCTGAAAAAGATGGCGTGGATGCCAATTTGAGGGAGAAGCCCCCGGATCCTGTCAACAAAGGGAGTGTAGTCGAGCAAATCTTTTTACAGAAGCCGACTGCACCAATAGCCACAACCTCTGGAGCTGAAGAGATGCCGGATTTTGGGCATCACCCGTATCGCCCACCATGAACATCATCAACGGGCGTCGAGCTAAACGACATTAAACAAAAGCGCTTCATGGGAGGCAACCCATGTTCTAAACTTTTGCTTCGCTTTTTAGGACTTTTTGTACTTTATTTTTATCTATTTTTATAAATAAATCCAACCGATACAACTTTCGGGAAGGAACTTAGGCGATTTTTGGGTTTTTGCAGAAAACAAGGCCTCAACCGACCGGGTGATAACTCACCCGATCGGTTGGGATGTATCAGCTAACAGCCGCGTCTGGCACCTAATGAACCGACCGGGTGGAGAAAGAACAGACCGGGTGAACAGACCGGGTGACCTGGGAACTCTCAAAAAAATCTCAAAATTCATCAACCGACCAGGTGACAATATGCAAGACCGGTTGAGGGACCGGGTGAAAAACTCTGAGTTCTCAGGAAAATGTGTGGAGCGATGAACCGATCGGTTGAGTTCTCAACCGATCGGGTCGCCTGTAGCGTTTCTTCAACATCAAATTTTCGACCTAAGGTCAACCGATCGGGTGAAAACTCACCCGACCGGGTCGACTTAAATCCATATATATAGCCGTCGCCGCCCGTTCGTTCCGCCCTCGCCATTTTCGAATCCCCAACCGACGTTTCGCCTCCTCCTCTTGTGCCTGACCTCGTTCTTCCCCAAATCAACCTCAATCAACCTCCCCCCATCTCCCTATCCATCCCACCATCGATTTCTCTCCATTCTCCTCGATTCCACCCGCACACAAAACCCTAACTTTCACCCATTCTCCCCAATTTCGAAACTTGCTGAAGAAATTGCCGCGGCTTCACAACGTGCTCCTATCGAGTAGCATCGGGGCGTCTACGAGCAACGATCTTCATCTCATCTAGGTAAACTCGCTCCTTAGCTCAATTTTAATTTTGCCCCAAATATTCCATTTGCTCGTTGGTCGTGTTTGTGTTTATTCATTGTATTTTCCATACTCACGCACACACACGACTCCCGCACAATGCCTCCCCGCCGTGTTAAGCCCACCGACGCCAGCTCTTCCAACCCTAGGCCCACCCGTCGTACTCGTCGCACACAACCCCCCGCTCAACCCACCACCTCCAATCCATCTACCACCCCATGCACTGCTCCCCCGCCTTACGTTGACGATCCCGAATACGGGATGCAATTCCAAGACGACGACGAGGCCGACCGATTCACGGCCATGATCCTCTTAGTTGGACAGAGCGGTCGGCTAACCCAGGAGTCCGTCGACCGAGACCTTCCCTTCCTTCAAAGCTTCATCCGCCACATCCGTCAAGACCCACCCGATGCCTCCGAGCTCCACATTCCACCCCCACGACTCCTGGTCCCCAGCACAGGCCCTCATCACCACCCCCAGAGGGTGGTGCTCCTGCTTGATTTTTTTCCCTTCCCGCTTTTGTCCCCCCTATGTTTGTGCCCATCTGTCTTTGTGGGGCCCTGCTTTGTCACTATCAGGGGGAGGACCCATTCACGTGTCGCATCACTTCCTTTTTATTTCTTTTCTTTTGACATCCCCCTTGCATATTTCTGCACTTTCACGATTATATTTCATTGCTAGCATTGTCATGTCTAGCTTGGGGGAAAGCTGTTTTGCTGTGTTGTCGTGTTTTATTTTCTTTGTGTGTGTGTGTGTGTGCTTGTTTTCCTTTTTGTCGTGTCGTGTCGTGTCGTGTCATGTCGTCTAGTTTGTTCAATTTCCTTCTTTCTTTTTCGTTTTTCGTGTCGTGTGGTTTGATTTTGATTTTTCCTTATTTTCAGTTTCGTATCTGTGCTTTCCTCGTTTTTCATTTCTTTTTGTCTCGGTGTGTATTCCCCCCCATTTTCATTGCCCTTCCGTACTCACTCTTATTGCATTGAGGGCAATGCAAGCTTCAGCTTGGGGGAGTCGCACTTTGTGTGCCATTTGAGTCTTTCTTTTTCGTTTTTGTGCCGTTTTCATCGTGTTTTTATTTTTTCTTTTCTTCTTTTTATCTCTTTCTCCTAGAGATGAACCCTATGATGAATTGCCACAAAATCACACACACCTAGCATAACATCGATAATCACATTCACTAACCCTAGGATTTCGAGTTCTCTTGCATTTCACGCATCGTGGGTCCACTTAGCTTTTTGTGAGTCGTGTGTCGTGCCTAGCCGTGTGGTGTACTTCTACTTTGTGATTCACTTTATATACCTGTCCAGGAATGACCCCTAGATTATTATGTTTCGATATGAATATGCGGTACTTATTTCTACTGTCTGCTTCTTCTGCATGCTATATATATCGTACGCTTCATTTCGCATGTGTCGGGATTCCATAATTAAGGACTAGGATAACCCATTTAGCTCATGCTCTATTTAGCGAGAATAGTTTCCTTTGCCCAAGTGTTTAGATTCCGACTTCTTTTTTGTTTTACTTGGTGCAAATCCCCTCGTCGTGTACCGTTCTTCCACTTGGGAGAGTACACATGTATATATCCCAATATCCAAAAGTCCAAAAAAGGGAGAAAAGAAAAGAAAAACCCAAAAAGAAAAGAAAAAAAATTGTATAGCCAAAAATCCAAAAAAAATACAAATACCCAAAACCCAAAAAAAAATTTCCTGTGTGAATATCTTTTCCTACTTGTCGAGAATAAAGGGAAGATGAGAATTTGCACCGAGTGTTCTTCTCCACATCTTCTCAACCCCCATCGGTTTCGAAAACGCTTGGCTTAGGAACTTTTTAGCTAGTATCTAGGCTATAGTGGTATGATTTCCTTAACCCTAGTTGTGGAGTCCCCGATGCATGATACGCTTCTATTCTTATACTCTTCTCATGCATGCTTGAGCTAATATTCACCGTAATTTCAAATTCGAATCGATATTTGGGTCATTTACTGGATTTGTGTATATCGAGCTTTATTGCACATCGTAGATAGTGACACTGACTGCTAGCGCACGACCACACTCACTCGCGCTTCACCGCGTGGGCCCACGGCACTTGTCTGGACTTGTACTCCTTGGTTTAGTGATGTGATTTGGCGTTTGCTTGCTTGGTGTGTCGTTTTTGATTTTGTTGAACCTGACGGGCAATCTAGGATATAGAGTTTTCTTTTTCTCTCTTTCTCTCTATTTTTCCCCTTCAAGCTCCTACTCTCACTCGTCTTCCTCGAGGACGAGGAAGAGTTCAGCTTGGGGAATTTTGACGTGCGTTTATATTTCATACATTTACGTATGTTTTCTTCCGTGTTTTTCCGTATTTTACCGCCGTATTTTATTCGTTTTCTCGTGTTTTCTTGTGTTTTCTTGTTTTCTTTCACTTTTTCGTATTTTTCGTGTTTTGCAGGAGTTTGCTGGCATTTGGGGCGTAAAACGATGATATCATGTGCCCCCAGAGCAACGGGAGGAGTCACGCATGATCCAGGGGGTCAAACGACGAAGATTGCATCTTTCAGCCCCTCACCCGGTCGGTTGGTCATCTCCAACCGATCGGGTGAGGCACGCGTGCACCACCCGGACGCAGCTTGGAGCTCACGAGAAGTCACCCGGTCGGTTCAGTGACCGGGTCAAAAGCTCAAAGTCTCTGGAAATTCGAAGCTGATTTCCAACCGATCGGGTGACCTTCACCCGATCGGTTCACATGTAGCTAAATTTTAACAGCCAAGACTCGAAGCTCCAACCGGTCTCCTCACCCGGTCCGCACTAAGATCCAACCGGTCGGCACCAAGATCCAACCGACCACACCAAGTTCCAACCGACCGGTTCATACTGACCGAGTGCAATCCCCGCATTGCGCTGTGATTTTGTGAAGCGGCTCACCCGACCGGTTGACTTGTCAACCGATCAGGTGATGTCGTTTTCTATAAATAGAACACTAGGTTTCCCAGATTCGGTAGTTGGTTATTTTTACTGTTTTCTTCATTTTGTGACGACTGTAATTTTCCAGTTTTTGTAAGTTTTTGGATCTTTGTAAAACTTTAGTATTATCATAATTACGTTACTACCATTGCATTTCTATTGTCTGATTATGATTTTGACGGTCCATTTTCATTTAGATCGCTTTTTTATGAATATGTGTGAGTAGTTCCCAAATCCGGGATTTTGGCGGAAACCCCTTCGCGGGTTCTCCCCGATGGGTCCATAGGGCTAGGAAATCGATAGGGATTAGAAATCTAACGGTTACGCGGGGTTTTTTATTGTCATCGGCGGGAAAAAGACCGCCTTTGACAGTTGGGCCAAGGGGGAATAAACTTGGCGGTTGACTCCCTAGCCATAGCTCACGCCCTTAGCGTAGACGCCGAATCCTAGCGCGCTGGAGCGGCATGACGAGACGTTGGGAGTTATCATTGCGACCTTAGTGCTCCTGGAGTCGATCAGTGTTAATGGACACGGGAGTGCCCACTGATCGAACCCGGGAAGTCCGGTGTATCATCCTAGGAACCGACCGGAATATAGGGCCCATGGGATGCCGGTACCACTTTTAGAGGCAACGTCTCACCATTAGACTCTAATTCCGATCGCCATCCTACCCGTAGGCCGTATCGGCGAGATCCGCTCGTTGGGGTCGAAACCAGAGTCCCGGGTTTTTCCTTCATATTGTCTATACCTTGCATTCCTTTACCGTGACAACCCATCATCCGATCTGGGCTAGCTCGCCCACGGGGTGATTTTGGTCCTCTTTGACACAAGCACATCCTAGCCTCCCTGTGTTCGACCCCCAAGCCACACTACAACACCGTGCGCTTGCGGTTACAAATATCTAAACCTCCACCGGGTCACCCGGCCATTTGCGGCTTGCAAACCGGGGGCACGTCAGTTAACCTTAGTTGAACGGATCTATGGTTGCTCTATGGTGGTTTGAACGAGGGTTTTAGGGGATTAGCCCTAGAATTGGAGGATTGCAAAAGTAGCTCCATGTTGTGGGGAAGATCCCCACGAATCTAATTAGGGATTAACATCATCTTCTAGGGCTCGTGATCATGAGAGTGACTTGTGCTCTAGGGGTGATTACTAACCTCCAATCTGCTAGTCGGTGACTACGAGGAAGCCCGACTGTTAGAACCAACCATGGTATAGTATCCCAATCCGCAGATTATGAGAGTGGATACGGATCTGTGATACGGGAATCGTATCAATCGTAATGCATGTATCCATGTGTCAAGTGCATAGCGAAAGCAGCTGAGTATAGGGATATGTTAGACGAGTAGGACGACGAAAGTTAAGTACGTGTTCCCATTTCTGGATGTGACATTCCTACCCTCATTCGTAGTTTGACGAAGGAGCTTTTAACCAGATATCCTAGCCCAAAAGTCCTAGCGGGGATTCCCGACACCCGAGCGATCTTCCTCCCAATTGTTTTCTTTGTTTTATTTGTTTTCTTTTTGTGTGGAGTCTTTGATGTGACTTGCTGACAGTGACACCCTCGCATTTCACCTCCGCCACCAATTCGACTTCCTTGTTAATCCACCTCCACAATAAATTTGTAACCCAATCAACCTAGGAATCGATAGGTAGTATAAGTGACCGCGATCCCCGATAGGGGACCGAACGATGCTAAAAAAAACGCAGTGCACAGGTCGTGTGTAGTTGCTTACGGGTCGAACACGAGGAGGCGGTCAATTGAGTATTGGTTCTATGGGTGGTCTTCGAATGAAAGCTACGTGATAGTCACGGTGATTGGTCGGTGAATGGTAGAAAGAGTGTGAACTAGGGGTAAAAGCTCTAGGGCATAGGGATTCCCGCCATTTGACTAGGGTTAAGTTTAAACTAATAATCGATAGGTTGTCGGGTTCATTGGGACTCGGGAGAGGTCGTGTGACCTATGGGCATTCGCCTATCCCCCAATGTCGTGATGCATGATAGGTTATTCCCTTATGTCATGTCCTACCCCTCGCTGTCGCGATGCAATGATAGGCCAACCACCGATGTCGAGGGTCTTCGATGCATCGGTGTACATTGGTAGCATTATGCTCGACGAACATCCTCAATCTTGCTCCCGCCCACAGTGGCATTCGGGGATTAGACCTACATAATTGGTGCCCGTTGACATTCAGTCACACCGATAGTATGGATCGGATCCCCAGATCGGATCCCTGGATCGGTCCCGAATTTTGATCGGCGGCCGACCCAATCACCCCGAAGGGAGGGGGTCGAATCTACGACGATAATAATCGTCCTAATATACCCCTATCTCAACTAGCCCAGCAATCAATTCAGTTATTTGGTTCAACCCATGGCCCTAATCTAATGGGGTTCATCCCATAACTCTAGATAAAAACTACTCGCTACTCGTCGCAATAGAAGGAGTTTCTATCGATGGGTAAGCACTCAAAGCCATAGATTAAAGTTATAACAGCAATGAATGATAAAATAGGGCAGCAACAACATACAGAGAAAAATTATATTGAGCAATGATAGAGTATTACACTAACAAATGATTAGAACAATAAAAACAAGTAAATAAAGAGGTTAGAATTCTTACAAAACGGCCCAAAAACCTAGAGATAACAGAAAAACTGCTGAAAAAGAGATTCCTCTCGCAGAAGGATGAAGGGGCACTTATATACGCGTACCCAAAAGACAAAAATACCCCCAGATCTGCCCTAGAAACCGTAGTAATGGGGTTTGATGCGACCATATCAAGAAACGACGTGGTCGCGTCATTCCCTAGATGAATGTAGGAACTAGGGGCTCGGCCATGCGGTCGCCTCAATAGAGACGCGACTGTGTTGTAAATGGTCACGCGGCCGCGTCGTCTATTGACGCGGCCGTGTCATTCTGCTCTGGATGCCATAAATTCACGGATGCATCGTCCTAGCTCACGCGGGCCGCGAAAGTCTATGATATTCACTCTTTTTTTCATCTAAAAGTCTTCTGACGCGGCCGTTTGGTGAAAATTGATGCGGCCGCATCGTTGATGCTTCTTTGGCAGATTGACACGGCCGCATGGAGCTCTATTCTTCACAAGATTCTTCTCCCTTGCGCAATTGACTCCCCGGTTTTGCGCCTTTTGCCTCTTTGCTCTAAGGTCTTGCTATATGATCCCAAATCGGCATATATCTCCTGCAAAGCATGTGAGGGACCATAAAAGCAAAAGAAGAGACAAAACCGGGGAAATCAGGGAGAAATAGAGAATGAAACGGTGTAAGATGTGCATGGAAGAGAGTGGAAAAATATATACAATAAACACCCATCAAAATCCCCCAAGCTAAACTCTTCCTTGTCCTCAAGGAAGACGAGAGAGAGCGTAGATCGGATGAATGCAGTCAATATGCAAATGATGCGATGAAGCTTCGAGAAATTTCAAAAATCGAGAATATCTGCATGAGTGAAACGGAAATTTGAATTCGAGAAACTAAAACGCTTGAAACTCCTTCCGTCGATGAGAATATTTTCCTAGGACGTCATACCTACTTAAATCGCCAAGGAATACACTAGGCGACAGCCATACTCACATTCTAAGACATTGCCTCTAACGTGACCTTAGATTGAGCATGTATGAACCTAAGCTATACAGTGGTCAAAGAGGGGATAAGTATGGGATAATGGAATATTGGTCGATCGAGGAAGTGGCACTCATGACACAACACGGTTCCTTGATTCAAGAAATTACCAAATTTATCCATGATTTCATATATATACATACGTATATACAAAAACAAATTCTATACACATATATATTTCTTTTTTTCTTTTTTGGGATTTGCACTTGGGTCGTGTAAAGAGCGTTGGGTCTATGACTCCCAGATCAGACGTCCTTAGGGCACCGGGCCAAGAAGGACCCCTCAGACCTACTGACTTAACCTAAATGAAATCCTTATTCATACTGTAACGACTACTTTTCATGAATCTGGATTTAATATAATATAATATATGTTTTAGTGGATTTTCTCCTATTGTGTGGTTTTCGTCTCCGCAGTTTCATTTTCGATCGATTCGTCGTATTTTCTCGCTTCTTCCTTAGGATTGTCGATTTCGAAGTATGTCACTCGTGACGGACTTCATAACGGTCGTATCTAACTGTTAGATCAAGCCTAGGAGTCTTAGGAATCGATCCCGGGGCCCCGCGCTCCGTATCGGTACTTTTCTGTGCTCATTAGCCGGTGTAAGAAGGGCCACCGACCGACTAGATGACGATCCAGTCGGTCGGCAATCCTTCTTGGACCGACTAGTTAGCTTTCTAAATTTCTCAGGAGTTACTGTTTATCGTTAGTCGGTCTAAGAACGTTGGTTGACCGACTAGGTTGCAAACAAGTCGGTCAGCAATGCTTCTTGAACCGACTAACTCATCATATTATTTTTGTATCAGTTACTGTTTACTCTTAGTCGGTCTAAGAACGTTCATCGACCGACTAGATGCCAAACTAGTCGGTCAGTATTTGTTCATGGACCGACTAACTCTAAAATCCTATTTTCGTTCAGAAGTTACTGTTTGCACTTAGTCGGTCTGCGTTGGTCGACCGACCGACTAGTTGCCAAACTAGTCGGTCAGTGGTTGCTCTTTGACCGACTAACCAGTGTTAAAACCCTAATTTCTGGGCAGCCGCCAGCCCAACCTATAAATACCCCTCCCAAACGACTTCTTCTTCTCCAACACGACCCAAAACCCTAGAATCTTCCCCCTTCAGCCCCCATCTTCCTCCAAGCTCCATTTCTCCATTCCAATCCCTAAATCCATCATCCAAACCATCCATCTACTCTATCTACCTCTCATCTTCCCCAAAATCTCACTCAAATCCATCAAAATCCCCAAATCCCCCAAAACCCTAGTTTCCCCAAACTTCTCCAAACTTTTCCAGATCTGATCCTAGGGTTCCCCAGAGTGTTCCTTCCGTCTCCTCTCGGTAAGAAATCGATCTACCGTTGTTTTCTTAACTTATCTATATTTTTATGAAACCCTAATTAATTTCATGTGTTTGGTGTTTGTTTCCCCCTAAACAGCGATTTCCTCGTAGATAGCATCCGTGTGACGAGGTTGATCGTCATCCCCGGTGCTAGGCAAGTGAAACTTGCCACTTAGGGTTTAGGCCATGTTTTAGGCCATTTGCTTGTTGTAGGCGTAAAAGAGGCTAGGCGACGAAATGATACTCGCCTAGGCGCAAATTGGGGAACTAGCTTGACAACGAAGCTAGTTCCGACATTTAGCATGTTGCACAATTTCCATGTCATGTTTACTTTCAATTAACGGTACGCGAATATGTTCATGTCATTGCATTTCGCCTGTCACGTTTAATTTAATTAACGGTACGCAAATAAATTGTCATGACCTCGCATTCTTTAAGTGTTGCTGTGATTGCGTAGCTTCGCTACAATGTTGTGTTCCTGGCTCGTGTTCCAGAAGCGGGCCATGTGTTGGTTGATAGCCAATGCCCGAATTGCGTGTTCTGGCTAGGTGTTCCCTACGCCATACTTGTGTTCCTGGCTCGTGACCAGAAGCGAGCATAATGAGTTGGAAACCCCAACTCTCGACATATTGAATTGTGAACTAAGAATGCGAGCTCAATGTGCGGGGCAACCTCAGGCTCACTAGCTGAGCTCAATGTGCGGGGACCCCAGGCTCCATATCGTGTGAGTATTGGGTAGTGTTTAGTGCCGATCGGTCTGAAATGCTATGCCATTCAGCGAATGGCGTAAACACCTACAAAATGTGAATTGATTGAATTGATAGTAGCTTGGCTACTCTTGTCTTGTCCCGATGATTGTTCTCTTGTACAAATTGTCTTGCCATGTTTTAATTGTGCACTCATGTTATAACTGCCATGTCATGCATACTAAACTGCTAGGTTGCTAGTTGCCTTACCTTCAGTTTCCTTGCCCAAGTCTTTTAGACTTGCTGACATGTGCCCCTTTACTCTTTTGGGTGACACATGTTAGATCCTGAGCCTGAGTACCTCGTTGAGGACGAGGTGTTTGCTGACGCCGAGCCCGAGCTTGTGTTTGACGGGGAGTACGTGGACACTGGGGACCAGTCCTAGTGTCTTCGTTGTGTTTTACTTTTGTTAGACAGTTGTTTGTTATCGGTGCGTAGCACCTATACTTTGTTATGTCGTATTCTTTTGTTGGCCTTGTTCTGGGCCTTTAGACTCTTTTCTTTTAGCCTGGTGGCTTTTCTGGATGTTGGACTTGTTTTCTTGTTGGACAATGTTTGAGATGTGGAATTTTATTTCAGTTTCTCCTTGTATTATTATTATTGTTATTCTGTTGTGGTTACAGGGACCTGTTTATGTATTGTGGACGCTTATCGGGTTTGGGGCTTCACAGCTCCACTCTCGTGTGGACCTTTTCACGTCTCGCCTCCATTTTAGGGAAGCGGGTCGTGACAGGTTTTAGTGGTGGCCCATGCAGGTCCCCTTCTGTAACTGCGATCTTTGGAATAGCGATAATAATATTAGAACGTCCAATAAATTAAGTTCGACGTCCGAGTCATAAGCTATGAGTCTAATCTGATTTGTTCTCCGTGTCACTAGATGGCAGGAAGGCATTTCACCCGTGGTGGGGGCAGTGGTGCGCTCCCTCATGATGAGGAGCCTGAGCGGGAACCCACCAGCGGTGAGATGATGCGGATGATGTTACAGATGATGCAAGTGCAGCAGGGCGTGCTTTTACAAGTCCAGAATGCTCCACTTGCTCGAGCTGCCTGGGCTCTTCCGGATGTTCCTCGCTCTGAGCCAGGAGCGAAGCAATTTCGGGAGCTGGGTCCCACGTATTTTGATGGTTCTGAGGGTCCTCTGGCTGCCGATGAGTGGATTCGGAACGTCGAGGACAATCTGAAGATGGCCAAGATCACCCCGGCTGGATGGGTTGATTTGGCGAAGAGGCAGCTGAAGGATAACGCCAGGAATTGGTGGGATGCGGAAGAGAAGTTGTTGGTGGAGCCGATAGCTTGGGCTACCTTCAAAGCCAGATTTGAGGGTGAGTTCTTTCCGAAGGCTGCCAAGGAGGAGATGCTGCAGCGTTTTATCGATCTAAAGCAGGGGAACTCGTCGGTGGACATGTATCACCAAGAGTTCATGAGGCTGAGTCGGTTTGCACCAAAGATGGTGCAGGACGCTGAGGAGCGAGCTCAGAGGTTCCTGCAGGGGCTTGCTTCGGAGCTCCAGAGTTTTGTGACCTCCTCTGACCGGGAGTCTTATCAGAAGGTTCTGGTAGCAGCTAAGAGGCAGGAGCTGCTCGTGAACCAGAGGAGGGGATCTATTGTTAGTGCTAGGAAGAGGCCTGTGGAGCAGGCGAGAGCTGTGGTTAGACCTGGATTCAGGCCTAATCAGTCTGCTCAGTTTAAGAGGCCAGGAGGGTCTATTCCGAAGTTTTGCCATTTCTGCGGCAAGCCTGGTCACGTCAAGGATCAGTGTCGGAAGTTTCTGGGCCAGTGTTTGATTTGCGGTGATGCTTCTCATGTCGCGAAGGATTGTCGGCATGCGGATCCGCTGCGGAGGGCTCCTGTTGCAGCTCAGCCGTTGCAGCAGCGAGCGCCTGTTCCTGCTGGACGTGGAGCAGCTCTTGTTCCGCAGAGGTAGGCTTTTCGGCAGGCTGTTCCGCCGAGGAGGCAGGCTTTTCTGATGACCGCTGCGGAGAGCGCGGCTGTGGATGAGGTTATCGCAGGTAAATCCTCACTCAAGCTGTTACTTTCCTAGCTGGTTTGATTGTTAGATTGTGTTGTTTGCTTGAACATGTTTGTTTGCTACACTAGGGTTTGATTGTTAATTGCTTGATAGGTGTGATTTTGGTTTGCAAATTTCCTGCACGAGTCCTCTTTGACTCTGGTGCATCGATGTGCATTATTTCTCGGAGCTTCGTGGAGAGGCATTCCTTGTCGACGTCCCCTCTCCTCAAGAGTTGGAATATCGTTACAGGGAATGGTGTGGTCTCGGTGCATCGTGGTTGCAATTCTTGCTCGTTGGTGGTCTGTGGACATGAGCTTTTCGCTGATTTCATTGTCCACGACATCATCAACTATGATGCAGTTCTTGGAATGGATTGGCTTGCGAGCTTCTATGCTACGATCGACTGTCAGAGAAAGAAGGTGGTGTTCGAGATTCCCGGACATCCAGTGTTTGAGTTCAGTCGTGGTAGCAGTTCGCTTGGTCCTGTCAGATTTCGGGCCAGGCCGGTGGAGGCTGTGGCTATGCAGATGGAGCTGGAGTGGCCAGCTGTGGTGCGTGATTTTGGTGACGTCTTCCCCGAGGAGATGTCTGGTTTTCCGCCTGATCGAGCTCTGGAATTTTCTATCGATCTTGTTCCAGGTGCGCAGCCGATTTCGAAGGCGCCGTATCGTATGGCACCTGCTGAGTTGGAAGAGTTGCGGAAGCAGTTGGATGAGCTTTTGCAGAAGGGTTATATTAATCCTAGCGTGTCACCGTGGGGAGCACCGGTGTTGTTGGTTAAGAAGAAGGATGGTTCGCGTCGCATGTGCGTGGATTATCGGGAGTTGAATGCGGTGACCATTAAGAATAAATACCCGTTGCCTCGCATCGATGATATTTTTGATCAGCTTGGAGGTTCGAGGGTGTTTTCTAAATTGGATTTGAGGAGTGGTTACCATCAGTTGAAGGTGAAGAAGGGAGATGTTCCGAAGACATCGTTCAGGACGAAGTATGGACACTATGAGTTCGTGGTTATGCCTTTTGGCGTAACTAACGCGCCCGCAGTTTTCATGAATCTGATGAACCTGATTTTCTACGACTTTTTGGATAAGTTTGTCGTTATCTTTATTGACGACATTCTGATCTATTCGAAGTCGGAGGAAGAGCATGCCTCGCACTTAAGGACGGTGTTGGAGATTTTGAGGAAGCATCGGTTGTATGCTAAGTTTTCGAAGTGCGAGTTTTGGCTGGATCGAGTTGCTTTTCTCGGGCATGTGGTGACTGGAGATGGTATTTCAGTAGATCTCGAGAAGATTCGGGCCATCAGGGAGTGGCCTGTTCCGTCGTCTGCGTCTGAGATTCGGAGTTTTCTTGGACTTGCTGGTTATTATCGGCGATTCATTAAGGACTTTTCTCGTATTGCTGAGCCGATGACCAGGTTGATGTGGAAGGATGTTGCTTATGTTTGGTCGGGTGATTGTGAGAGTGCTTTTGGTATTCTGAAGGAGAGGTTGACGACTGCCCCTATTCTTGTTGTGCCTGACCGCAGCGGTGGATTTGAGATCTTTTGCGATGCTTCTGGCAAGGGTCTCGGTTGTGTGTTGCATCAGCACGGGCATGTTGTGGCGTATGCGTCTCGTCAGCTTAAGGTTCATGAGAAGAATTTCCCGACGCATGATTTGGAGTTGGCTGCCGTTGTGTTTGCTCTTAAGATTTGGAGGCACTTCTTGCTGAGTGAGAAAGTGAAGATTTTCACCGATCACAAAAGCTTGAAGTATATTTTCACTCAGAAGGAGCTCAACATGCGACAGCGTCGATGGTTGGAGCTTATGGTGGATTATGATATTGATTTGCAGTTTCACCCTGGCAAGGTGAATGTGGTTCCGGATGCTTTGAGTAGGCTACCAGCGGTGATGATTTTGACCTCGCAGTGGAGATTGCAGCAGGATTTTTGCGAGTCTGGTGTGGAGATTGTTCTTCCTGGGGAGGCTTCGTCGTTGATGTACATGCAGGTGCAGTCGACGATCGTGGATCGGATTAAGGCTGGCCAGGCCGAGGATCCGAAGCTGGTAAAGATTCGGGAGATGGTGGAAGTCGGTCTGCGGACTGACTTTTTGATTCATGAGGATGGCTCGCTGAGGTTTGGAGCCAGGTTGTGTGTGCCTGCTGGGGATATCAGAGAGGAGCTGATGGTGGAGGCACACAGTTCGCCGTATTCTGTGCATCCTGGTGGCACCAAGATGTACCAGGATCTTCGTCTGAATTATTGGTGGCATGGTATGAAGAGGAGCGTGGCTCGGAGTGTAGCCAAGTGCTTGGTTTGCCAGCAAGTGAAGGCGGAGCATCAGCGTTCGGCCGGGTTGCTACAACCGCTTCCGATTCCGGAGTGGAAGTGGCAGCACATCACTATGGATTTCGTGACTGGACTACCTCGGAGTCCGAAGCAGAATGACACGATTTGGGTGATCGTAGATCGATTGACCAAATCTGCGCACTTTATTCCGTTCCGAGTAGGACAGTCCACTGAGGCGCTAGCAAGGAGATATATGGAGGAGGTTGTGCGACTTCATGGAGTCCCCATGAGTATCGTGTCTGACAGAGACACGAGGTTCACATCTCAGTTTTG
Source organism: Scilla litardierei (assembly GCA_030789695.1). NCBI lineage: Eukaryota > Viridiplantae > Streptophyta > Magnoliopsida > Asparagales > Asparagaceae > Scilla > Scilla litardierei. The sequence continues at coordinate 184,217,478 of CM061133.1, forward strand.
GCAGAGTTTGCAGAAGAGCTTGGGTACGCGTCTGAGTTTCAGCACGGTGTACCATCCGCAGACGGATGGCCAGTCCGAGAGGACGATTCAGATTTTGGAAGACATGCTGAGGGCGTGCATGTTGGATTTCAAGGGTTCGTGGGAGGACCATCTACATCTGGTAGAGTTTTCCTACAACAACAGCTTCCAGGCGAGTATTGGCATGGCGCCTTTCGCCGCTCTTTATGGGAGGAAATGTCGATCGCCATTGAGTTGGGATGACGTTGGTGATCGGGAGTTGTTGGGACCTGAGATGATCGTGGTGGCCGTGGATATCGTCAGGAATATTCGAGAGAGGTTGAGAATTGCTCAGGACCGTTTTAAGCATTGGGCGGATGCTAAACGGCGTCCTTTGGAGTTTCAGCCGGGCGACCATGTGTTCTTGAAGATTTCCCCGAATCGTGGTGTGATTCATTTTGGGAAGCGTGGGAAGTTGAGCCCGCGATACATTGGACCGTTTGACGTTTTGGAGAGGGTTGGCGAGGTATCTTATCGCTTGGCCTTGTCGCCATCTTTGGAAGGAGTTCACAATGTTTTCCATGTGTCGCAGCTTCGTCGATACATTAGCGATCCGTCTCATGCGGTGGATTTTTCGGAGATTACCGTTCGCCCCGATATGACGTATGACCAGCATCCGGTGCAGATTCTGGACAGGTGTCAGAAATCACTTCGGAACAAGATTGTCAATCTTGTGAGGGTGATGTGGCGACACGGTTCACCTGGAGAGTCTACTTGGGAGAATGAGGATGAGATGCGAGAGCGTTTCCCACTTTTGTTTCCGGACTCGTGAGTTTTTGGAAATTCCGAGGACGGAATTTTTCTTAAGTTGGGGAGGATGTAACGACTGCTTTTCATGAATCTGGATTTAATATAATATAATATATGTTTTAGTGGATTTTCTCCTCTTGTGTGGTTTTCGTCTCCGCAGTTTCATTTTCGATCGATTCGTCGTATTTTCTCGCTTCTTCCTTAGGATTGTCGATTTCGAAGTATGTCACTCATGACGGACTTCATAACGGTCGTATCTAACTGTTAGATCAAGCCTAGGAGTCTTAGGAATCGATCCCGGGGCCCCGCGCTCCGTATCGGTACTTTTCTGTGCTCATTAGCCGGTGTAAGAAGGGCCACCGACCGACTAGATGACGATCCAGTCGGTCGGCAATCCTTCTTGGACCGACTAGTTAGCTTTCTAAATTTCTCAGGAGTTACTGTTTATCGTTAGTCGGTCTAAGAACGTTGGTTGACCGACTAGGTTGCAAACAAGTCGGTCAGCAATGCTTCTTGAACCGACTAACTCATCATATTATTTTTGTATCAGTTACTGTTTACTCTTAGTCGGTCTAAGAACGTTCATCGACCGACTAGATGCCAAACTAGTCGGTCAGTATTTGTTCATGGACCGACTAACTCTAAAATCCTATTTTCGTTCAGAAGTTACTGTTTGCACTTAGTCGGTCTGCGTTGGTCGACCGACCGACTAGTTGCCAAACTAGTCGGTCAGTGGTTGCTCTTTGACCGACTAACCAGTGTTAAAACCCTAATTTCTGGGTAGCCGCCAGCCCAACCTATAAATACCCCTCCCAAACGACTTCTTCTTCTCCAACACGACCCAAAACCCTAGAATCTTCCCCCTTCAGCCCCCATCTTCCTCCAAGCTCCATTTCTCCATTCCAATCCCTAAATCCATCATCCAAACCATCCATCTACTCTATCTACCTCTCATCTTCCCCAAAATCTCACTCAAATCCATCAAAATCCCCAAATCCCCCAAAACCCTAGTTTCCCCAAACTTCTCCAAACTTTTCCAGATCTGATCCTAGGGTTCCCCAGAGTGTTCCTTCCGTCTCCTCTCGGTAAGAAATCGATCTACCGTTGTTTTCTTAACTTATCTATATTTTTATGAAACCCTAATTAATTTCATGTGTTTGGTGTTTGTTTCCACCTAAACAGCGATTTCCTCGTAGATAGCATCCGTGTGACGAGGTTGATCGTCATCCCCGGTGCTAGGCAAGTGAAACTTGCCACTTAGGGTTTAGGCCATGTTTTAGGCCATTTGCTTGTTGTAGGCGTAAAAGAGGCTAGGCGACGAAATGATACTCGCCTAGGCGCAAATTGGGGAACTAGCTTGACAACGAAGCTAGTTCCGACATTTAGCATGTTGCACAATTTCCATGTCATGTTTAATTTCAATTAACGGTACGCGAATATGTTCATGTCATTGCATTTCGCCTGTCACGTTTAATTTAATTAACGGTACGCAAATAAATTGTCATGACCTCGCATTCTTTAAGTGTTGCTGTGATTGCGTAGCTTCGCTACAATGTTGTGTTCCTGGCTCGTGTTCCAGAAGCGGGCCATGTGTTGGTTGATAGCCAATGCCCGAATTGCGTGTTCCGGCTAGGTGTTCCCTACGCCATACTTGTGTTCCTGGCTCGTGACCAGAAGCGAGCATAATGAGTTGGAAACCCCAACTCTCGACATATTGAATTGTGAACTAAGAATGCGAGCTCAATGTGCGGGGCAACCTCAGGCTCACTAGCTGAGCTCAATGTGCGGGGACCCCAGGCTCCATATCGTGTGAGTATTGGGTAGTGTTTAGTGCCGATCGGTCTGAAATGCTATGCCATTCAGCGAATGGCGTAAACACCTACAAAATGTGAATTGATTGAATTGATAGTAGATTGGCTACTCTTGTCTTGTCCCGATGATTGTTCTCTTGTACAAATTGTCTTGCCATGTTTTAATTGTGCACTCATGTTATAACTGCCATGTCATGCATACTAAACTGCTAGGTTGCTAGTTGCCTTACCTTCAGTTTCCTTGCCCAAGTCTTTTAGACTTGCTGACATGTGCCCCTTTACTCTTTTGGGTGACACATGTTAGATCCTGAGCCTGAGTACCTCGTTGAGGACGAGGTGTTTGCTGACGCCGAGCCCGAGCTTGTGTTTGACGGGGAGTACGTGGACACTGGGGACCAGTCCTAGTGTCTTCGTTGTGTTTTACTTTTGTTAGACAATTGTTTGTAATCGGTGCGTAGCACCTATACTTTGTTATGTCGTATTCTTTTGTTGGCCTTGTTCTGGGCCTTTAGACTCTTTTCTTTTAGCCTGGTGGCTTTTCTGGATGTTGGACTTATTTTCTTGTTGGACAATGTTTGAGATGTGGAATTTTATTTCAGTTTCTCCTTGTATTATTATTATTGTTATTCTGTTGTGGTTACAGGGACCTGTTTATGTATTGTGGACGCTTATCGGGTTTGGGGCTTCACAGCTCCACTCTCGTGTGGACCTTTTCACGTCTCGCCTCCATTTTAGGGAAGCGGGTCGTGACAGGTTTTAGTGGTGGCCCATGCAGGTCCCCTTCTGTAACTGCGATCTTTGGAATAGCGATAATAATATTAGAACGTCCAATAAATTAAGTTCGATGTCCGAGTCATAAGCTATGAGTCTAATCTGATTTGTTCTCCGTGTCACTAGATGGCAGGAAGGCGTTTCACCCGTGGTGGGGGCAGTGGTGCGCTCCCTCATGATGAGGAGCCTGAGCGGGAACCCACCAGCGGTGAGATGATGCGGATGATGTTGCAGATGATGCAAGTGCAGCAGGGCGTGCTTTTGCAAGTCCAGAATGCTCCACTTGCTCGAGCTGCCCGGGCTCTTCCGGATGTTCCTCGCTCTGAGCCAGGAGCGAAGCAATTTCGGGAGCTGGGTCCCGCGTATTTTGATGGTTCTGAGGGTCCTCTGGCTGCCGATGAGTGGATTCGGAACGTCGAGGACAATCTGAAGATGGCCAAGATCACCCCGGCTGGATGGGTTGATTTGGCGAAGAGGCAGCTGAAGGATAACGCCAGGAATTGGTGGGATGCGGAAGAGAAGTTGTTGGTGGAGCCGATAGCTTGGGCTACCTTCAAAGCCAGATTTGAGGGTGAGTTCTTTCCGAAGGCTGCCAAGGAGGAGATGCTGCGGCGTTTTATCGATCTGAAGCAGGGGAACTCGTCGGTGGACATGTATCACCAAGAGTTCATGAGGCTGAGTCGGTTTGCACCAAAGATGGTGCAGGACACTGAGGAGCGAGCTCAGAGGTTCCTGCAGGGGCTTGCTTCGGAGCTCCAGAGTTTTGTGACCTCCTCTGACCGGGAGTCTTATCAGAAGGTTTTGGTAGCAGCTAAGAGGCAGGAGCTGCTCGTGAACCAGAGGAGGGGATCTGTTGTTAGTGCTGGGAAGAGGCCTGTGGAGCAGGCGAGAGCTGTGGTTAGACCTGGATTCAGGCCTAATCAGTCTGCTCAGTTTAAGAGGCCAGGAGGGTCTATTCCGAAGTTTTGCCATTTCTGCGGCAAGCCTGGTCACGTCAAGGATCAGTGTCGGAAGTTTCTGGGCCAGTGTTTGATTTGCGGTGATGCTTCTCATGTCGCGAAGGATTGTCGGCATGCGGATCCGCTGCGGAGGGCTCCTGTTGCAGCTCAGCCGTTGCAGCAGCGAGCGCCTGTTCCTGCTGGACGTGGAGCAGCTCTTGTTCCGCAGAGGCAGGCTTTTCGGCAGGCTGTTCCGCCGAGGAGGCAGGCTTTTCTGATGACCGCTGCGGAGAGCGCGGCTGTGGATGAGGTTATCGCAGGTAAATCCTCACTCAAGCTGTTACTTTCCTAGCTGGTTTGATTGTTAGATTGTGTTGTTTGCTTGAACATGTTTGTTTGCTAGACTAGGGTTTGATTGTTAATTGCTTGATAGGTGTGATTTTGGTTTGCAAATTTCCTGCACGAGTCCTCTTTGACTCTGGTGCATCGATGTGCATTATTTCTCGGAGCTTCGTGGAGAGGCATTCCTTGTTGACGTCCCCTCTCCCCAAGAGTTGGAATATTGTTACAGGGAATGGTGTGGTCTCGGTGCATCGTGGTTGCAATTCTTGCTCGTTGGTGGTCTGTGAACATGAGCTTTTCGCTGATTTCATTGTCCACGACATCATCAACTATGATGCAGTTCTTGGGATGGATTAGCTTGCGAGCTTCTATGCTACGATCGACTGTCGGAGAAAGAAGGTGGTGTTCGAGATTCCCGGACATCCAGTGTTTGAGTTCAGTCGTGGTAGCAGTTCGCTTGGTCCTGTCAGATTTCGGGCCAGGCCGGTGGAGGATGTGGCTATGCAGATGGAGCTGGAGTGGCCAGCTGTGGTGCGTGATTTTGGCGACGTCTTCCCTGAGGAGATGTCTGGTTTGCCGCCTGATCGAGCTCTGGAATTTTCTATCGATCTTGTTCCAGGTGCGCAGCCGATTTCGAAGGCGCCGTATCGTATGGCACCTGCTGAGTTGGAAGAGTTGCGGAAGCAGTTGGATGAGCTTTTGCAGAAGGGTTATATTAATCCTAGCGTGTCACCGTAGGGAGCACCGGTGTTGTTGGTTAAGAAGAAGGATGGTTCGCGTCGCATGTGCGTGGATTATCGGGAGTTGAATGCGGTGACCATTAAGAATAAATACCCGTTGCCTCGCATCGATGATATTTTTGATCAGCTTGGAGGTTCGAGGGTGTTTTCTAAATTGGATTTGAGGAGTGGTTACCATCAGTTGAAGGTAAAGAAGGGAGATGTTCCGAAGACAGCGTTCAGGACGAAGTATGGACACTATGAGTTCGTGGTTATGCCTTTTGGCGTAACTAATGCGCCCGCAGTTTTCATGAATCTGATGAACCTGATTTTCTACGACTTTTTGGATAAGTTTGTCGTTATCTTTATTGACGACATTCTGATCTATTCGAAGTCGGAGGAAGAGCATGCCCCGCACTTAAGGACGGTGTTGGAGATTTTGAGGAAGCATCGGTTGTATGCTAAGTTTTCGAAGTGCGAGTTTTGGCTGGATCGAGTTGCTTTTCTCGGGCATGTGGTGACTGGAGATGGTATTTCAGTAGATCCCGAGAAGATTCGGGCCATCAGGGAGTGGCCTGTTCCGTCGTCTGCGTCTGAGATTCGGAGTTTTCTTGGACTTGCTGGTTATTATCGGCGATTCATTAAGGACTTTTCTCGTATTGCTGAGCCGATGACCAGGTTGACGTGGAAGGATGTTGCTTATGTTTGGTCGGGTGATTGTGAGAGTGCTTTTGGTATTCTGAAGGAGAGGTTGACGACTGCCCCTATTCTTGTTGTGCCTGACCGCAGCGGTGGATTTGAGATCTTTTGCGATGCTTCTGGCAAGGGTCTCGGTTGTGTGTTGCATCAGCACGGGCATGTTGTGGCGTATGCGTCTCGTCAGCTTAAGGTTCATGAGAAGAATTACCCGACGCATGATTTGGAGTTGGCTGCCGTTGTGTTTGCTCTTAAGATTTGGAGGCACTTCTTGCTGAGTGAGAAAGTGAAGATTTTCACCGATCACAAAAGCTTGAAGTATATTTTCACTCAGAAGGAGCTCAACATGCGACAGCGTCGATGGTTGGAGCTTATGGCGGATTATGATATTGATTTGCAGTTTCACACTGGCAAGGTGAATGTGGTTCCGGATGCTTTGAGTAGGCTACCAGCGGTGATGATTTTGACCTCGCAGTGGAGATTGCAGTAGGATTTTTGCGAGTCTGGTGTGGAGATTGTTCTTCCTGGGGAGGCTTCGTCGTTGATGTACATGCAGGTGCAGTCGACGATCGTGGATCAGATTAAGGCTGGCCAGGCCGAGGATCCGAAGCTGGTAAAGATTCGGGAGATGGTGGAAGTCGGTCTGCGGACTGACTTTTTGATTCATGAGGATGGCTCGCTGAGGTTTGGAGCCAGGTTGTGTGTGCCTGCTGGGGATATCAGAGAGGAGCTGATGGTGGAGGCACACAGTTAGCCGTATTCTGTGCATCCTGGTGGCACCAAGATGTACCAGGATCTTCGTCTGAATTATTGGTGGCATGGTATGAAGAGGAGCGTGGCTCGGAGTGTAGCCAAGTGCTTGGTTTGCCAGCAAGTGAAGGCGGAGCATCAGCGTTCGGCCGGGTTGCTACAACCGCTTCCGATTCCAGAGTGGAAGTGGCAGCACATCACTATGGATTTCGTGACTGGACTACCTCGGAGTCCGAAGCAGAATGACGCGATTTGGGTGATCGTAGATCGATTGACCAAATCTGCACACTTTATTCCGTTCCGAGTAGGACAGTCCACTGAGGCGCTAGCAAGGAGATATATGGAGGAGGTTGTGCGACTTCATGGAGTCCCCGTGAGTATCGTGTCTGACAGAGACACGATGTTCACATCTCAGTTTTGGCAGAGTTTGCAGAAGAGCTTGGGTACGCGTCTGAGTTTCAGCACGGCGTACCATCCGCAGACGGATGGCCAGTCTGAGAGGACGATTCAGATTTTGGAAGACATGCTGAGGGCGTGCATGTTGGATTTCAAGGGTTCGTGGGAGGACCATCTACATCTGGTAGAGTTTTCCTACAACAACAGCTTCCAGGCGAGTATTGGCATGGCGCCTTTCGCCGCTCTATATGGGAGGAAATGTCGATCGCCATTGAGTTGGGATGACGTTGGTGATCGGGAGTTGTTGGGACCTGAGATGATCGTGGAGGCCGTGGATATCGTCAGGAATATTCGGGAGAGGTTGAGAATTGCTCAGGACCGTTTTAAGCATTGGGCGGATGCTAAACGGCGTCCTTTGGAGTTTCAGCCGGGCGACCATGTGTTCTTGAAGATTTCCACGAATCGTGGTGTGATTCGTTTTGGGAAGCGTGGGAAGTTGAGCCCGCGATACATTGGACCGTTTGACGTTTTGGAGAGGGTTGGCGAGGTAGCTTATCGCTTGGCCTTGCCGCCATCTTTGGAAGGAGTTCACAATGTTTTCCATGTGTCGCAGCTTCGTCGATACATTAGCGATCCGTCTCATGCGGTGGATTTTTCGGAGATAACCGTTCGCCCCGATATGACGTATGACCAGCATCCGGTGCAGATTCTGGACAGGTGTCAGAAATCACTTCGGAACAAGATTGTCAATCTTGTGAGGGTGATGTGGCGACACGGTTCACCTGGAGAGTCTACTTGGGAGAATGAGGATGAGATGCGAGAGCGTTTCCCACTTTTGTTTCCGGACTCGTGAGTTTTTGGAAATTCCGAGGACGGAATTTTTCTTAAGTTGGGGAGGATGTAACGACTGCTTTTCATGAATCTGGATTTAATATAATATAATATATGTTTTAGTGGATTTTCTCCTCTTGTGTGGTTTTCGTCTCCGCAGTTTCATTTTCGATCGATTCGTCGTATTTTCTCGCTTCTTCCTTAGGATTGTCGATTTCGAAGTATGTCACTCGTGACAGACTTCATAACGGTCGTATCTAACTGTTAGATCAAGCCTAGGAGTCTTAGGAATCGATCCCGGGGCCCCGCGCTCCGTATCGGTATTTTTCTGTGCTCATTAGCCGGTGTAAGAAGGGCCACCGACCGACTAGATGACGATCCAGTCGGTCGACAATCCTTCTTGGACCGACTAGTTAGCTTTCTAAATTTCTCAGGAGTTACTGTTTATCGTTAGTCGGTCTAAGAACGTTGGTTGACCGACTAGGTTGCAAACTAGTCGGTCAGCAATGCTTTTTGAACCGACTAACTCATCATATTATTTTTGTATCAGTTACTGTTTACTCTTAGTCGGTCTAAGAACGTTCATCGACCGACTAGATGCCAAACTAGTCGGTCAGTATTTGTTCATGGACCGACTAACTCTAAAATCCTATTTTCGTTCAGAAGTTACTGTTTGCACTTAGTCGGTCTGCGTTGGTCGACCGACCGACTAGTTGCCAAACTAGTCGGTCAGTGGTTGCTCTTTGACCGACTAACCAGTGTTAAAACCCTAATTTCTGGGCAGCCGCCAGCCCAACCTATAAATACCCCTCCCAAACGACTTCTTCTTCTCCAACACGACCCAAAACCCTAGAATCTTCCCCCTTCAGCCCCCATCTTCCTCCAAGCTCCATTTCTCCATTCCAATCCCTAAATCCATCATCCAAACCATCCATCTACTCTATCTACCTCTCATCTTCCCCAAAATCTCACTCAAATCCATCAAAATCCCCAAATCCCCCAAAACCCTAGTTTCCCCAAACTTCTCCAAACTTTTCCAGATCTGATCCTAGGGTTCCCCAGAGTGTTCCTTCCGTCTCCTCTTGGTAAGAAATCAATCTACCGTTGTTTTCTTAACTTATCTATATTTTTATGAAACCCTAATTAATTTCATGTGTTTGGTGTTTGTTTCCCCCTAAACAGCGATTTCCTCGTAGATAGCATCCGTGTGACGAGGTTGATCGTCATCCCCGGTGCTAGGCAAGTGAAACTTGCCACTTAGGGTTTAGGCCATGTTTTAGGCCATTTGCTTGTTGTAGGCGTAAAAGAGGCTAGGCGACGAAATGATACTCGCCTAGGCGCAAATTGGGGAACTAGCTTGACAACGAAGCTAGTTCCGACATTTAGCATGTTGCACAATTTCCATGTCATGTTTACTTTCAATTAACGGTACGCGAATATGTTCATGTCATTGCATTTCGCCTGTCACGTTTAATTTAATTAACGGTACGCAAATAAATTGTCATGACCTCGCATTCTTTAAGTGTTGCTGTGATTGCGTAGCTTCGCTACAATGTTGTGTTCCTGGCTCGTGTTCCAGAAGCGGGCCATGTGTTGGTTGATAGCCAATGCCCGAATTGCGTGTTCCGGCTAGGTGTTCCTTACGCCATACTTGTGTTCCTGGCTCGTGACCAGAAGCGAGCATAATGAGTTGGAAACCCCAACGCTCGACATATTGAATTGTGAACTAAGAATGCGAGCTCAATGTGCGAGTCAACCTCAGGCTCACTAGCTGAGCTCAATGTGCGGGGACCCCAGGCTCCATATCGTGTGAGTATTGGGTAGTGTTTAGTGCCGATCGGTCTGAAATGCTATGCCATTCAGCGAATGGCGTAAACACCTACAAAATGTGAATTGATTGAATTGATAGTAGCTTGGCTACTCTTGTCTTGTCTCGATGATTGTTCTCTTGTACAAATTGTCTTGCCATGTTTTAATTGTGCACTCATGTTATAACTGCCATGTCATGCATACTAAACTGCTAGGTTGCTAGTTGCCTTACCTTCAGTTTCCTTGCCCAAGTCTTTTAGACTTGCTGACATGTGCCCCTTTACTCTTTTGGGTGACACATGTTAGATCCTGAGCCTGAGTACCTCGTTGAGGACGAGGTGTTTGCTGACGCCGAGCCCGAGCTTGTGTTTGACGGGGAGTACGTGGACACTGGGGACCAGTCCTAGTGTCTTCGTTGTGTTTTACTTTTGTTAGACAGTTGTTTGTTATCGGTGCGTAGCACCTATACTTTGTTATGTCGTATTCTTTTGTTGGCCTTGTTCTGGGCCTTTAGACTCTTTTCTTTTAGCCTGGTGGCTTTTCTGGATGTTGGACTTATTTTCTTGTTGGACAATGTTTGAGATGTGGAATTTTATTTCAGTTTCTCCTTGTATTATTATTATTGTTATTCTGTTGTGGTTACAGGGACCTGTTTATGTATTGTGGACGCTTATCGGGTTTGGGACTTCACAGCTCCACTCTCGTGCGGACCTTTTCACGTCTCGCCTCCATTTTAGGGAAGCGGGTCGTGACACATACGCACCCCCAAGCTAGGCCTTTTTACGCGAGGCCCCAACGGTTACTATGGTGGGGATCCGGTTACTCAGCTTCGCTGGGGGAACGGTACATATTATTATTTTTCTATTAACAATTTTTTTATTATCATGGGGTGAACTAGGCAGATTCAATCCTCAGTACTAGGTGAAGTGTGGTTATCCAAGTCTCGAGGGACTATAACCCATTATACACGACTATCGGCTCTAGGGTCCACGCATAGAATGTGTTCCTAAGTGTCAATCTAAGTTGGTTTCAAGCACTCCTATCTTAAGGGTTGCGAGGACGGCCAAATCTAGGGTATTACAAGGGATTTGAGTTTAGGCTACGAACTATTCACATATTTAAATCGACATCATAGAAATCGAGCATCAAAGTTCGGAAAACGAATTTCAAGTCAAGATTCAGCGCAGATAAAAACTCGTTTTCGAAAAATTCTCGAGGCAAATGCAAGTATGTACAAATGCATGCATGAGGATGCAAGGTGCATGATGCGAATGCAGATATTTTTGAAGTTTTTGTTTTTTTTTTCATTTTTTTGTCTTTTTGGATGCATATATTGAATTTAAATGTGATGCATATGAAAAAGAAAGAAAGATGGAAAAATATGAAAGAAAAAGTGAAAAGAAAACGAAAATAACGATAAAATTGGGGAAATAAGAGAGAAAAAAGAGAAAATTAGCGCAAAAGAGCTCCTCCCCCAAGCTAAATAGAGCATTGTCCTCAACGCAAATAAAACACAGAAAAAATCGTGAGGACAAATTAGATGAGGGGAAGGAGACCCATGAGAATCCCCCAAGCTGTGTAAAACCGTGCCCGAAAATGATGCAAGTGTGTGATGCATGGGCTAAATGATGAGGGGGTGCCAAAAATGTGTGGTGCTCCTATCAGGCTGAGCCACCGTCAGGTGGTGGCTGGATGGGTGTGGTGGGTGGAGTGGAAGGGATGACGAAATCAGCTGAATGCTCAGCTGCCGTGTCAGTGTGTGGTGGGGATGGAGTGGTGTGGACAAGCTCATATTTGATGGGTGGGGGTGGGGGTGGGGGTATAGATGGGGTGGTCCAATCGTCGTTGGAGGACGACGAGAGAAGGATGATGGTGCCGTCACGTGGTGGGGAAGTGGGATGAGGTGAGGGGGAATGAGTAGGGGATGGAATGGGAACGAACTCCATGATGGGTGCCCGAGAGGTGTGTGAAATCACGGGGTCGGGGTGAGGTGATGGTGGGGGTAGGAATATGCTCAAGCTCTGGGTCCGGCATGGGGAGGGTGGTGGTGTGGTGATGCATGGTATGACGTCGGATGTGTCCTCGGGCACCATGGATGGGTGGGGTAGGATGGAAACGTGTAGTGATGTTGAGGGAATATCTACATGGGTGGAAGTGGATGCTGGGGACTGAGCAGTCCGAGCGGGGTAAGATGGGTGGGGTGGGATGCGGACAGGAAAGAGATGCGGTGCATCAGCTGTATAGTGACCCTGACTGTAATGATACTGATAGACCCGGTCGAACTGGGACTGAAGCATCACGACATCTAGAGCCAGTCCATCGAAAGAAGTCCTAAAGTCGGAGAGGGTATCTCTAACCTCAGTCAGGGTGCTAGTCGTGGAGGCTCTAAACGATTGAAACTCCTCCAAGCAAGCTAGCTTCTCGGAATATGGTCGTGGTGGGTGATGAGGAGCGCTGCTAGATGCCTCGATGTGGGGTCGAGATCTCCTATACTGGCAGAGAGATGGGATGACAACGGGGTCAGGAATAGATGATGAAGCACTGGGAGTGTCAACATGGTCCTAGTGTTGGGGCTGGCGAGGGTCAATCTGCTGGACCGGGGCCTGGACACCTGACGCTAGATCGACGTCAGGTGAGAAGAACCACCTCAGAGTGGTACCAGGTCCAAAGAGTCCAGGGTTAGGGAGTCGAGTGTAAGGGGTGGAGGCAGGACCATGCAGCCTGAAATAACTCTCTTGGTCAAGCTCTCGGATCATACACATACTTGTGAGCACCGAGAGGTCAATAGAGATGGGGCCAGGGATAGGAGTCATGGAATCAAGAATCCTAAGGGAAACAGGAGCGAGGGAAGTATGATGGTGATGAGTCCCCTACAACAGATAGGTGATCCGGGGTCGACTATGGTGTGTAGAAATCTCTGCATGAGCCAGTACCCAGCGTGAAGGATATAGTGGGAGACAGGGGCATTACCCTCGCGAAGCACATGGCTATATGAAGCACACAACAGGAAGAATAGCTCATCCTGAGAGACTTGGCCCGTCTCGTATCGGTAGAATAGTGTGTTCGTGATAATGCGATGCACGATGCGAAGGCCAGGGTGAATGATGCTAGATGCCTTCACTCGAGTCTTGGGGATGACATCGAGCTTGGTAATCTGAAACTAAAAATGGTTCGCATCAAACTGTTGGGGGTACGGGTGGTTGTTATGGATGGCTATGGGCTCAAGAGCTCTGGGCCACCTAAAGAGTAGGTTCAAGGAGTCTTCGGATAGTCCGTACTCCTTGTTCATGATTCTAAATGAAAAACCTGTGGCGTAAACCCTAAAGGTGGAGAGGAACTCCAGAGTGAGCCTACTATAGGTCTTAGCCTCACATTGTTAAAATTCCTCCCATCCAAGATTTCGGAGGAGGGTGCTGACAATGTCTAGGAAGCCAAGGGGTGACAGGGCAGGGACAATAGGGAATTTGGTGGGGACGATCGCAGGAGAGTTCATTGAACTCATCCTCACTCAGGAAGTTAATGCCTAATGTGTCCAATTGAGGGGTAGGAAGTGGTTCACCCCCCTCTCTAATGTCTCGTGCCTGTGCAATATCGGCTTCAACAGCCGTCGTCTTTTGATGCTTGCTCTTGCCCTGTAAGGGGCCAGTGACTATAGCCTTCTTTCTGCACTCTCTAGGAGGCATCGTGTGAAGGCATGAGTGATTCAATGGGGTGTGTAGTTGGTGTGTGTGCAGACTCACGCAAAAATTGGTGAATTCAGCGATAAAATTGGAAAATTAAAGAGTAGAGGAGCGAAGTTACCCAAGACGGTGCTCCTCGCTGAAGTCGATGCTCCCAACGCTCATAGACGAGTCCTTGTAGGTGATTCCAAGCCAAACACTTGAGTAATAGCTACACACGTCACTCGGAATCCCAAAACCCCTAAAAATGGATGCCCTATAGCTTCTCGAAGCGAATGCGGGGGTGTAGAGGGTGATGGGGAGGGTAGATGGTGGGGAGGGAGGGTTTGGAAATCGAGTAGAAGAGTTTGGGAGAGTTTGGGGGAATTTTTGGAGGAGATCGCATCGGAGGATAATGAGGGATGCGAACTGTTTCGAGAGAAAAGTGAAATGGATCGGGCCGTTTGGGGTTTTGGGGGTTATATAAGCATTTTACGCGGGCTGCATGAAAATCTAAAACGGTCGCGTGAATGTGTTGTGAAAGTGAGGGTTGACGCGGTCGTGTCATTTGAACGACATGACCGCATGAGTTTTGCACGTTTTGAAAAATTTTGGCATGGAAAATCAGAGAGATTCGCGGCCCGCGTCTTTTAGATTAACGCGGCAGTTTCATTTCGTCCAAAAAACGAAATCGACGCGGCCGTGTCATCTAAACTGACATTGTCGCGAAAATGCTCTGAGAATTTGGATTTTGGCCCAAGTTTCAGTAACTCTCACGACCCATTTCGATTTGTGTGACGTGGTCACGTCAATCGTTCCTCTAAATGACATTCACACGGTCGCGTGAGTCAAGATGACACGGCCGCGTGGGTTCCTTTCCTCCATAATCCTTCTTCTTCACCCTGCAATCAAAACACTTGGTTAATTTTCTTGGGTTTGGGGATTTATTGAAGAACAAAAATCTAGATTAACTTAGTTTTAAAAAAGATGAAAATAAAAATGGAAAAACTAAATCGAAAAAGCTTGGGTTGCCTACCAAGAAGCGCTCGTTTTAAGTCGTGAGCTCGACTCCCTATCTTGATGTCATCATGGTGGTTTTAGGGTGGAGAGGTCCCGAATGTGGCCATCTCCATGATCCGTCTTGTTGCTCAGCTCATTGTGGCCCTCCTCTTCCCTCTTCCTTTCTCTGGGGTTTAGTGGATGTAGTCTCGGTGGTTTCTCTGTCAGATTTCTCTCGTAGGTTTCTCTGCGATCCTTCTTCATCGCTAGCTCCTTAAGCTTGGCTTCTCGCCCAATGGTGGGCTCATTGTTGTCACCCAAAAATATCCCTCCAAACTTGTCTACTCGATTGCTTCTTCAAGGAGATCCACTTTGCCTCAACGACTAACTTCTGTGAAATTTCTCATTGACTTCTTAAGGTCGAATTCGACATTTTCCTTTCCGACATTAAGGAAGAGTCTCCCTCCCTTTATGTCAATGAGGACCCCCGTCGTAGCTAAAAAGGGTCTACCTAGGATGATTGGGATACGTGCATCCTCCGGCATGTCCATGACGATGAAGTTGAATGGGACCAAAATTTTCCTGATCTTCACCGGCACATCCTCAACTATCCCAAGGGGGTAATTCACAGAGCAGACTGCCAGCTGGAGTGACATATTAGTGGGTTGGAGCTTCCCGAGATTCAGCCTCTCACAAATGCCGATAGGCATTAGGCTAATGCTAGCCCCAAGTCGCATAGGGCGCTCTTGACATCCAGATCTCCAATAGTGCACGGGATGAAAAAGCTCCCGGGATCCTGTAGTTTTTCCACCAATTTTCTCTGAATGATGGCGCTACACTCCGCAGAGAGCACCACCTTCTCCCTCCTACCGCCCTTGGTAATTATCTCCTTGAGGAATTTGACGTAGGTAGGTACCACAGAGATCGCGTCGAGAAATGGGATGGAGATGTTGAGTTGCTTTAGAAGATCGAAGAACTTCCCATATTTTTCATCCAACTTGGCCTTCTCCAATCTCGACGGGAATGGGACTCTTGGCATATATGGCTTGGGAGGCTCGTCAGTGGGCTTCCCTAGCTATTTCTCCACTTGCTTATCCTTGGTGGATCCAGATTGCGGAGACTCCACCTCATGCTCAACTTCTTGGTCATCTCCGGATTCAAGCTCAACACGAGCTTCTTCTTCTTTTTCAGCTTCCTTCTCCGCGACGGGCATAGTGGGGCCTTTAAACATCTTCCCACTTCTTAATGTGATCGCGTTCACATGCCCTCTGGGGTTCTCTTCGGTTTGCCCCGGCAACTTCCCTTGGACCTTGGAGAGCTGGGAGAGTTGCTGCGCCATCTGCGCCATTGTGGTCTCCATGGACTTTTGGCCTGTCGCCAGCTACTGTGAGGTGGATGCAAGCTATTGCATCATCATCATTAGCTGTTGGACAGATTTTTAGAAGTAATCATTCCTCTGGACTTGAGTCCGGATACTCTTAATTAGCAATTCCAGGCGTGACTTTTGGATGGGGGGTGTTCACCAGAGGCCTCTGATTGAAGTTCTGAAATTGGGCTTAAGGAGGTAGATTCTAAAAGTCTTGAGGCTGCTGAGGGTATGGCGGGGGAGCTTGCAATCCCGAGATCCGGTATGAGAAGTTGGGGTGATTCTTCCATCATTGATTGTATGTGCCGGAATACGGGTTTCTCGGTGGCATCATATTATTCCTATATAAAGTGTTCGCTTGTTCGATCGTCATATCTATAGGCACTACCATAGGTGATGAACATTCATTGCTCTGGTGTCCCTGCACACCACAAACTTCACAAACTGCCACCGTAGGTAGTTTAGTAGCACCAAGTCCAAGAAGGGAAAGCTGTTTAGTTAAGGCATCAAACTTAGCTGAAAGTAATGATACCTCATTGACGTCATACTTACCTTCCCTCACGAAGGTGCTCCTCTCGTTTCTCCAGGAGTCGTTGTTCTCAGCCATTGCTTCTAGCAATCTCTTTGCTTCAGTCGGAGTCTTGCTCATTATGATGCTATTAGCGGCGGCATCTATGGACATCCTCATTGGCGGTGTTTGCCCATTGTAAAAGGCCTGAATAAGTAGCCAATCTGGCACATCGTAGTGGGAGCAAACTCTTTGGAGGTCCTTAAACCTCCCAAGCTTCATATAAGGACTCACGCTCCGACTGCTTAAATTTGGTGATCTCGTTGCGCAGCTTGGCAGTTTTACCTGGAGGAAAGTACTTTGTCAGAAAAGCAAGAGATAAACTGTCCCATGTAGTGAACGTGTTGAGACAATGACTCCTGAACCAATCCTTGGCTTTATCCCTAAGTGAAAAAGGGAAAATTCTTAGCCTGATGGCATCATTAGTGACACCATTGATCTTCAACATATCCAGCTTCTCCAAGAAGGTGTTCAGATGGTCATTCGGGTTCTCCATCGGGGCCCCTGAGAATTGGTCCCTTCGCACGAAATCAACCAAAGATGGGTAGAGTTTGAAATTATTTGGCTCCACCATCGGCCTTTGAACGCTAGAGGTCGACCTATTGTGGGGCATTAAGTAATCAAGGAGCGACCTAGACAGTGGTGGTTGCAGTGGCAGTGGCAGCGGCAGACCATTCTCGGGGTTAAGTATCTCATCCATTGTCTTGAGGGATTCTCTCCTCCTCCTCTCAATGTTAAGCCTTCTCGCTATAGCATCTCTGCGTCTAGTAGATGCAAGTCTGCTATGCCTTGCGATCTCCTGTGCATGCAAAAAGTCTACAACAAAAGGAAACGTCAAAAGCACCAAGAGGCGATGAAAGAGAAAATGTGAACGAAATAAAACAAAGAAAAAGAAAAACAAAGTCTCCTTACAAAGACAAAAAACCAATATCAAATCGTGCATCCTCGGTAACGGCCTCAAAAAGTTGATCGGGATCCCCGTTAGGGGACCACACGATTCTAATAAAAACCACAGCGCACAGGTCGCTTACGGGTTGAACATGAGGAGGCGGTCAATTAAGTATCGGTTCTATGGGTCTTCGAATGAAAGCTACGCGATAGTCACGGTGATTGGTCGGTGAATGGTAGAAAGAGTGTGAACAAAGGGTAAAAGCTCTAGGGTGTGGGGAATCCCCGTCATTTGACTAGGGTTAAGGTTAAACTAATAATCGATAGGTTGTCGGGTTCATTGGGACTCGGGAGAGGCCGTGTGACCGAAGGGCATTCGCCTATACCCCACTGTCATGATGCATGATAGGTTATTTCCTTATGTTATGTCCTACCCCCGCTGTCGCGATACAACGATAGGACAACCCAACCTACACCGATGTCAGGGGTCTCCGATGCACCGGTGTACATTGGGCGCATTACACTCGACAAATATCCTTAATCTTCCTACCGCCCATAGTGACGTTCAGGTATTAGACCTACATTGGGAGAGCTCTAATCGGTGCCTGTTGGCGTTCAGTTACACCGATAGTATGGATCGTCGTAGGGATCGGATCCCCGAATCGGTCCCGACTTTAGATCGGTGTCCGACCCGATCACCCTGAAGGGAGGGGTCGAATCTATGACGATAATAATCGTCCCAATGTACCCATATCTCAACTAGCCCAGCAATCAAATCAGTTATTTGGTTCAATCCATGGCCCTATTCCAATGGGGTTCATCGTATAGCCCTATATAAAAACTACTCGCTACCCATCGCAATAGAAGGAGTTTCTAGACATGGGTAAGAGCTCAAAGCCATAGATTCAAGTTATAACAGTAATAGATGATAAAATAGGGCAGTAACAACAGAGAGAGAAAAATTCTATTGAGCAATGATAGAGTATTACACTAACAAATGATTAGAACAATAAAAATAACTAAATAAAGATGTTAGAGTTCTTACAAAATGGCCCAAAACCCTAGAAATAACAGAAAAACTACTAAAAAAGAGATTCCTCTCGCAGGAGGATGAAGGGGCGCTTATATACGCAAGCCCAAAATACAAAAATATCCCCAGATCCACCCGAGAAACCGTAGGAATGGGGTTTGACGCAACCGCGTCAAGAAACGACGTGGTCTCGTCATTCCCTAGAGGAATGGGGAAACTGGGGGCTCGGCCACGCAGTCGCGTCAATAGAGACACTGCCGTGTTGAAAATGGTCATGCAGCGGCGTCGTCTATTGACGTGGCCGCGTCATTCTACTCTGGATGCCGTAAATTCGCGACCGCGTTGTCCTAGCTCACGCGGGTCTCGAAAGTCTCTGATCTTCACTCTTTTCTTCACTCTAAAAGTTTTCTGACGCGGCCGTTTGGTGGAAATTGACGCGGCCGCATCGTTGATGCTTCTTTGGCGGATTGACACGGCTGCGTGGAGCTCTATTCTTCACAAAATTCTTCTCCTTTGCGCAATTGACTCCTCGGCCTCGCTCCTTTCGCCTCTTCGCGCTAAGATCTTGCTATATGATCCCAAATCGGCTTATATCTCCTGCAAAGCATGTGAGGGACTACAAAAGCAAAAGAATAGACAAAACAGGGGAAACGAAGAGAAATAGAGAATGAAACGGTTACAATAAACACTCATCAATAAGCAATGCCTCCCTGTGGATTCGACCCCGAACTCATCAGGAATATATTGCTCTAACACCCTTGCACTTGGGGGTGAGGGTGTGCATCACCTTTTTGGGGTGCGCATCCTTGCAGAACAACAAAATGGCACCGTTGCCAGGGAGGCGTTCCGCCATATTACCTATCCATCACAATTAGGTTGCTAGACTTCGAATAATTAAAAAGAAAGAGAAAATGTAAAAAACTTGAAAACTTATAAAAATAAATAAAAAGAGATTTTTTCCCTGCCGCCACTTAATTATTATCTTTTTTTCTTGTACTACTGATATCTTTTCAAGGTTGTTTGTTTTTTACTATTCAGGTACAATGGAACAATCTTGGGATTATTCAGGCGAAGATTATTTGGCACAGTAGGAGGCTCCAATGGAGGAATATAGATATTATCCGTAGGACCCATACTATCAGATGGAAGGATATGATCACTATTCAGAGTGATATGCCTACTGTGAGCCTTGTGATGTTAAGGGACACATGCCCTATGAAAGCCACGTCTGTCTATTGAGTCCCGGCCATCCTATCAATTTGGCGCTCGCACGGTTTAAGGAGAGCAGGGCACTAATTAAATCTCATCGGAATGAGACCCTTAGGTTGCAACAAGAGGTCGATGAACTCTGCAGTGCTCTTCAAGCTCATGAGCACCTGACATCATAGGCATGCGAGAACACAGATTGGCTATGGAGAATGATGATGACGTTCAGCTTGGGGGAGAAGACTCGTGCTATTACATCTTCCCTTTGGTTGAGAAAAATGAGGGCACATATATGGACATATTGAGGAGCATAGTGGATATAGTTCAATCCACCGGTCCAACGACAATAATGGCATGTGATCCTTCTGAGCTTGCATTTCAAAATTTTATTACTCATCACATCTCTCATGCATGCAGAATGGTGGTGAAGTATTTGCTCTAGTTGAGGGGAACAAGACCCATTTCTATACCGTGGAAGAGATACTTGAGCCTATGGAGCCACCTACACCTATTATTGAAAAGGCCAAGCCAAGCCATCTGATGCCTCGAGTTCCTAGACAGAAACGAAGAAGTGGACATAAAAGAAGACGAAGAGATTTACATTACCTTCTATACTTGAGGAGCCGGAGGAGAAGGTTGAGGCATGTGTTGTGAGGATATGGACGCTGTCATCTGAAGAGACAGTGATGCTTGGCACGATTGCCGCCACTTCTGATATCACTGCAGAGTCAGGTTGAACCATCGTCGCTCCCCCATACATCTCTCCAGCTAGTTTATAAGATGAGTGGTTGGACGGAGCCGATTCAGAGGGAGATGACATTGAGGTTATCTACCTTGCATGGGATGACAGATACAATGCACCTGAGGGTGACACATCTACTTCCATACCTGGAGAGCCCGAGGATACTTTAGCATCCCACTGGTCCCCCTACCTGACACATAAGCCAACAGGGCCGGAGCATGCTTCTGACGAGGCCATACACACGGAGTCAGAGCTTAACACTGTGCATTGGGACGAGGATAAAGGCATTCATAAGGATCCCGATCACTACAATCCCCCATTAGAGATTCCGCAGTCGCCTCACCCTTCCATTGACGCCGAGGACCATCCCACAGAGCGTATTGCTCCCATTCAGGGAGAATATTTTACCCTCTATCTTCCCTTGTCTGAATCTATTTCCACTCATATTATTTATGATGATTCTGATTCTGATGACACGTTACATATTTTGTAGGACACTTACACATTCGACCGTGAGGTACATTGGGATGTGTTTGATGAGGATGAGAGCAAGGAGCCACCTACCATGGATGCTATTGAGTATGATCAGGAGGTGCACTGGGATGAGTCTGATGATGATGATGAGTCACCTGATGAGCTCACACTTATACACCAGAGTTACCTGAAAACCCCAAAACGAACGACGAGGAGTTGCCTGTCAAGGTGCACGAGAGCAAAGATTTATTTTCAGGGAAGTGTCGTCAACCATTCTTTATCTTACATATTTATTTTGATGACCTTCTTTGGAAAAATTTTATTTTGTGGAAGAATTATCCACGTCAGATTGATGCGGCTTATATCTTTCAGGTTATAGGTGGAGTCATTGGAGAGATGCTGGGAGCCGCATTGTTGGAATCTGATGGAGTTCATGGAGACACTCACCTGGCAGAGCCACGTAAGGAATAGTTGGAGCAGTTGCTTGCACCGACAAAAGATACTGGATCCGCCTTTTGCTATAGGTGGTATCAATCCAGTAGTGTAGCCATAGTGTAGATTTTTATACTTTAAATAAACACGAATCCTCTCGACAGTGAGAGGACCGTATAGGATTTTTATGCTTTCCTAATTTAATAAATCCACCCCATATGATGGTTACAAAATAATCTTTTGCACCCCACCATATTCTATGATTTGATTGCCCACCCTAATTTTATGGTGCTTACTTTGATTCTCTCCCCAATTTTGTGCCCATCTATCCACACCGGGCACTATCTGATATAGCTTGGGGTAGAGAGAAATCATTTTGTTGTGTAGCTTCCTATTTTGTCATTGTCCTCTATCCATATCACACACACATTGAGGACAATGTGACGTTTAAGTTTGGGGGAGTGCACCGTGCACGCACTTTGCTTTGTCGTGAAACACACCTTAAAATTTTCTGATGAACCATATTCACTTCTCTATTTTTGTCTCATATGCTTCATTTTCTATGGAAATATTGTGGATTCTTTTATGAACTCTTATATTTGTTAGACTAGAGTTTACTATTTTGATTATAGTGTCATTGCTAATATGCGTTTTCATAGTAGAATCCATAATTCCACAACCATATTCTTGAAACAGTTGAGCTAAAAATGAATGAATCGAAATCTGAAAATTATTTGATTCTTGCGTGATTTGATTGATAATTCTATTGCTTCATGGATGTTTAGTAATTCAAAAGAGATAGGATAACCTCACATCAACCAAAGTAGTGATAATTAGAATTACTGAAACCGAGCCATTTCTAGATTCTTTGCTTTTTTTCCTTTTCTTTTGTATATAGCCAAATAAATGATCTTTGATCATACTTTGCATTCCATCGCGTTTACATGAGTTTTGCAAAAATCCCAAAAACATAAAAATCAAATATACATACTAAATAAAAGGTCCTTGGGGTTCCTTGTAATCTTATGCCCTAAGATCGTTTGATTTGGGATGCATAGACCACTCCTTGCACTCCATTGCGTTATGCAAGTTCGCAAGACAAATATCCAAAAGTGAAAAAACCCAAAAAATTCCATATCTTTATCTCCATTATGGCAGATTTGATGGGTTCTATGAGTCATGAAACGAGCGTAGTGTGGTGATTTCCTTACCTTAATTTAATTTACTAACTCATTTCATGAAGCTAAACAAAGCACCATGCATGCTTGAAACAGTTTGATCATTACATATTTATGTTTCTTAGAGAATGAGTTGTGGACATTGGATTCGTCTCTGTGAACTTAGTATATTACATGATAAACCATTATATGATGTAGCTTTACTCTCATGTTATTATTTATCGAGTTCATTACATTTATTGAAATCCACAATATGTTCATTTGAGAGAGCCTTAAGTATTTTGCATGAATGTGTGTTCTAATCATTTGGGGTTGTGTTCACATATTCTTGTATACATGAGTCAATATAATTGTTGAGTTTGAGATTGAGCTCCTTGATTCCATCACACTTCATAACCTCACCTTCCCATTTTATTCCTCTCGCGGGTTCGCTAATTATTCTTCCTCGAGAAAGAGTAAGAGGTAAGCTTTGGGAATTTTGGTGTGTCATAATATTCCACATTTCATCTATATAGTTACACATCAAAATGATTTCTTAAATCCTGATTTTATACGATTTTATGTTGATAATTGGAACTATTTGACTTTGAGAGCATTTAGTTGCATTTTAGGGAATATCGAGTAATTCGGAGCATATTGGAGAGAAGGACATGAACACCGATGCCAGATCATCAATGGCACCGCATTTGACGACTCAATGGAGAAAAGAAAGGGAGGAGCAAAGAAAGCAAATAAAGAAAGAGCAAAGGAAAGGAAGAAGAGAGAAAGAGAATAAGGGACCCAAGCCGAGTTTCCAGGTAGCTCGGTCGAGCGTTTCACACGCTCGACCGAGCTGAGCTCTTGGAAAGAAAGTGAAAAATAGCAAGGGGCCGTGCGGCCGAGCGACCCACCTCGCTCGACTGAGAGACCCTCTATAGACGACTTCCAAATTGGCCTTGAAACTCTCTGGCTAATTCGCTCGGTCAAGCGGCTTCCCCGCTCGACCGAGCAGCTTCCCCGCTCTACCGAGTGGCCTCCTTCCATCCAGACTCGAAGATGAATCATCCAAGAGGTGCTCAATCGAATGCTAGGGTGCGCTCGACCGAGCAACCAAGGCCGCTTGGTCGAGTGGAGTAGAAAGTGCAGATTTCAGGACAGCCCTTCAATCTTTGAAGATCTTATATCAAACGAGATTTTACAGTATTTTTCTCATATTTTCCCTAGATAATAGACTTCCTAAATATTCCAATTCCACCAAGAACGCAGTAAATGGAGGTCAAATATGTCCTAGGGAATTTCTACAAGTCGACGAATCTGTGCTGAAAACTGTGCTCGGGCAGGCTGTAAAGTGTGCTCGACCGAGTGCATCTGCACAGCTTGACCGAGCTGAATGGGCAGCATCCGCGGGCCCAGGTCGACTTAGGGTTGTTTGAGGGTTTTTCTTGGGGCTATATATATGTTTGGGACAACTACAAAAGGGGATCTCATCTTTTGTTAGGGGATCTCATCTTTTGTTAGGGGAGCTCGGTTTTAGGGTTTGGAGGCTATTTTCGGAGGTTAGGCTATGCCATCGTCCCCCTCATTGATGATTTTGTATCGAATCTATTGCCAAGATAAGTATTTCTCTCATTGAATCTTCGTTATTTTTGTTCTTAATTGTTTGTGATGTTGATTTCTATTGTTCTCTTATATTTCCCCCATGATTGAGTAGTTCTATTGCAGGGTTAGGGATGAATCCTAGGATTCTAGGGATTGGATGTTGTGTTAACCTTAGCTGAACGAATCTATGGTTGATCTATGGTGGCTTGAACAAGGGTTTTGGGGGATTAGCCTTAGAATTGGAGGATTGCGAAAGTAGCTCCTTGTCGCGGGGAAGATCCCCACGAATCTGATTAGGGATTAGCGTCATCTTCTAGGGCTCGTGATCATGAGAGTAACTCGTGCTCTAGGGGCGATTACTAACCTCCAATCCACTAATCGGTGACTACAAGAGTAGCCCGACTGCTAGAACCAACCATGGTGTAGTATCCCAATCCGTAGATCATGCAAGTGGATACAGATCTGTAATACCGGAATAGTGTCGAGCGTAATGCACGTATCCATGTGTAAAGTGCATAGAGAAAGTAGCTGAGCAAAGGGATACGTTAGATGAGTAGGACGAAGAAAGTTAAGTACTCGTTCCCATTTCTGGATGTGACACTCCTACCCTCATTCGTAGTCGACGAAAGGGCTTTTAACCAGATATCCTAGCCCGAAAGTCCTAGCGGGGATTCTCGACACCCTAGCGATCTTCATCCCAAATTTTTTCTTTGTTTATTTGTTTTCTTTTTGTGTGGAGTTTTTGGATGTGACTTGCTGACAGTGACACCCTCGCATTTCACCTCTGCCACCATTACGACTTCCTTCGTAATCCACCTCCACAATAAATTCGTAGCCCAATCAACCTAGGAATTGATATGTAGTATAAGCAATGCCTCCTTATGGATTCGACCCCGAACTCATCGGGAATATATTGATCTGACACCCTTGCACTTGGGGGTGAGGGTGTGCATCACCTTTTTGGGGTGCACATCCTCGCAGAACAACACCGCTACTGACCAAACCAGATAAGGATGACTAACTCATCATTTATCTGGCCGCTACCATGGAGGTCGTAAGCTCGGCACTCGTCAGAGAGGACTCGGAACGCAACGACCTATCTACTATATCAGCCAGGTCCTCTAAAGCACAGAAGTAAATTACTCAAGAATAGAGAAGATGGCGTTCGCACTGATCCAATCTACGAGGAGGCTACGACCATACTTCCAAGCGCACACCATCGTGGTCCTCACCGATACTTCCTTAGAGCAGACCTTGAAGAGGCTGGATCGTTCGGGTAGAATGACGAAGTGGGGAGTCGAACTGAGTGAATTCGACATCCAGTTCAAGCCAAGGACCGCCATAAAAGTGAAAGCTCTCGCCGACTTCATCGTGAAACTCACTTACGACGACAACCCGACAGAAGAGGTACATGTTACTAACATACCACCTGATGCTACCTCTTCACCCTCAACAGGTCTCAATTCGTCAACCGATATAATTGAAGACAAGGGAATGTGGATCGTACAAGTGGACGGTTCGGCCACTCAAACCGGAAGTGGGGCCAGAATAATTATCCAAACATCAGTAGGTAATATATTCGAGTATGCTCTCCTCTTCGATTGCCAAACCACAAATAATGGAGTAGAGTATGAAGCAGCCATCAACAGGCTCCGGTTAGCTCGAGCCCTAGGAGCGAAGGTGGTCCAACTACTCAGCGATTTCAATCTCGTCGTCCATCAATTGGATGGAGATTTCGAGGCCCGCGAGGACATAATGTAGACCTACATGCAAGTTGCTAAAGTGAAGCTCGCCAAGTTCAGACGAGTAGAGATCCACCATATACCAATGTCGAAGAATCACCGAGCCGACGCCCTTTTGAAGCTCGCATCATCCTCCCCCGCAGAACTCGGTCGAACATTATACTTGCAACATCTGTCACACCCCAGCATACTGGGACAGGAACTACTGAGCATTGACCAAGGGGTCACTTGGATAGATCCCATAATCTGTTATTTAAACACAGGGAGAAGCCGACAGACCCGGTAGAGGTGCAAAAGCTAGAACAAAAGGTCAACCAATTCATTCTGGTAGATGGTTCATTGTACAAAAGATGATGGAATAGGTATGACATCTTCCCATACCTCAAATGTTTAGCCCCGTAGGAAGCACTCTATGTGATCCAGTAGATCCACGAGGGTGATTGCAGAAACCATTGCGGAGGAAAAGCTATAGCCTTGAAGGCCGTAAGGCAAGGTTACTTCTGGCCGACCATGTTCAAAGATGCGGTCGAGTATGTGTGGTGTCTGACTTACCAGAAATTCTCAAGGTTCAGCTCAACCCCTCCAACTGACCTAATCCCCATCGTCAGTCCAATACCTTTCACTAAATGGGGATTGGACATCCTCGGTCTGTTCAAGCAAGCAAGCGGGTAACAGAAATTCTTGATAGCGGCGATCGACTACTTCACTAAATGGATCGAGGCAGAGCCCCTGGCCCGATCATGGAAGGAAGTCAGAAGCTTCGTCTGGAAATCCATTGTCTGTCAGTTTGGCATCCTCAGTCCATTGTGACAGACAACGGGACGCAATTCGACAGTGTCAGCTTCAGGGATTTCTGCTCCGAGTTGAAGATCAAGCTGCATTTTGCCTCTGTTGTCCATCTCCAATCTAATGGACTGGCAGAGGCTGCTAATAAATGCATCCTCGGACCCCTATAGAAGAGGATAGTCGGGCTCGAGGGAACATGGCCAGAAGAGATCCCTGGCATATTGTGGTCATACAGAACGACCCATAAAACTTCAACAGGTGAAACACCATTCATGCTTGCCTATGGTTGTGAGGCTGTCGTCCCAGTAGAGTTCAACGAGCGACCACTTCGCCTCCAATACTACGATGAGAAGAGAAACTCAGAGGCACTAGAGCTCAACCTACAGTTGGTCGATAAAGTTTGCGAACGGGCCTGGGCAACCGTCATTGAACAAAAGGGTCACATGG
This sequence comes from Scilla litardierei, assembly GCA_030789695.1. Lineage (NCBI taxonomy): Eukaryota > Viridiplantae > Streptophyta > Magnoliopsida > Asparagales > Asparagaceae > Scilla > Scilla litardierei. The sequence goes on from CM061133.1 coordinate 184,244,443, forward strand.
CTCGATACTTTAACCCCAAATTATGCAGGTGTAGTTTCCGTATAGGTAACTTGATGTTACGTAAGGGTTCCTTCACCCCCGAGATTCTCAAGCAGGGAAAGCACGCTGTGAAGTGGGAAGGCCCTTACAAAGTAATTGATGTTCTCGTCCCGGCCACCTATCGACTCACTACACTGGATGACAGGGAGGTACCTTATCCTTGGAATGTTGAACATTTGCAAAAGTACTATCAATGACTGTACCATCAATAATAGATACATTGGGTGATCGAAACTTGCCTTTTTTATTTTATGCCAATTTATGATAAATACAAAGTCGATCGTTCTTCCTATCTATCTAATGATTTCTAACCATCATCGGCCGTAAGTCGAAGGGGTCTCACCCCTGGTCACCGAATGACCCTAGTCGTCATCCGTACATCGAGAGATCACCCCTCGCCACTAAACGACCCTCAACCGTCGTTGTCCATAAGTCGAAGGGTCACCCTCGTCACCGAATGACCCTTGACCGTCGTCGGTCGTAAGTCGAAGGGGCCTCACCCCTAGCCAACGAATGACCCTAGTCGTCAGTCGTAAGCCATGGGATCACCCCTTACCACTGAACGACCCTCAATCATCGTCGGCCGTAAGCCAAGGGTCGCCCTCATCACCAAACGACCCTCGACCGTCGTCGGCCGTAAGTCGAAGGGGCCTCGCCCCTTGCCACCAAACGACCCTAGTTGTCAGCTGTAAGTCGAGAGATCACCCCTCGCCACTGAACGACCCTCAATTGTCGTCGACCGTAAACCGAGGGGTTGCCCTTACCACTGAACGACCCTCGACCATCGTCAGCCATAAGTTGAAGGCGCCTCACCCCTCGACACCGAACGACCCTAATCGTTAGCCGTAAACCAAAGGATCACCCCTCGCCACTGAATGGTCCTCAATCTTCGTCGGTCGTAAGCCGAGGGGTCACCCTCTCCACCGAACGACCTTCGACCGTCGTCGGCCGTAAGTCAAAGGGGCCTTGTCCCTCACCATCGAACGACCCTAGTCATCAGTCGTAAGCTGATGAATCAACCCTCACCACCAAACGATCCTAGTCGTCAGCCGTAAGCCGAGGGATCACCCCTTGCCACTGAACGGCCCTCAACCTTTGTCGGCCGTAAGCCGAGGGGCCGCCCGTGCCAACAAACGACCCTCGACCATCGTCAGTGACCGGCGCCCCGCTTGCGTCGCGGCGGCGCGGTGTCGTTTACCGCAAGTTTCACGGTTAGTGTAGGGTGCGGGAATATCGAACTCAGGGAGACGAGGTTGTGCTTGGGTCAGGTAGGACCTAAATCACCCCGAGGGGCGAGCTAGCCCGAATCGGTGGTTGGTTGTCACGAAAGGAAATGAAAGCGTATGAACAAAAAGAAAGTAAACCCGGGACTTTGGTTTCCGACCCGACGAGAGACTCTCGCCGCTACGGCCTACGGGTATGGATAGCGATCGGGATTAGGGTCTAATGGTGAGACGTTGCCTCTGAAAGTGGTACCGGCGTCCCATGGGCCCGATATTCCGGTCGGTGCCCAGGATGATACACCGGACTTCCCGGATTCGATCAGTGGGCACTCCCGTGTCCATAAACACTGATCGATCCCGGGAGCACTAAGTCCGCAACGATATCTCCCGACGTCTCATCCTGCCGCTCCCACGTGCTAGGATTCGGCGTCTACGCTAAGGGCGTGAGCTTTGGCTAGGGAGTCAACCGCCAAGTTTATTCCCCCTTGGCCCGACGGTCAAAGGCGGTCTTTTTCCCGCCGATGACAATGAAACGCCCCACGTAACCGTTAGATTCCTACTCCCTATCGATTTCCTAACCCTATGGACGCATCGGGAAGAGCCCCCGAAGGGGCTTCCACCAAAATCCCAGATTTGGGAACTACTCACAAAAATTCATGAAAAAGCAATCTAAATGAAATTTAACCGTTAGAATCATAATCAGACAATTGCAATGCGGAAGTAAAGGAGTAGTAAAGACAATACTAAAAAATTAGAAAGATCTGAAAACTTACTTAAGAGTAACAATTACAGCCGTCACAAGGAAATAAAACAGTAAAAAAATACCACTCTCCCGTTTCTGGAACCCTAGGGGTCCTATATATAGATTTTCGGATCAACCGATCGGGTGACAAGTCAACCGATCGGTTGATCCGTTACAGATAAATTACAAAAAACGCGAGTTTTCACCCGATCTCACGAACCGATCGGGTGAGTTCTTGAGCGACCGGTTGGATCTTGGAGCAGTCGGGTGAACCGGTCGGTTCGACGCCCGTGTCTTCAGCTCTTTTTCTCAGCTACAGATGAACCGATCGGGTGAGAGTCACCCGATCGGTTGGAATTCTGCTCGAAAAGACAGAGAACAGCCGCCCGCAGAACCGGTCTGTGAACCGGTCGGGTGACTTCTTCGTGAGCTGCGGTAGCGACCGGTTGGTGCACGCGTGCATCACCCGATCGGTTGGAGATGACCAACCGACCGGGTGAGGGGCAGAAAGATGAATACTTCGCCGTTTGACCCCCTGGATCACGCGTGACTTCTCCCGTTGCTCCGGGGACTTGGGATATCATCGTAAAAGGTCCCCTACGTGGTCGAACTCCTGCAATCATGGACAAACAAAGAAAAGTGAAAGAAAACGGGAAAACATACGAAAACGAATAAGAGACGGCGGAAAACACGGAGAAACACAAAAGAAAACGTGCGTGAATATATGAAATATAGACGCACGTCAAAATCCCCCAAGCTGAACTCTTCCTCGTCCTCGAGGAAGACGAGTGAGAGTAGGAGCTCGGAAGGGAAAAATAGAGAGGAAGAAAGAAAAAGAAAACTCTAAGCCCTAGATCATCCATCAGAGCCATCAAAATCAAAAACGACACACCTAGCAAGCAAACGCCAAATCACACCACTAAACCTAGGAAAGCGAGTCCAAATAAGTGTCGTGGGTCCACGCAGTGAAGCGCGAGTGAGCGTGGCCGTGTGCTAGAAAATGGTGAAGCTTTCTACGATGTGCAATGAGGATCGATATACACAAATCCAAGAAATGACCCAAAATATCGATCCGAATTGAATTGAGCGGCTAATATAAGTTCAATCATGCATGAGAAGAGTGGGAAAAGAAGCGTATCATGCATCGGGGACTCCACAACTAGGGTCTAGGAAATCTCGCCACTATAGCCAAGATACAAGCTAAATAGCTCCTAAGCCAAGCGCTTTCGATAACGATGGGGGTTGAGATGATGTGGAGAAGAACACTCGGTGCAAATTCTCGCCTTCCCTTTATTCTTGGCAAGTATGAAAATATTCACACGGGAATTTTTTTTGGGTTTTGGGTATTTGCATATTTTTTTGGCTTTTTGGCTATACAATGTTTTTCTTTTCTTTCCTTTTTGGGGGTTTTTTTTTTGAATTTTTGGGATATTGGCTATACACATGTGTACTCTCCCAAGTGGGAGAACGGTACACGACGAGGGGATTTGCACCAAGTAAAACAAAAAAGAAGTCGAAATCTAAACACTCGGGCAAAGGAGACTATTGTTGCTAAATAGAGCTTATGCTAAATGGGGTATCCTAGTCCTTAGTTGTGGAATCCCGACGCATGCGAATTGAAGTATGCATATAGAAGCAGACATTAGAAGCAAATACCGCGTATTCAATATCGAAGCATGATAATCTAGGGGTCATTCCTGGACAGGTATATAAAGTAAAATCACAAAGCAGAAGCGCACCAAATGCTAGTCACGACACACGACTCACAAAAAGCTAAGTGGACCCACGATGCGTGAAATGCAAGAGGACTCGAAATCCTAGGGTTAGTGAGTGTGATTATCGATGCAATGCTAGGTGTGTGTGACTTTGTGGCGATTCATCATAGGATTCATTTCTAGGAGAAAGAGCTAAAGAAAGAAGGAAAAAGAAAAAAAAGAAAAACACGATGGAAAACGACTCAAATAACGTAGAAAAACAACACAAATGACGCACGAAGTGCGACTCCCCCAAGCTGAAACTTGCATTGCCCTCAATGCAATAAGAGTGAGTACGGGAGGGCAATGAAAATGGGGGGGGGGGAATACGCACAGACACGAAAAGAAATGAAAACGAGGAAAACACATAGATAAAACTGAAAAAGAAATTAAAAAAAACAAGATCAAAATCAAACAATACGAAAATAAAAATAAAATAAAATCACACGACACGACACTCAAAAAGTGAAAAACACACACACACACAAAAATGAGAAAAACAAACAAAACACGACAGCACACCGAAATAGACTTCCCCCAAGCTAGACCAGAAAGTGCTAGCGAAATGATATGATCAATGAAATCTAGATATGTGCAAGGGGGAGTCAGAAACAAAAGAGGGGAAATCAGAAAGCAGCAGAAGGTGAGTCCTCGTCATCCTCGGAAGAGGGCGTGGATGGGTGGTCGGGGGAGGCAGGGGGTGTGCGGAGAAGTGGGGAATGAGGTGAGGGTATAGGGGCAGTGGTGGTGTGAACTATGGGAGGAGTGTCGGTGGTGGTGGGTGGTGGTGGTAGGAAGGCGATCAAGGCTGTGGTGGGAGGAATAGAAATGGAGGAAGTAGATGTGGTGGTGACGGTAGTGGGAGGTGGTGGGAGGGATCTGGAGCGTACCGGTAATTTCCTCCGGCGCACGTATGGAGTGACGGAGGAGGATGGAGGTAGCGTGAGTGCGGTGGAAGTGGTCGGGAGGGGTGAAGTGGATGCCGGGATGGGATGTGAAGAGGGAGGAGAAGAATGTGGTGATGGATGTGGAGAAGTGTGGGAGGGTGGAGGAGAAGATCGACTGGGTGGTGAAGGTGGAGGTGGTGAAGGTGGAGGTGGTCCGTGGATATGAGTAAGAAGGCGGAGAATGGCGGCCACGTTCCTCTCAAGTGCGAGGAAACGTGGGTGAGTAAGAAAGGAGGATGGTGATGGGTCCGAGGAAACAGAGGACATGGCGAGCTCACGAAGGGCGGCGACCTCCCTCTCAAGTCCTAGACGGGCAGATACCTGACGGCGACCAAAAGACGTAGACTGACGCGAGGCAGAGGTGGTGCCGCCAGGTAAGGTCGAAGAGGTGCTGGCGGCAGTGGTCATGCCAGCACAGGAGACAAGGACAGAAATGGCCGCAAGGAGGTGCTCAGACGTGATCGGTCCCGGAGCAGAAACGGGACGACTCGGGCCAGCCCCTAAATCTCCCGCAGACGCAGGGATATCCTGCTCGCCTAAGTGGGCGGCAGGGGACGGTGATCTGCGTGCGCCTGCGGGGAGAAAAGGAAGATTCAACCCCGCAAAGAAGTCGGGATCAGGAGGGAAAGTCCAATCTCCCACGAGAGCAATGGGCATGCGAGCGGGGTTGGGCAGAATGGTGTGAGGGGCTGGGGGGTGGCCATAGTTGAAGATGTAGCGGCCAGCTGAGTAGGGTCTAATCATGTGAATGTGCCGCAGGACGTCAATATCAAGACGTGATGGTCCTGCGGCAACAGGAAGATTGTTGGGGAGGGGGATATTGAATTGGGGGTAAGAGCATATGATAGTGATGATGCCCCCGCAACAAAACTTTCCCTTACCGGCCCGGCTAATCTCGAGTAGCTTGTGAACAAGCCAATCGCCGCCATGAATGGGGACGGTAGGGGCCCTGAAGCTAACTCCATCATCATCCCGGACATAAGGAAAAGTCATGGCCCAAAGGATAAAAAGATCGGGGATAGTCACAGTGCCTGACTCGTCCCTAGGAAAGAATGTGGAAGAGATGATCATGTGGGCTAGACGAAACACGGGATGAATGATGGAGGAGGCCTTGGCCCGACATCGGGGGTAGTTGCCGATCAATGTGAGGCGGAACCAGAATTGATCGACGCTAAATTCGGGCGTGTACCCATGGTGTCTGATAGAATCATCCCCGAGATTGGGGAAACCAAATATATCATTAATCGTGTTCAGGGTTGTGGTGACACTATGGTTACGCACCCGGAATCTAACGATCGACCCGGACTCTAAAACAAGTGTGGAGAGGAATTCGAGTGTGAGTGCCGGGTGGGAAGTGGCAGATGCATTAAGGAAGGCTAACCATCCTAAGTTGCCGAAAAGATATTTGATCTCGGTGAAGACACCGAGATCGAGAAGTGTTTGTGCATGCGGGAATTTAGTAGATAAATGCCCTCGAGCATCAAGCCTGCGGTAAAAGTCTTTGTGCTCCTGGTTCCGGAAGATATACCCATGCGGGCCCAACATTGGGTCCACAGGGGGGATAATAGGTGGAGGAGGGCCAAGTGTAAGTGCTCGTGTACGGGAAGGAGGGCGCGTTTGTTTTCATCTCTTTCGAGACGGCTCCTCTTCCCTCATGATTCCTTTTCCCTTATCCTTATCTTTAGCCATGTGTGTGTGTATGAGCAAGAATTAGTGCAAAAATCGTGGATGCACACTAACACAAGCCAACAAGCAAGCACAATAAACAGGGCAAATATATAAAATAAGAATAGGAGCGAGTTTACCCAAGCGCAGTGGTGGAGCTTGCTCGTTGGTGCCCCACACTGTTCAGCGAGAGTATCGTGGAGCCGCGGCGAACTCCTTCGGCAAAAATTTTCGAAATGGAGGTGGATTTGGGAAAATTAGGTCAAAAATCCGAAATGGGAGGAGAGAGATGGTGTAGATGATGGAGGGGTTGATGAAGGAGGTGGAGAGTGGGAGTAATGGGGGAGTAGAGGGCGTGGGGGAGTGAAGATCGGTTGTTGGCGAAGAGGGGAAGGTGAATCGACGGCGAGATTCGCGATCGGGCGAGGGCGGAAACGAGCGGGTGTCGGGGGGTATTTATAGGGTTTTAAGTCGAACCGATCGGGTGACTTGTCACCCGGTCGGTTGACGGTTAGGTCGAAAATTTTGCTGAAGAAATGCTACAGGCGAACCGATCGGTTGACTTGTCAACCGATCGGTTGGCCGCTCCACTAAATTTCCCGAGAATTTAGGGCTTCTCACCCGGTCAGGTCAACCGATCGTGCTCAAACTCAACCGATCGGTTGATATTCCCCAAAATTTTCCGAGAGTTCTCCCCAGCTCACCCGGTCTGCCACCCGGTCTCTTCATTACTCAACCGATCGGGTCATATGGGGACAGATCTCGGCATGTATCTGATACGTCCCAACCGATCGGGTGAGATGTCACCCGATCGGTTGAGGCTTGTTTCCTGCAAAAACCAAGAGATTTGATTAAGTCCCCGAACGGATGTCCTTGCGGCTGATTTTATTTATAAAAATAGAGAAAATAAAGTAAAAAAAAATAACGCTAAAAATTTGAGAAAAAGTTTAGAACATGGGTTGCCTCCCATGAAGCGCACTTGTTTAACGTCGTTGGCTCGACGCCCGCAAGAGATGCTCATGGTGGCTGATACGGGTGATGCCCTAATTTCGGCATCTCTTTCTCGCTGGAGCTGAAGGCGCTAGGAGTAGTAAGCGGCTGGAAAAATACTTGCTCGACTACCTCCCCTTTGTTCTTGGGGTCCGGGGGCTTTTCCTTGGTGTTGGCGCTTCCCGCCATCTTTTTCAGGATCCGGACCTCGTCTTTAGTGAGGTCCGTGAGCTCTTTCCCCGTTCTCCTCACAGGAGGAAACTTGGAGAACCCGGGAGGGGTCGTTCTCGCTGCACTTGGTTTTCCAGCAGCTTCTTTGTCTTCGGGGCCTTCTTCATCTTCAGAATTCCCCAATTCATCGGGGGGGGGGGGGGGGGTTTCTCAGGAGAATCTCCCAGGAGTTCTCCTCTACAGCTTTTTCTTCTTCTATCTCAAGCAGATTACACCGGAGGTCATCAGGAGGGTCGGGGTGCTTCATGGATAGTCCCAGGTCAAACTCAACTTTCTCTCCGCTGACGTTCAAGGAGAGTTTTCCGTTCTTCACATCTATAAGAACGCCTGCAGTGGCCATGAAAGGCCGTCCCAGGATAATGGGGGTGTGTGCGTCTTCGGGCATGTCCATGACTACAAAGTCCACAGGCACATGCACCCCTCTCACATTCACGGGGAGATCATCAACAATTCCCACCGGATATTTGACCGACCAGTCAGCTAGTTGTAGGGTCATCCCGGTGGGCTCCAAATCACCCATTCCTATCCTTCTGTACATCGACAAGGGCATCAAGCTAACACTCGCTCCTAGATCGACGAGTGCACGATTAATCTTCACAGCCCCGATCGTGCAAGGGATAGAGAAGCTCCCCGGGTCCTTGAGCTTTGGCGAGTTATCCCTCTGGATAAGAGCGCTACATTCTGCCGTCAGCACCACTTTCTCTTTTCTCGACCCTTTGGTCACCAAATCTTTCAAGAATTTTGCATAGGAGGGGATTGTCTCAATTGCCTCCAAGAAGGGGATTTGCAAGCTTAGGTCCTTAACCATAGCGAAGAACTTCCCATATTTCTCATCAATTTTCGCCTGAGCCAACCGTTGTGGAAATGGCACAACGGGTTTATACACTCTTGGGCTCTCTTCCTTCTTCCTCTTCTCTTCTTCAGACACTCCCTCCGGAGTCATGGGATTTGGTGACGAAGCACCGGTGTCGTTTAATTTTTCAGTCGGTCTCTCGACGACCAATGGTGCTTCCGGGTTGCTAGGGGGCACTCTAGAAGGGATTTGTGTCCCGCTTCTCAGAACGATAGCGGACACATTCGTGTGCTCGTGCACGAGTGCCGATGTTTGTGTTGCTCCCCTCGGGTTCACCTCCGGTTGTGGCGGCAATTGGTTTTGTGACCTAGCAAGGTTCGCCACCTGTAACCCCAGCTGGGTTACTTGGTCCGTGAGGGTCCGCTGGCCCATTTCCAGCTTTTGGTTGATTCTCTCCTGGTTGGTAATATATTGAGTCAAGAGAGACTCAACCGGAGAGACGGCCCTCTGTTGGCCATACTGCTGCTGCTGGAACGGCTGCTGATTCCTGGGAGCGTACGTTTGTTGCTGAGGTTGCTGCTGAAACGGTTGCAGCTGACCCTGATTCTGCGGTGGTCTAGCCGGCTGATAGATTTGTTGCTGCGGCTGCTGAGGCGGCGAGGGCTGAAATGGTGGGCGGTAACTGAAATTCGGGTGGTTCCGGTTGTTGGGAGAGTAGGCCGGGTTGGAATTTGTCCTTGGCGGATATGGCGCATTCCCCGTGGGGTTGTAAAACAGTGCGCTCGCCTGATCCAACGGTGGTGAGATGTCACCACCGTTGAATTCCCCAAGGAATTCGGACTCTACCGCAGAAACTTGCTGTGTACCGGCCCCACCGGCTCCTACCATCAGTGCGGAGATCTGGGTCGAAAGCAAGTCGAACTTGCTTGAAAGTTTGTCGACGTCCTCGACTCTGTGTATACCCCCAGTTCTTGGTGTGGCCCTCTCGTCACACCACCGCTCATTGTTGGATGTCATATTTTCCAGAATATTCCCAGCATCTTCCTCGCTTCGAGACATGAAGGAACCCCTAGCCGCGGCGTCCATAGAAGATTTAAGGTCATCCCTCAACCCATTGTAGAACAGATTGATAATCTGCCACTTCGGAAGCTCATGGTGAGGGCATCTCCTTTGCATCTCTTTATATCTCGTCCAAGCTTCATGCAAGGACTCGTGGCTGGCCTGGGAGAAGGAGGAGATCTCACTCCTCAACTTCATGGTCTTCCCCGGAGGAAAGAACTTTGTAAGAAAAGCGTTGGAGAGCTTCTCCCAGGTGTTGAAAGTGTTGGGGTCCTTCCCCCTTAACCATTGCTTGGCTTTGTCTCGCAAGGAGAAGGGGAACAGCTTCAGACGGATAGCCTCTGTCGTGACACCATTGATCCGGAAGGTGTCACACTTCTCCAAGAAGGAGTCTAGATGCTCGATCGGGCTCTCCATGGGTGCACCCGCAAACTGATCCTGCTGGATCCATGTCACCAATGACGGCTTCAGCTCAAAGCTCTGGGCCGTGATAGCTGGAGGACGGATGGCGGAAGTGGACTCGATAGATGGCATCGAGTATTCCAGCAGAGACTTCTGAGGTGGGGTGTTCTCCTCCATGGATTCGGGATCTTCTCTTCTCCGCTTCTCGGCGGCCAAGCGCCTAAGGGTGGCGTTAATCTCTGGATCGAGGGGAATCAAGTCGTCAAGACTCCTTGAACTCCTGCGCATGAAAAACAACAAACACCCGTGAAGCGACAAGTGGGAAAGAAACAGATAAAATAAGAAATAAAAATAAGAAAAACAAATAAGAAAAAGAAAAAGGAGAATGCGAAAATTATCGTGAGGTAGGGATATGAGCTAGACACGAGGGTTTTCAAGATCCTAAAATATCAAGCACGTTGCCTCCCCGGCAACGGCGCCATAAACTTGACCGGCGCCCCGCTTGCGGCGCGGCGGCGCGGTGTCGTTTACCGCAAGTTTCACGGTTAGTGTAGGGTGCGGGAATATCGAACTCAGGGAGGCGAGGTTGTGCTTGGGTCAGGTAGGACCTAAATCACCCCGAGGGGCGAGCTAGCCCGAATCGGTGGTTGGTTGTCACGAAAGGAAATGAAAGCGTATGAACAAAAAGAAAGTAAACCCGGGACTTTGGTTTCCGACCCGACGAGAGACTCTCGCCGCTACGGCCTACGGGTATGGATAGCGATCGGGATTAGGGTCTAATGGTGAGACGTTGCCTCTGAAAGTGGTACCGGCGTCCCATGGGCCCGATATTCCGGTCGGTGCCCAGGATGATACACCGGACTTCCCGGATTCGATCAGTGGGCACTCCCGTGTCCATAAACACTGATCGATCCCAGGAGCACTAAGTCCGCAACGATATCTCCCGACGTCTCATCCTGCCGCTCCCGCGTGCTAGGATTCGGCGTCTACGCTAAGGGCGTGAGCTTTGGCTAGGGAGTCAACCGCCAAGTTTATTCCCCCTTGGCCCGACGGTCAAAGGCGGTCTTTTTCCCGCCGATGACAATGAAACGCCCCGCGTAACCGTTAGATTCCTACTCCCTATCGATTTCCTAACCCTATGGACGCATCGGGAAGAGCCCCCGAAGGGGCTTCCACCAAAATCCCAGATTTGGGAACTACTCACAAAAATTCATGAAAAAGCAATCTAAATGAAATTTAACCGTTAGAATCATAATCAGACAATTGCAATGCGGAAGTAAAGGAGTAGTAAAGACAATACTAAAATATTAGAAAGATCTGAAAACTTACTTAAGAGTAACAATTACAGCCGTCACAAGGAAATAAAACAGTAAAAAATACCACTCTCCCGTTTCTGGAACCCTAGGGGTCCTATATATAGATTTTCGGATCAACCGATCGGGTGACAAGTCAACCGATCGGTTGATCCGTTACAGATAAATTACAGAAAACGGCGAGTTTTCACCCGATCTCACGAACCGATCGGGTGAGTTCTTGAGCGACCGGTTGGATCTTGGAGCAGTCGGGTGAACCGGTCGGTTCGACGCCCGTGTCTTCAGCTCTTTTTCTCAGCTACAGATGAACCGATCGGGTGAGAGTCACCCGATCGGTTGGAATTCTGCTCGAAAAGACAGAGAACAGCCGCCCGCAGAACCGGTCTGTGAACCGGTCGGGTGACTTCTTCGTGAGCTGCGGTAGCGACCGGTTGGTGCACGCGTGCATCACCCGATCGGTTGGAGATGACCAACCGACCGGGTGAGGGGCAGAAAGATGAATACTTCGCCGTTTGACCCCTGGATCACGCGTGACTTCTCCCGTTGCTCCGGGGACTTGGGATATCATCGTAAAAGGTCCCCTACGTGGTCGAACTCCTGCAATCATGGACAAACAAAGAAAAGTGAAAGAAAACGGGAAAACATACGAAAACGAATAAGAGACGGCGGAAAACACGGAGAAACACAAAAGAAAACGTGCGTGAATATATGAAATATAGACGCACGTCAGTCAGCCGAAAGTCGAATGGGCCTCGCCCCTTACCATCGAACGACCATAGTCGTCAGTCGTGAACCGATGGATTACCCCTCACCACTGAATGACCCGCAACCGTCATCGGCCGTAAGCAGAGGAATCAACCCTTTCCACCGAACGACCCTCGACCATCGTCGACTATAAGTTGAAGGGGCCTCACCCCTCACCACCGAATGATCCTAGTTGTAAGCCGAGGGATCGCCACCCTCACCACTAAACAATCCTTGACCATCATCAGACTTAAACGGAAGGGGCTTTGCCCCTCGCTACCGAACGAAACGTGCCACCATGGTCGATGATCTAACAGATCATATTTATCGGGTGAATATGCCTAACGTATCATCGACCCAACTTAACATCGGTTTTCAGAAAATTGAAAATTGAGTTGTTGATGGGCTATACGCGTGCATATGCTCAAATGAAAAAACTCAAAAGTTTTTTTACTTTTCATTTCAAAACAGAGAGGTTACATAAAACCTTGGCCAGAATTCTACCAGCCTAGGAGGGAGGGGCGCCCTTCGGTACAAAGACGTTATGAAAAGCTTCCATCCCCTTTGTAAATCTCGCCGTGAGCTCCTCCTTTTTTCTCGCGGTGGCTCTCTTGGACTCGACGGCTTTGGCTTGGAGCTCAGCTACCTCCGCTTTGCAAGTCTCTGCCCACCTCTTCGAGTCAGAAGCTTTGGCTCGAAGCTCGATTGCTTCCCTCTTCGAAGCTTTGAGTTCCGCCTGGAGCTGAGACCTCTCCATCCTCCATTTAATCTCAGTAGATTTTCAGAGGTCAGACATGGATGAGTGGCTATTTTTGGCCTCCACGGCTGTCCACTCGGCCTCTGCCTTGGCCGCATGGGCTCTCTCCATATCCTCTTCCATCTTCCTCATCCGGGCCTCGAGCTCAGACGCATTGCGCTCAGCAGCCTCCACACATCGTCCTCCTTCAATTAAGTCGACGGCCTAGCGGTGCAATACAGCGCCAAGGATGGACATTCATGGAAAGCATCAGCCAGAAACAGCCAAATTACAAAGTCAATAGACAAATGGAGAACGACGTACCTGATATCCGCTCCCCACGAAGAAGTTGGCCACCCTTTCGAGGTCCAACCTTTGAAGGAGCTCCAAATCCTGAGGGAGAATGGAGTTCTCCACCAATCGGGCATTCGTCCCAAAATCCGACAAGGTCGACTCGTCCTTCTCGAAGATGAAGGTGGGCTAATGGGGTTCGCCCCAAACAGGCCCAGAGGAGCGAGACAAGAGCTGGTTGAGCAGTAGGACTCAATCAAACTCCGAGGGGATCGGGCCAACTAAGGGAGCAGGTGATTCGATACCGCCCCATAGCCATTTGTCCAAAAGAGGCGCCATGGGAGTCTCGATCATCCCCTGAGACTCAAGGGGAGCCACCCCTAGACCTTTTGCCATGGGTGAAAGTGGAGTGTTTACCTCCTCTACTCGCTTCCTTTTTTCCGACTCCTCCTCTTCATAGGAGGATGGCCCCCCCTTTCTTGCTGACAGTTTTGTGGGCTCAATGACCGCGATGGTGTCAGCAACTTCCACCACCAAGGGCTTCGAAACAATGACGGAGGCAAGGGGTGGAACAGAGCGAATGATAGCTCGACTCGGGCCCTCCCTTGAAAAGGCACATGAAGATGACTCGAGGGCTGCCATACCTCACCTCCCTTGAAGGAAGAGCTCTGACTGATGGGAAGGGGAGACCGAGCGCTTGATCCCTCTGTGCTCCTTTTCTTCTTGCGCTGCTCTATCCAAACTTGACCCAGTCCAGAGTCCATGTTTTTGCGAGCTCCGTTAGTCATATCTGCAAACAACAGATATAATTATCGTGAGTAACTGCGATAAAGACACAAAAGCGGTATGCATTACCCGGACTCCACAAAACGATTTTTAGTCGATGGCCATTCAACTGATACGAAGTTGACCTCTCTCGACACGATCGACTCAGAAGGAATTTGGCCACCTCGACCTCACCTGACGTTAACCTAGCCTCAACCTCTTTCGGTGCTAGATTGGACTCTTCAGTGAGGTCAGGGATCGGACAACTCCACCCATTGAGCATCGGTCCTAAGTCGGGAAGAACGATAAACACGAAAGTGTCTTTCCAGCCAGGGTCAGAAAGCGGGAGATCATATATGAGCCTCTTTTTTAGGCAAGCGACCATGTGATACCACACCTTGTGGGGATCGACTATTATCCGGAAGAAGTAGTTAAAGAACCAAATGGATGGTCTAACCCCACAGAGCTCGCAAAGGACGGTGAAACAGACCAATGGAGAAATGGCTTGGGGTGCAAGTTGACAAAGAGAAAGCCCCGAAGAGCATAGGACCTCTATGATGAAGGGGTGAAGAGAAAAATGAAGCCCAAAGAGAAAAGCTTTGGGGTACACTCCAACCTCATTCTTTCGGGGGAAGCAAACTCTCTCGTCAGGCCCGGGCAATCTAACCACATGAGGGAGAGAAAGGCAATCTGACCAAACCCCAGTAACCAGATCGAGAAAAAACTCAGGCACCATTTCTAAAATCACTTTGGGGACCTTTGAGCTCTGATCCCTCCGACGAATGGGAGGATCTGGTTCCATTCAAATCCATTTCCCTTTACCAGGAACTTCCTCACGTTGAGGACGACGAAGGCGCACCATAAGCTCTTCGTAAGATGGCTCCTGTATCCTAACCGATGGAAACATGCCTAAAATTGATCTAGAGAGGAGTCAAGATCGGTTAGGGAATGTACCTTAGCAGGATCAACCAAACTCCGAAGAAAGCAACGAATATTAAGCTTTCGAAAGGAAAATGAAGGCGGAGCAAGAAAGCCTCTTTCTTCCCAACCCTTTCTTTTATATGGAGAGCTCAACCAACTGATGGCTAATGAGCGACACGTGTCTGAGACCGGCCTCAAGGAGCGACAAGGATCGATCCAGAAACGAAAGGTTTTTGGCGGCATAAATCAAATCAAACATTTCGAAAACCATGCACATATAAGGAGAATACACATCATGTGGTCTCCATCAACACTATTTCCTGAGACACGAATGATGTGGGCCATTGTTAGGGCACGTGTACGGATTATGAAGTGGTATCAAGATATCCGACCCATTTAGTGCCTACGACCCGAAACCCGTCATTAAGGCGGAGTAATACACAGTCAATCGAACGGCTCACTCGACCGTTAAACTTCTCTTGATACTCAGGGGTGAGTTAATGAGATCGAGTAAATGGGCAGCT
The DNA here is from genome assembly GCA_030789695.1 of Scilla litardierei. Lineage (NCBI taxonomy): Eukaryota > Viridiplantae > Streptophyta > Magnoliopsida > Asparagales > Asparagaceae > Scilla > Scilla litardierei. The sequence continues at coordinate 184,259,582 of CM061133.1, forward strand.
GTTATCACCAATCCCGGAGAAGATCCCGCCTGAATCAATGAGGGACAGTTACTCGCAATCATCATAGAAACGCTTATAAATACCTGAAAAGACAATGGTAAAAGGGTTCCCAACTAAAAGGGTTCCCAACTCCCAAGGTACGAGATCTAATATATAGACTCTCACTTTCCATCTTATATTGCTTCCACAAAAGAGCTTACGATGTCAGATCTGAGACGAACCTCCGCGGGTCGATATCAGCTGCTCCAAGTTCCCTCTCTTCTTTAAGTTCCATTCTAACTTAAGCATCAGAGGAGATTAGGGTCGGGACACAGATACGACCCCCCTGATGTTTCCTTGTGGTGTAGATTTACGAGTCTCGATTCTGCACGAGGGTCGTTCCAGAGCTTCCTAGCCTCGCTCGATCGATACACGGACCGCTTGAGGGTTAATTGAGCACCACAAGTCAAACATCATCCATCAACGGCCCTGGTTCTTCCAACCTATGGTCCCACTCATTCGGATGACGAGGCTTCGACTTAGCAGGAAGGGTCCACGTCAGCAACACAATTGTTTCGGTCATTTTTGGCCTCAACAATAATAATTATAGATAATTATACAAAACCTCACAGTCATCTTTATAACATCCTTTTCTTTTGTTATCATAAATTTTTTGTATTCATTGCTCAACTTAGCTAATCATGATTCTTTAACTTGAGCCCATAAATATGTGTCATATTTCTTGTACAGTCAAACAATAAGAAATATGATTAAAGTCAACTTCATCAAATGCGTAAGTAAGAGCATACATAGATTTGGTGCTTAAAGCACATAACTTTTTTTATTTTTCACATCCTACTTTTCTCTCACTTATGAATCATAGTATTATCAACAAGTATCATCATAGGACGAGTGTATTCATTTTCTACCAAATCCCAAGTGTTATAATCAACAGATAACAAGTAAATTTTTATCTTATGCTTCTAATATGTATAATCGTGGCCTTTGAACATGGGCCGTCTACCAATCGACTGACCTTCAAGAAAAGTACTATTTGAGGTTGATATGATTCTTGAATCTCATTAACTAAACTCTGGCGCCACTTGTTAGAATCAAATATTGACTGAAAAGGGCGAATTGGGTATGTGATTAATTTTGAACAATTTCATAAGTAGTAAAAAATTAACAATCTCAGAATCACACCAGTAAGTGCAAAAATAAAGATTTCACAAATTCATATAGATTTACCCATGATCGTCCCAATACCTACTCTTGACCTTAAAATTATAACTAGTGATAACAACGACACACATATACAACCAGTACACTCAATAAATCTCGCTTATATTATCTATCAATAAAATAACACTATCTCTTGATTAATAACTTAAAATCAGGCACCTTAATTGATATTATAAGTCTATATTGATAGGGTTTCTAATCAAATTAGAAAAGGGTGGAAGTGTAAAAATATCAAAAAATAATAATCCAAGCACAATACATAGAATGCTAGCTATAGAATTCATAAATTAAATGCTATGAAAAAGAACAAAAATCAGCAGAAGTGGAGGAAGGTGCAGAGGTCGTGGTAACAAATACGGTGACAAACACCACCACACTCTCAGCAAAAACTGTCACGCCCCGCTTCCCAAAAATGTGGAGGCGAAGCGTGAGAAGGTCCGCTCAGACTCGAAGCTACAAAGCTGCAAGTCTGATAAGCGTCAATCAAATTTAAAACTGCAGGTCCTTGCAACGCGAACGAAACAAAGATAATAATAATGAAATGAGACAAAGAATAATCTCAGAATATCCATAAATATAAATTCCAACATCGCAGAAAAAGCCAACAGGCTGAAATAAAAGAGAGTCTAAAGGCCCAAACATGGCCAACAAAAGTACATCGTACAAAACAAAGGTGCCACGCACCGACAACTAGCAACAACCTAAAACAAAAGAAAGCTCAGCAAAAGTCACCAAGAAAGATCACTGACATCCACAAAACTCCTCCTAGGCAGACATGGACTCAGGCTCAGCGTCAGCAACTCATCACGTACACAGCAACGATCTCTAGCTCAGGTCTAATATGTGACACCCAAAAGAGCAAGGGGCACATGTCAGCAAGTCTACAAGAGACTTGTGCAAGGAAACTGGAAGTATGCAAAAGTAAAGCAACCTAGCAGTTCTAGCATGAATGCAATGACATGGCAGTTAAAGTATGAGTGCAACAGGTAAAGTAAAGTAAAGTAAAGTAAAGTACGAGCATGGCATGGCATGAATCATTCACAAGACAAGTACAAGACAAGTAAAGTAAGCACCTCGTGCACAGAGATTCCGTCTTTTGGCTAGAGTGGTTGATCGGGCCAACTCCTAAGCTCAAGTGACCGTTTATCCCTACCCCTCCACGTGTATCGGGCATTGGTTTTCAGCCAACACATGAGGCCCGCTTCTGGAGCACGAGCCAGGAAGTGTTTTAAACAAGTATGGCGTAGGGGTGCACCTAGCCGGACAAGTAGTACGAGTACAAGTATTGTAGCGTGTGCTACTAATGCGACATTCAATGCATGGATGACATGAAATGGCAAGTAGTAAAGCGTACAGGTAAAAAGTAAACGTGACAGTTTAGTATGCATGAACAACAAGTTTAAGGGGTGGATCTAGCTTCGTTGTCAAGCTAGATCAATTAGGTGACGGATCTAGTTTCGTTGTCAAACTAGATCAAGTAGGCGTCTAGCCAGCTATCATTTCACTGACTAGTCTCTTTTACGCTAAAAACAAGGAAGTGGCCTAAAAACATGGCCCTAAACAAGATTTGGCAAGTTTCACTTGCCAGCAAGTACAACGTCTGAGCACACCGTACAATGAGTCCAAGAATCACAATTATCCTACGTGCACAAGTCCATCGGCCTAAAGTCCATGTTATTAATCTTGATTAGTGAATTTAAAACATTTAAAAATACTTTAAAAATACTGATTTTAGTCTTGATTAGCATGCATTGGGTTGGGGGTCCTAAGGGTGCAAAGCGTTACCTCAACACGACGCGAAAGTTACACCGGCGTCGGGTAGCGACGACTGGGGTTGGAATAATAGAACGCGCTCCAAGTCCAGATTCCAAATTAGTTTCCTCGCTGGAAAGTTCAGAGCATCAACCGGAGCAACGGGTCCAGATTCCAAAGCTAGCACGTGCGACGACGGGCTACGACGTGCGACGACGTCGTACGCGGCAAGTCGTCAAAGAGAACGCACCTAGGTGGGGCCCACAGTAGTCCTAGGGACCTTTGGGGGACCCACAATACCTCTGGAGAACTTGGGGGGCCCACGGTGGCAAGTGGTGTGACGGGTGCGGGGTTGCGACGAATGACTCTCGGTCGTACAGCCTCGGTGCGGGGAGCTCCTTCGGTCGTGCACAGAGAATGCGGGGCTGCGACGTTTGGGGCGTGCAGCGGCTGCGGGGTGGTGCTTGGTGCGGGGTTTCTTCTCAGTCAGTGCGGGAGAGGGGCTCGGTCAGGCGCTTGGATGCGGGGGGCGCGATGTTGCAACGTTGCAACGCTTGTAACATCGGTCGGTGCGGAGAAGCGGGTCGGTCGGGCACGGTGCGGAGCGGGGCGACAAGCGGGGGTTGGTGCGGGCGTTGTGCGGGCTTGAGGCTCTCGGTCTGACCGAGGGCCTCTCTCGGTCAGAGCGGGGGAACGGGGGCGGCTGCTGCTGCAGCGTGCGGAGCGGAGCGTGAGCGGGGTTGGGCTTCGGTCGGAGCGGGGGAACGGGGGCGATTCCTTCGGTCGTGCGGCTGCCGTTCGTCGCAACGTTGCGACGAATCGTCGCAACGTCAAATTTGGGTTTTGGAAGAGGCTAGGGCTAATTTCTTGCGAAAATAGGTCTTCCTAGGGGTTGCTTATATAGTATAGATGGGTTGACTTGGTCTAGGGCTAAATCTAATAGGATTAGAAGTTTAAAATAATTTAAAATTTGAAATTCAACTTCTCCAACTCACCCAAGGATTTGGCTTGGTCCAAATGAGCTGGAAATCGGCTCAAAAATTCGTTAATACGTTTAAAACTCAAATAAAATTTATTTGGCCGAAATTAATTTAAAAATTAATTATTAAAAATATTATAAACCTTGTTAAAAATATAAAAGTGGTCAAATAAACTCCAAAAATTATAAAATAAATATCAGGGTGATCGTGATGACGAATGTGAGCTAACTAAGAAGACGGATCTCAATTTCGACGTCGGACGACGAAACTAAAAATAGAAACGTCTCCCGTCAAAAGTGAAAATCGTCACGTCTCATCGAGTAAGATTAAATTGTGGGAAAACGACTCGAGAAGCGTCGTTCCAAATTAGTGCCACTATTTAATACTCTCGGAGACGTTCGCAACGGCATATCACACGAAAGTGTTCACAAACGAACAAAGTCTAAAACAAACACGTGCACGGCCAAAAGCACGTGCACGAAAAACGTACAACGAAAAGTGGTCGTTACATCCTCCCCACCTTAGAATAAAGTCCGGCCTCGGACTTTCTAATATAGCTAGTCGCTCTAGTAACTACCCCAATCAAGTCATATAATAATTCAACCAGGTATAGTCATTACAAGTGCTTATATATGCACTAAGTAGTCAAACATTAATACTACCAACACGTATATATATTTATATATATTCACGTACGTTATACATTTATACCTATTATAGTCAGTCAAACTTATACACGTATTTCAATCATATATATAAGCATGCATCCCTTATATGACTACTACCTACCTAATCACAAAACAATATTTCAGGTACTCATATAAGTATGATCTCACACTTAGCAAATACAATCATTGCTCTACATATAGATAGCTGCATATGCCCAAACATCAAGGGTATACTACCCTCTAATATTTCCTAGCATACATCCAACGCATCAACTCATGTAGTCACACCATACCATAATTAAATCAAGTTTCACTATATATATATATATATATATATATATATATATATATATATATATATATATATATATATATACTAGTCATAACCCGTGCCCATAGGGCACGGCGAAGGTCGTCTCCCGAGTGCGAAACCGAGGAGGACAGTCAGTGCACAGGTGAAATGGTGACATGATAATCATCTCCCAAATGCATTTTTATTCCTCCAATTAAGACATTTTTTTTCAAATGGGAGATCATTATTTTTTGCATTCAGAAAGGTAGCTTGTTGTCTTTCCTATACAACCATATCAAAGAAAATCTAACCTTAGGGAATTGTGTTGATATCTGTATGTTTCCGCCCAACGTTTACTGTAAACTACCATTAAAACAGGATTGGAAAGAAATTATATCAATTAAGCGTGTGTCCTCTTAATTGTGCGATATCAAATCGTGGCATGTTTGGCATCAATTAGAATTAGAATAATGTGAAATCCCCACGCACAACTCACAATTAAAAAAATTGAACGATATCCCCACTCACAACTCCCAATTAGAATTGGAAAGAATTGTGTCCTCTTTGGCATCAAGCTTGTTGAATTATCTTTGTTCTTGGTTGCATGTCTAATCTGGATATAAGTGTGAGCAGTCTGTCACAATCTCTATCAATTAAAAATAACCTCCAGCAAGAAGTTTTTTGTCGTATTTTTATGTTTAGTTGACATGAAATGGAAATTTTTTATGTTTAGTTGATTTTAATCCCTTTGGAACAGTTCACTTTGGAACAAAATCAGTTGGAACTCAATCAGTTAAATGAAAAGTGCCCTTTGAAACTCAATCATCAAAAATTTGAAACTCAATCTGCCTATTGAAACTCAATTTGTCGAAGTCTGTGTACTTTAGATAGGGTAACCCATGCACAGTCATAATGCTAATGATAATGGTAAGCTGCTAATCTTAAACAGTTTATTATAATGATAATGATAATGATAATGCTAAATTGTTTAACAAATTAGACCGTGTTCACCTGGGCTAATCCTAAAAAAATAATTGGATCGTGTTCATTTGCACGGTCCTAAACGAATAATGCTAAACTGGTAATCAAAGGGCACTTTTCATTAGCATTATTAAATGAGGACCATGCAAATCAACACCGTGAATAATTCAATGAGGACCATCATAAATGATTCAAATAATTAAATTAATGCTGAGGAGCCATCATAAATAAAGTGCTTATTAAATTAATTAATGCTGAACTGGTGCTTATTAAATTAATGCTAAACTGGTAAAAAGTTTCAAATAATTCATTGGCACGGTCCTAAATAAGGTCAGTAACTTTAAGAATGAAATTAACTGGGAAACTATTGGGGAACTGCATAAAAATGACATTTCCTCTACCCAAAAAAATGTAGAGTAATTCACCTTAACAGACAAATGCCAAAAAATGAAACCCAAACACTCAAAAGGTCAGTTACTTTAAGAAAGCGTTGATTTCGAACATGAAAAACAAATGCCAAACATAGATTTCAAATGTCAAAAAATAACCAAAAAATGTCAAAAAATAACCGAAACCCTAGGGATCAGAAATTAATGAATGAAATTGTGAGAGAGAGAGAGAGAGACAGAGAGGAGAGTACCAGAGGACGTCTTGAATCGAGGACGTCGCAGATGAGTTACGTTTGTGGGATGAAGGTTGAAGGATGAAGAGAACAGTTTGTTAGTGGGAATTGAAGACAACAGGTTGTTGTTGGGAATTGTTGAGAACTTGTAAATGAGGGCACGGGAATTGAAGACAACATGTTTTTATTTTTTAGAACCGTTCCTTTTCAAAACAGTCGTAGGATCCAAAGTTAGAACCGTTTTTTTTCAAAACTCAGTTTTAAATAATTGTGTGTGAGTAGATTATCCTAGTCATAATTTTGGAGACACGTAGGTCAAAATTGAGACACGTAGGACAAAACTGCCATATAGGACAAATGTCATGCATTATATAATAGATATCACTCAAAATCTCATCTCATGTCCAATTTCTCTTGTCCAATTTTTCTTATCCAATTTCACTTGATAACATCCCTCTTTTGTATATAGATATCTCTTATCCAATTTCTCTTGTCCAATATCTCTTGTCCAATTTCTCTTGATAACATCCCTCTTTTATAATATAAATATCTCTTATCCAATTTCTCTTGTACAATATCTCTTGTCCAATTTCTCTTTATAACATCCCTCTTTTATAATATAGATATCTCTTATCCAATTTCTCTTGTCCAATATCTCTTGTCCAATTTCTCTTGATAACATCCCTCTTTTATAATATAGATATCTCTTATCCAATTTCTCTTGTCCAATATCTCTTATCCAATTTCTCTTGATAACATCCCTCTTTTATAATATAGATATCTCTTGTCCAATATCTCTTGTCCAATTTCTCTTGATAACATCCCTCTTTTATAATATAGATATCGCTTGTCCAATATCGCTTGTCCAATTTCTCTTGATAACATCCCTCTTTTATAATATAGATATCGCTTGTCCAATTTCTCTTGTCCAATATCTCTTGTCCAATTTCTCTTGATAACATCCCTCTTTTATAATATAGATATCTCTTATCCAATTTCTCTTGTCCAATATCTCTTATCCAATTTCTCTTGATAACATCCCTCTTTTATAATATAGATATCTCTTATACAATTTCTCTTGTCCAATATCTCTTATCCAATTTCTCTTGATAATATCCCTCTTTTATAATATAGATATCTCTTGATAACATCCCTCTTTTATAATATAGACTAGTCATTACCCGTGCCCATAGGGCACAGTTTATTTAATGGCTGAGTTTTTCTCCCCCACAAATTTCAAGTTCACCCAAATTTCAAGTTTTCCCACAAAATTTCAAGTTTCCCCCAAATTTAAGTTTTCCCCCAAAATTTAAGTCCCCTCAAAATTGTCATTACCACCTAGGACAAAGCTTTGTCCTAGTAGGATAAGATTCAAAATCTTCATAGAACTGGAAAAAAAATGGCCGGAAGGGGTGAGAATAAAAAGTGTGGGTGTGTGTGTGTGGAGGGTCCATAGGCAAAAATACAAAAACCGGGGTTGTATGTGCAAAATTCCCCACCTCCTCTTTTATCCCTCAAAATCTCATCTCTTATATTTTCTCTTATTCAATTTCCCTGTTTTATATAATAGATATCCAAATTCTCTTATCCAATTTCTCATGTCCAAATTCTCTTATCAATTTCTCTTGATAACATCCGTCTTTTATATAATAGATATCCATTATCCAAGTTCTCTTGTCCAATATCTCTTATCCAATTTCTCTTGATAACATCTCTCGTTTGTAATATAGATATCTCTTATCCAATTTCTCTTGATAACATCACTCTTATCCAATTTCTATTGTCCAATATCTCTTATTCAATTTCTCTTGATAACATCCCTCTTTTATAATATAGATATCTCTTATCCAATTTATCTTGTCCAATATCTCTAATCCAATTTCTCTTGATAACATCTCTCTCTTATAATATAGATATCTCTTATCCAATTTCTCTTGTCCAATATCTCTTATCCAATTTCTCTTGATAACATCCCTCTCTTATAATATAGATATCTCTTATCCAATTTCTCTTTTCCAATATCTCTTATCCAATTTCTCTTGATAACATCCCTCTTTTATAATATAGATATCTCTTACCAATTTCTCTTAATAACATCTCTCTCTTATAATATAGATATCTCTTATCCAGTTTCTCTTGTCCAATATCTCTTATCCAATTTCTCTTGATAACAACCCTCTTTTATAATATAGATATATCATATCCAATTTCTCTTTTCCAATATCTCTTATCCAATTTCTCTTGATAACATCCCTCTTTTATAATATAGATATCTCTTATCCAATTTCTCTTTTCCAATATCTCTTATCCAATTTCTCTTGATAACATCCCTATTTTATAATATAGATATCTCTTATCCAATTTCTCTTGTCCAATATCTCTTGTCCAATTTCTCTTGATAACATCCCTCTTTTATAATATAGATATCTCTTATCCAATTTCTCTTGTCCAATATCTCTTGTCCAATTTCTCTTGATAACATCCCTCTTTTATAATATAGATATCTCTTGATAACATCACTCTTTTACAATATAGATATCTCTTATCCAATTTCTCTTGTCCAATATCTCTTGTCCAATTTCTCTTGATAACATCCCTCTTTTATAATATAGATATATATATATATTCACCACTACTATAGTTTCAAAATACATAGTCATTCAAATACATGCAAATAGTTCACCATATATTCACATCACGTACGGTCCTATAACTGTATTTACGACACGCCACATATATCATAGTCATCAATGCCTATAACTAAGCACATACTTACCCGTGCATGGTGCACACCCATACACGTTAACATTTCATTTACACACACCAATCATACCATTATATAACTAGCACACATACACACCTAGTTTAAGCTAGTACACATACGTTCACACGAGCAAGTCCTTAGTAAATAACTATACCACAAGACCAGCACCTATAACTATATACTGGCGTAGCGACCCACAATCATGTGCGTAGCACAACCAGGCACAAACACTCCTAATACTATACATACATCAAACATTGCTATATTCAAACTATAAACATACATATCAATATACTTAGAGTATACCCACTCAAGCTTGAGTGAGACTCAATACACATATCAGAATATTCTATATACGTAACACGACATTTATACCTATACCGATACCACTCCATTATATATATATCTACCAATACAACCGTATACATTTCATAGATCAATCACACTTAATCTTTAGTCAGGCAATACTCACGTAGTTCAATCATTCTATATACCATAATAATAATACAGACATCCGCACACGTATATTTATAATACACTCCCTAATACGCATACGTATTCATCGTATAGTCACACGCATGTAACATATACATTCACACCATAGCCTACTACCTGTAATTAGTATACCAACACCTATACATACATAGTTAAGATGTGCAATAGTCGTGTATACCTCACGGTATACACGCATACAACATCCCACAAAGCAAGCAATACCAATCAAAATTATAATTCTACTATCATATGCATATCACCTATATACTCAGGCAACAAAACATAACTACTTACGTCTAAGCATAATACATACCTACATACGAGCACATACACATACGTACTAATATATAGGTCACTCAATAGGCCTACTTACTTATCTATATGTTCACCTATTATTATCACACCTATCATACACATAGCTTTACCAATCATTTTATTTCAACCATTATAAGTATCTCTTACTACATACACAACTTAGATATTTCAACGCTAACTCTTATATACACAGGCATCCCTAGTATAGCTAACTACACCCAAATCTATAAATAATAACACCCAAACAACTCCTTAATATCCCGAATAACTCCGAGTATGTATGTATATATATATATATATATATATATATATATATATATATATATATATATACACACACACACACCCAAATCTATAAATAATAACACCCAAACAACTCCTTAATATCCCGAATAACTCCGAGTATGTATATATATATATATATATATATATATATATATATATATATATATATATATATATATATATATATATATCACACAATAGGCAAGCATCGTTATACTATGGGGGCAAACTCCTTCAAGCCCACGTACACAACTTAGGTACGTGCACTACGACTACCTCACAAGGTCCAAGGGCCTACTAACAATTAAGGGTTGACACAGACATTGACGGACCCTAAGGTCTAAGCAATAAAGAGAGGTCGAGAGCGAAAGCGTGACGAGGGAAGGATCGATAAGCACGAGTTCAGATAGGACAAGTACAAGGAGACAGCTTGGTTAGACGAAACATTGACTCAAGGGTGATGTTTAGGTTGAGGGAAAAGGGAGATGTAGTGATGCTTATATATGAGGGGGAAAAGAAATAGGGTAAGTAGCATAAGCTAAAATACGCGGAGTTTGAAAACTATCGTACTTCAAAAGTTGAAATCCCAGTCTGAAAAGAAATATTTGGAGATCGATAAAACAAGTTGTTCAAAATAAATTTGAGTCGAACATTCATAATAAGAGAAAATGGTCTATTGGTTTTAAAAATCATTATAAAAGGAAGTAAAATCATTTACACGAATATTAAGGACGTGGTTTAGAAAATTTATACGTCAGTAATTTAATATAATGTTGTCAAAAAGTTTTGGAAAGTCGAAGAATGAAATCAAGTAACGGAAAAATTTAAACTCATGTTAAATGCTTTCAAAACTTTTAGGCTATGGAAAATCAATATTGAAACTTCTTTTAGAGAAATCAGGATTTGCCAAAAATGAGAAACTAATTTACACCGGGTTCTTAATATACGAGCACAACAAGTCTGGTACGGATATAAAAATAATTGAAATTCAATTTGGTTTAGAAATTTTTTTTTTCCTAAAAGCGTGTATGGTGAGCGGAAAGAAAATAATAATGACTTAGTGTAAGAATTATCAAGATCGAATAGCAAATCCTTAAAATCAAATCAGAGAGGGTATAAAGCAGGAAGTAGTTATGAAAATAGTAATTTTGCAAAAAAATCTGAAGTAGCGAAAACGACGAGCAAAAACCAACTTGCTGAAAGCTGAAACTCCATGTGTCTTGAAAGTATATTAAAGTAAACACGACGTATCATTCGAATGGCATAAATAAGAAGGAAAATCATAAATCGAATAGGGCAAAATAAAAGTACGGTTCAGAATAAAATTAATATATGAAGGGACGACGCATTTGCATAAGTACGAAAAACATAGGCTGGGAAAAATATTGTAAACTAGTGTTCAAAAATTTCAGCAAAAGTTTTAAAATTTTAAATCAACGAAGGAGTATGAAATATAAGATATATATATTAAAAATTTGGACAAATTTAAACTTAGTGAAAGAGAAGATCGAAAAATACTTTCAGAAAATTCAAGACTTGTAATGGAGAGGTTTGAAAATTGACGACGATCGTCATGAGGCGATCTCGTGAATCGAGGCAAGGAAAATAGTCGGATGATCATGAATCAGGAAAATCTACCGGGAAAATCCTACAGTCGACCAACTAAAGACTAAGAACTAAGCGCTAAGACTCTCTAAGGAGCTAGACGGTAATGAAATGCGTTCAGCTTGGTCCGAAGTCGATGAACCCAAGCGAATGACAAAAGGAAATTTTAGAGGTCTAATATGGTCAGGGTTAGGCAATAACCCCTAAGGTAACTCCTACGACAATTAAATCAATTGCTAGAAGGGGGTCTAACTACAATCAGGGCCTCTAACTAGCAAGCACAGACGTCTAACTAAGCCTTCTTATCACCTAGTGTCATAAGAAAACGACTAGACTCAGGGCTTCTGACTCGGATGTTGCAATTTATTTAATGGACATTCTGTTATCATCGTTGTTTCGTTAACTCGTAATTGCAAGACTGACCTGCATGGGCCACGAACAAAACCTGTCACATCCCGCTTCCCAAAAATGTGGAGGCGAAGCGTGAGAAGGTCCGCTCAGACTCGAAGCTACAAAGCTGCAAGTCTGATAAGAGTCAATCAAATTTAAAACTGCAGGTCCTTGCAACGCGAACGAAACAAAGATAATAATAATGAAATGAGACAAAGAATAATCTCAGAATATCCATAAATATAAATTCCAACATCGCAGAAAAAGCCACCAGGCTGAAATAAAAGAGAGTCTAAAGGCCCAAACATGGCCAACAAAAGTACATCGTACAAAACAAAGGTGCCACACACCGACAACTAGCAACAACCTAAAACAAAAGAAAGCTCAGCAAAAGTCACCAAGAAAGATCACTGACATCCACAAAACTCCTCCTAGGTAGACATGGACTCAGGCTCAGCGTCAGCAACTCATCACATACACAACAACGGTCTCTGGCTCAGGTCTAACATGTGACACCCAAAAGAGCAAGGGGCACATGCCAGCAAGTCTACAAGAGACTTGTGCAAGGAAACTGGAAGTATGCAAAAGTAAAGCAACCTAGCAGTTCTAGCATGAATGCAATGACATGGCAGTTAAAGTATGAGTGCAACAGGTAAAGTAAAGTAAAGTAAAGTAAAGTACGAGCATGGCATGGCATGAATCATTCACAAGACAAGTACAAGACAAGTAAAGTAAGCACCTCGTGCACAGAGATTCCGTCTTTTGGCTAGAGTGGCTGATCGGGCCAACTCCTAAGCTCAAGTGACCGTTTATCCCTACCCCTCCACGTGTATCGGGCATTGGTTTTCAGCCAACACATGAGGCCCGCTTCTAGACCACGAGCCAGGAAGTGTTTTAAACAAGTATGGCGTAGGGGTGCACCTAGCCGGACAAGTAGTACGAGTACAAGTATTGTAGCGTGTGCTACTAATGCGACATTCAATGCATGGATGACATGAAATGGCAAGTAGTAAAGCGTACAGGTAAAAAGTAAACGTGACAGTTTAGTATGCATGAACAACAAGTTTAAGGGGTGGATCTAGCTTCGTTGTCAAGCTAGATCAATTAGGTGACGGATCTAGTTTCGTTGTCAAACTAGATCAAGTAGGCGTCTAGCCAGCTATCATTTCACTGACTAGTCTCTTTTACGCTAAAAACAAGGAAGTGGCCTAAAAACATGGCCCTAAACAAGATTTGGCAAGTTTCACTTGCCTGCAAGTACAACGTCTGAGCACACCATCCAATGAGTCCAAGAATCACAATTATCCTACGTGCACAAGTCCACCGGCCAAAAGTCCATGTTATTAATCTTGATTAGTGAATTTAAAAAATTTAAAAATACTTTAAAAATACTGATTTTAGTCTTGATTAGCATGCATTGGGTTGGGGGTCCTAAGGGTGCAAAGTGTTACCTCAACACGACGCGAAAGCTACACCGGCGTCGGGTAGCGACGCCGGGGGTTGGAATAATAGAACGCGCTCCAAGTCCAGATTCCAAATTAGTTTCCTCGCTGGAAAGTTCAGAGCATCAACCGGAGCAACGGGTCCAGATTCCAAAGCTAGCACGTGCGACGACGTCGTACGCGGCAAGTCGTCAAAGAGAACGCACCTAGGTGGGGCCCACAGTAGTCCTAGGGACCTTTGGGGGACCCACAATACCTCTGGAGAACTTGGGGGGCCCACGGTGGCAAGTGGTGCGACGGGTGCAGGGTTGCGACGAATGACTCTCGGTCGTACAGCCTCGGTGCGGGGAGCTCCTTCGGTCGTGCACAGAGAATGCGGGGCTGCGACGTTTGGGGCGTGCAGCGGCTGCGGGGTGGTGCTTGGTGCGGGGTTTCTTCTCGGTCAGTGCGGGAGAGGGGCTCGGTCAGGCGATTGGATGCGGGGGGCGTGATGTTGCAACGTTGCAACGCTTGCAACACCGGTCGGTGCGGAGAAGCGGGTCGGTCGGGCGCGGTGCGGAGCGGGGCGACAAGCGGGGGTTGGTGCGGGCGCTGTGCAGGCTTGAGGCTCTCGGTCTGACCGAGGGCCTCTCTCTGTCAGAGTGGGGGAACGGGGGCGGCGGCTGCTGCAGCGTGCGGAGCGGAGCATGAGCGGGGTTGGGCTTCGGTCGGAGCGGGGGAACGGGGGCGATTCCTTCGGTCGTGCGGCTGCCGTTCGTCGCAACGTTGCGACGAATCGTCGCAACGTCAAATTTGGGTTTTGGAAGAGGCAGGGCTAATTTCTTGTGAAAATAGGTCTTCCTAGGGGTTGCTTATATAGTATAGATGGGTTGACTTGGTCTAGGGCTAAGTCTAATAGGATTAGAAGTTTAAAATAATTTAAAATTTGAAATTCAACTTCTCCAACTCACCCAAGGATTTGACTTGGTCCAAATGAGCTGGAAATCGGCTCAAAAATTCTTTAATACGTTTAAAACTCAAATAAAATTTATTTGGCCGAAATTAATTTAAAAATTAATTATTAAAAATATTATAAACCTTGTTAAAATTATAAAAGTGGTCAAATAAACTCCAAAAATTATAAAATAAATATCAGGGTGATCGTGATGACTAATGTGAGCTAACTAAGAAGACGGATCTCAATTTTGACGTCGGACGACGAAACTAAAAATAGAAACGTCTCCCGTCAAAAGTGAAAATCGTCACGTCTCATCGAGTAAGATTAAATTGTGGGAAAACGACTCGAGAAGCGTCGTTCCAAATTAGTGCCACTATTTAATACTCTCGGAGACGTTCGCAACGGCATATCACATGAAAGTGTTCACAAACGAACAAAGTCTAAAACAAACACGTGCACGGCCAAAAGCACGTGCACGAAAAACGTACAACGAAAAGTGTTCGTTACAAAAACGGCGGCGGTAGAGACTGGAATATTGACTGGTGGGGTGGGCATGAAAACTGAGGATAAGGTCACCCCAGTGGTCGGAATATCAGATGAGGTGAGGGTCTCTACGATTGCGGAGGAAGAAGGGTCGGCACTCTAAGAAATGAATGGTGGAATACTCTCAAAAATGATATGTGTAATGGGCCCAACACTCTCTAGAATGGTAAGGGCAGGGTCAGACATAGCCAAGATACTCTCAGTGATGGGTGTAGACGTGGAACTCTCAGCACGAGCAAAAGTGAAGACAGAAGTGCTGGGTCCATGGAATGGATCAAAGGCAGGCTGGACAATAGAGATCACAGGGTGGTGAGGCTCGACGAGGTGCTCCTGCTGCTCATCATCGGGCTCTAGCACATATAAAGGTAGGATGAGAAGGTCCATGGGGAACCTCCACTCTGCACCTGCTGGTCCTAAGTGGGTCCGAACAGGGTTCAGAAGCACGATATAATCTGAGGAAAAATGACCATGTAGCCAGACCCAATGGCACTGTCAGTGAGGACAGATCATGTGCAAGCAGGCCAAAACATAGTCAGATAAGGTAGTGGGGCCCATAGCACGATGCAGGTCAGCGGGAAACTGAATGTCGAAAATTGGGGCCAGGAGTGTGATCAGACCGCCACAACAAGTCACCTTGGTGGAGGCAAGTGTGGAATAGATTGGTCGAAATACCAACCGGTAATATCAATAGATATGGCGGGGACTAAGACATCCCCACCAGCCTCATAGGCTCTCTCTCTCATGCGATCACCCAGAGCATGAACAGCTCGGGTGTGGACATAGTCCCTACCTCTGGCCTGACTAAGATGGTAGTCACCAAGAGGCACTGTGCAAGACACACACAGGGGTGGACTATGGAAGAGGCCTTCGCCCTGCTAGGGCCGAAGTGTGGTGTGCTTGTGATCTGCTCCCAAAATCCATCGGTAGAAAAGGTGGAAAGGGTGTGGTGTGTAGGACCGTAAGCTCTATCGGGGTCTGGGACAGGGGCCAATGAAAGTAAGCACGGACCATGTCGTGCGACATCTCGCACTCTCAGTCCATGAGTCGGAAAGAATAGCCCCTATAAGTCCTATGAATAGAACTCAAGACCTCGAGTGTCGGGGGAATGTAAGTGCTCGCCGTTACAGATAAAAAATTACCCTAACCTACGTTATCGTACAGCTGGTGTAGCCCCTGAAATACCCTTAGGCGCTCAAGTGTCTGAATGTGAGCGAACCTAGTGGAGATAGTTTGACGTCTGTAGATCCTAACAAATTTGGCGCGGTGTGCACCATCTCTGAAGGTGATCCCATACATCCTCGATGGTTACAGGAGCTGTGCTGGTGGTGTAGGAGATACTGGCAGTGCTGGGATAGGGTCGCTATGTGGTGGGGGAGGCATTGTCCCAGAGGAAGAAGGATCGGGGTCTCCAGTTTTCTTCCTCTTGGAAGCAGGTTGCCTACCACTAGAACGGGTGCATGGAGGCATCGATGAGTGACGTGAATGTGACGCACACTATGTGAGATGCAAGTGTAACGCTCGAAAATAATAGGAAACGAGTGTACCGAGCGAACGATGCGACTCCCAAGAAAATAACTGAGTGTATGGTAGCTCCCCCAAGCTTCGTCCATACAGTCGTCATGAATGATCTCCCCCAAGCTTTCCTGTTGCACAAAAAATGACAATTAGCATTAAGAATTAGAAATAATTAGGTTTGATCGAGATAAAATTGAGATTAATATGGTTAAATTGGATTAGGGGTTGAATTAGGGCTTACAGGATGGAAAGGAGAAGAAAGAGGATGAAATAGGGCTCGATGGGGAGGAAGGTGGCCGGACTCGGTCGGAGGGTGGTCGGCCGGTGGTGGCCGGGGCTGTCTCCGCGGTCAAGTGAGGCTAGGGCTCGGGCGAGTGGATGGATTCAGAGGATGAGGGATTGTGCTACTCGATTTAGGGGTGATGCCCTCGATCGAATGTGATTTGGGTTTTAAGTAAGGGGATGTTTCGCCTACGTCACTCTGCCGAGTGACATTGGTCACTCGGTCGAGTAGCCCGATGAGCTGAAATTTGAATTTTTGGCATAGCAGCTTTGTCGAGTGACTCGACCGAGTGAGTTAAGTCACTCGGTCGAGTGAGAAGAGTCACTCTATCGAGTGAGAAGATGGAACATAGTGTGAATTTTTGAGTCTTCTGCTACAGTCTCTACTCGGTCGAGTGAACTAATGACTTAGTCAATTGGAGAGGCCTTACAGAGCATTAAAATTTGGGTTTCTGCTATAGGGTCTACTCGATCGAGTGACATAGTCACTCCGTCGAGTGGTATTATGTTACAGAATAAGTTTTGAGTGCTTCCCTGATCAGTGTGTCACTCGGTCGAGTGAGCTCTTCACTCGGTCGAGTGAAGATTTCACTCGGTCGAGTGAGCTCGTTTTTTCAGCTTTATATTCTCTGTTTTTCTCCATCTTCTGTTTCTCCTTCAGTCTTCAGTTTCCTCCTTCTTTTCTCGTTTAAACATGTCCATAGCTCAGCTCTCCATCACTATGGGTACTCTCCATTAGAATGGTATCCTCGTATCTTCTTTCTACAATTAAAAACGTTGCTCAATGTCTGTTCTTTCCTAACTCTTAATCTATTAAATCAACAAAAGTCTAAAACAAAATGAAAACTAAAAATCAACTAAAACTAAGATAAAAATGTCGGGTTGCCTCCCAATAAGCGCTCATTTAGGGTCTTGAGCTCGACCCCTCATAGATTTACGTTAAGCGCATAATATTCGACGCATAGGAGATGCACGTGTCAAATTTGGTGAGGAGATCGGTAAGATTTGCACGCTCTACTTATTCTTGTTTGGCCTCCTTATTTGGCATCTCCTTTCTTATGATGGTGGGAGATGACTCCCCACAACTTTTGTTCTTGGCCTTCGATGGCTCCATGTTCTTTCCTGGCAATGTTGAAGTCTTCACCTGTGGCACGTGCTTTTGTTGCTTCCCGAAAGAGAGATTGCAGAGCTCTCTTATCCTCATGACATCAGCGTCGTTCTCCTCGTCTTTCGTGAGAGGGTCCAGGGTGTCTCCAAGTTGGGGGCTATTTTTAGAATTTGGCTCCCCCGTCAAGACTATCTATGTGCATGGCGTTGATGGCATACGGCGTGGCTTCCTCAATGACCTCTTAAAGTAGGTCAATGTAATGATTCTCCTCAAGTGAGGATCTATTCTTCATGGTGCACAGGAGATGGAATTCGACCTCAATGTTTCCAACGTTGAGTGACAATGTTCCTTCTCGCATATCCACGATGACTCAAGCAGTGGCTAAGAATGAGCGCCCAAGAATAAGCCATGTATCTCCCACTTCCTTCACATCAATGATGATGAAGTCACATTACATGCAAAGTCCTTTCGGTATTTGTAGTGGCATATTTTCAGCGATCCCATCTGGCCTAGTGATACGCCCATCGGCGAGTTGAATCTTCATGTCGGTGGGCTTAAGATAAGTCCCCGTATTTAACTTCTTGAACATTGTGAGAGGCATGAGACTCGCGCTCGCATCCAAATCAACTAAATATTTTTGAAGGGGGACTCTGCCAAGTGTGCATGGAATTCTAAAGCTTGCGGGGTCTTTCAACTTCTTTGGCACCTGGTCTTCCTTGAAGAACCACGTTCCTTGGTCAGCAAGCATAATCTTCTCCATCCTTTCCTTCCCGTAATCAAGTCTTTGAGGAACTTTGCATACGTTAGGATCTCGTTAATAGCATCAAGGAACGGGATATTTAGGCTTATGCCCCTCAAGTACTCCAAAAATCGAGCGAATTTCTTCTAAATTTAGCCTTTGTCAACCTTTGTGGAAATGGTACCGGTGGCACATACACTCTTTCCTTTTGGGGCTCATCAACTTCAGATTTTTCTTCTTCACTAATAACCACCATGGGTCTCTCTACTTCATTGTTCCCATCTATCTCAATCGAAGTGTCATGCTTTGGACTTTGAGTTTGAACCATGACGGGAGTCGTGTCCTTCCCGCCTCTAGTAGTCGCTGCCGCCACCACATTGATGTGGTTGGTGTTGCTTCTTGGGTCCACATCCGGTTGAGTCGACAATTGGTTTAGGGCTATATTCAACAATGTAATTTGCTCTGCCAGCTACACCACTATTATGTTGAGGCTATCTTGGCCCGTCGATAATTTAGCATTTATCTTCTTTTGTTCGGCCATGACCTCTTCAACCCTTATCTCATGCTCGGATCTCTGCGGCGTCGGCGGTGGGTTTTGTGGTCTCCAACTTTGATTATATCTCGGGGGTCTATAAGGCCCTACTTATTGCCTTTGCTGAAATGGCCACTGCTATGGTGGCCTTGGCTGGTGTTGCTGCTGCTGAGGCGATGGACAAACTTGTTGTTTTTGTGGTGGTGGTTGTTGAGGAGGGGTTAAGGATCCATTGTTGTTCACATATGAAAATACGTGGTGATTTTTCCAAGCCGGATTCGCCCAAGTCCCATTATTTCAACCACCGGGCTTATAGTCTGAAACATATTGAACCTGCTCCATAGGTTCCTCATTTGCATTGGCTCCAACAAACATGACTTGGCCTTGGTCTTGCCAATCATTCATGCTCCCACCGATGTTGACGTACCTTGAGCGCTAGATGGCTTACTCAGCTTCTTCTCAATCCTCTTTACCACTCTGGATAGAGCATCAAATCTCCTAGTCACGTCCGCCACTGCTTTCACCTCATATATGCTAGCTAGCTTCAAAGATGACAATGATTGGCCTCTCTCATCGGCCCACTGCTGATTATTAAAAGCCATCTCCTCAAGTAGTGACATGGCCTCTTTAGGAGTCTTTGATAGTATTGCCCCATTGGCGGTGGCATCTATAATCATTTTAGTGTCCAATTTCTAACCATTATAGAATCTTTGCACCAACTCCCAATCGTCGATGTTGTGGTGGGGGCATTGATGTTGAAGATCTTTAAAGTGCTCACACGCCTCATATAAAGATTCCTGGGGTCCTTGCCTGAATGACATCAAAGAATTCCGTAGCCTGACAGTCTTCGATGGTGGATAGAATTTGTTGACGAAGGCACTTGCAAGATCGTCCCATGTAGTGAAAGTACCATTCGCTTGCGTCCTCAGCCAATACAATTCTTTGTCTTTAAGTGTGAAAGGAAAGAGCTGCAGGCGGATGGCTCCCCTGATATGCTAGGGGCCTAAAAAGTGGCACACTATGCCAAGAACATCTGAGTGTGGTAATTGATCACTCCATATTTTACACCTTTTTTCTGCATGTTTGCATGCCATTTTGATCGCTCGAATCACGCTTTTCACGATTTTTTCGGCAATATTGTGATGCTTTTCACGATTTCTTGTTTTTGTCGAATTTCAGGAGATTTCGAGCGATTTGGAGTGATTCTGAGATACACCCACTCCGGAGTGTCACCCGTGACTCCTTGGAGGGGAATTTTTCTATTGGAGAGGAGCGGAAGAAGAAAGAACGTCGTAGGAGCGACGATGGAGCAAAAATATGAAGAATGGGCATTTTCAGCATGTCACTCGGCCGAGTGAAGGAGTCACTCGGCCGACCATCGAGAGCCTGCTCGGCCAGCCAGATCTGACACGCATAAGATAGAGTATCAGCGTGCACTCGGCCAAGCATCGCCAGCCCACTCGGCCGAACCACGGAGACACCACTCACCCGAGTGGCATCAAGACGACGGCAACAAAAAGTCCAGAGTTACTGTAAATTGTCAGTCGAATCCCGAGTTCCAACTCGGCCGAGTGAAGAAGTCCCCTCGGCCGAAGCAAAGAAAGTCACTCGACCGAGTGACTCCCGAGGAGCCGACCCCCAAAAGTCTGAAGTTACTGGAATTTGACAGGGTTTGTCACTCGGCCGAATGACATTTGTCACTCGGCCGAGTGAGCTGCGCTGCCTGTAGCGTAAACTGTGATTTTGAGGCTGCGCATGGGCATTTTCGTCACAGTTTTTTGGGTGATTTTGGGGGGTATTTAACCCCAGTTTTTAACCTAGTTTAGAGAGCTTTTTCAGAACTTTTTGCAGCCCTTTTTAGATTACTTTTTAGGAGATTAGATTGAGCTTTTAGAGGGGAGAGAAAAGTGTTATTTTGTTGGATGCTATTGGTTCTTCATTGGTTTGTCTCTCTCTCTCTATCAAAAACTCCATTTTTATTGATATATTGAATATTGCAATGAATTCTATTAATTTTATTTGTGAATTTCTATTGAATTTCATTATGAATTGTGAGTAGTTTTATCGTCTTAGGGCATATGGATAAAACCTACGAACCCTATTTCTAATTTGTGATGAATTGGTGAAATTATTGTTAGAATTGATTAGGGTTGGTTTGGGATTGATTTAATACGAATAGCTAGGGATTCATACCGATTGGGATTTGCAAGAGATTGGATCCCAACTCGATAGGAAGCCCTAGAAACTCGAATTGGGTTCCAATTGGATTTCTCCGAAATCGGTTTGCAAGAGATTGGACCGAAACTAGGGTTTTCGATTGTAATTCTATACCAATACCCGTTTGTAAGAGATTGGACGGGTAGGAACTATCCCAACCTAGGTCGTAGCTCAAGTTTGCACGAGAGTGGGCTCGAGATACGATTGAACAATGATGTTGTTCTTCACGCTAGCTTGCCTAGGTTAGGGTTTGCAAGAGATTGGACCCTACCCTAGGTTTTCTATAGACCGGCAATAGCGTGAGAGCGTGAGCTTGGTTCTACATTTAGCTGTAACTAGTTCACCTAAATGGCAAGTCTAGCAATTGTGAAACCTACGAATCACAATGACGAGATACGGTTTGTAGTGGGGATTCCCTATCCCTAGGCGTCTTTATTAATTTGATATTTCTTTTATACAATTGAACGACTGTGACCGCTTTATAGCGAATATTTCTCGACTGTTTTTATAGCCAGGTGAATTGAAGAAGACACTGTCATTAGGCCTCCTCGTGTTTGATACCCACTCACCGCTACACCGTGCATTTGCGGTAAGACTAGCGAGTCACGTGCCCGGGTGTGCATCCGGGCTCCGATCTAGTTTTTGGCGCCGTTGCCGGGAGGCAATAGTGTTTGATTCTACTTACCTAGCTATTTTTATTTTTTATTCTATTATTTCTATTTTTATTTTACCCTTCCTTTGTGCTAACTATTTCTTTGAACTTTGTTCTCCCTTGCATGTACACGAGATCCTCGGCGAACCCCGAAGAAATACTATACGATCCAGAGATCGAGCATATATTGAGGAGGATCCGAGCGGAGAAGAGACCCATTACGGAAGGAAATTTTATGACCCATCCTGAGACACCCGAAGAATTGGCGGAGCGAATGGCGAGGATCATTTCCATAAGAGATAGGCTTCGGCCTAAGACTTCCTCTACGACCTCGTCCATAGCTATGCCGGAGTTGGCGGCCGACAAAAATTTTGAATTGAAGACCGGATTGGTAGTTCTGATGCAACAAGATCCTTTTCATGGGAATTCCCATGAAAACCCCCATTACCACATCCAGCTCTTCCTATCAAAATGTGCCACCTTCCAAATGCCGGGCGTCTCCATAGATGCTATCAGACTGCGCCTTTTCCCCTTCAAACTCAAGGACAAGGCCTTATATTGGTTGAGGACGTAAGCTGAAGGAATCTTCACCACTTGGGATGAATTGGCAAGTGCCTTCATCGACAAATTTTACCCGCCCTCCAAGACGGTGAAAATAAGAAGTGCTCTCATGTCCTTCAAGCAAGGACCACAGGAGACTCTCTATGAGGCATGGGAGCACTTCAAGGACTTGCAACATCAATGCCCCCATCACAGCATTGAAGATTGGGAGCTTGTCCACAGTTTCTACAATGGACTCCAACCGGGCACAAAGCAGATTATTGATGCTACCGCAAATGGAGCCATTTTGTCGAAGACTCCCGATGAAGCTACAGCTTTGCTAGAGGAGATGGCCTCCAACAACCAACAATGGGGGGACGAGCGAGGACATTCTTCATCCTCCTTGAAGCCCACGAGTATTTATGAGGCCATGGCCATGGCGGAGCTTGCTAGCAAGTTTGACTCTCTCCACAAGGTAGTGGAGAGGTTGGAAAAATACATCACCGAGCCGCAAGGAGCCCCTACTACATCCGCATCGACAAACCAAATGAGTGATTGGCAAGACCAATCCCAAGCCATGTATGTAGGAGGAGAGCAAGGAGAAGGAGCTTTGGAGCAAATTCAGTATGTTGCGGGGAATTCCGGATATTTGGCCAACCCGGCCGCTAGAAACCATCCGGGTTTTTCTTATGCTAATAATAATGGTGCCTTGAACCCCCCGCCACAACAACCTCCTCAAGCTCAGGCTCCACCACCACAACCGAATTATCAACCAAGGGGGCCACCGCAACAAAACTTCCCACCTAGGAACCAAGTGGGACCTTATAGGCCACCCGGGTATAATCAAGGGTGGAGAAATCCTAACCCTCCGCAAGCTCAACCGCATTCGGATTTTGAAGCTAAGGTGGAGGAGTTTATGGCGGAGCAAAGAAAGATTAATGCCACGTTGAAAACGGGACAAGATTCTCTCGCCACCGTCGTAGCTCAAATCGGGGAGCAACTTGCGTTGCTCAATAGAAATAACCAACAATTGTCGGCTTAACCCGAGCCAAATCCACGGGGCAACACCGGCCATATCAACGCGGTTGTTGCGGTTACGACAAGGGGCGGGAAGGATACCACTCCCCCCATGACTCAAATCAAGGAACCCGTGGTGGAGATTCTAGAAGAAAGCGAGCCGGTAATTGAGGTGGAAAAGGAGAAGGAGCCGCAAGAAGGAGCAAAATCTAGAGCGGAGGAACCTATTGATGAGCGCCGATTCATGCCACCGGTGCCTTTCCCTCAACGGCTAGCTAGAGCCAAGATCGAGAAGAGGCTAGCCAAGTTCCTCGAATACTTGAGAGGGGTGAGACTCAATATCCCCTTTCTTGATGCCTTAGTGGACATCACGTCCTATGCGAAGTTCTTAAAGGACTTGATTACGGGAAGGAAAAGGAAGGAGAAGATCATGCTCGTGGAACAAGGAACTTGGTTTACTATGAGAGAGAAGGAGCCCGCCAAATTTAAAGATCCCGGGAGTTTCCGGATTCCTTGCACACTCGGAGGCGTCCCCTTACAAAAAGCATTGGTTGATTTGGGCGCTAGTGTGAGCCTCATGCCTCTCACCATGTTTCAGAAGTTGAATACCGGCACGGATTTAAAGCCAACCGACATGAGGATTCAACTCGCGGACGGTCGGATTACAAGGCCGGTTGGGATCGTGGAGAATATCCCACTCCAAGTTCCGGGAGGCATATGCTTGCCTTGTGATTTTGTGATCATAGACATCAAGGAAGAGGGTGACACATCGCTCATACTTGGACTCCCATTCCTCGCCACCGCCGGTGTAATCGTTGATGTGCGGGAAGGGACTCTTACCTTGAATGTAGGCAACATTGAAGTCGAGCTCCATATACCAAATGCTATGAAGCACTTGCCGTACCATGAGGAGCTAGATTATATGGACCTCCTTGATGAGGTCATTGAAGAGGCTATCCCCTACTCCATCAGTGCACTCCATGATGACGGCTTCGAAGAAGGCCAAGATTTGGTCGAAGAAAAGAAGATGGATGACTCTCCCGATAGCTCCACGGCGGATGATGATGGCGACGCTGATGTCGCGAGAATACGAGAGCTTTGCAAGCACTCGACATTGAAGAACCCAAAGAAAGCTCCACCGATTCGAAGATCGGTATCACCGGCGAAGCCAAGGACCGGAACAAGCTCAAGCTTGGGGGAGCCATCCCCCAACATTGCTCATGATGAAGGGGCGCTGAGGAAGGCCACTCACCACCACGATCCAAATCCGAGCGGTCTTCCCGGCAAGTTCGACGGGTGCATCTTATATGCACCCAACATCAAGCGTTAATTGAAAATCCAAAGGGGTCGAGCTCAAGACCTTAAATGAGCGCTTGTCGGGAGGCAACCCGACGGTTTTAGCATTCTTTTTATTTTGGTTTTTATTTTGGTTTTAGACTTTATTAGTGTTTTGAGTCTTTTTGCCCATAAAAATCGTGACGACGGGTCTTAATTTCTATGACAGGAGAGGAGAAAAGGAGATCTCTAATATGGAGGAAGATAGAGGCAAGGAAGAGCGCTCCAGGAATGCGCTTAGGCCTTGGGAGGAGGAAGAAACCAACTGGAGGAAGAAAAAACAGAGAGTAGAGCGAAAACGGAGCCCCGAAGCAGAAAACAGCATGTCACTCGGCCGAGTATCATATGTGACTCGGCCGAGCAAAGGATCCCATTCGGCCAAGTGGGGCACCAACGAGGGAAGTCTGTTGAACCCAACTCTCTGTCTTTTTTGTGCATTTCGTATTAACTGTCACTCGGCCGAGTACGTTTAGTCACTCGACCGAGGGAAACAGATACCCTCCTAGCCTGAATATTGCCGAGTAGCTTGTGCGACTCGACCGACGGAGTTTTCTCCCTTCAGCCGAGTGAACAGAA
Source organism: Scilla litardierei (assembly GCA_030789695.1). NCBI lineage: Eukaryota > Viridiplantae > Streptophyta > Magnoliopsida > Asparagales > Asparagaceae > Scilla > Scilla litardierei. The sequence goes on from CM061133.1 coordinate 184,285,387, forward strand.
GCCACTCGGCCGAGTCGTAAGTGGCAGGGAGAAATTTAAACTCATTTTTTCGTTACGTCACTCGGCCGAGTCGTAACTACCCCGATATAAATCGCGCGGGCTCGACGCGAATTTCAACGCAGCTATTCCCAAATCTCGCCCGAGCCCCCGTGACCTTTCAACTCCCTCACCCGCGACCGCACTCCCCTCTCCCGATTCACCTCACCGTCGGCCCGCTCGGTCGACCACCGCTGGCGATCGTCCGACCGCCGACGCCCTGACATCCGGCAACACCCCCCACCGCCGGACGACCTCCGGTGATCCCCTATTTCCCCCAAAATTCATTTTTTCTCCTATTTTTCTCGATCCGTAGACCCGTTGAGCCCCTAACCCAAATTAAATTGTTTATCTATCTATTATACCCCATCTCCCCCATGTATTTTGAATATTACCCGCTGATATCGTTGTTTGATTTGCATGCTATCTTGGAGGAGCTTAGGGGAGCTTCAGGACGCATTTTTCGCTTCGCGGAGGCGGCGCTCTTCACACGCATTTGCTGATTTGCTCTCGCGGCGTGTTCAGGTACACTCGCTCCTTTTATTGAGCACACCGCACTATATTTCAGTTGGGTGAGCACTCGCGGCACACATGCCGCCCCGCATTAGGACACGCACGCGGGGAGCCTCTTCCAAGCGGAAGAGTACCGACGACATCGGTCCCTCTCACGCTAGGGAGGACTCCCCTCCACCTAGTCCACCACCACCCACACAGCCGCTTCCTACCGATCCCATACACACACAGCCCATCCCCACCGACCCTATCCCACCACCGGCTCCCGTTGTCGGGCCGCTGGGGATCACGTTCAGAGACGACGCACAGCGCATCCGATTTGAGCGTATCGCCCAGAGATCTATAGTGCCCTCTAGGTTCGTACATTTAGTAGACCTGGACCGCCTAGGGGTGCTAGAGGGGATGCTCACGTTGTACCACAACGTGGGTTGGCGAGACTTTTTGTCAGTGTCGGCGGACACCTACGTCCGTCCGACAGTTGAGGTACTTAGCTTGATCGTCCGGACCCCTGGAGGATGCACATTTCGCCTCATGGATCGAGAGTGCGAGGTCACTCTCGACATGATTCGTGCATTCTTCCAGTGGCCCGCTATCCCCGTCCCCGACCGAGCCTACGCACCCACTCACATCCCACCACCATCATTTGACACTTCCACGTTCTGGACACGTATCACAGGCTCCCACCATGGCTTTGACCCTAGTAGGGCCAAGGCCTCAGCCATCCTACACCCCTGCCTCTGCATAGCCCAGCGCCTCATGGAGACCACCTTCTTGGCGAGGCACGAGCCTGGGACAATGTCTACGCCTGAGCTCTATATGCTCTACGCGATGACTCGCCCCAGAGTTCTCGAGAGGGATAGTGATGACCTGGTCCCTGCCGTAGAGATTGATATTGCTAGCTGGTTCTTAGACCGCATCATCATTTCGGTGGGTGCTCGCTCACCTATTTGCTGCGGCGGTCTGATTACTTTGCTAGCCCTGATGACCGGCGTGGACCTTCCTGCTGACCTTAGACGAGCCCCGGGCCCCACTGCACTCTCGATAGACATCATGGCCCGGATGAAGATGCTTCGTCCCCATGGCCAGCGGCACTGGGTGTGGTTGCACGGCCCTTTTAGTACCGATTACATGATCCTCCCGAGCCTAGCTCGGACACATATAGGACCAGCCTACGAGGATTGGATCCCAGCGATGGATCTCCTCATCCCAGCTGCTTACATTCTTGAGGCTGAGGGCGCTGAGCAGGCACCCCCTACACCTCCTACTGTCCCCGTGATCCCTCAGCCCCAGCCTGCACTTTCTGCACCTCCCGGTACTTCTGTCCCCACTTCTGCCAGTGTCGGGAGTACACTTGCTGAGCCGTCCACCACGTCCACCACCACCACCACCACCGATGTGCCTATCTCGGTCGAGCCTATTTCTTCACTTCTTCCCAAGCGTCCACCCACCATAATCGAGTGCGACGAGCCTTCCTTTGCTGCCGTCGTGGGGACCCTGTCCGGTTTGATGTCCGCTGGGGTGTCACCTTTTGGTACATTCACTTCCTCCCCAGTGGTCGACCCTTCTGTCTCCACCGCAGCTGTCCTATCCGAGAGTGTCGTGACGTCTGTCCCTACTTCTGTGTCACCGACCTCTCTTGCTGCCTCGTTGCCAATTTTGTCTTCCACCACCACTGCTGCTGCCTCCTCATTTCGGCCTGCGTCCCAGCCTCGCACTGAGGCTGGACAACCACTTGTGAGCACATCACCTTTCCTGCACATACCTGCTGGCCCGATTACTTACACCGCCCGTATCAGGCAGCCCCGACCTTCACAGCCTAGACCTGTCCGTCCCTCCGCTCCACCACCCCCTGACGCCTTAGTTCAGAGCATTCGTGCTCTTGAGGGGGCTATGAGTGGACTCAGGGGCGATTTTAGGGCTCTCTCTGCCGCAGTCAGTTCCATGGAGACCCGCGTCGCCATGCTTCCCGATATTCAGGTTTGCCTGAATCAGATCCTAGTGCGACTGCCTCCACTTCACCCACCCACCCAGCAGACACGTCCACCACCACCCTCACCACCTCCTCCACCTCTGCCACAGGACGGAGATGGTGCAGCACCACCAGCTTAGGCACACCCTTGATGCCATTGATCTTTTTTGTCTTCATGCTGCCCATTCTCTGCTAGGTCCTGTCGATATATTTTTGCCCCCTCCTCCCCGCATTATTTTTGTCCATACTCTGATCACATCATTATATATCTTTTTTGGGAGAGTTGGTGACACATATCTGCATCACTCCCATCTTTGCATGCATCATTCACATCATCATATTTTCTTTTTATTTTTACCTTTTTTTATCATGCATGCATTCTCACCCTCCCTACCCATTTCCCGTCTCTCGGTGTGCCACACTTTGCACATTGAGGACACTGTGCACTTTAGCTTGGGGGAGTGAGTTCTCACACTTTTTGCTTTTATCACCTTTATTTTTAGTTTTTTCACGTTTTTTCGCTTTTGCACCCATATTTCATCACTTTTTCATTTTTTTACCATGCATCACGTTTTTCTTATTTTGCTTTGTGTGCTGCATTGTAAATAGTCTTGTTTTCCTTTATCTTTATTTCTTTCATCTTTTGCTAGAGATGATTTTTCTGTGATGACGATGACGTGGTGTTAGCTTTTCTCTATATGCATGCTAATTTTGTCATGTCATAGCTTTTGTTTCTGATATCATATGCTATGTCCTGTTTTGCATTTAGAAATAGCAACCCACTTCTTTTTCCGTATGAAAATGGATGAAATTCTATTATTAGCTGATGTCTGATGATTCATATGTATGCTATCGTAGAAAACACACCAAGATTCACGCATTGATGCTTATATCTGGAGTACTGCTTTCTTTTCTCATATCACTTCTTATTGCATGATTTGTACGCTTCACTTCAGGTTGATTGAATGTTTGCTAGCATTGATAAATCTGGATTAGTTTACTTTTTGAAATCAAATTGAGTAGATTAGATTACCCTGCTGAAGTTGTCATGCACGTCCTATAGAGTGAACCGATAGATACATTTATTTATTTCTCCACATATCTTGAACATCATTTCTCTATTTTAAATTCATTGGTGAATCTCCCCTTAGCAATTCTATTATTGGCATTCCCCCGTTATTATATCACATTCTCCAAATTCCCCAAAACCCAAAGAAAAAAATACTTGTATATCCTTCTCTTTGATTTGGGATCATTTGTGTATATGTTATTTTATAAAAAAAAGAGAGAAAAAGAAAAAAAAAGATTTGAGAATAAGAAAAGAAAAGAGAAAAGAAGTTCGAAAACGATCCCATCTCATATCCTTTCTCTCTTTCTTCCCTCTTTTGTTTTTTTTATTTCTTTGACTTTTGGAGCTTCATAAGAAACGGGGATGTAAATATTGTTTTGTTTATGCCACCACGCTTATGGATAAGCTTGGGGGAGATGATCCAATGATGTGTGAGAGAGTGAATAATTGACGGTGCATGACAACCTAGGCTAAGTAATATTTTATACTCGGTGAGATTGCTTAAAGTTTTACGAAATCCAGAAATCTACGCTTAGCATTCATTTCATGAAAACCACACTTTTCTATTCTTACTACTCTATTGTGTGATGTCTCTTATACTCCTTATAGAAAGCATTCAATTGAAAAGTGTGTGATCTACGATATCGTATACCGCTTTAGATGTTTCAGACGATGCTAATTCTAGAATTATTCCATTTTTCATGCTATATTGACATTCTTGGGTTTTCTATTTCAAATGCACATTTATACTATGATATCGAGATAAAAGTCTTTGACATGTGTTTGGTATTCGATGCGTGCTATATGAATAAGAAAAACCCACGTCCTGAAAAAAATGATCTAGCAGCTTCCCTCTTCGTTTTCTATTTTGTTTTTCGTTTTTCATTTTCAGCCTTTCCATCGTTTCTATTTTCTTTATCCACCGGGTTCGCTTTTTACTCATCTTCCTCGAGGACGAGTAAGAGGTAAGCTTGGGGGATTTTGATCACTCCATATTTTACACCTTTTTTCTGCATGTTTGCATGCCATTTTGATCGCTCGAATCGCGCTTTTCACGATTTTTCGGTAATATTGCGATGCTTTTCACGATTTCTTGTTTTTGTCGAATTTCAGGAGATTTCGAGCGATTTGGAGTGATTCTTAGATACACCCACTCCGGAGTGTCACCCGTGACTCCTTGGAGGGGAATTTTGCTATTGGAGAGGAGTGGAAGAAGAAAGAACGTCGTAGGAGCGACGATGGAGCAAAAATATGAAGAATGGGCATTTTCAGCATGTCACTCGGTCGAGTGAAGGAGTCACTCGGCCGAGTGAAGGAGTCACTCGGCTGACCATCGAGAGCCCACTCGGCCGGCTAGATCTGACACGCAGAAGATAGAGTATCAGCGTGCACTCGGCCAAGCATCGCCAGCCCACTCAGCCGAACCATGGAGACACCACTCACCCGAGTGGCATCAAGACGACGGCAACAAAAAGTCCAGAGTTACTGTAAATTATCAGTCGAATCCCGAGTTCCGACTCGGCCGAGTGAAGAAGTCCCCTCGGCCGAAGCAAAGAAAGTCACTCGGCCGAGTGACTCCCGAGGAGCCGACCCCCAAAAGTCTGAAGTTACTGGAATTTGTCAGGGTTTGTCACTCGGCTGAAGGACATTTGTCACTCGGCCGAGTGAGCCGCGCTGCCTGTAGCGTAAACTGCGATTTTGAGGCTGCGCAGGGGCATTTTCGTCACAGTTTTTTGGGCGATTTTGGGGGGTATTTAACCCCAGTTTTTAACCTAGTTTAGAGAGATTTTTCAGAACTTTTTGCAGCCCTTTTTAGATTACTTTTTAGGAGATTAGATTGAGCTTTTAGAGGGGAGAGAAAAGTGTTATTCTGTTGGATGCTATTGGTTCTTCATTAGTTTGTCTCTCTCTCTATCAAAAACTCCATTTTTATTGATATATTGAATATTGCAATGAATTCTATTGATTTTATTTGTGAATTTCTATTGAATTTCATTATGAATTGTTAGTAGTTTTATCGTCTTAGGGCGTAGGAATGAACCCTACGAACCCTATTTCTAATTTGTGATGAATTGGTGAAATTATTGTTAGAATTGATTAGGGTTGGTTTGGGATTGATTTAATACGAATAGCTAGGGATTCATACCGATTGGGATTTGCAAGAGATTGGATCCCAACTCGATAGGAAGCCCTAGAAACTTGAATTGGGTTCCAATTGGATTTCTCCGGAATCGGTTTGCAAGAGATTGGACCGAAACTAGGGTTTTCAATTGTAATTCTATACCAATACCCGTTTGTAAGAGATTGGACGGGTAGGAACTATCCCAACCTAGGTCGTAGCTCGAGTTTGCACGAGAGTGGGCTCGAGATACGATTGAACGATGATGTTGTTCTTCACGCTAGCTTGCCTAGGTTAGGGTTTGCAAGAGATTGGACCCTACCCTAGGTTTGCTATAGACCGGCAATAGCGCGACAGCGTGAGCTTGGTTCTACATTTAGTTGCAACTAGTTCACCTAAATGGCAAGTCTAGCAATTGTGAAACCTACGAATCACAATGACGAGATACGGTTTGTAGTGGGGATTCCCTATCCCTAGGCGTCTTTATTAATTTGATGTTTCTTTTATACAATTGAACGACTGTGACCGCTTTATAGTGAATATTTCTCGACTGTTTTTATAGCCATGTGAATTGAAGAAGACATTGTCATTAGGCCTCCTCGTGTTCGATACCCGCTCGCCGCTACACCGTGCGCTTGCGGTAAGACTAGCGAGTCGCGTGCCTGGGTGTGCATCCGGGCTCCAATCAGTAATGTGGGTTCTCTTGTGCATTCCCATGGAAAGGATCTTGTTGCATCAGCATAACTAATCCTGCCTTTGCTTGAAGTTTTTATCCGATGGCAACTCTGGCATAAGGATGGATGAAGTGTTATAGTTGTTCGGAGTAAGCCTGTCTCTGATAGAAATAAGTTTGATGTTCCTCGGTTGATTATTTTTCACTGCCATTTTATCTTCCTCTAGAATACGTATCTTCTCTACTCTAAGCTTCCTTGTGGTGCGCTCGATCTCGGGATCAAATAATATTGTTCTGTCAGTAGCCCTTGATCGTGTGTTCATGCATAGTGAAAGAGAATCTACAAAAAGTGTGAGCACAATAAAGGAATAGAAAAAGAATAACTAAGTAAAAAATAAAATATCGTTGCCTCCCTGGTAACGGTGCCAAAAACTTGACCGGCTCCGCATATGCACCCGAAAACAATATAGTTTTACCGCAAGCTCACGGTTAAGTGGTGAGCGGGTATCGAATCACGGGGAGGAACTGTTGGTATTATATTTATTACTCTGCGGAGATGGAATAATGATCGAGGAATGTTTGGTGTTAACAGCGTATAAAGTATCGTTTGTAAATTCAATTAATAAAAGTGCGTAGGGCTAGGGAATCCCCACTATATATCTCAAGCATCAATGTGAAATTATATTCTTCCATACCACTATTGGTTTAGGGTGAAATTATCGCGACTAAGTTGTGAACCAAGGCACGCTCTCGTGCTATGCAAGTCTATAGCAATCTAAACTAGAGCTTCGCTCTCGCGTAAGCCTAGTTCAAACCACTAGCATTAAGATCGACAATATAATTCAACTCCAACTCAAGTTTGCTCTCGCACAACGTGAGTTCAAATCTAGATCATGATGGTTCATATTCGTTTTACCATCGTACACACGAATATAATTATAGAAATATAATAAAGATTATAGCTTTGGTCACTCCCGCGCACCAACTCTAGGGAGTCTCGATTATAAATCTAAATCGAATATCTAGGACTTTACATAGATCAAGATCCTCTCTCGAACTCTCAAGATCCAATAGAAATTCCTAGCTATACGTAGTAAATTAATCATAATCTAACCCTTTAACAAGTTTAGCAACATGGGTTTTCAATAGATTTCACATATCAAGCTTTAAATCCATAGGGTTCCTTCCTTTGCCCCAGAGCAAAGAGGCTACTCACAATTCATCATAATCGAAACAATAAAATTGGGATATGCAATAGAATTCATCACAAAAGATAGATATAAACAGAATATTATCATAAAGATTAGAAATAGCAAGAGTTTAGAAAAGCCAATGATGTTCAAGGCTTCAAATAACAAGAGAATTAAAATCCTTGCAGTCCAATCCTTAAGCAAAAACAAGATGAAACAAAGCTTCTCCTCAGAACTCTAGCCATCTCGTCACTCCCTTTGATAGCTCTCAAACCTAGCTATTTATACTAACTCAAAAAGTCCAGAAAAAACTAAGAAAAATACCCCAAGGAGGATGCAAACCCTAATTTCTAAATCTGGGCCGTCAGCGCGCTCGGCCGAGTGAAATTGTCACTCGATCGAGTGTAAATTTTGCAGAGAAATCGTAAGAATCAGCCTTCGTTCATCATTGGGCCACTCAATCGAGTGGTCGGCTCACTTGGTCGAGTGGTCCGCTCACTCGGTCGAGTGGGGTCTTCTGCAGACTCCTCCAGAAACAGTGTTCTGCTAGTTGTTTTTCATCTCTCCACTCGGTCAAGTGGACTTCTCACTCGGTCGAGTGGAAATTCCACTCGACCCAGTGGGAAGTCCACTCGGTCGAGTTCATTTGTTGTGTTTCTTTGTAACGGTCGTTTTTCGATCGTACCTTCTTTGTGCACGTGCTTTTGATCGTGCACGTAGTTATCTTAGACTTGTTTGATTTTTGAACACTTTTGTGTGATATGTTGTTGTGATCGTCTCTGAGAGTATTAAATTGTGGCACTATTTTGAAACGACATTTCTCGGGTCGTTCTTCCACGATTTGATCATATTTGAAGTGACGTCACGATTTTCAGTTTTGACGTGTGACGTTTCTATTTTTAATTTCATCCATCGACGTCGAAATTTAGATCTGTCTTCTTAGTCCTCTTTCTTTCGTCGTCTCGAGTACCCCATATTTATTTTACAATTTTTGGACTTCATTTGACCTATTTTCCATTTTTGACTAAGTTTATAATATTTTTAAATCTTACTTTTATAAGTATTTTAATTCTAATAAAATTCCTATTTCATAATAACCCTACAAAATAATTTTTGGCCCAAGCCCAAGCCCTAGCCGCATCTCCATGCGTGAGAGAGGGTGAGGGAGAGTTATTTTAGTTATTTTAATTATTTTAATTATTTTAAATAATTCCCTAAACCCTAGACGTAGCCCCAACCCCCCTTTCCTATTTAAATAAGCCTAGGTTAGGTTATTTTCACATAACTCAAAACCCTAGCCGCCAAAAACACCCCCGAAAGCTTCGCACCCCCCCTTGCAGCCGCAGCCGCCCGCACGACCGACGGATCGCCCCGTATTCCCTCGGTCTGACCGAGGCTCTCGCCCGCATCCGCCCCACTCCGCAAGGTTGCAGCCCGCAGTCGCCCCCGCTGCGACCGACAGAATCCCCCGCATCCGCCCGCTACGACCGAAGGCAACCCCTGCTCCGCACCTCGCTCCGCTCCGCTGCAGCCCGCAGTGCCCGACCGACGCTCCCGCAGTGTCTGACCGAGCCCCTGCTCCGCATCCGCCCCGCTCCGCATCGTTGCAAGCTGCAACGTTGCAGCCTGCACCCGTCCAAGCGCCCAACCGACAGATCTCCCCGCAGCGGCCCGCTGTGACCGACCGACCGCAGCTCTGCAGCGCTGTGACCCCCGCCCGCAGTGTCCGACCGAGAGAACCCCCGCAACGGCTCAGTCTGACGGATCGACATTTGTCGTAACCCCGCATCTGTCGCATCGCTTGCCACCGTGGGCCCCCCAAGTTCTCCAGAGTTGTTGTGGGTCCCCCATTGACCCCTAGCACTGCTGTGGGCCCCACTTTGGTGATCTTCTTCGTGGATTTGCCGACTACGACGTTACGACACGTCGTATCCCTTCGTCGCAAGCTCTAGCTTTTGGAATCTTGTTCGTGATTCAGATTTGGCGACGAGGAGTTTTTCGCCACTACTTTCATTCTATTCCAGACTCCGGAAAAGGTTGGTCCCCCGAACTCGTAGCAACTCGCACCGTAGCTATAATCAGACCCTAAACTAAAAGTCGACAACTTTAATTAAATTTCCTTTTCGCTCTTTTAAAACATTGTGCAAACATAGAAAAAAATTGACGAATGGACTTTTTGACTGTGCACATAGGATAGAATCGTCGAATAGGGCTAAACATCAAAAATGTGATTTCTGACGAATAGGATAGTCCCGATAACCTAGACACGAACCCTAATAGGAATTACTGAAAACGAGACCTGACACCGTCGACATGACACTATTTCAGACGGACTTCCGCTGACGAGACGCTTGGACGAGACGCTCCGGGAGGACGACACACTCGTCAACACAGGCAAGTGTATCCACTTGCTCTTTTGGTCGTGCCCAGGCCTTAGTTTGTTAGAACCGTTAATTGTGAACAAAGAACCGGACGTGAAATGATAGTGTCCGGTTCACCCTGACGACTCAGACTTGACGACGAAGTCTGAGCCTAACAACAACTTTTGACATCGTAGGACTTTCTTGTGTGTGCGTGTGTGTGGACACCCTAGAATAACCTTTCCTGTCTTGTCACGTTCCGTCCTGTCTTGCACAGCCCAGAGGGCAATAGGGCACTCTCTGAGTGATCCCTTGTCTTGATACACAGCCCAGAGGGCAATAGGGCACTCTCTGAGTGATCCATTGTCGTGATACACAGCCCAGAGGGCAATAGGGCACTCGCCAAACTAGAGCGAGTGATCCCTTGTCTTGTCATGTCTTGAATACTTGGGGTTGGGGTAGGGTTGAGCGTGCGCACGGTAAGAGGGTCTGATCCCCCTTGAACCGTAAGGCATGAACCCTTTCATGTCACACTTGTCTTGTCTTGTCCCGCTATGTCCTGATTTGTCTTGACACCTGTTAGGCTAGTCCCGTAGTTGGTAGCACACGCTACGACTGCTACTTGTCACGTTTTACTTTCCTGCTGCGTTTACTTTTCTTTTGTTCCTTTGTTATAACCTCAGCATGCTAATCAACCAGTAAACCATTGATAAATAGTCGGTACACTTGCAGTTTGGTCTGACCCTCTTTGTAGACCTTACCTGACGTACAGTTCCTTCTTTTGGTGCTGTACGTCAGGTGTTAAGCCAGAGTACGTCGATGAGGTGGACTTGTCAGCAGACGTGGAGCCGGAGGTTACTGATCCAGAATACAATCCAGAGGAGGACCAGAGTTAGAGGCCTCTCGTTGCTATTTCAGAGTTTCTGGTCCAGTTTAGATTGGGTGCGTAGCACCTTTTGTTTTTCCTGTCTAGGTTGGGTGCTTGCACCGGTAGTTTTTGTTTCTGCAGTTGTAGCCCTTCGGGCGTTTTAGACTCTCAATACTTTGGATGATTATTTTTGTAATAACATGATATGCTTTTCCTTTCAGTACTTTTATTGTTCCGTACTAATTTGCAGGGACCTGTTCCTTCGTTTTGGAGTACCACAGACGCTTATTGGGTCTGAGCTCTCAGCTCCGGCCTAAGCGGGCCTTAGTCACGCTTCGCCTCCGTACTTTTGGGAAGCGGGGCATGACAGGTTTTAGTGGTGGCCCATGCAGGTCCCACCCTTTCTGCAAATTCGGAACAATCAAAGTATTGAACTTCATTTTATTATCATCCGGTAATTGTACGAGTCTAATCTATGTCTTCTGTCAATAGGATGGCAGGACGACGTACTACCCGATCGGCGAGCTCAGGAGATGGAGTTCTGGAAGACCAGGGCGGAGAGTTCCGTCAGTTTCTGGGTGTGATGAAAGAGATGCTGGAGGTGCAGCACCAGTTGGTTCAGCAGTCCCAGCGTGCTGCCCAGGCTCCCCCAGTTGCACCACCACCTCCTCCACCTGCCCCTCGAGCTGCTCCAGGAGTGAAGCAGTTCAATGTGCTTCAGCTGATGACATTTTCTGGGAAGGAAAGACCCCTAGCTGCTGATGAGTGGATCCAGAGCACTGAGAAGAAGTTGGTAGCAGCGAAGATCCCTGATGATACTCGAGTCGAGATAGCAAAGATGCAGCTGATGGAGAATGCTAGGAACTGGTGACGCATTGAGGAGAGGCGTCTTGAGAAGCCAGTAGAGGGGAAGACCTTCAGATCGATGTTCAAGGATAAGTATTTCACCAAGTTTGCTAGGAGGGAGCTGTTGAGCAGGTTTATAGATCTGAAGCAGGGGGATATGACTGTCGAGGAGTATGAAGCAGAGTTCGAGATGCTGAGTCGTTTTGCCCCGCATATGGTAAGGAAGGAGGGGAAGCGAGCTGATCGCTTTCGTCAGGGACTGCGTCCGAAGATTCAGGCTTCTATGTCTTCGACAGATTTCACGACTATGAGAGTTGTGCTAGATGCTACGAAGAATCATGAGATTATATCGCGTCTACCTGACCCTTCAGCTGATAGAGGGAAGCGTCCTATGGAGTAGTACCGGCCACCTGCTAGGCCGGTGATGAGGCCAGTTCAGACAGTGCCATTCAAGAGGCCTGGAGCACCAGTGCAGAATCAGAACAAGGGCCCGTGCCACTTCTGCGGCAAGCCAGGACATGTTCAGGTCAACTGTAGGAGGAAGTTGGGACCGTGCTTGGTTTATGGAGATGCCTCGCATGCTACGAAGGATTGTCCGAGAGCCCGTAATGCTATTGTTGGAGTGCCAGCCCCGTTGTAGATGAGAGTGCCTGCCCCAGTCCAGAGAGGACCTGCTGTTCGTGGACCACCCTTGGTGCCACAGAGGCAGATGTTTCAGCGAGCAGCGCAACCCCAGAGGCCGGCTTATACCATGACAGCTGTTGAGACTGAGGAGCTGGATGGAGTTATTGCAGGTAACTCTTTAATCCTAGTCTTTCATTTCATAGTTTAGATCTTATTGTTAGTGTTGCTTGCTCGACTTGTTTGTTAGAGTATCTTAGTTTGACCATAGTTCTTTTATATCTTAGGCACCATCCCAGTGTCCTCTCACCCGGCCTTGGCCTTGTTCGACTCCGGTGCATCCATGTGCATCATATCCCAGAGATTTGTAACAAGTCACTCCATTCCCACCCATACACTCCCTAAGTGTTGGGACATCACCACAAGGAACGGAGTGGTGACAGTGAACTTGGGTTGTCGATCGATTCCATTGGTGGTCAGTGGACACGAGCTTTTTGCGAATTTCATTGTCCATGACCTGCCACATTTCGATGTCGTTCTTGGCATCGATTGGTTGGGAGATTTCCTCTCCTCGATCGATTTTCACAGCAAGAGGGTGGTATTCAGGATTCCAGGCCATCCGGAGTTCGAGTTCCGTAGCAGGGATGAGTCGCTTGGGCCCGTCAGATATCGGGCCAAGCCGGAGGTGCCGATTGTTGTAGCTATGCAGATGGAGATGGAGATCGAGCGACCAGCAGTCGTCAGAGACTTCGACGACGTCTTCCCAGAGGATATCTCAGGTTTGCCACCCGACAAAGCTTTAGAGTTTGGTATCGATCTTATGCTGAGAGCGCAACCGATATCGAAGGCGCCATACAGTATGGCTCCCGCTGAGCTCGAGGAGCTGCGGAAGCAGTTAGATGAGTTGCTGCAGAAGGGTTTTATCCACCCTAGTGTGTCACCATGGGGTGCACCAGTTTTGCTTGTGAAGAAGAAGGATGGGTCCCGCAAGATGTGCGTGGACTATCGAGGACTGAATGCTGTCACGGTGAAGAATAAGTATCCGCTTCCGCGCATCGACGATATCTTCGACCAGCTTGGAGGTTCGAGAGTTTTCTCGAAGTTAGACTTGAGGAGTTGATCGGTCCATATTTTACACCTTTTTTCTGCATATTTGCATGCCATTTCGATCACCCATATCACGCTTTTCACGATTATTCGACGATATTACGTTACTTTTCACTATTTCTTATTTTTGTCGGATTTCAGGAAATATGGAGCGATCGGGAGCAAAAATGAGCTTAAAGGATTTGCACCCACTCCTGAGTGTCAACCATGGCTCTTTTGAGGGTTATTCTGCAATGGAAGACGAGTGGAAGAAGAAAGAACGTCGTAGGAGCGACGAGGAAGCGAAAAGATGGAGATTAGGCATTTTCAGCATGCCACTCGGTCGAGTGAAGGAGTCACTCGGCCGAGCATTGAGACCCCACTCGGCCGGCCAGATCGGACACGCAACAGAGATGTATCAGCGTGCACTCGGCCGAGCATCGCACGCCCACTCGGCCGAGTTCGGAGACTCCGTCCGCCCGAGTGGCACCCTGACGACGGCGAGCCAAAATGTCCAACTCTGTAATCCGTCAGTCGACTACGAGCTCCGACTCGGCCGAGTACCAAAAGACGCTCGGCCGAGTGACATTTGCCGCTCGGCCGAGTGATGCCGAGGACCCGCAGCGCCCAGATTTTCAGTCAGCCTCTCACTCTTTTGAAATCTTCTATCATTCCAGAAATCAACGTATTTTTCTCATATTTTTTATGGATAGTAGACTTCATGACGGTTCCAATGCCACCAAGAACACGTAAATCGGAGGTCGGATGAAATCTGGGAAATTTCTGCAAGTTGATGCTGCAGTGCTGGAATTTCCACTCGGCCGGGTCACATATTCCACTCGGCCGAGTGCGGCCTGGGCCCATATTTTAAGTTGCGGTTTGGGCTGTTTTTGGGCATGAATTTGAGGGGTTTTCTAGGGTTATTTGCTAGGGTTTTGGGAGACTATATAAGGGTTTTGTAGCCACCATTAGAGGGGATCCCCCATTATATTTTCTTAGTTCCAAGATGTTTTCTTATTGATTATTTTAGAGGTTAGGCCATGCCCTAGGCCCCCTCTTGGATCAAAAAGCGTATTTGGATTGGAATTATTCATCAAAGCTAAGTATCTTTGTTCTTATTCTTTGAATCTTTGATTTGATATCTTTTTGTATGCAAGCTATGGTTTTTATTGATTCTTATATCCTTATTGCTATGCTAGAGTAGCTTTGTTGTTCTATGGCATGTGGATAAACCCTATGGATCTAATTTCAGATTTGTGATGAATGAATTTCTAAATTGCTAGAATTGCTAGGAGGTTAGGTTGTGATTGATTTATTACGGATAGATAGGGATTTCCATCGATTGGAGTTTGCAAGAGATTGGATTCTAATCGATGGGAAGGCCTAGATATTCGATTTAGGTTTACAATTAGGTTTCTCTAGATTTGGTTTGCAAGAGATTGGACCAAAGCTAGGATTTTTAATTGTAAATCTATACCCATATTTGTTTGCAAGAGATTGGACGAATACGAACTATCACAACCTAGATCGTAACTCGAGTTTGCACGAGAGTGGGCTCGAGGAGCGATTGAACGATGACGTCGATCTTCATGCTAGTGGCTTAGGTTAGGGTTTGCAAGAGATTGGGCTCTAATCTAGGTTGCTATAGACCGGCAATAGCGCGAGAGCGTGAGCTTGGTTCTATATTCAGTTACGACTAGTTCACCTCAATGCAAGTCTAGTAATATTGAGATTTACTATTTACGATGATGTATGACGATCCGTAGTGGGAATTCCCTAGCCATGACACTTTTATTATATTGTATTTGAATCGATATTTGACCGATTTCTTTATCACCGACACCGACATCCACCACCATTTCCATTATATCATACCATAGCCATCTCCACCAATAAAACATTCGTAGTCAAACCAACCTAGGATAGATTGGAGCCAACACCACCTCCTCGTGTTCGATACCCGCTCGCCACTACGCCGTGCGCTTGTGGTAAAACTACAGCATCGCCGCTCCGGGACGTGTATCCGGGGAGCGATCAAGTTTTTGGCGCCGTTGCCGGGGAGGTGTTTCCCGTTGGGTGCCAATTTGTCACAATTAGGTTTATTAGACTACGAAAAAAAAAATTTTAACAAAAGAATTTTTCACCCCCACCACCATTACTATCATTTCTATATTCTTTTGTGCCATTGATATCTTTTCTCCAGGTATTTATCTTTGTTGATCAAAGTGCTCAAATGGGAGAATACTATTATGATCAGAGTGCTCAGCCGGGAGAATACTATTATGATCAGAGTGCTCAGATAGGAGAATACTTTTTTGAGGAGACGCACTGGCCCGAGCCTGATGAGAGACAAATGATCTTTTTTGATGAGATGCATGCACACCAGGTTGAAATGCAAGCCGGGCTTGAAAAGGGTAACCTTCTATTGGAACGGGTGAAGAGGCAACTTGAAATGAATGCACGCATGTTTAAGGTTGCGATGATTCCCAAAGATATCAGTTCTGTTTCTTCATCTTATGGGCAAGAAGCATCGCCAGACTTACTACCAGAGCCAG